>OW052220.1:85458963-86658963 GCA_932526605.1 Nephrotoma flavescens | reverse complement strand
AAGAAAGGTCAATAAAATTGTGTATCTACTTTCAATTTGTTAATAAATTTCTTTTTATTTTTATTTTTTAGGAATTCTTAACAGGTACATATTGAAATATTGGCAACGGAAACCCGCCAGAACTCCAATTTTTAATTTTTGAAGACTTACTGGCATGAACGTCCTCCACTCTCTAAAAAGCACCTTAAAGGTTAGGGCAGTAACTTTGACAAAAAATTAAACCAGAAATTGAAATCTTGGTAACAGAACTACGATTTTCCATACAAGGGTTATTAGCGTGAATGCTCCTGAGCATTCTATAAAAGAAAATCATCTCCAAGATACAATGCGTTTGAAGTTAGACCTAGCTTAATCCTAAACCAACAAAAACAAACGAAAATTTGTAAGTATTGGTAAAAAAGTAAAACAAGTATGTCATTTAGGCGATATTGAATTTGTGATCAAGTCTCGAGATATTCAATTTCTTAAGAAAATCCTAACTTCTCAGGTTAGTAACGCATTGCAAAAAATTAATTTGATCGCGCAAAAATTATTAGCTTTTCAAATGGGCTGGAATATAGCTAGTCCTAATCTAGACCTATCCGAAAAACATAATAACATTCTTGATAAACATATTAGGTCTCGAGATATTCAATTTCTTACGAAAATCCTAACTTCTCAGGTTAGTAACGCATTGCAAAAAATGAGTGAGTCCATTAGTACTCTCAAGGAGATGTGTAAACATGGCGTGTGTATAGTACGTGGGTACAGTTTACTTTGAAGGAAGAAGGAATGCAATTTTACTAACCAGAGTTTTTCATTTGTTTATTATCGTTAAATTGGTCTATTAGTCTTTCGGTATAATCGACGCAATTGGATTTTGGAAGCTAAAATAAGATATATTATATACTGTCGACTCTAACTTTAAAAATGTTCATTGAAAAACTGCACAATATGGTCGTCCCATATCTAGTAGTAAATATATTTCGATCTGAGTTCATGTGCAAATCGAATTCATCTCGCAGGAAGTTTATAAGTGGTTCAGCTCGAGGAACAGCAACATTAATATTGAAATCCCCGCTCATAATCACCGGCAAAAGATGATAGTCTCCTTGGAGAATTTTTGAAATTCTTTAGGATATGGGGCAAGGACGAAATGTATGAACTTCATTATGTCTTCGAAAGATTTATTTGGCGAGGTTAATACAACTACAGAAAGCATCTTATTCCCATTGAGAAGCTGAAGTTCAGCCGTATATATATCATCAATGAGTTGTGTTGTTACGCTCATACCAATTGTTTGTCCAACGATGGTTTCTTTATGCGAGGTGACTGTATGGTATGAGTATTCTATTTGAATTTTTATATATTGTTACTCCGGCAGCTCACTCACCGTCTCTCTTGAACTGAACGCAGATCTGGAAGGGCAAGAAAATTGAGCATCCTTGCGTGACTGTGTCAGTTAGGTCGAGGTGATGTGTATGACCTAAGACTCTGACAGTTCAATGTTAAAAACCAGACGTCATTATTATCTCGTCATTACAACTGATAAAGCGGATTTGTGGTGAGGCGCGATAGCTAATTTTGAAGAAGACCCATTGAGGTCCCATTTTTACGTCCATGGTAGACGACATGATCATCGATAGCCGACGTGATGAACAGTCCTTCGAGACTCGTTACTCGTGCTAAAGCAATATACACAATTTGTTAACTGTGTCTTTTATCGTAAGAGTATATACTGACTATCTCGTTGTAGGTACCACCGTGTGATGCATGAATTGTGGTGGCACATGAAGGTACGACGCTTTACATTAATTGTTGTTTATGCTTAACATTAATTGTTGTTTCGATTAATAGTTGAGCTTTTTCTAGAAATGGGCACCAAACATCAAGCCACCTGACCTTCTTGCCAACTTGTGAATTTGAACCGAAATCCATCTAGAGTCGTTTGACATTTTTTACTGTCGACGTTTTCATCGTTCTCGTTGTCCTGGTTAGGATACCTATGCTTTCGATATACTTTAGACAGCCCATAGTTCTATTCGCCAGTCCATTTGTTAGGTCAATATTGGTTTTGAAAAAGTACGGCAAATTATTTGTGTCCACTATGCTCATTTTATGGATCTTTTGACGGAATTGCTACTCCGGCAGCCCACTGACCGTCTCTATTGAACTGAAAACAGCATTCAAACGTAGGAATAGTTCGTCATTGCGCAGCCAGGTCTCGAAAACCAAATGAATTGAGCATACTTGCGTGACTGTGACTGTGGCAGTTCATTGTTAAAAACGAGATGTCATTATAACCCCATTCAGTAGAAGACATGATCATTGATAGCCGACATGATGAACAGCGCCCAGTTGTTGACTGTGTTTTTAATCGTATGAGTATGCAATTTCGTAATCGTAATTCGTATTTCGTATCGTAGTTTTTTTTTTGATTTTACTGATCGATGGAAATGTCGATGGTTTCTATTTCATTCATTAAATTAATTTTTTCATTTTCCCTACTATTATACATATACATAAAAGCATGCCATGTATAGTAAAAATTGTTTTTGTTGAGTTTCTTGCTTTTTTTCAAACGAAGTAGGTATACGTCATTTCCGTTCGTTTCATTTACAAGTTTACTCTAATACAAAAAATTTTGGTAGGCGCGCGTAAAGATGTTTACACATCAAAAATTAATTTGATCGCACAAAGTTTTTCAATTGGCTTGGAATATAGCTAGTCCTAATCTAGACCTATCCGAAAAACATAATAACATTCTTGATAAACATATTAGGTCTCGAGATATTCGATTTCGTAAGAAAATCCTAACTTCTCAGGTTAGTAACGCATTGCAAAAAATTAATCTGATCGCGCAAAAATTATTAGCTTTTCAAATGGCTTGGAAAGGACATAGCCCTAACCTAGACCTCCATTGAAGTCTCTAGATATTCAATTTCTTAAGAAAATCATAAATTCTTATATCCCATCCTAATAATGAACTTCTCTGATTATTTATTATAAATTGAAAGTGCAATAGTTAACAAATTCAATATTTCGCCTAAATGACATTCTTGTTTTATTTTTTAACCAATACATACAAATTTTCATTTGTTTTTATTGAGGTAGCACTAATTTAGTTCTAACTTCAAATTCGTATACAAACGTGTGAAGTTTGTGCTAAACTTGTCCTAAAGTTAGCTCTATACTATAGTTAGGTCTAACTTCACATGCATAAAGATACATCAGTACTCGAATAATTTCGACAAGCAATTAATACAAATTGCAATTTCAAAAAATATATTTGTTTTTGTTCAATGATTTTTCTAGCTGGTATAAGAAATCGAGGTTGGCACAAAAATTTAATAATTAAAATGGGATCTCACCATCAGTTTCAGATTTTGACCTAGAAAGAAATCAATTTCAATGAAACTGAGCCATTTAGGAAACAAGACCTCCAATAATTAAAGTGTTGATCCGATAGGCTATAAGTTCTAAAAAGAACAATAAATTCAATGATTGAGGACTGGAAAAAATTTTAAAAATTGGTTAGTTAGGACTTTCAAAAATAAACACTTTGTAGTGACATACCGCCAAAAAGATTCCGAATCATGCCTCCTATACCAATGTTCTAGAGTAAAAATTACTACCCCCATTTAAGGGTAATTCAAAAGCACTTCCAAACAACCCTTTGTTATGCTAACAAATAAAAATATTTATACCCCCAGTATGTATCCAATAAAGATAACAACTTTCCAAATAATGATTGATCGTGTCTAGAAAAGTAAAGTGGCGACTAAATCAAATTAGTCCTACATTTTTTCTATATAAATACAAAATAGGGGAAACAAGTCCTAATCAATTTACAATATTCATAGTGATTCGTAAATTCTTTCTACCACTCCAAGCAAACCACCACTACCGATAAGCACCAAACAAACATTATTCATTTCGGATATACATAACGATATATTGTATCTCGTATGTATGTGTATGTATATAGTTTTGTAAATTATTCGGTGAATAGATTTTGATTGCAAATATTGAGAGCCGGCAATATATTGTTGAAAAATTCGTTTCTCGATACCAAAATAACATACCTCTAGCAAGAAAATAGAAAAACTTTTTTTATCGGATTTCAGCTTCCTCGCCGATACAATCGTGATGAAAATGTCGATGTATGTATGTTTTTATATATGTACATAAGACGTAAAACTTTCATTTGTTTTTTTGTGATATTCTATTTATTTATTTGATTTCGTTTCCAAATAAAAATATACGAACATAAGAAATCAATAAGAAAGGAACAAAAACCGAATTTCTCGTTTTTCTAAGTAAAAAAAAAACTTTTTTTATTTAATTTCAAATTTATTCTAAAAATAAGTCAATAAAATTAAAAAAAAAAAAAATTAATCGAAAAAAAATCCCTAAATCAATATTACATGGAAACACAGAATTATAAATATTTTGTATTGTTGTCTTTTGTGTTGTGTTTGAAACGAGAAAATCCTTAAACTTAAAGTTTATTTTTTTTTGTGTTACTTGCGATTACGACAAAATAAAACCGAAAATGAAAACATAAAGCTCAAAAATAAAAAATAAATTTCCTTTTATTTTTTGGGTTGTGATGTTAGGGTAAACTTTTACGGGCGCTTAAATGACACACCCCTTTGATTTTTCAAATATGTGTTCTATAAAATTACACGAGCGTGTACACACCGCATAGTATAGAGCGGGGATGGGGTTCAAATATACGATGGCGTTGCGTGATTTAATGCAGTTCATCACCTAATTTATCCTTTTTTTCATACGGTACAAGCATATTAGGAACGTAACGTATTTTAATTTTAGGTTTTTTGTTGTGCTGTTCTATACGAAAAAAAAATTAAAAAAAAAAGGCGAATTAAGGTAAACACAGTTTGTATTCTGACAAATATTGGGACGAGTATATATGGGATTAAAGAAAATTCGTTTTGTATAAGATTAAGATTTTTACGTTAAATTATGGCAGAAACTGATGAACTATAAACATTTGTTTACACGTTCACCTTTCTGTTTTATGAATTTTGATTTTACGGTCCTAACGATTTCAACAACATAAACTTACAAACAAACATGTGATTCGTTATTGGAAGCAATATTATAAAGGTTTTTGTAAAAAGCATGTTTTGAATGGATAATGAGGATTAGGATGAGGCCGAAACCAAAGTTTCTATCCAAACTTTTTTTTTTCGAAATATTTATAGAAATCGTTTGAACAGGATTGCTCAGTATTCGGCATTTGGCCAATTAGTTTCAAACTTCTTTCGATAGCACCTCATTAAAAGAAAATTACATCGTTTTCATCAAATTCCGCTAGATAATCATCTATTCTCAGAATTGGGCACCTCTTGTTGTCGTTTGAGAGTTTGCACTCGTTTTTTTTTAAATAATTGAACTTTTAAATTGAAACATTAGTATGAAAATTGTGGTGACAACAAAAACTTAACAAATTAGTCTACAGCCAGTAAACAAAGTATTTTTCAGCCAAATAACATGTCGGTCATAATTACTGTGAAAACAACAACAATGTTAAAAAAAACAAAATATATACTTTGTATTAAATACAAGTCAATTTCAATCCGAACATTTTCAATTTATTTAATCCGAATTATGAAATTATACATGCGCGGAGTCCAAGTCCTGTGGCACTATTGTGGCATTCCTTGGGAAATGGGACTTGAGAATTTGAATTGAAATTGTATTTGCCTGGCCTTTGATGTAAATATTTTCGAAACAAAATTAAATGGGAAAATATTTTTCCCCCTA
Source organism: Nephrotoma flavescens (assembly GCA_932526605.1). Lineage (NCBI taxonomy): Eukaryota > Metazoa > Arthropoda > Insecta > Diptera > Tipulidae > Nephrotoma > Nephrotoma flavescens. The sequence continues at coordinate 86,653,191 of OW052220.1, read as the reverse complement.
AAAATTTTGTGGTACTAAAGTTTCCCAATTGACTTTGTTTTGAGAATTTTTGCACTAAACTTATTCCTTCAGTAGGCCAGAAAAATAAAAATTGGACAAAAATTCTATGCATATATATGAGTGTGAAGTTTATACCAATTAACAAAAATACGCATATATTGGAAATTACACTACACTGTTAAAACATTTCTAATAGGAATTTTGAGAGAAAACTTAAATTTTATGAAATTTAAAATTAGAATAATATTTAATAAATTTATTTATTAAATCCTTTCGGCTCCTTTTATTTTTTGTGTATCCAATTCTGGCAAATGACAAAACATCACGGAGACTAGAGCCTGACTTATCAAATGGCGGGGAATAATATCACAATGGACTTCTTAAATATTTCTATTAAATAAAACAGACAGAAGATTTTGTATTTTTGAGTGAATCTCATTGCCAATAAAAAGACATAGTGGAGATTGCACCACAACGAAACTATATTGGAATAACTTCTATGGGCTTTACCTATCAAACGAAGTATATTTCGTTCCAGTTCAGAATAGCACAGTATGTTTTTTCGAGTAAATTTCGCATTGGTTCCTTATGATTTTTGAGTGAATCTCATTTATTCTCACAATAACAATAACTTGTACGGGTTTAACCTTTCAAACGAAGCAATGTTTTTCTAACACTTAATATATTGGGTGTGAAAATAGAAACTCGGCTCTGAGGTTGGTTCAAATGAAAAAAATGCTGCTTAAGCTATGGGAATTGATTAGTTCGACTTTGAGTGAACAGTGTGTCAGTCATTCATCAGAAAAAATTGGTTTGCAAGATTTCGTTATGGCAATGTTAGTCTTGAGGTCAATTCATGTCCAGGTGTAGTAAAACAATTTTAAGACGAATAAATTAAAGTTTTACTGGATGAAAATTCTTGTCAAATTCGGAAATAGTTTACAGAACAGTTAGGAGTTACTCACCAAGAATATCCCTTCGATTGCATGCAATGGAAAATATACAGAAAGAAGGAAAAAAATAGGTTACTCTAAAACCGAAGAGTTGGACATCTTCACGAATTTGCTTTCTCGGTACAAAATAAAAAAATTTTTGCACAAAATCATTACTGAAGATGAAAAGTTGGTTTTGTGCGATAATCCTAACCGCAGGAAACCTTGGGTTGATGCAGACTAGCCATCAACATCAGTTGCAAAAGTGAATATTCATGCCAAGCAAGTGTTACATTGTGTCTGGTGAGCTTGGAAAGGTGTCATTTACTACAAGTTTCTGGAATCTGGTCAAACTGTCATAGTTGAACGTTATCAGGCTCAATTGATCAATTTAAGTGTTGCTCGGGAGGAAAAGGACAATTTACGAGCCAAAGAAGTTGAAATGTGCTAATGCCGCATGACAACGCTCGTCCACATACAGCAAAATCAACCCAGGAATTCATCTTCTCCTTAGGTTCTGAAGTTTTACAGCACGCGGCCTATTTTTCAGACTCGGCTCCCTCTGATTACCGCTTGTTCAGATCGATGTAGTCATATTTGAAAGACCAGGCGGTTAACGAAAATTGAAGATGTGCAAAAATGGCTCGACTATTTTGTCTCGAAACCATCATCTACTTGATAAATGGCAAAAGATTGACTTGTATTTATAGAAAATGCAAAGAGACATTTCAGGTTTTATTGATATTTTAATTTAAGCAAATGCAAAGAGACATTTCAGGTTTTATTGGTATTTTAATTTAATCCATGCTAACGGTTTTGGGGCCGAAGCACTCCCTGCTCTTTCGCGGTTCATATTTCCCGACCTACTTTACGCAATTATGCAAAAACGAAGACGTACGACTGTAGCGACCGATTTTAAGTTACCATCTGCGCATCGCATAGCTCCATGCCAGCCTATAGTACTGGACAAGGAAGATGGGCCGGCTCATGAGTTTTACACGCCGATATGGAATCGTAGTTGTGTTTCTTTTAACACCGACCGTAATCAGTTGATGAAAATTTTCTTTTGCATCCTGCATCCAAACGCCAAAGCTTTAACCACTGTGCCGTTTCGTCGGTGTTTTTTCAGATATAATTTATTTATAAGTCGCTGTTTAGCGATGGATGCATAATTAATAATATTCGGATGTGGCTTGGAATTTAAGTAGTAGTAAAATTTACAAGATTATTTTAGCTTCTTGTGTAGATTAGTAACGACGGGTTGACTACGCGGTCAGGTTTAATTAGGGAAATAAAATTTGTTAAGTCGTCATGTGACTCCCACTGTCCGTTTGGTCTTTTTATAAAAGATATGTAATGCCCAATACCATACCAGCAAGTGGATAGTAATGTAACATCCCTTTTAAATAAAGGGTCTCTTCTAAAATATTTAGAGTTGGTTGAATTTGTGCTAATTGGACTTTATAAATAGTTGCGCTATTTGAAGGTTCGACATCAACAATTACAATACCCGAAGGTGAAACTAATTTTGTTTCTTTGATGCGCTTATTGCCTCATGGTAAATGTGCCATGATGCAAGTGAACTCTATTCTCTATGAATTGAAATTCAGTATCAGAGAATCCCAAATGGTCAATATGCAGGTACCTAATTTCGTTAGTAATGGTATTACAACTGTCAGAACAAACGTAATTTACACATAATGTGGGAATTTGTAAATGACTAACTAATTCCAGTACATTGCAAACAGATGATAAATGCAATTTTGAATTTGTGTTTGAGATAGAATTTGGAAAGCAATTCATTAATATTGCACTTCTGTTGACATAACTCCGCGTTGTTTAATTCCATTTTTTGCAAAATCCAACATAAAATTAAAATACGGAGATTTAGTCTTTTCGAATAAGACTTTTTAAAATTCAATATCTACGGCCATTGAATAAAATATTTGTGATAATTAGTCAAACGTAACGTTTGACCAGGTTCCAGAAGCCTTTAGTAAATGACACCTTTCCAAGCTCACCAGACACACTGTAACACTTGCTTGGCATGAATATTCACTTTTGCAACTGATGTTGATGGCTGGCCTGTATCAACCCAAGGTTTCCTACGGTTAGGATTATCGCACAAAACCCACTTTTCATCATCAGTAATGATGTGCAAAAAATTTTTTTATTTTGTACCGAGAAAGCAAATTCGTGCAGATGTCCAACTCTTCGGTTTTAGAGTAACCTATTTTTTCCTTCTTTCTGTATTTTTTCCATTGCATGCAATCGAAGTGATATTGCTTGGTGAGTAACTCCTAACTGTTCTGTGAACTATTTCTGAATTTGACACGAATTTTCATCCAGTAAAACTTTATTTTATTCGTCTTAAAATTGTTTTACTACACCTGGACATGAATTGACCTCAAGACTAATATTGCCATAACGAAATCTTGCAAACCAATTTTTTCTGACTGACACACTGTTCACTCAACGTTGAACTAATCAATTCCCATAGTTTAAGCAGCATTTTTTTTCGTTTGAACCAACCTCAGAGCCGAGTTTCTATTTTCACACCCAATATATTAAGAGTTAGAAAAACATTGCTTGGTTTGAAGGGTTAAACCCGTACAAATTAGTGTTATTGTGAGAATAAATGAGATTCACTCAAAAATCATAAGGAACCAATGAGAAGTTTGCTCGAAAAAACGTACTGAGCCGATCTGGATTGGAACGAAATATACTTCGTTTGATAGGTCAAGCCCATAGGAGTTATTCAAATATGGTTTCGTTGTGGTGCAATCTCCACGATGTCTTGTTATTGTGAGAATAAATGAGATTCACTCAAAAATCATAAGGAGCCAATGAGAAGTTTACTCGAAAAAACGTACTGTGCTAATCTGAATTGGAACGAAATATACTTCGTTTGATAGGTTAAGCCCATAGGAGTTATTCCAATATGGTTTCGTTGTGGTGCAATCTCCACGATGTCTTGTTATTGTGAGAATAAATGAGATTCACTCAAAAATCATAAGGAGCCAATGAGAAGTTTACTCGAAAAAACGTACTGCGCCAATCTGGATTGGAACGAAATATACTTCGTTTGATAAGTTAAACCCATAGGAGTTATTCCAATATGGTTTCGTTGTGGTGCAATTTCCACGATGTCTTGTTATTGTGAGAATAAATGAGATTCACTCAAAAACCATACGGAGCAAATGAGAAGTTTACTCGAAAAAACGTACTGCGCCAATCTGGATTGGAACGAAATATACTTCGTTTGATAGGTTAAGCCCATAGGAGTTATTCCAATATGGTTTCGTTGTGGTGCAATTCCCACGATGTCTTGTTATTTTGAGATTATTAAAATATAAGATTGAACAATATTTGCCATATCGCTTTTCCACCTGCCATCACTATTGTATGGGTAACGCAAAAGAATCATGTCAATAATTTATTTTTGTATGTATTTTCCACCAACATACACAATGTAGCGTACCACTTTCGTCCGAAAAAGTACACTATAACTGTCATAATAGTAAAATAATTAATATTGTGTTATCAAAAACAAATAATTATTATGTGATGTAACTTATATCTTATCAAATGATTTGTTTTTTTTTCAAACACAATTCCGATTTAACTAAGATTCGTTAAAATCCGGAAGACATTACAACTTGTCATTTTTTACACACACATTTGTGTGGGTTGAACTTAAATTGATGTAAAAAAAATTGTCTGACAGAAAAAGGGATGTACATACATAAATCTAATAAGAATAAACATGGCGTCCTGTTTGTCTCTTTCTAACGTTGACTATTTGTCTCGCTCAACTTTATACTTAACAGTGTAAAAACTAACACATACTTAGCTTTCAAGAATTCCTATTGGATTCGTATACGTATTGTTGTTATTTTTTTGTTAAAAACCTCACACTCATGAAAATATTTCTTCCAATTCTCTATTCCCAGGGAAAGCCAGATAAAAGCCGCTGATGGTGCCGCTGGCTTGTTATTGTCGGCCATATATATTTTGATAACCACATTAATGGTTGACAAAAACAAAATAAATACATACTAATTGCTATTAATATTAACTAGTTATATGTGACATTGCCTTATTGACACAATATGTTTTTTTGTTACTTAAAATTATTGCTCAATTTGTTTACCTGAAAATTTAATGAAGTAAAATTCTTTTTATACGATTTTGAGGCTTTCTCAGGAGAGGAATTCTTTTTATAATAATATATTTTTTCTATAATAATTTTTGTGTTGAACCTTTTTTATATAATATTTTTTATATGGAATCTTCCTCAAATAATATTTATTTATAATAAATAATAAATAATTAAATGATAATAAATAATAAAACTAATTTTGTCAACAATATAATGTTATGTAATCTTTTATTAATTCTTATAATATCCCTATAATATTTTCTATTTTTGTGTTTGCGTATAAACAAAATACGCATTTGGTATTACGCCAATTTAGAACCATCCAACAAAAGTTTGCTATCATTTTAAATCCGTGTCGAAATTATTCGAGTACTGCTATTATTTTTGAGATGTTTTACTAGTGAGGGGTATCAATACCAATTACCATTTTTGGGGTAATTAATAATAATTGCCGTACTGCCGTAACCTTAATTGTGTTTTTCTAGTTAAGAGTATTCAGAAACATTCCTGTCACGCCACTATCCATTTCTGGAGATGTTGGGGTTCCTCAAAATGATTTCCTCAAAAAAGGTATCCGCCGCGAAACAATTTTTACACGATACCGTGAATTTGGAATCATCAAAACCGATATCTTTTCGCCGTCTATTCGAAAGCGCGAAATCTAAAGCCATCAAAAAGAGCGCGAAATTTTTTTCGATTGACAATTGCTTTTGTGTTGACGATTGACTATCGTTTGTTTTGCGTTTTAAAATGAAATATTGACGACTCGCTGCGGAAATCATGATAGGGCCCCTAAAGTTATTGGCTTGGATGCTCCTGGGTACTCTTTAATAGAAAAGCGTCCTTAAATTAACGGTAATACTCGAATAATTTAAACACGGAATTAATTCAAGCGAATTTTTTTTTACTGGTATATATTAAAAGAAAGGCAACGGGACTCCGATTTCTCCAAAAATGATTAGTGTAATGAAAGCTCCTGAGCACTAATAGAAAAACATCTCGTAAATTTCGGCAGTCCTCAAATAATTTCGACACGGAACTAAAACGAACGCAAATTTTTGTTGAATTGTATACATATTGAAATATTGTCTCTATATTGGGTTTGTCTCTATTTGGTTTAACACCGTCTTGCGTGATTACATGCCCTAAGAATTCCATTTCCCTCTTCATAAGTTCGCACTTGTCGAGTTGTGGAAACACATGAGCAGATTTTCTGCCGGCAGTGCTGCCGTCAGAATTTCAAGTAAACTACATAGCGTTTTTTGGCAAGCAGATTTTTTTTTATTGTTTTTTTGTTTTATTGCTCTATAATATTTTCCTCCCCTTTGATTGATAACTCAAGATTCATACGTCAAAATAGAAAAATAAATAAAGTAAAAATTGCATGCACATAGTTGCTATTGTTTGGCTTGTTTATACGAGTTGAACAACAACAACATAACTACTATAACTTACGTTTACACGAGAAAACGTTCTTATGATGTTACTTACGTATGTATGTGTAAAATAATTTTCATTTCGTACTGAACCCAAACATTTTTATAGTTTTATGCGTATGGTAGTAAGCTCCGATTCGTTCAACACAAAAAATTCGTGTTGAAAAATTACGCAGAACAAAATTTTAGCTTATAGGGTTGAATACGAGAATGAATTTTTGGTGTTTGGTCTCTTGAATTTGTTTCTTCAAATTTCCTTTCAAATAACGTGGACTTCTATAGGTTTTAGTATAAACAAGTAATTCGTCTCGTGTATATGAAATCATGTGTTTGATCGCTGTCGTTGAAGGCATTTTTTCTCTTTGTTTTAACAGAACCTGTCATAAATGGTTTTGGTGAGTGATTGACGCTCCTTTTCATTGAGGTGATTTGTCCTAATTAATTTTTTTTTCTACTGATTGGTGTATTATTTAAAACGGGAATTGGTTTTAAGTTTCGAAATTATTAATTTTTATTTTCGTAGCATTTGTGGTGGTGCTGGTCTGTTCGATAAAATTTAATTGTTCCCTTATGATCTGTAGCCTTATATAAGCCAGGTTGACTGGTAATTTTGTCATTTACTTTTAAAAAATTGTGGTACCTGCCAATATTTTCGGACTTACAAAATGTAACTATATATGGCGACAGAAAATTTTCGAAGGATAATAATGGTAGAATTTGAATAAATGGTCATTAGTTTAGCCATTGATTCCGATCCTAGAGTGCCATAGAAAAAAATTTAAAATAGATTTTTGCTGGTAGATTTTTGTGATTAACATAAATTGTTCCTTGCTTTGTTGTTTTTTGTATCTCTAGAATATTTTAACCAAAATTTCTTGAGGAAGTGATTTAGTAATATATTGTATCGTAAGTTTACTCCCCCATGTCTGAGTCTACATCTGCGTCAAAGGTTTTCGGGTTTAAGTTCTCAGTCTCTTCTGAATTTCCTGTATTCAAATGTGCGACATTCAGGTCGTTTTCTGTCACCGTTTCGCGGTTGTAAACCAATATCTTGGTGTATGAATTCCTGGGCTTCGTTGAAAGGTCTTCTTCCATAAGCTCAGTAGCTGGCCCATTTGACCTTTTAACCAGATTAAAATCTTTTCTCGTGGCTTGGAATTGTATAAATTTTGACTGAGCCGTACCGACCTTATGTTGTTTGTAGCGTATATAATGAGGTGGTTGGAATTTATTCGAATTATTTGAAATTGTTTCATTGCGACTAAATTTGGATAGGAAAGGTTAAGCTTCCTCTGTACTCATTTGTTTGGCTGCCAGGGCGTACGCAAAGTATGGCTTCTCAGGCCTGAGATGAATGTCGCTAGTGAATCTTCCTCAACAAAGGCGCAGTCTACCTGTCAAGAATTATTATAAGTTTCCTTTTCTTTCATCCGTTTCCTTTTCTTTCATTTTAATATTCTGGACAGGACTCTTTGTGCGTTCAAAGTTGAGACTTAAAGAAAGATAATTACTGATTGTCGCCTAGCGCTTCGAGCAGTATTTGTTTAATATGTAAAAAAAAACACGCAGGGTCTGCACGCGAGACTATGAATTTCTCTTGTTTTCCCTTTCATCTGGTTTTTAAAAGCTTGATCATACACACATTTTTAGTTGTACAGTTCAGTAGTACTTCCACGTTCTATTCAGCAGAGATTGCATTGACTGTTATTATGCAATAATGTCCCTCAAACTAATTTAATGCTTACCCCCCGATTCTAACGTACAGTCACAGACATATTTTCACACTTAGCGAAAACTTTTGTCTTAACGAAGACTAGATACTTTAAATTCGTATTCTGCACTTAGTCTTAAATACACTCAGAAAAAAAATTATGATAAATACATGATTACATTTACCATAATATCATCTTTGTATGTTAAATACAATTATTTAAATGATTGATTTTATCATACTATGATTGATTTTATCATACTATGATATTCTTGATCATTCTTGATCTTCTTCATCATAAATGATGATCACTCAATTTTTTTTTTTCAGTGATCATCATTGTTATGATGAAGAAGATCAAGAAAATGATCAAGAATATCATAGCATGATAAAATCAATCACAGTATGATAAAATCAATCATTTAAATAATTGTATTTAACATGCAATGACGATATTATGGTAAATGCAATCATGTATTTATCATATTTTTTTTCTGAGTGGAGGTGGTCTTAGGAATCATAATTTTGACATTTAAACAAAAACAATAATTATATGTGTTTGACTATTAGAAACAGAAAAATTATTCAAAATAAAATATTATGTGGCATATCGCTTCAGTTTCATAAAAAGCAGCAACTTTTATATTATCATTTAGTTCTTACATCCGTTTTAGCGCTGGTAGTTAAATATTAATTTAATGCCCAATATGTTAGTGTCACGTAATGTCATTGTCATGCAATTTTAAATCATTTTTCGAGGTAGTATACAAATTACGAAGCTCCTCTTACGACGGTGTAAAACCAATATTTTAGTGGCAGAACTGGCGATTTGTCGATTTAAAACTAAAATGAAAATTAATTATGATAAGTACGATAGTTCACTCAGGAATCTTAAATTGGTTGGAGCATTTCCGCGAATTCCGACATCATAACTTTAGAAGTCTTGGATCTGAGAAAATTTAGAGAGCATAAGGAGATTGAATTACATCTAATTTCGCAGCTGTCTAACTCCAATGTGGTATCTAGGAATACGACTATCAAGATTTACATGGTCAATTTAACGAGCAATTAAAGTGAAACTACCAAAGGCTTGGTAACATTTAAATGTGTATTTAAATTTGTATTTACCCCAATTTTGTATTTTGACAGAGTTACTCGAAAGATCAGAAAGATCATGATAATGAAGTTTGCATTCTGAAAGGATTATAGTGAATCTACTAAGAGTGTAACATTTGATGGTTCATGGTAATCACCAAATGGAATTATCGATTTAATCATACACCACGACAATAAAATTAAGTTTCCATAAAATGTCCATAAAGTAACACACAAACACAATAAGTGTCCATAAACTGGACAATCAAATTTAGTTTCAAGATGATTCAGGTTATCTTGATTACATATAATTGATGGTATGTAAAAATTTAATCGATAAATTATTATTTTAATTATTATTAAAAAAATTGTTACTCACGCATAACAAAAAATATGAATAGTGAATCATCGAATACATTAGTACAAAATTTTTACTCAGGCTTTCAACTAAACGCGACAATCAACGAGAGCGATCTTTTTCAATAAAATGGCCCAGATTCCAGAATTGTACAAGACAATGTCTCGCTTTTGTTACATTTTAGAACATAAATCGCACACATGATTTTTCCATTTAATTTCCTATTTAATTTTGCTTGCCGTCTCTTATTTGAAAAAAATGCATTAGCAGTTTAGCTTAATGACTTCCAACAATTAAATTTGAAAGGCCTTTTCCTCAACCCATAAGAAATGCTGTCAGTCGAACTTATGGAACTATAGGTCAATCGCGAGACTATTCTGCATTCCTAAACTGTTTGAAAGTATCGTATGTATGTATAAATCACATTACTTTGGCAGCAAACCATTGTTCTGACGATCTTGGTGTAACTCATCTAACGAGTGAAATTCCTTGGTAAAAATCTATTTACCCTTAGAATATGTCAACTGTCAGCTCAACATATCACATCGCAGCTGCCTAGACTTTAAATGAAGTCAGCTATTAGCATACGCAGATGTCTTCATAATGGTCACCGCGAGGGGGCAAATACGCGGAAATTTTATTTCGCGAGAACCGCAATAACAAAAATTAAAATAATTGAGATCGATGGAAAAGAGGTACAATGTTTCTGTGAATACGCAAGATTGAGGAAATGCTGTCATTTGATTGGGGGACTCACTTTTTTATATCTAGTGCACGAGGTCTTTGTGTAGTAGGATGGTTTTGCAACAATGCTGCTATTACGAGTGTTCACGTGACGAAGGTTGAAGGTTTGAAATTTAGAAATAAAATATTTTCAATCGGGGGTCGTTCAATAAGCACCTGTGCAAGGAATGAAGACGCAAGTAATCTCTTTTCAGGTCGATACACTATTCCAACGTTTCTGCCATTTCTTTCACCCCGCTAAAAAATACGATTTTCTCAAACTCTTCAAAATACTTTTGTCTCGGTGATAGCCTCTCCGTGTAAGCCGAATTTTTTTCGCTCATGCTATGTTTTCATGTTGCGGAATGGAAAAAAATCACACTGGCTGTTGGCCGCTCATTTATCAAAAACAGATGTTCGACCACGTTTAAATTCGTTGAACTCATATCTCACGGTTGTCGTATATGGTAAAGGGTCCCCATAGACAGTACTAAATTTTGCTATTACTCCTTCGAATGTTTTTCTACCCAAAAATTTAAAGCGAATTTTAAATCGATATTGCTCTTTTCCCATTTTATTGAGAAACACGAAACACGAGTGATACAACTGGTTGCCAATTAAAAACTAACCTGTGAACTAGGCTGAAGGTTAGTATGGTGTTGTTGTTTGACCATGACATGATTACTTATTAATCGACTCTCGTACCATTGAAATGACCTGTATCTCAAACCACCCGTTCAAATGGGAAGTTGAAATTTCACTAGTTTAGCACAATTTGTTTATCAAAAGAAATTAACTCTACGTTATGTGGATTTTTAATCAATAATTTTGTCATCGGATCTAAATTCAAAATTCTGTTGCGAAAAATGATTTAGTGTCCCATAGTTGTAGTACAAGTTCGTTAGGAACGTTACGATTAAAGATAATTTCACCGTTTTGGCCAAACTTTCTAGGTGCCATGTGTGCGATCTTGAGTAAGATGAAATGGCAAACACGTCAGAATTTTAAAATATGTAATTTGGGACTTTTTTCAATTTGTATACGTTTGGTCGTATCGTTTAGGGATTTTCAGAATCTGAACAAATAGAAACAGAAGTTCAAAATACCTGGATTATTTAATCACTACTTCTGTGAATTACATTTACAAGTTGTTATAGACGTTGTCTATGAGAAATCGACATTGCCTACGAGTAGTCGAGATTGTCGATTACTTTGTCATTACATATTCTCATAAAATGCAAACAATTACTGCTTAAATAGAAATAATTTTCTATTACAGTAAAAATTCTGCTTAAAAATGCAATATAATTCTAATTTCAAATCCGCTTCTAATTCATATATAACTTATCTTGTTGTCGAGCTGGATAAATTCGTCCTTTTGTCCTGTATTACTTCGAATTATACTAACAGTATAAATTTTACTCACAATTCAACGAAGAATTTATAAAATCACTTTGCATTTAAATTGGAATTAACTAAGATTTTAACACAAAATTTGATTATAAAGTTGACTTACCAAATAACAGTAGATAATAGAGAAGACTTTTCTTCGAATTTTACATTCGAATATGCTTACATAAAATTTTACTTTAAAATATTACTGTGATGGGTTTCGAAAATTATTCAACCCCTGCTACCAAAACCAACAGTCAAATAGCTAACAATTGTAATAATACGCATTAAATTCCTTTAAATAAATAAAAAAGATCCGACACATAAAATTATTATTTGGGTTTTCATCCATAAAACCACTTCTAACATAAATATTTGATGCCCCACATCCATCCATCCATCCTATCAGTAGAAAAAAAAAACGATAAATTTTTAACCAAAGTGGATTTTTTGTATATATTTTTTGGTTTATTTAAATTGTTATAAAACTTGTTGAGCTTCGAAATTTTGTTTTATATTCTTTCGTTTAGTTACGTGTTACTGTACTGGATACATACTCGTGTTTATGTTTTAAATTACATGCCCATAATTCATTCATTCGATTTGATAATTTTTTTAAATATATAGGAAAAATACGGTCGTAAATAGCAAAATTTATGTGCCAATGGTTACAGAGTAAAATCTCTTTTTATCACCCTGTTTATAAATCGTATAGACGTACGTAATATAGATAAATAGAAAATCAATGCGGCAAACAAATCGGATTTAAATATTTATTTGATCGGGATATTCGCATATGGTGCCTTACACATACGCTCATACACATATTATTATTATGATGATTATTGTTATTATTTAGCAAGGGTGCGTGCGCCTTGAATCGAGCGGGGTAAAATAAAGCTTGAAAAAGCTCGCACAAACCATAAAATACTAATGTTGCCAATTTAGATATACACCCGTATAAACTAGGAATATGTATTATGTATATATACATATAGAGCATGTTATGTAATACTTTCCAATCTTTTAGATAATCTTCTCGAAGGAATGAACCCCGGAACAACAACAAAAATCATGTTTAAAGCATTAAATAGATTTTGTGATATAAATACGCCATTTCCCTATCCTTGTGTATTTTTATACATTTCAATTTTTCCACTGCGTCGTTTTATCAGGCAACAATTCCGTGTGTGTAATATATTTTTCATTCATTTCAACTGAATTATATTTTTTTATGTGTTGACTAACTATAGATAAATCTAAAAAATTATCGATATTTATTTAAGATTTTTTTTAAATGAAGGCGTTTCATATTTCAACCCTAGTTTGAATCTTAAAAAAAGGCAAGATGCCAAATGGATTTTGCTTCATATGATGTACATGAATACAATTTTGTCGCCCCGTTGTAGTGCAAAATTTACACACAGGTCACTTCGAAGGTAGTAATCAGGCAGAGAACTGCAATAAGAAAACTTCGTAAATGCCTTTCGTCATGGAATATGGTGTGAAAGAGAGAGAGAGAGAGTTCTTCGCTAAAAAAGAAAGGTCATGTGAATTACTTTACTTTGTTAACGCTTCTTTTCACAGCTGTAACTCTAATTTTTTACCACCCCTAATAAAAGAAACTTAGTATACTTCTGATTTAGGTATCGTATTATTTTCATCTACGATTTAACGGTATTTCAACAGTAACCCCTTACCCACGCCCCCACCCCCGATCTATCTAATCTATCTAATCTATCTAATCTATCTAATCTATCTAATCTATCTAATCTATCTAATCTATCTAATCTATCTAATCTATCTAATCTATCTAATCTATCTAATCTATCTAATCTATCTAATCTATCTAATCTATCTAATCTATCTAATCTATCTAATCTATCTAATCTATCTAATCTATCTAATCTATCTAATCTATCTAATCTATCTAATCTATCTAATCTATCTAATCTATCTAATCTATCTAATCTATCTAATCTATCTAATCTATCTAATCTATCTAATCTATCTAATCTATCTAATCTATCTAATCTATCTAATCTATCTAATCTATCTAATCTATCTAATCTATCTAATCTATCTAATCTATCTAATCTATCTAATCTATCTAATCTATCTAATCTATCTAATCTATCTAATCTATCTAATCTATCTAATCTATCTAATCTATCTAATCTATCTAATCTATCTAATCTATCTAATCTATCTAATCTATCTAATCTATCTAATCTATCTAATCTATCTAATCTATCTAATCTATCTAATCTATCTAATCTATCTAATCTATCTAATCTATCTAATCTATCTAATCTATCTAATCTAGTGATAAGTCAAGAGTTATGCATTTTGGGCGTCCTGACATAACATTTGATCAAATATTTATCAAATACCATGTTCACTCATGTGATAAGAACCTATGTTCTAACCAATGCTTTGACCTACTTTGCGTAAAGGAGTTTAAATATCTAGGCGTTATAATTGATTCACAGCTTAATTGGACCTCCCACTTAAATAATATCAGGAAAATTGTGATTACTGCCGTGCATAAATTCTATAATCTTCGACATTGTGTCCTTCTTATGTTTTGCGAAGGTTATATCATGCTCTTGTAGAATCCATCATAATGTTATGGGATAACTAGTTGGGGAGGTATTTACTTTGCTAATATTGTTGATCTTTTTATAGCGCAGAAAAGAATTTTTAAATTAATTTACGCTCGTCCGAAACTTACACCCACAATTCCGCTTTTCGTGAGTTGAATTTGTTGCCTCTGAGATATCTATACGTGTTTAAAGTATTGAAAATGTTTTTTGTTCGTAGCAATAGTTTTCATAGTCGAATATATCATGCGTATAATACGAGAAATCCAAACAATTTTATCGGTCTTCGTTGTAGTAATGAGAAGTTTAGAAGATTTTATTTATACATGGCGCCGTATTGGTTTCATCTTTTACAGAATCGCGTTAAAATGCTTCCATTGGAGCAGAAATATAAATTTTTCAGGGAAGTTTGGATTTGGCTAATGTAATGAAATTGATCATTTATACTATATCCTAATGAGCCGGAAAATAAATTTACAATATAACTAAAATAAAAACTGAGCTTGTATATAAATAGTATTTTTTTTTTAAATTTTAACCTAATTATATTTTTTTAAATGTTAATTTTACTACTTTGTCTCAAAATTTATTGAAATAAAGATTTAAAAAATTAAATAAAATAAATAAATAATCTATCTAATCTATCTAATCTATCTAATCTATCTAATCTATCTAATCTATCTAATCTATCTAATCTATCTAATCTATCTAATCTATCTAATCTATCTAATCTATCTAATCTATCTAATCTATCTAATCTATCTAATCTATCTAATCTATCTAATCTATCTAATCTATCTAATCTATCTAATCTATCTAATCTATCTAATCTATCTAATCTATCTAATCTATCTAATCTATCTAATCTATCTAATCTATCTAATCTATCTAATCTATCTAATCTATCTAATCTATCTAATCTATCTAATCTATCTAATCTATCTAATCTATCTAATCTATCTAATCTATCTAATCTATCTAATCTATCTAATCTATCTAATCTATCTAATCTATCTAATCTATCTAATCTATCTAATCTATCTAATCTATCTTATCTATCTAATCTATCTAATCTATCTAATCTATCTAATCTATCTAATCTATCTAATCTATCTAATCTATCTAATCGGGCTAAATGATGTGATTAAATCGTCGATCTGGTAATATCTTATCGTATGTTTAGGCACACATATCGTTTGATTATAAGTTTAATAGTTGCTTTTAAGCCGTGAAAGCTTATGAGTAGATGCTGTCACTTGTTGACGAATTTATGTATTTTTGGAGTCGATGTATCGCACTACATCATCTCCTGGGACAGGATTCTTTTTTAAATGAGATAAGTGGAACTAGTAGGCGAAAGTAAATAATGTAGCTGGAACAGCTTGATTTTTGCATTTGTCAAAGGCTTCGTTGAGCTCCATTGTTTTGTCGTTTTTAACATTCCATTTTATCATCGAATTAATTGCGATTTGGTCATTATACATTGGGTATAAATCTTAGATAATAATTTATTATCGCTAAGAAGGTTTTTAGTTCCTTTGCTAAAACATTCCTAGAAAATTTTTTAAACCGTTCTACATGTCTGTGAAAACCATTTTTCGAAATATTATCCCCCCAGGAAATCCCCCGGGATAAATCCCTCCGAGGGAGTTTCCCTAGGGGAAAATGCACCAAACGGAAATCACCTGGAGGAAATCCCCCTGAAGGTAACCCCTCTGGGAGATCTCCCCGGTGGAAATCCCCCTAGGGGAAATCCTCTGGGGAAAATCCCTTCGGGGGAAATTTGCTGGGGGAAATTCCCCGAGTATGATGGAACTGGATATGTTGGATGGAAATGGGATTCTTAAAAGATTTTTGGAGTGAGTTCTGGAATATGGCCACCTGGAGCGCAACTCGACCAATTTATACCACGTTAGGAGGGGATTGGGTATGCTGGATGGAAATCGGATTCTTAAATGATGTTTTGAAAAAGTTCTAGAATTAGGCCACCTGGAGCGGAACTCGACTAATTCTTAACCGATTATGATGGGATTGAATATACTAGATGGAAATGGGATTCTCAAATGACTTTTGGAAGAAATTCTGGAATATGACCACCTGGCAACTTAAACAATTCTTAATCGATTATGATGGGATTGGGTATGTAAGAAATTCTGGAATATGACCACCTAGGTCGGAATTCATTCAATTCTCAACCAATTATAATGGGATTGTGTATGTTGTTTAAAAATGGGATGCTTAAATGGTTTTTGGAACAAGTTCTGAAATATGGCCACCTGAAATGGAACGTGACTAATTCTTAACCGATTATGATGGGATTAGACAAGCTGGATAGAAATGAGATTCCTTAATGATTTTTGGAAGAAATTCTGGAGTATGACCACCTGGGACGGAACTCAATCAATTCGATTATTCGTGGGAATAGAATTTGTATTTGAATTTTGGAAGAAGCTCTGGAATTAGGCTTCCTGGAATGGAAACCGATTACGTTGGGATTGGTTATGTTGGATGGAAATAGGATTTTTAAATGATTTTTAAGACCACCTGGGCTGTAACTCAATCAATTCCTAACCGATTATGATCGGACTAGCTGTGGATGAAAATGGGATTCTTGAATGATTTTTGAATCAAGTTCTGGAATTAGGCAACCTGGAACGGAGCTTGACGAATTCTTAACCGGTTACGTTGTAATTGGGTATGCTGGATGGAAATAGGATTCTAAAATGATTTTTGGAAGAAATTCTGGAATACGATTACCTGGGATGGAAATCAGTCAATTCTTAACCGGTATTTGATGGGATTAGGTATGACGGAAATTCTTGAATATGACCACCTGTGACGGATTTCAATCAATTCTTAGCAAATTATGATGGGACTGGGTATGCTGGATGGAAATGGGATTCTTAAAAGATTTTTGGAAAGCTTTCTGATGAAAAAAGATTCATTATTAACTTTCGCAAAAATTCTGGAATATTAGCACCTGGGACGGAGGGTGTTTACTTTTAGCGCTGTAACACAAATGTAAAACCCCGTTATACGACAAATTATAAATACGGGATCTAGCTATTTACAAAATGGTCTAACTTCACGCAGCCTTAATTACCATTAAAAATGCGTCGAGCTTTAAATTTGTTTCACTATGATGCTACATATAGTGTGACCTGATTTTTGGCACCAGTGTTCACTGTTAGTGACAAATTTTAACATTTTATCCAGCAGTTTACGAATTGGTCTAACTTCACCTAGTTCATATGACCATGACCTGTAAACATTCGAATTATGTAATATTAATTTTTCGAACTTTTTTTTCTCAAAAATTTACTGCTATAACTTCAATAACCTGCAATTTTCGGCTAATATCAACAGAATTTTGTACTTCTACCTGATTCAAAATATGTCGATATTGCAGGTGTTTTTCGGCTGAAATTTGCGCCTAACTTCAGTAGTTTAAATTGTCGTGGCTAGAAATAGATTCAAATGAAAGATCTTAATAATGTTCACACCTGGAAAAAATTACAGGTCAATTTTCAGGTGGGGAGTCCTGGATAACTCGATTGAATATGTATAATCGCACATGAAAAATTGGAAAATTTCTAAAAATCCACCGTTTAAATTGTCATGGCTGGAAATTGAAAATGTAACACAACTGTTTTCGGTTTCAATAAAAATGATAACAATTGTGAAAATATAATGCTTCATCACTTCAGCTGTTGCCCAACAATATCAGACCAGCCAACAAAAATAAATTATAATAAAGTCATGTATTTATATATTTTTATGGCTCTATGGCCGGCTTCAGTGAGATGGGAAAATGACGAAGCAAATTGTTTTTTATACCTTTTTGCACACAAACACCATGCATTGAACAATGAATGATTAACAAATAATTTTATTTCGTCGTATGGTTCCTGGGAATTATATCCTTTTTTCAAAATATCATTTACCATGATTATTAATAAAAATTTATAATGAAATTTTGTGCTCGCGGATGATAAATTAATTAACGATGGATAAAACATCAGCTGTTTGATATTGTAATAAAATACTATAGGGATGTTATTTCTATTGAATGCAGAAAAAATTTTCGTGCATATTAAATATACATATTTTCAAAGTACGTAGGTGGATGATGGCTTGATTATCAAAAATTTGTTACTCAATATAATGCAAATTAGTTCGGAACGTAACTTTATTGTATGCAAATTCTTGGAAAGACAAATATTTTTGTATAAACCATGTTTTAATTATTCCATATAGCTATGTAGGTTTATGATGTAGGTTTATGTGGTATATCATCTATTTATAGGATAGCATTTAAACCCTTTTTTAATATTATTTAAAGCTCAAAATTTGTTGAACAGGTCATTATAAACACTAATTACAAGAAAGTATTTGCATTGGGGTGGGATGGGGTACCGAATTAAAAAAGTCTGAATTAAAAAAGTTCTTTAAAAATGAATTAAAAAAGTTGATTTTTGTATGAACATCTGCTACTTATTTTAATTCTAATTTTTAACTTAAAATTATGAATTAAAAAAAGCGATTTAGAAAATTGAGAAAACTTAAAAATGAATTAACAAAGGCTTACACAGTTTCATTTATAAAACACCTACCTTAATTCATTTTTAAAATGAATTAAAAAAGGCACATTTTATTTCATTTTATAAATTAAAAAATCTTAATTCGACTTTTAACAAATATTCAGAAATGTGCATTATTTATACATCGGGAAAATCAGGTAAGGAGTATAAATTTTTAAAATTTTTAAATGCAGGATTGTTTATCAACAGTTTTTAGGAGGGGGAAGCTAAATTTTTCCGAAAAATTGTCCCATTTTCCGGGAAAATTTTCACTTAAATAAAAATTGCGTATTATTCTATTCAAAATAGGTAGAAATGTGTAATCTTTATAAGAATTTGAATCTTATAATTGTATCTTAACAGTTTTTTAACAGTACAAATAATTTTTCCGGGAAAATTTTTCAATTTTTCCAGGAGAATTTTGAAATGTTTTCAATTTTTTTTATTTAGTTTGACACTTAAAGAATTGTGCAAATAAATTGTGGAAAAGCGGGGGTTTAGGGGCCAGCCCCCATCCTCTAAGGTATAAACGAATTAAAATTACATAAAAAAAAAATTATATATACGAAAGTTGATTCTTTTAACATTTGTGGCACTATCAGAAGCAGCGATAAGAGCGAGAGAAACTCTTTGATCTGTGTCTGCAAGGTTGACGAAGCAATTATTATTAATAAAAATATAAAATAATATTGAAAAAATAAAGAAAGTAAAATTTTTTCCGGAAAATCAAAAAATTAGTAAACAATCCTGCATTTAAAAATTTCCAAAATTTATATTCCTTACCTGATTTTTCTGATGTATACGTAAAGTAAAATTACGCTTTATTTTGCATTGACAAATTTTTACGTGCCAAATTCAAATTCAAATTCCAAAAAATTTTCATTAATGAAAATAACATTTTTTTTTTCATTTTATAAAGAGGCTTATATTATTTCATTTTAGAAACACTTATATTAATTCACTTTAAAACTGAATTAAGAAATGCCTTTTTAAATTCGTTTTACCGAACTTTTTTATTTTTTTTTCAACTCTGATTTTAGTTAATTTTTAAAATGAATTAAAAACACTTATTTTAATTTAGAAAAAAAAATTTGTTAATTCAAACTTTTTTAATTCATGTAGCCGGGTGGGATATCAACATACTATTATTTTTACAATATTGGGTGGGTATTAATGTTATAAATTGAGATGGCCACCGAAACTTAAAAATTTTGAATGTGACGTTTCAATCAACATGAAATTCTATTAGACGTTTTGGTACAAAATTATTCTATTTTGTACGAGGCTAACTTTTTATCTACGTTTTCGATCGGATTGATGATGTAATGTTCCGCAAGTCAACAAGTAAAATAAACATACTCCGCTACTGTTAACATTGAACTAAAAATCTTAATCATGGTAATTATTGATTTTAGGGATTTGCAATTTAAAATTTATTAGTTGATGAAAACAAAATATTTTTTTGCTGGATGGAGTTAAATGCGTCTGATTGAGAATAATATAAATTTATTTCTATGTATTCCAATTAATCTGCCAGACCATGTAGAGCTGCCAAATTTTTAAATAAAGTTTTTCTATCAAAACCTTCATTTCCTGTAAAATTTAAAACATAATCTGAATTAATTTTGTTTGAAATTTATTTTATTTGAAATGTGAAGATGGTATAAACGCAAAGGCGCTATCCATGGATTCGATTAACTGAAGAACTGTACAAGGAACGGAAGATCATTGTCATACGCCAACTGCATAAAAACGAGAAACACTGCTAACTCACAAAACGCTCAAATTACTCTAAAATCTAATCTAAAATCAAAAGGAGCCACTGCGAGTTTTCCTCAAAAAAGTAAGATGGTACTGAGAAAGTTCATATTAAAAAAGTACATAGAATGTTTGATAGGTCCCGTGAGTAAGGCTTACATCTCTCTGACTGCATTTTGGTGCAACTTCTGAGATGTCTAGTTATTGGCCGTAATGAGATTAACAGAAAAATAGAAGGAGCTCCGTTGCGAATTTTGGTCACAAAAATCGTAATGCGCAAGACCTAACTGTGTTTGATAGATTAAACCCGTAGGAGTTATTCCTTTATGGTTTCGTTGTGGTGCAATCTCCGCGATGTCTTGTTATTGCGGGAATAAGTAAGATTCACTTAAAAATCATGAGGAGCCAATGAGAATTTTGCTCGAATAAACATACTGAGCTAATCTGCATTGAGAAGAAATATGCTTTGTTTGATAGGTTAAGCCCGTAGGAATCATTCATTGTGATGCAATCTCCGACATGTCCTGGTATTGGTACTGAGATTCACTCAAACACAAAAAAATCTTTTATGTTTTACTTAAAAGAAATATTTTGCAAGACCATTGTGATATTATTCCGCGCCATTTGATAAGTCAGGCGCTAAAAGCAACTTTTATATATGATTGATTTTATGTGTAGTCTCCGTGATATCTTGTCATTTGCCAGAATTGGATACACAAAAAATCAAAAGGAGCCGATAATAGTTTTATTTAAAAAACATTTCTGAGCAATGTGACAGTTTTTCACAAAAAACATCTCTATACATTCGCACCATAGTATTAGAAAATAATTAATTTATTAAATATTATTCTAATTTTAAATTTCATGAAATTTAAGTTTTCACTCAAAACTCCTGTAAGAAGTTTTAAAATTTTAAATATAAATCAAAATTAAAAATTAAGTAAAAATTATAATTCTGGGATTTTATAAAATAACGAAGAGCCATTGTTGTGCTATAAAAACATGAATGCATTCTATGCGACGCTGAATCGAATACATAAGCTCCTGTAAAGACAGGGAATCAAAAAGGTTAGCCTGATCTGTCTAGGTATATCTCAGTTCTTATTTAAATTTCAAATCGATTTGCATGTAGTGAATAGAGCTAAGATGGTTTGGGTCAGTATGGTATCGAGTTCATATAATATCCAAGGGGATTCTGCCTGGCATGTTTTTGTTTACGGGAGACCAGTAACCGGAAGCATTTTATTCGACACGGGATCGAATAAACTATTTTCATGAGTCCTTTTTCCTCACACGATGGGGTACTTCTTTAACGTTTGATCCTTCCCTCTCACGATGGGGTGCTTGTTTAACGTTAGTTCCTTTATCTCTCACGTTGGGGTGCTGGTTTATGGTGAGCCGTTACTTCTTACGATGGGGTTCTTGTTTAGAGAGAGTCCCCTTGCCTCTCATGATGGGGTGATTGTTTAACGTGAGTCCCTTTGCTTCTCTCGATGGGGTGCTTGTTTAAGGGTGAGTCCCTTTGCCTCTTATGATGGGGTGCTTGTTTAATGTGAGTCCTTTGGCCTCTCACGATGGGGTGTTTTTTAATGTGGGTCTCCTTGGTGTCTTTCAACGAATATGTAGTATAATAAAAATACAAAAATGCCACAGCATATCATCCCGACTTCAATGGTTCACTAGAGAGTATCCATCGAACTCTTGTCAAATGCTGGCTCTCTCTTATCTCATATGTAGTTATGTAACTTTACACTACATACCTTGGCCGATTTTGCACCATTTGAATTAATTTATGGTCATAAACCTCGAATGCCATTTTCAAATATGCATTCGACGTAAAGAATTACGAAGATTATTTAACTGAATTACAATATAGATTAAAACTTCAGCTGCAATAGCACGCACTTCAATTCTAAATTCTAAATTTAAATCAAAAACATATTATGGCAACCGAAAGTCTACTAAAGGGAAACTATTTTTCAAGGATCAGATAGTTTTATTAAAGAATGAAGTTCGAAAATCCAAATTTGGTCCATATAAAAATAATCGACACTCCATAATCATTCAAACGTCATTAAAGTTATTCAAACTTATTATGAAAATTCTCGTTTTTCTTTATAATCTTTTTATAATCGTCCAAATGTGTCAACAACTCAAAAGCTAGTAAAAAATTTAATGAGACTGGTTCTGTCGCGGATCGATGAAAGTGGACGTTCTAGTGAGAACATTGCGAAGGAACCTTCAACATCTTTATCACGACGTTATTAGGAATTAGGTATTCATCCATCGACTGTTCGGCGAATTTTACATAATAATTTGAATTTGCATCCAAATAGATAACAGAACAAAATCGTAGAGGTGGAGATTATGTAGACGCCCCTCAAAGGCACGCTAAATTTCTTAAAAGAGGCCAACTCCAATTGCCGTATGTTAAATTCGTACGTTAACACGGCTAACAGTACGGCCAACACAATTATCGGTTATGTTAATTTCCTACAGTAAAATATCGACATAAAACTAATGTAGTGAAATTCTACATCGTTTTAACCTTGAAAACCCGACTGTACCCTGGAATTAATTTTTGGGTTGCTTTCGGTATAGTTCCACAAATGATTGATGAGGTGATTATTGGTGAAGTATTTTTGTCAAAATCGTTGGTTCCTCTTTAATTTTGAATAATGATTTGAATCGGTATTGATGCAAATTTAGCTTCAATTCTTTTAGTTCCTTATTGATTTTTTCGTAAACGATTTACTTTTCAAAATATTTGCAAACTACTAAAATGGTCATATGAAATTTGCCAATTACTGTAAATAAATTTCTGTTAAAACTCAATCGAATCTAACAAGTTATGAAAATAGCTTAAGTATGGAGTTGCATTCCGATCAGCTAATCCGTCTGTGTCATTTAGAGGACACATATATTTAGTTAAAAAACTCAAGGACAAACATTTTCATGATTACTAAAAAAAACAGTTTATTTCCACAAATCGTAATTTTCGAATAAATTTTGGAAAATTGATGTGGGCCAATATTGTTGCAAATTTAATTTAGAATCTTTTATTTCACCGTCGATTTTCTCATAATTGATTAACTGTTCATCCCAAAGGAGATTTCAGGCAAATCGAGCTAGATGAACCGTCAAAGCTCATTACCACAGTCAGTCTTGTCATTCCAATGTATTGCCTCTACGTTCCAGCTTGCTGATGATCTCTTGCAATGTTCCCGTTTCCGGGTGGCGAAAAACAAGGAACGCGCATAAGGTACTTTGTATAGGTCACAATATTAATCAGGATATTGAGCAAAATGGTCAGTAATCGAATCTGTGAGAAATCCTTAGTAGTTTATCGAAATCATTCGTTATTATTCCACATCTCTTACTGATGAAACAGATTGGTGATGGATTAGTTGCCAAAACGGTTGGAAATTATTTCAACTTCTGGCAAAAACAGCTTAGAAGAAAAACTCTTCTTGGTTTAATTGTTTGTGGCAATCAAGAAGAAAATTCGATCTCTGGCCAGTTCCAAAAATGCTAGAATTAATTTTTTTTAAATTTTATTTCAATCTCCATCCTGCTCGATAAAACTAAAATTATTACAACCAAATTGGAAACTTTTTGGGTTAAGGCTGCATGATTTTGAGATTTATACACTACCAGCTAATTTTTAGTTAAATTAGAAAAAAAAATGTTCAATGGCAAGTTCCCAAATATCTCTGGATTATGAACTCCATTACTTTTTTTTTAAAATTTCGTTAACTAAATTGCCAGAAATAAAAATGTCTTGGCTTAGGCCTACATAATTTTGAGTACACAGTAGTAGGTTATTTTAGGTCTAATAAGAAAAACATCATTTTGTAAAACGCCCTGAATTTCCTGATTTTTTTTTTTTTTACTATTCCTATTTTTTATTTCTATAAAAAATATAAAGTATATATATAAAAGAACTATGAAGAACCAAAAAATTGAATTGATTATATCTTATGTCTTCGACTTTTCTTTGAAAAACGAAATATTTTTATCTCAAAGGTATATTTTGTACTCTGTTTTAAAATAAAATTTTTGTTCCGCTAGATAAAACTAAAATTATTTCTTCCAGACAAAAAATGTCTCGGATTAGGGCTACATGATTTTGAGGTATATACACTGGTAGCTAAGTTTATGCCAATTAGGAAAAATTTGTTTTGTGGCAAGTACTCCAAAAACTCTAGACCAAGAATTTCATTAATTTTCATTTAATTTTTTGTCCCGCAATTAGTAAATCTAAAATTATTTGGCCCAAACAAAAAATTCATTGATTAGATTCATGCTAACTTCGGGTTAAATTTGAAATAAATCGTTCAGTGGCAATGGATATCCCTGAACTAGGAATTTCATTAAAATACTTTTAAATTTTGTCACGCTCGATAAATTTAAAACTGTTTCGCCAAAATTACAAATGTCCCGGATCTGAGCAACATAATTTTGGGCTAAACACACAGGTACTCGTGTTCTTAATTTTGGATAAAAATAGAAAAAATCGTTCCATGTTTCTGAAAATCTCTGAGCCAGGGGTTTCGTAAATTTTTATAAAAATTTTTGTCCCGCTCGATAAAAATAAAATTATCTCGCCAAAACTAGAAATGTCTCGGATTAGGCTTACGTGGGCTAGGAATTTCATTGATTTTTGTTTAAATTTTCGCCCCACTCTGTAAATCTAGAATTATTTTGCCAAAACTTAAATGCCTTGGATTAGGGCTACCCGATTTTGAGATGTATACACTAAAAACTAATTTTAGGCCAATTAAGGCAAATTTGTTTTATGGCAAGTACTCCAAAAACTCGAACAGGAATGTCATTGATTTTTTAATTACCTTTTTGTCCCACTCAGCAAAACTAAAATTATCTAGCCAAAACTAAAAATGTCTCGGATTAGGGCTTCATGATTTTAAAATGTTTACACTATTAGCTAATTTTCATTAATAATAGAAAAATATCGTTCAGTGGCAAAATCCTGAATATCTCTGGGCTAAGAATTTCATTGATTTTTTTTTGAAATTTTCGCCCAGCTCGAAAAATCTAAAACTATTACGCCAAAATGAAAAGTGCCTCAGATTTGGACTACATGGTTTTGAGATAAATATGTACAACAAAAGTAAGATTATTTTGGCTCCACCTGTCTAGCACCCCATCTAAAGGTTTTGACAAAAGTGATGATTGAATTCGATTGGTCATCGTTTGGTCAGGATTGATCCCTAGTTTTTATCGTTTTATCACTTACGATTAAACGGTACGATAGCACTTCATTTCAAGAAAATCATACCGTTTTTTACGAAATTTCGTTAGGTAATCGTTAGGTCAGGATTGGTCACCACATTTTGGCGTTTGGTCATCAATTTGTCATTTTTTCTTGCGAAAAAACAAAATGAAAATGATAATAAATCAATAAAATCAGGTTCGCCGCTTACTTGGGAATTTCATTTTACAAAATTTATAAAAAATTCAATTGGAATATACCATTTAGATAAAACTATTTCGTTTTGCAAAGAAAGGTCGAAGATATAAGATATATACAATTCAATTTTTTGGTTCTTCATAATTCTTTGAGGATTGGCCACTAGTTTTTTTCGTTTGGCCATCCCTAATTAATGATTTATTGCGAAACCAATATTAACTTGACATTATTACATTTTAGAGAATTTTCGTAATAAATCATTATGTCGTGATGACCAAACGAAAACAACTAGTGACCAATCCTCAATGACAATCGATTAACCGATTCCAATCGTTGGATTTATAAAGTTATCGGTATTGGTTAAGTTTCCAGCACCGAACACATGAAATCGTGTGGAAATTATGGGTCTTTCAAGAATTTTTGCAATAAATCATTATGTAGGGATGACCAAACGAAAAAAACTACTGAAAAATCCTCAATGACAGTCGACCAACCGATTCCGATCGTTGGATTTATAAAGTTATTGGTACTGGTCAAGTTTCCAGTCCCGAACACTTGAAATCGTGTGGGAATTATGATATTTTCAAGAATTTTCGCAATAAATCATTATGTAGGGATGACCAAACGAAAAAAACTAGTGACCAATCTTCAACAAATTATGAAGAACCAAAAAATTAAATTGATTATATCTTATGTCTTCCACTTTTCTTTGAAAAAAGAAATACTTTTATCTAAATGGTATATTCCAATTGAATTTTTTATAAATTTTAAATAATAAAATTTCCAAGTAAGCGACGAACCTGATTTTATTGAATTATTAACATTTTGATTTTGTTTTTTCGCAAGAAAAACTGACCCATTGATGACCAAACGCGAAAATGTGGTGACCAATCCTGACCTAACGATTGCCTAACAAAATTTGATAAAAACGGTAGGATTTTCTTGCAATTAGGTGCTACTCGGGATTTTTTTTTTCAATTTTTCATTATTTATTTACCGTTTAACCGTAAGTGATCAAACGATAAAAACTAGGGACCAATCCTGACCAAATGATGACCAATCGAATTCTATCATCACTTTTGTCAAAAACTTTAGATGGGGTGCTAGAAATGTGAAGCCGATTATTTTAGTTCAAATTAGTAATATCGTTCCATGACACGTTCCTGAAAATGAACTCTGGGCCACAAATATTATTGATTTTTATTCTATCTATTATTATCTGTCATTGTATACCTCTCAAAATCATGTAGCTCTACATTTCAAAATTATGATCATATATACATAATTTTGAGATGTATATACATTAGTTAATAATTTTAAGCATATTAGGAAAAATTGCTTAGTGGCAAGTTCCTAATTATTTAGCAATTTCATTAAATTTTCCTGCTAATAGTAAATCTAAAATTATTTGGCCAAAACAAAAACATGTCTCGGATTGGGGCTAGATTATTTTAAGTTGTATCGTAAAAAATCGTTCCATGTTTCTAAAAATCTCTGGGCCAGCGGTAGCTAGCTATTTTAGGCCAAAATATTAGAAAAAATTGATTCGTGGAAAATTTGCGAAAATAAAGTCTAAGCCTAACTCTAAGATTATATTGATTTTCATTTAAATTTTCATTCCGCTCAATAATCTAAAACATTTGGCCAACACCAAAAATGTTTTGGATTAGGCTGACATGATTTTGAGAAGTATACGTTGTTAGGTTACTTAAAGCCAAATAAGAAAAACATCACTCCGTGGCACGTTCCTGAAAATTAACTCTTGACTTGGAATTTCATTAATTTTTATTTAAATTTTCGTCCCGCTCAGCAAAAATAATATTATTTAGCCAAAACTAAAAATGTCTCTTGTTAGGGCTACATGATTTTGAGATAAATACGCGGATAGTTAGGTTAGGTTAGGCCAAATTAGAAATATCGTTCGGCTAGGAGATTTATTGATTCATTAATTTTTATTTAAGTTCTCGTCCGGCTCGATAATTTTTTCAAACAAAAAAGCAGGTTTTTAGTGTTTTTTTAATAATTTTGTTAAAGTTTCTAGGCTGGGCTAACTTTTACAAATGTGCGATATTTGAATGAAATGAATCGAAATCTGGGCTAGAAGAACTTCACACAAGAGCAAATTGATTATTGACATTTTATTGTTGCCTGATTTTCTGGGGTAAACCTTTATATGCGTTGATTATTATAATTTAAAAATTTTAATTTAATATTTAATGGGAGATGATGGGCTCCGAATTAAAAAAGAGTGACTTAAAAATGACGTTTTTATTAAATTATTTTTTTTAATTTTAAAATTAGCTAATGGTACTCTCAATTGGACATGTTAGTAATGCTTTGTCTTATGAAAATATAAAACAAACTTAAATTTGCAAATTGACTTGACTTAAAAAAGGTCCCATTTTTTCATATAAAAACACCCTTTTTAAGTTAACCTTTTTAATTTCAACCTTTTTTAATTCAGGGAGCCGAGATGATGTATATTCCTTGGGAACATAGAAAAAACTACTGTTCTCAAAGCTTGCAAACTTCTATTAGTCAATTATAGAATCGTCTATGTCGATATATGAGAACGAAACATTTAAATTAATTCTATGTTTAATTGCCTCGAATCGAATACCAATCCTATCTCGCTTGGGAAATTGTTTCTTAAAGAGTTTTAAAATTTAAACTTGAAAAATTGATCCCACGCACAGAAAATTTTCTACATGAAACAAATCAAAAATTTAAAAGTATAATATAATTAAATTAAATCGAGTCGACTAGAATATAAAATTAATCAAATTTTCAAAAAAAAAAAAAAAATGAATCTAAAATTTAATTATTCTCAAAGGAAAACGTCTCCCTGTCAAAGCGCACACAAATAAATACGAAATGGAAAATCGAAATTGAAAATAGCAAAAACAAATTTTAAATTAAATTGATTTGTCTTTTTGTTTATTTATTTGCCTCGACTCCTATACTCCGCCTCTATATATAGGAATACGATGCATAGGTTTTTAAAGTATCGTTCATATACAAATTTCGTTTTTCATGCCACTAACGTAGAAAACACTCAAAGTTCTATAGGACAAATGGCATTTACTGATTTAAATTCAAAACATTAGAAATGTTTGTCTCATATCAATTTTGAAGTTGTCACTCGAGATACTCGTACATACATACTAAACGTATTCTGATTTATAGAGCTTTTGGTTATTGCTATTTTATTTACGAGTTGTTAGTATTAAAAGCTTTTATCGGTTAATTTTAGTTATCGATGGTGGTCATACACACGTTTAATATAAAAACGTGATCAAATAAAATTTGTTCTCAAACAATAAAAAAATTCTTTGATCATGAACCGAATACTTTATGAACTCTTAAATTTAGCCGGTCGAAGGATAAAGTTCATTTATATATGTCTTAAAATAGCTAACACAAAGAAAATGTAGCTACCTGTTGTCACAAATATGTGACAACATAATTTATATTACAACATCAAACAATTTTGTTTTCCCCGAAAATTCATTGAAGAATTAAAAATAATTGCGTACAAATTAACTCGTAATTACATTAACATGCTCTAATTTAGTTACATATTAAAAATATGTTGTTGTTTGGAAATAAACATTCGAGTATATGATGCCGTATAGGCGTATACAACAGTTGTATTGCCTCCTGGCTTCATAAAAAGTGTGAGAACTTTTTTTTTGTGTACGCAAGCAAGCATTATCTAAAATGTGTAGGTACTCTAATACACCTTATGGTACGGATACTTTTTATATGTTTATATGTATAGCAAAAATTATGTTGACAGTAAATTATGATACCGAAAAAAGTACTTCTAACAAGAGGATTTTCGTATTTTCTTATTTTTTCACGGAATTAATTGAACCAAGTGGTTATCTGTGTCATATTTTAGGTATTTTTAGTAATCGCATGTAAAAAAAATTTAAATATTTTTTTGGAGATGGTGGATTATACATAGAATATTTATACGTATAATTCGTAAATATCAAGATATTTTTTAAGTGTTAGGCTTTGTTTTAAACGAGAGACGTTAAAAAGTTTATAAAAGATCTCTATAAAGTTTAAAAGTTTATTATGGTACATCATCGAATAGGGTAGAATAAACTTTTGATTGAAACTAATGCGGTTGAAAATTGCGGATCACAATGGCTTCAAGCATTCTGAAACTAAATAACTTGTTAAGAAGAATTAGTAGTATTGGCACGAGTAACACAAGTGTTTGTGATATATTTTAGATTTCTCGAATTTTGATTGTCAATAACATTCTCCTAAATTGTAAATTTATTTCAATTATGTCGATTTTTGTAAATATTTTCCAGCATTTACATTAACAAAATTCTAGGACTGATTTGATTATATCCAGCTGCACAGCCAATATTTAAAGGCAGGAATGGAATAGTGGTCTCATTTTGGAGACCGAGACAGTTAAAGTTAAATTATTCACCGACGGCTATAGCTCGATGGTAGACTGGGAGCCGGTGTACATATTCTGTGGGAAATAAAATGAAAGTTTATCTTTTCGTCTGCCTGAGTACTGCAGTGTGTACCAGGCTAAAGTTATAGCGATTGAAGGGATCATGAACTAATTGAAGCATAATGTCAGCAGTCAAGGATGGCGTTTAATTGTCACACATCTCTTAACGAGATGAGTGAACATTTCAATATCCAGTTGGGCTTAGTTCCGTGCCATTCTGACGTTGAGGGAAATTGCAGGGCAGACGAGTTAGCAAGGTACGATACGACTCTCCAACGTCCACAAGGGAGAGAATGTGTAGAAAGGCCTATGTCTGGCAAATGCTAAGTGGATCGCCAGTTCAACTGGAAGGGTAGCGAAACAAGTATGACTTGAGCTGAACTTGAATCGCTCCAAGATCTTAATCACAGTGAGGAAGCGTGATTTAGTTAGAACTGTAAGGACACTGCCTTTTCGGAGATCATGCGAGAAAGCTGGGTCTGGAGGAGGAGACTCTTGCTCACTTCCTTTGCTCGTGTCCTACGCTAGTTGGCAAAAGACATGATCACTTGGGCTAATACACTATAGACAGCCTCTGTGATCTGGAAAGCTGTAATGTGCGAGATCTTTTACGCTATACTAGTAGTATTAGTTGGGTTTAAGGGAGTTTGTGATGTCGGATCCTGTGGTATCACAATGGGCCATAATTGACCTAAGTGTGCAATAGCAACCAATGAAACCTAACTTAACCTAATTTGCTTAATAATTGATGTCAATATGGACACACGAAGTGTAATTTGGTGTATAGGGCGAAAAAACGTAAACCCGAAAAACAAACTTATTCAAATCCTATCTAAACTATTTTTTATTTAGATTTATATCTCGTAAACGTGGGAGAACATTTTTTCATTCTCGTGATCGTGAATTATGTTTATTTTCCTTAAATTTTGATAGATAGTTTTTCATTTTAAGATTGGTTTTCATGCAGAGTTTTACCATTTTAAGCGTTGATGTTTTTAATTTGACTATCGCCTTGTAATGTATGGAGCAAAATTTGTTAGTATGCAAAAAGAGTAGATGACACATACACACAAACCATGCTCTATATATTTTATACGACGATCATCAAATTAAAGACATCAAAGTGGAATATAGTAAAATTCTGAATAAAAATTAACTTAAAAAGGAAACAAAATCTATCAAAACTAAAGGTAAGCAAACATAATTCACTTTTGACCCTGGATGGAAAATTTATCCGCGATCCAGCGTTAATGGAAAGAAAAAGTATGGGATGGTTAGGAAGTTGATTGTGTATAAGTAAGTGTTGATTATCATAATTGTGGTCACGCTGATAGACGATAAATGGAAGAATTTCCTACGAATGTGTATTTAATTCGAGAGAACTAAAAATAGACCAATGTACAGAACAATCACAATAAAACCATTACAATCGAAATAACAAGGGAAATTATTTAGTTCGTGTCATGTGGGATGTCGTCAAAACGCAGCAAGATGAATTCTTGTTTATAACATCAGGGCTGGGATGTTCTAACATCACCATTTTTCGATATTTTATCGAAGTCTACGTCTCTTTCAGCTAGAATTAATTTGACTTCTGTTTCGTTTATCAATTATTTCTTCTCTATTGCTATCACAGCCTACTAGAATATATTTGAACAATATCTATTTCACTTGCTTTCGTTCTACAATCGAAAAAAAATTATTTGGTGATAGAAACACAGTAGAAACATCACAGTGTTGCAATCTAGCAGGCTGGTAAATGATATAAAAATTGAAACAGAGAAAAAATTTATTCTACAGAAACGAGAAATAAACTTCGATAAATTATCGAAACATGGTGATGTTAGAACATCCCAGCCCAGGTTAAAATAAATGTATATTGAATGTATAGCGACACCACTGAATAAAAACTGCAGTTTCAGTAGAAATTTCCCATATGGTTCCGGATAGCGCTCGAAAAATAAAACACTGGGAAAACTCGGGAACCCCGAGAATCTCGGAATCCCGGGAATTTCGGAATCCCGGGAATCTCGGAATCACGGCAATCTCGGAATCACGGAAAACCCCCCAGAATCCCGAAAAATCCCGGGAAATCCCCGTAACCCCAGGAAATCTCGCGGGAATCCCGGAATACAGCAAAATCCCGGGAATCCTGGTAAATCTCCCGGGAATCTCTTAAAATCTCCCGAGAATCCTGATAAATCCCGGAAATCCCCTGGAATCCAAAAATCCCGGGAAATCCCGGGATCCCCCAAAATATCCCGGAAAATCCCGGGAATCCCCCGGAAGCCCAGAAGCCCGAAATATCCCCAGAATCCCGCCATCCCGGGAACTCGCGGGATTTCCGGAATATAGGAAAACCCAGGAAATTCCTTGAAAAATCCCGGTAAATCCAGAAAATCCCGGGAATCCTGGCAAATCTCGGGAATCCGGGAGTACTGGAAAATCCCAGAAATTCCGGAAAATCTCGGGGAATCGGAAAAGTCTGGGAATCCCATGAATCTCGGAATTTCGGGAATCCGCGCGAACTCCCTGGATCGGTTAAGAATTGATCGAGTTCCGTCCAAGGTTGCCATTTTTTAAAATTTATTCTAAAAATCATCTTAGAAACCCATTTGCATCCAGAATACTTCATGAGAATCCTGAGGAGAATCCCCCGGGGGATTAGCCTAATTCACGAACTTCTTCCAAAAATCATTCAATAATCTCATTTCGATACAGCATATCCAACCCCATCCCGCGGGTCCCAGAATTTCAGTGGTTTCTTGGGATTCCCGTGAATCTCCGATATTTTCGGGATTCCCGTGGTTACCGTGAATCCCCGGGATTCACGAAACCCGGAATTCACGAAAGAAAAATCCTTGAGGGAATCCAGGGGGAATAACCACCTGGGACGGTACTCAATCGCCACCGGGGACGGAACTCGTTCAATTCTTAACCGATTATGATGGGATTGGGTATGTTTGATGAAAATAGGATACTTGAATGATTTTTGGAAGAAGTTCTAAAATTTTGTTACCTAGAACGGGATTCGCCCGTTTCTCAGAAAATTAATAATAATTCCCAACGACCTATTACCCATCCCAACCGCGCGCGGGGAGTCTCCATCTGTATTATTATTATTTTTTTGAGTATAATTCCAGTGATTATAAACATGGATATCGAACTGCTTAACCTGCGAAATTAAAGAAAAGTAGCAAGCGGAAAAATCTATATTAGTATTAAAATCAAATCTGATTATTAAGAGGCAAACTAGGTGAACAGCTAAGCAAAACGATACCCGTCGCGGACGGAAGGAGAACAGAGGTTGAGTCTGCTTAGTACAAGCAGATTAAAATTGAAAAATATAGCAGTCAACTAATAAAATTGCATAAAATTTGATAAATAAAACAAAATAAAATGTAACAAAACAAAATGTTATAAAAGTTATAAAATATTAAAGGCCAAACCAGTCAAGTTAAATAAAAAAGTTGTTTTAAAGTGCGTTTCGTCATATTAAAATCAATGAAGTGGGAGTATTGGTTAGCCTCGTGAAGCATCCTAGATACAGGTTCATTTTTACCATAGTCAGTCCTATGATGGTCGATTCGAAACATAGGTACCGATCTCAAGGCTCGTGAATTAAAATTTAGATTGATTTTTCCTAAGAGGAAAGGGGAGTCGGTACTACCGGTCAGCAATTGATGAACAAAAACCACGTCTGCAACAACCCTGCGCCTATGAAGTGGTTGTAAATCAATTAGCTTGAGGCGATCTAGGTATGGAGGTAGGTGAAACATGTCCACCCACGGTAGCCCGCGTAAAGCAAAGCGAATAAATCTACGCTGAACTGCTTCAATCCTTTTTATGTTAACCACATGATAAGGCGACCACACCTGGCAAGCATACTCGAGCAGGGGACGAACGAATGTTAAATAGAGAGCCTTCGTAACATAAGGATCGTCGAATTCTTTCGACCAACGCTTAATGAAACCGAGCGCAGCGTTACCTTGATTGACAATGCGATCTACGTGATTTCTGAAGTTCAATTCGCTGTCACAAACGACCCCCAGATCGCGAACAGAACTAACTCTGGTAACGGCATCGTTGCTAATATAATAGTCACGAGAAATGGACTGTGCACGCTTCCGAGAGTAGGTAACCGTCTGGCATTTACCCACATTCAGCTCAAGGTTGTTCTTTACACACCATACGGAAAATGTATTGAGGTCGGATTGTAATAGGATCCTATCGGTGGTGTTTGAAATCTGTTTATAAATCTTCATGTCGATCGGCGTATATAGATATAGTTGAATTTTTAATTAAACATGCAACGTCGTTAATAGACAGAATGAAAAAGATCGGCCCCAGAGGGCTGGCTTGGGGCACTCCGGATGTTGCTGAAAAATGAGCTGATACTGATGTCCTAAACAGAACTTGATAAATACGGTCTTTAAGATAAGAGCCCACCCAACGAAGAAATTGTGGGGGAAATCCAAGAGCCCTGAGCTTAAACAAAATAACTTTATGGGAAATCCTGTCAAACGCCTTGCTGAAATCGGTCAAGATAACATCGACCTCATTCCCTGCTTCAATCATATTTAATGTTTGTGAAGTGAATAACACAAGGTTTGTGGTCGTGGAGCGAGCTTTGAGAAAACCATGCTGATTGTCGGAAATCAACGGTTTACAATAAAAGTACAATGAATCATATATAATACTTTCGAACAGCTTGGGAATACAAGATAACTTTGCAATCGGCCTGTAATTACAAATGTCTGCTTTGGAGCCGTTCTTATGGATCGGAACTATAAAGGAACTTTTCCAAATAGATGGGAAAATTCCAAGTGAAAGCGACTTTTGGAAAAGTGTCGTCAGCGGCTGAGCAAGAATATCACTGCAGTTTTTTAGGACGATGGATGGTAGACCGTCAGGACCAGGTGAAAAATCATCTTTAAGTTTGGAAATCTTTTGTACCACGGATTCGTAATCGATTTGAACCGAAGTTAGTGTTGCTTGAACACAGTTATTCATGTGTATGAAGTAATCTTCATCGGGTTCAAAATCACTGTTTGCAAAAGCCAGACTGAAAAAGTTAGCAAAATGATTTGTTATGATTTTAGGATCATTAGAAGAATGATCTTTATAATTCAGAGTGGAAGGGTATCCGTCGGATTTTTTTTTCAAATTAACAAACCGCCAGAAACTCCTAGGATCGGCTATAAGATTTGACTGCATGAGTCTGATGTAATTCCCATAAAGTTCGTCCGATAAACTACTGAAATCATTATAACTAACCAAATAGTTAGAGTGATCAGATTCCAATTTAGTTCTTAGAAATCTATGCCAAAGTTTGTTTCTACGGTTGCGTAATGCTCGTAATTCGCTATTATACCAAGGAGGTGATGGCAATACAATACATAATTGATTTTTGTTAGTGTGAGCTGTTTTAATAAATTCAGGGATACCTATTTCTTCCTTAGGATGGAAGTTCGATGCATTATTATGAATTTTTGTGGGTGCGGGCAGATAACGGGACCTGTAAAAGGTTTTCTGACTGTGTAACAAATTTATAATTAATTTGTAAAAAATTCTAGTACCATTTTCATTGGATTGTGCTGCAAGTGCTGGTGCAGCATTAGATGCATATTGAAGATGTTTTTACATTATTTTATTTTAGCGAATATCAAGCTAATCACGCCAAGTACTGAAAAAACTGGAATTTTTTTGTGTTATTGATGGAAACATGCAAGTTCGTGTTAGTTAATTTCGGTACGTGATTATTTCTGTTCACATACATTTATAAGCTTATTAATAATATTTAGTTTTATCAAAAGGAAGTTTATATTTACATATACAGTTATACAAATTATATAAATTTCTGTGTTAATATTAGTCCGAAGGTAATGCCGAAGTTAATATAGCTTACAAAAGTGAAATATCATGAGTGTCGCTAGAAAAAAAATGCCACTCGACACCAATACGGCTTGTTATCCCTTAGTTATTATAGTGCTTTGTGCCTAAACTTACATGTAGTCACTTTTAACAACAGCTATTTTTTAGTAAGAGATGGCCCGCATGTTATGAAAAAGTCTTTTTTTACATTTTTTATTCATTTTTGTCTTGACGCGCTCAGCACTGTTTAGAATCTTAGAAAATTTTATTGGAATTACATTCCATAAAATATAAATATTTAATTTCCGTATAAATCTGAACACAACCCTTAGTTCCATTATGATGGAATTGAATATTCTGGATGGGAATGAGATTTTCAAAATTTTTTTGGAAAAATTCCGGAATATGGCCACCTGGAACGGAACTCGTCCAATTCTTAACCGATTATGATGGGATTGGGTATATCGGACAGAAATGGGATCCTGAAAAGATTTTTGGAAATGTTGAATGGAAAGGGGTTATGTTGGATGGAAAGGGATTCTTAATATATTATTGAAACAATTTCTGGAATTTGGCCACCTGGGATCAATTCTTTACCGATTATGATGGGATTATGTATGTTGGATGAAAATGTGATTTTTAAATGATTTTTCGTGTTCTGAAATTAACCCACCTGGGTCTGGGGGACTCAGGTCAGGGTATGTTGGATGGAAATGGAATTTTTAAAACATTATTGAAAGATTTCTGGAATATGGACACCTAAGACAAAACTCGATCAATTCTTAACCTATTATAATGCAATTGGGTATGTTAGATGGAAATGGGATTCTTAATATTTTATTGAAAGAATTTCTGAAATATGGCAACCTGGGACGGAAATAGGTTAGTTAGGAAATAGGTTTTCGATGAAGATCTGGAATTAGGCCATCAGGAACAGATCTCGATCAATTCTTGACCGATTATGATGGGATTAGATATTCTAGAAATGGGATTCTTAAATGATTTTTGGAAGAAGTTCTGGAATTAGGCGACCTGGAACGGAACTCGATGGGATTGCACATTTTGGATGAAAATAGGATTCTTAAAATACTATTGAAAGAATTTTGGAAATGTGGTCACCTTGGATGAAACACGATCAATTCTAAACTGATTATAATGGATTTGGTTATGTTGGATGGAAATGGTATTCTTAAATAATTCTTTGAAGAAGTTCTGGAAGTAGGCCAATACTTTCAATAATATATTGAGAAATAAGGTTCTCAATATACAGGGTGGCGCACGAATCGTGCTACAAAAACAAAACGTAATAACTATTTTTCTGTGGGACTAATCTGTTTTTTATTTTTTTTATTTTGCAGATTATTATTTAAATTTACTAAAATGGATGCTTGGAATACCGAAACGAGGATTTGGATAGTGCAGCGCTACCATGCTTTGCAGTCCATCATTTCCGTCCAGAGGGAATTTAGGCGGGAGTTTGGCGGCACTCCCCCGAGTAGATGGACCATTATGGGGTTGGTACGCATGTTTGCTGAATCTGGAAGCATCGCACGTAGACCGTACAATCGAGATCCCTATGTTCGGGTCGAAGCCACAATCGCAGCTGTAGCATCATCAATTCAGGCAAATCCAAGTGTTTCGACTCGAGAGTTATCGGCGCAAATTGGAGTTAGCAGACGGTCATTACAACGGATAATTCATGATGACTTAAACTTGTTTCCGTACAAAATCCAAATTACAAGCAAATTAAAACCTCTGGATTTGCCTATTCGCCTGGAATTTTGCCGGAAAATTATTGAAATGGCCGAAGAAGACAACAACTTCATAAATTGCTTGTTTATGTCTGCACCAGATTTTTTTTTATGGGGTTATGTTAAACAAGAGGTGTTTAAAACGAAACCAAGGAATTTGACTGAATTGAAGCAGTCCATTACAACAATAATTGAGGCGATCCCGACTTCAACCCTTCAGTGCGCAATGAATAATTTTCTGATCAGGTGTCGCACATGCGTGAATGAGCATGGAGGTCATTTACGGTCTATCATTTTCAAAACTAATTAGTTAAATAAAAATAAAATTGAATTATCTATACAATAAAAAAAAATAAAGCCGATTAGTCACACAGAAAAAAAGTTATTACGTTTTGTTTTTGTAGCACGATTCGTGCGCCACCCTGTATTATTGTAAGTATTTCTGGAATTTGGCAACCTGGGACGGAAATAAATCAATTATTAACCGATTATGATGGGATTAGGCATGTTGGATGGAAATGGGATTCATAAATAGTTTTTAAATGAAGATCTGGAATTAAGCCATTTGGAACTGAACTCAATCAATTCTTGACCGATTATGATGTGATTAGATATTCTAGATGGAAATGGGATTCCTAAATAATTTTTGGAAGAAGTTCTGGAATTAGGCCACCTGGAACGGAACTCGACGAGATTGAATATGTTGGATTGAAATGGGATTCTCAAAATATTATTGAAAGAATTTCCTAAATTTGGTCACCTGGTACGGAACTCGATCAATTCTTAACCGATTATGATGGATTTGGTTTCGTTGGATGGAAATAAGATTCATAAATAATTTTTGGAAGAAGTTCTGGAATTGGAACGCGACCAATTCTGAACCGATTATGATGGGATTGCAACAGCACACACCCACAAAAATTTACCAAATGTACCGAATTTCCTTTCTAGGCAAGAAATATTTACCAATGAATTTACTACAACAACCCACACCCACATAAATCAAACGTTATGCATCGAAAAATATTGTTGGTGTAGGCTGTTGTAATAAATTCACGGGTAACACACCAATTCCCATCATAATCGGTTAAAAATTGATCGAGTTACGTTCCAGGTTATCATATACCAGAATATTTTCTAAAAATCATTTAAGAGTCCAATTTCCCATTAATATGTACCAAACTTCCTTCTTGTGCACAAAATAGGTACCCACAAATTTATTACAAAAGCCTACACACAAAAATTAATCGTAATTAATCGAACATCTTTCCTACGCAAGAAATAAGAACCCCTGAATTTATTAAACCGCCCATTCATTCTGCATTGCCTTCCCAAGTAACAATTGGATAGGTAAATTATCCTAGACAGCAAAATCAGGGCTCTTACAACGTCGTGAAATCCGAAAAATTACACAAATTAGTTATAAATGGTAGATAGATATTTAATAACTTTTGAGAACGTTCTTGCAGTAAAAAAAATAGCTAATTAGCTTAAGTAGGTTTATTAGACATTGCAGCAGCGATTTTGTTACACACCATAAAGCAAAAAAATCGGGACGAAAGCAATTTTGCAGCGGTGAGATAAGTAGGTATAAAGGCATTGTAGAAGGGTTATTCTTATATGCGGCAAGGAAAAATGTCGGGAGGAAAGCATTGTTGCTGCGCTAGTCAACCAAACAAATACGACCTCTATAATAATCTAGGTTTGACATTTATGGTATACAATCAAATAAGGTGTTGTGAGTGTGTTATAATTGGCGAATATAATGGCGAAGAAAGATTTGCATACTTATTTTAGAACATTAAAAAAATGTAAAGCCAACACCACAGTTTATAGAAAAGTAAAAACTACAAACAACCAAATGAAAAAAGTAACTAGTATGTCGGTCTTCTTAATTTTTTCTTTGCCAGTGTAACATTAAACTTGCATTTTATTTTTAGTTACTATAGCATTAAAGGCATGCAATACAAAACCACTGAAATATACTATTTTTTCCGCTAATGTAATATTAAAGTTGTTCCTTTTACATCTGATGTTTTGGTTCCTGTTAATGTACGTTCAGAGAACCAACAGCAATAACATCACTACATACGCCACCACATAAGTTATTAATCGAAATAAACCTTGTAATTAATTTAAATTGATACTGGACTCTTACATGTCTGTAATAAACATATTTTCAGATCAAGTGGAATATGACAATTTAACTGCTGCTGCAGAGCATTTTATTTCATTTGAACCATCTCAGCGTACATTATCTCAATCACAAACTATGTCAGATTCTAAATGTTATAATAATGATTAAATTAAACCCGAATACATATTATTTAAATGACAGCGAAGGCGAAGAGGACGAAGAAGAAGATTTTGTTCAAAAAATAAGGAGATGAGCGATATATTTTAATATAGCACAAACCGAATTAAAAGAGCTTTTATCTATTTATAACTACTCTTTAACAAAATAAACAATTGCCAACTAAACAGTGCTTAACTAGTTAAGCTGCTTAACTTAAGCACACCACAGAAAATCGACAATATCTTTTCTTTGGATAGCGGATCTTATTAGCGTCCAGGAGAGAAAAATTGTTTAGAATTATATTTTAAATCCTTAGACCGCCCAATGTCAATCAGTTTAAATATAAAGAATGATGGAATCCCAATACATGGAATTGATAATTTAGTACTAATGGTTTAAAATTATTTGAAACGTTTTGTAGAGGGATTACAACCACTTTTGGAAAAAGGAATTTTTTCGGAAGCGGCCCTCTTTGAAAGTAGCTCCAAACAGTAGCTCCAGTAGCTCCTCCTCCTCCCTGTACAGCTGATACTCGGAATATTTGGTGAGCAAGCGTGCTGGTTCTGAGCACCATGAACTATCGGGTTATTTGTCCTATACAACCCTCAAGGGTAGGAATTCTGTGGGTGTCCGGTGGATAATGAACAATACCATTATCTTGCTCTCACACAAACTATTCCTTTTTGCCTATTGTTTCTAGAACACAGAAAACCTAAAAATCATACAAAACTATTAAATAGTATTCCTATAATGTATAAAATATGATTTCATAGTAAATGGTTATCATTATCAAAGATAAAATGTACTGAGTTTGTAATTATTGCGTCAATCTGAAAATAATTTCGGGTAAAAACTTTCAGAAATGCAGTTGTATTGTACAGTGGTATGCTAAATTTATAAAAGAAGAACTGCTTATCTCAAATCAAAATTACTTGCCAAATAGCGAAACTGCTAACACGCAATGAAATTTGCATTAGTTAACTAAATATGAATAAAAAACAAAATTGCTTAGCTCAAAGTAAAATTACTTACCAAACAGCGAAATTGCTTAACACACCGCGAAATATATAGGAGTAAGCTAGATGTGGTAAGAGAGAAACTGCTTAGCTCCAAGCAAAATTGTTTAACTTAAAGCAAAATTACTTACCAAACAGCAAAACTACGGTTAATAAAGGTAAACTGCTTAACTCAAAGCAAAATGGTTTAACAAACAACTAAACTGTTTAATACACAGCAAATTCTATAACTACAACAATGTTGTTAACCCTCCAGGACGTACAGTTGTTTCAAAATGTTAATGAAAACTTGACAGCTCCCGCGCATAAATAAAATATAAATAAATTTGGCGGAAAATAGAGACGAAATTTGAATTTTTGAGGTTACATATTTATATATTATATGTATAATTTATAAATAACCATTTTAATGGAACTAGATTGCAATATTTAATCCTTTTTCGGAGGATCAGGTCGCTTTTGTTGTTTCACTTTTAATATTGACTCAAATAATCCTCTGAATGTAAAATTTTACATTATTCATAATGTTTAAATTGTAAATTATGTACAAATAAAATTTAAACTTAGCTGCAAAATGCTTTGTTGTTTAGTTGTTGTTTAATTAAAGTCATGAATTGTAAATTTAATTAAATTAATAAGTAGTATATAAGTTTAATTAAATTAATTGAAAATGTCATCATGACTTTTTATTATTGTTATTATTAAGTTCATAATTATTAAATCACACAATTTGTGATATTTTCGTACCCATAGTATTAGTAATACCTACGACAATTTTAGACCTAATTTTCTATTTTCCTACATTGAAATTTCTCTTTACAGTCATAACAAATGGCTGATATAGGGTTAAGGTAAATAATTATTCTATGCGAAGTCCGACAGCTATAAAACGCTTAGCACAAAGCAAATGCGGTATGATTACCGATTTCCTCGTCTAGAAGCTGATTAGTTATTTAATACGTTTACTATATTTGGGCCACTTTTTTGTAAATCCTTAATACACTTTAGCTGTAATAATATTAAATTTACCATAAATAACTAAAATCGTTATGTGAAAAGATATTTAGATGTAATATATAGTAAAGCCATTTTTTAATTTTGTATTTCTGTGCATAAAAATGGCTGCATCATTTATCTAGTTAAAAATCTTCCAAAAAACCCAGTTTATCACATGAAAATATTAGAAAAAACACCAATTTCATGCTTTTGGGTAGTTACCAGATGCTTTTTAACAGATTCAAACTTATTATCAGCAAAAATAAATTTTTCAAAATAATTTTTGATTTTGATTTTATTTTTAATATCAAATATTTTTAGGTCGCGTTTTTCTTTTCTGAGCTATTTTTACAAACTGGTCGATAAAATTTGTTTCCCACATATTTTTACGATAGCAAATCGTAAGAAAAATCATATTTCTCCCTGTCAATATTTCATAAAATATTAGTGACATTTATTATTGAAGTATGAATAAAGAAAACACAAATAAAATGACAATTATAAAAAAATGATTTTTGCTATAATTTTCACACAAGTTATTATTGTTACAATAATGTTCAAAATAATAGCTCGTTAGTTATTTCTGACTTTTTTTGCTAATTTGAAACTAATTTCCTTAGCCAACTACATTGCTTTCTAACCAGAGAAATTGCATCTAAAACATGTTTGCTGTTATGGCATTACTTTTTCTTATGTAACCATTTTGTGTTAAGTACAGCAAAATTGCAAATATAACGTTTTTGCTATTTGGGAACCTAAGTCACTAAATTAACCAAAATGATGCCTTGAAAGTAATTTACCATTTATAACGAGTTTACTGTTTGACGTTGCTATAACATATCGGCAGGCAAATGACAATTACCATTTTTGCTGGCATTACGTTGGCAAATCACCAAATTCATGTTTTTTGTTATTATTTTAAGAAGTTATTATAACTAAAGTGCTGTAAATTTTAGATGGTACAACGTTTTGACAACTCCAAATTGTTACTTGGGTTGTTATGCACGTAACAGATAACCCTTAATTTACTGCAACAGGCCACAACCACAAAAATCGACCATTCTGCATCGAGTTAGCATCGTATGCAAGAAATAGATACCCATGAATTTTCCGCAATAGGCCACACCCACAAAAATCGATCATAATGCATCAAACTTCTTTCCCCACAGCAACAAAAATCATTTATAATGTACAGAACTTTTTTCCTGAATAAGAAAAAGGTGCCCCTGGTGGGTAGCATGCAAGTAGGTACCGAATTTATATGTAATTTCAGTTCAAATATTTTTTTCCGGCCTACTGACGAAAAATGTTTGATGTAAATATTTATAAATTGGGAATAATTTTTCCATACCTAAATTGATAGGTAAAATTATTCCCAATTTATTTTTGTTTTCAAAAATATTAATACTAGTTTTTTACCTCAGTATGTCAGATTTCCTTTTTTTTAATTGAAATTACATATAAATTCTTTCCCCAATTCCCTATTCCCGGGGAATTACCAGAATAGTGCCACATGGAGAAATCCCCTTAAGAAATCCCCAGGAGGAAATC
Organism: Nephrotoma flavescens; assembly: GCA_932526605.1. NCBI lineage: Eukaryota > Metazoa > Arthropoda > Insecta > Diptera > Tipulidae > Nephrotoma > Nephrotoma flavescens. Next base: position 86,609,040 of record OW052220.1, on the reverse strand, counting down.
CCGCTGAGGGAAATCTTTTTTGGGGAAATTCCCGGAGGGGAATCTCCTTTTAGGGCAAATCCCCGTGGGGGAAGTCCCCATAGCATAAATCCTGCGAAAAAATCTTATTAGGGGAAATTCGCCGGAGGAATTCCCCCTAAGAGAAATGTTTCGGGGAAATTTCCCCCGGAGGAAATAGGGATATTTCCCCACGGGATTTCGTGCAAAGGAAGGTAATTCGATGCAGAATGATCGATTTTGTTGGGTTTGGACTGTGCTAATAAAATCAAGGATACTTACTTAGGAGGGAAGTTCGATTCATTACTATTTATTTTTGTGAGTGTGGGCTGTTGTAATAAATTCAAGAATACTTATTTCTTGCATAGGCCGACTTTTGTGGGTGAGGGCAGTTGTAATGAATTCATGGGTACCTATTTCTGGTATAGGAAAGAAGTTCGGTACATTATAACTGATTTTTGTTGGTGTGGGCTGTTTTAATAAATTCAGGGATACCTATTTCTTGCACAGGATGGAAATTCGATGTATTATTATACATTTTTGTGGGTGCGGGCAGATAACGGGACCTGTAAAAGATTTTCTAACTGTGTAACAAATTTATAATTAATTTGTAAAAAATTCCAGTACCATTTTCATTGGATTGTGCTGCAAGTGCTGGTGCAGCATTAGATGCATATTAAAAATGTTTTTATATTACTTTATTTTAGCGAATATCAAGCTAATCTCATCAAGTACTGAAAAAACTGGAATTTTTTCTGTTATTGATGGAAACATGCAAGTTCGTTTTAATTAATTTCGGTACGTGATTATTTCTGTTCACATACATATATAAGCTTATTAATAATATTTAGTTTTATCAAAAGGAGGTTCATATTTACATATACAGTTATACAAATTATATAAATTTCTATGTTAGTATTAGTCGGAGGTTAATGCCGAAGTTAATATAACTTACAAATATGAAATACCATGAGTGTCGCTAGAAAAATAATGCCACTCGACACCAATACCGCTTGTTATCTCTTAGTTATTATAGTGCTTTGAGTCTAAACATATTTAATACAATTAATTTTATTTTGACTGGTTACACAGTCAATTTAAAGAACAGCTACTTTTTAGTAAGAGATGCCCCGCATGTTATGAAAAAGTATTTTTTTAAATTTTTTATTCATTTTTGTCTTGACGCGCTCAGCACTGTTGAGAATCTTAGAAAATTTTATTGGAATTACATTCCATAAAATATAAATATTAAATTTCCGTATAAATCTGAACACAACCCTTAGTTCCCCAGTTCGCAGCGTTGATCTTGTATATCGTATGTCGTATTTATCTATATTAAGAATTAATACCACCTGTAATTACATTTCGCAGACGAAGCTATTTATCATACTTATTTTCTTGTCGTTCTCGTTAAACTTTTCTAAGTTCATTAATAAATATGTCAGCTGACATTTACATAAATAGATACGAACTTGTATTTGCAGGAATATAAATAAATTCTATTCAAAATTACAAATTGTCATGGGAATTTGATTATCCCACCTCAATTGGCGCAAGAAGAAATCTATACATGCTCGTGTTCGTACACATATGTTGTTAATAATTCATCGGAAATCTACATAAAAAATTTTGTATTGTATGTGAATCCACCGCAACAGAAATACATAAAATCCAGCAACATATTTCAAATCTACCTATATTTAGACATCCATGGTATTCTTCTATAATAATGTACATATATGCGCTCTCAAAAGGTTAACGAATAAAATCATCTAAACTCACAATTATTTTGAGATGGTTTTTTTGTTGTGAATAAATTTTGTATTGCGAACTAGCTCGTCGTTCGTTTCATCCACCTAGTTTTATTTATTTAGAATTCCCACTGAAGTTAAAATGAAAATGTAAATCAATAAAATATATCACGTACTGACATAAAAATTAGATTTTTATTTTGTCGGTTGCTTGCGCTCACTACATTGAATCACAATTGATGATTTTATTCATTTCAATGTTTTCTATACGAGTTTATTATCTCGAAATTAGTCAGGAGTTGCTGTAAAACAACAAAATCCATTTAACATTTTTGTGAGATCATCATCATTTACAATATAGTACAAAACACAATTTGGATGCCAGCATAAATTTATGTTACATTTTGTTGTTTTCTCGTTTACATAATTAAAGTTGGATAAAGCGAAAATCTTTCCACAAAATAAAAATGATTTAAAACGCTACACAATGAAACACCAAATCGAATTAACCGGAAAGAAACGCGGGGGTTTTCCCACTGTGCACAACACTATACAAAACCAGGAAATTAATTTTAAACAAATTTTAATTTAAAACTTAATTTCGATATAGCTAATAATAGTAATAATTATGGCCGTAATGATAGTCGTACGAGAACGATTATAATGCAAATTTTCATTCAAAATTCAAGCGGAAAATAATAATGAATTTTGTTATTGCGAAACCATAAATTGTTCATTTGTATGTAAATCAGACTCAGAAAATATAATTCATGTAAATAAGCAACATTGTATGAACTGTAATCTGGATAAATTGAGGATACTCATACACATAATGAGCTTAATATAATTTTACTTTTTAATAATATGCGCTTATGTTAAGACTGCATGGAAAATTGATTGAATGACTAAGAGGTTAATCGTTTTAACTACTCGAAGCTTTCTACTCTTAGTAGGTGGTTCTGCATGGCAGTGGTGGCTGCATACCTTTCCAGTTGTAATCTGTTCTCGTTTTTAAATGTACGATTGAGTCAAATAACCAAAATTATTGGTACTTTAGACTATGCGAAAGTAAGCTGCAATGTTACTCCAGTGTTCAATATAGCTGCTGCAGCAGAACTTACAATGTGGTAGAAAATTATTCATGGTCGTTAGTCGATGCGTTTCTAATGATCCAACTAGAGTAGCTGATACTATTACTATCTGTATTGTGCAATTTTTTACAGATTACGCGATAATAAATTGTCCCGCGTCAAGGTTCAATCTTAATCTTAATCTTAATCTTAATCTTAATCTTAATCTTAATCTTAATCTTAATCTTAATCTCAATCTTATAATCTCTCAATCTCAATCTCAATCTCAATCTCAATCATAATCTCAATCTCAATCTCAATCTCAATCTCAATCTCAATCTCAATCTCAATCTCAATCTCAATCTCAATCTCAATCTCAATCTCAATCTCAATCTCAATCTCAATCTCAATCTCAATCTCAATCTCAATCTCAATCTCAATCTCAATCTCAATCTCAATCTCAATCTCAATCTCAATCTCAATCTCAATCTCAATCTCAATCTCAATCTCAATCTCAATCTCAATCTCAATCTCAATCTCAATCTCAATCTCAATCTCAATCTCAATCTCAATCTCAATCTCAATCTCAATCTCAATCTCAATCTCAATCTCAATCTCAATCTCAATCTCAATCTCAATCTCAATCTCAATCTCAATCTCAATCTCAATCTCAATCTCAATCTCAATCTCAATCTCAATCTCAATCTCAATCTCAATCTCAATCTCAATCTCAATCTCAATCTCAATCTCAATCTCAATCTCAATCTCAATCTCAATCTCAATCTCAATCTCAATCTCAATCTCAATCTCAATCTCAATCTCAATCTCAATCTCAATCTCAATCTCAATCTCAATCTCAATCTCAATCTCAATCTCAATCTCAATCTCAATCTCAATCTCAATCTCAATCTCAATCTCAATCTCAATCTCAATCTCAATCTCAATCTCAATCTCAATCTCAATCTCAATCTCAATCTCAATCTCAATCTCAATCTCAATCTCAATCTCAATCTCAATCTCAATCTCAATCTCAATCTCAATCTCAATCTCAATCTCAATCTCAATCTCAATCTCAATCTCAATCTCAATCTCAATCTCAATCTCAATCTCAATCTCAATCTCAATCTCAATCTCAATCTCAATCTCAATCTCAATCTCAATCTCAATCTCAATCTCAATCTCAATCTCAATCTCAATCTCAATCTCAATCTCAATCTCAATCTCAATCTCAATCTCAATCTCAATCTCAATCTCAATCTCAATCTCAATCTCAATCTCAATCTCAATCTCAATCTCAATCTCAATCTCAATCTCAATCTCAATCTCAATCTCAATCTCAATCTCAATCTCAATCTCAATCTCAATCTCAATCTCAATCTCAATCTCAATCTCAATCTCAATCTCAATCTCAATCTCAATCTCAATCTCAATCTCAATCTCAATCTCAATCTCAATCTCAATCTCAATCTCAATCTCAATCTCAATCTCAATCTCAATCTCAATCTCAATCTCAATCTCAATCTCAATCTCAATCTCAATCTCAATCTCAATCTCAATCTCAATCTCAATCTCAATCTCAATCTCAATCTCAATCTCAATCTCAATCTCAATCTCAATCTCAATCTCAATCTCAATCTCAATCTCAATCTCAATCTCAATCTCAATCTCAATCTCAATCTCAATCTCAATCTCAATCTCAATCTCAATCTCAATCTCAATCTCAATCTCAATCTCAATCTCAATCTCAATCTCAATCTCAATCTCAATCTCAATCTCAATCTCAATCTCAATCTCAATCTCAATCTCAATCTCAATCTCAATCTCAATCTCAATCTCAATCTCAATCTCAATCTCAATCTCAATCTCAATCTCAATCTCAATCTCAATCTCAATCTCAATCTCAATCTCAATCTCAATCTCAATCTCAATCTCAATCTCAATCTCAATCTCAATCTCAATCTCAATCTCAATCTCAATCTCAATCTCAATCTCAATCTCAATCTCAATCTCAATCTCAATCTCAATCTCAATCTCAATCTCAATCTCAATCTCAATCTCAATCTCAATCTCAATCTCAATCTCAATCTCAATCTCAATCTCAATCTCAATCTCAATCTCAATCTCAATCTCAATCTCAATCTCAATCTCAATCTCAATCTCAATCTCAATCTCAATCTCAATCTCAATCTCAATCTCAATCTCAATCTCAATCTCAATCTCAATCTCAATCTCAATCTCAATCTCAATCTCAATCTCAATCTCAATCTCAATCTCAATCTCAATCTCAATCTCAATCTCAATCTCAATCTCAATCTCAATCTCAATCTCAATCTCAATCTCAATCTCAATCTCAATCTCAATCTCAATCTCAATCTCAATCTCAATCTCAATCTCAATCTCAATCTCAATCTCAATCTCAATCTCAATCTCAATCTCAATCTCAATCTCAATCTCAATCTCAATCTCAATCTCAATCTCAATCTCAATCTCAATCTCAATCTCAATCTCAATCTCAATCTCAATCTCAATCTCAATCTCAATCTCAATCTCAATCTCAATCTCAATCTCAATCTCAATCTCAATCTCAATCTCAATCTCAATCTCAATCTCAATCTCAATCTCAATCTCAATCTCAATCTCAATCTCAATCTCAATCTCAATCTCAATCTCAATCTCAATCTCAATCTCAATCTCAATCTCAATCTCAATCTCAATCTCAATCTCAATCTCAATCTCAATCTCAATCTCAATCTCAATCTCAATCTCAATCTCAATCTCAATCTCAATCTCAATCTCAATCTCAATCTCAATCTCAATCTCAATCTCAATCTCAATCTCAATCTCAATCTCAATCTCAATCTCAATCTCAATCTCAATCTCAATCTCAATCTCAATCTCAATCTCAATCTCAATCTCAATCTCAATCTCAATCTCAATCTCAATCTCAATCTCAATCTCAATCTCAATCTCAATCTCAATCTCAATCTCAATCTCAATCTCAATCTCAATCTCAATCTCAATCTCAATCTCAATCTCAATCTCAATCTCAATCTCAATCTCAATCTCAATCTCAATCTCAATCTCAATCTCAATCTCAATCTCAATCTCAATCTCAATCTCAATCTCAATCTCAATCTCAATCTCAATCTCAATCTCAATCTCAATCTCAATCTCAATCTCAATCTCAATCTCAATCTCAATCTCAATCTCAATCTCAATCTCAATCTCAATCTCAATCTCAAGCTCAAGCTCAAGCTCAAGCTCAAGCTCAAGCTCAAGCTCAAGCTCAAGCTCAAGCTCAAGCTCAAGCTCAAGCTCAAGCTCAAGCTCAAACTCAATTTCAGTTTCGCAATTTCAATTTCGCAATTTCAATTTCGCAATTTCAATTTCGCAATTTCAATTTCGCAATCTCAATTTCGTAATTTCATTTTCGCAATTTGATTTTCGCAATTTCAATTTCGCAATTTCAATTTCGCAATTCCAATTTCGCAATTTCAATTTCGCAATTTCAATTTCGCAATTTCAATTTCGCAATTTCAATTTCGCAATTTCAATTTCGCAATTTCAATTTCGCAATTTCAATTTCGCAATTTCAATTTCGCAATTTCAATTTCGCAATTTCAATTTCGCAATTTCAATTTCGCAATTTCAATTTCGCAATTTCAATTTCGCAATTTCAATTTCGCAATTTCAATTTCGCAATTTCAATTTCGCAATTTCAATTTCGCAATTTCAATTTCGCAATTTCAATTTCGCAATTTCAATTTCGCAATTTCAATTTCGCAATTTCAATTTCGCAATTTCAATTTCGCAATTTCAATTTCGCAATTTCAATTTCGCAATTTCAATTTCGCAATTTCAATTTCGCAATTTCGATTTCGCAATTTCAATTTCGCAATTTCAATTTCGCAATTTCAATTTCGCAATTTCAATTTCGCAATTTCAATTTCGCAATTTCAATTTCGCAATTTCAATTTCGCAATTTCAATTTCGCAATTTCAATTTCGCAATTTCAATTTCGCAATTTCAATTTCACAATTTCAATTTCGCAATTTCAATTTCGCAATTTCAATTTCGCAATTTCAATTTCGCAATTTCAATTTCGCAATTTCAATTTCGCAATTTCAATTTCGCAATTTCAATTTCGCAATTTCAATTTCGCAATTTCAATTTCTCAATTTCAATTTCGCAATTTCAATTTCGCAATTTCAATTTCGCAATTTCAATTTCTCAATTTCAATTTCGCAATTTCAATTTCGCAATTTCAATTTCGCAATTTCAATTTCGCAATTTCAATTTCGCAATTTCAATTTCGCAATTTCAATTTCGCAATTTCAATTTCGCAATTTCAATTTCGCAATTTCAATTTCGCAATTTCAATTTCGCAATTTCCATTTTGCAATTTCCCTTTCGCAATTTCCATTTCTCAATTTCAATTTCGCAATTTCAATTTCGCAATTTACAATTTCAATTACGCAATTTCAATTTCGCAATTTCAATTTCGCAATTTCAATTTTACAATTTCAATTTTACAATTTCAATTTCGCAATTTCAATTTCACAATTTCAATTTCGCTTCAATTTCGCTTCAATTTCGCAGTTTCAATTCCGCAATTTCTGTTTCGCAATTTCAATTTCGCAATTTCAATTTCAATTTCAAATATACATAATCCCGATGTTAAGCCCATATTCGAACAGGTATCGGGTTGAATACCTCGTTGGGCTGGCTCTCTATCTTGTAAAACTGGAAAAACAATTACTGCATAATTATGATCTAATTGTGCGCATTAGAGCTCACCCAGTTTATCAGGAGAGGCCGTGTCAAGGTTAGCTCAGTCCCACACCACCAAACTGACGGTATTTTCAATAAATTTTTATTGTAGAATTAGAAGCTATTTAGAGCTTTCATTTTAAGTTAAGTTCGATTTTTGAGCTAACCTTTAAAACAGCCCCATAATTGGTTTTCATCAACAGTGTTTTGTATGTTTGAACTTATAAACGTGAAATTCTTTCAAAACTGAACCGATTTATAAGCTCCCGCAATTGTATTCAAAATTTTGTTAAATTTATAACCAGTCAAAAAATTTTCACAAATAAAATGTCAATTTAAGCTGCAAAGAGTAGTTTGCATTTCATTTTGTGTTTAATCTTTGTCGTACAGCCATCACAATTATTAATTTTAATTTGTTTTGCAAAATAAAATTAATTATGATAACTATGAAAATTTTCGACCACGAGGTTTTATAGGTTTACCTCTCGCTATATAGCCGAAGTCCGAAAAGTGGTGTGGACGTAGTGGAGCTGGTGTCTGTTTGACTGTGTTCTTGTAATGCCCCCCAGATATAGAATGAACTTTATATTTAAGATTCGGACATTTCAAATTTTGAAAAAATCCTTTTCTATAGGAGCTTAGTACTTTTTGCAAATATTTTGTAAAGCATATAGCGTTTATGAATCACCTATATGGTTTTTAATTAGAAACAATTTGTATCAAACAATTTCAATTAATTTAATCATAATAATTTTCGGCTACTATTCGGATTAACTTAAAATAAAGTTTCGTAAAAAAGGTAATAAAATGTTTCTGTAGTTTGATCCGTGGACAACAGTCGAGGTATTTTGTTTTTTTTTTTGTGTCACTTTTCAATTTAACACTTAACCAATAAATTTAAGAATTAGTTCTCTGACTAAGGTTTCATTGAACAGATAAATTGAGTTGTTCTTGAATTGGCAAAGCACATGTAATGGAAAATGGTTAACGTAAATAACTATAGAGCGTAGATAGAGTTGGGACAAATTCAATTTATCTCTCTGTCACTTGACACTCTCTAAACTGTCAATCAATTGTTTTAAAATCTAAATATAATGTAAGACGTTTAAGTGTATTACGGTTGTCCAATATGCCACATGCAATATTGTTATGGGTGGCTCATATTCGTAATACACCCCCGTTTCATTAAATCCAATTCAATGACGATCTGCTTTACATTTATAATGACGTAAGTTACACATAAGGGTAAAATCTAAAGTAATCTAAAAATTTCCAACATATGGTGGTGACATAATGCAACAAAAAAAATAAATAAATGGTTGGCGTCGTTATACTCATGTGGACGTTAACAAAAAGCGAGTCAACAAATTTTACAAAACGAGATTTGGGATGAGATTACGTCATATACATATAGTTGGAAAAATTATTTTCTTAAAGTGATTTATTTTCTACGAAAATACACCAAAATTATAATAATTTCCATATGTTACCGCCCCGGGGCAACAACATTAAACAGTTTTTCTATTTTTGTGCCAAACGCATTAAAAAAACTCGAATAGTAAAGACGTTATGCACTCTTTGTATATTAATAATATTGTCATTCGGTTTTTTTGTATATTTTCACATACCTGAACATCTATAGTTAATCTATAAGTAGTTGAGGGAAAATCGAGATGTTGCCGGATATTTTATTCAACTTAAAAACTGTTAATGAGGTTTTTCCTGCGAGTGATAATCATTTTCATGGGATTTTTATTATACGAATGTAAATATAATTTGGAAGACTATGAGGTACGGCCGGAGGAGTCGAAATCATTTTTCCCGTTTTATCAAAATCAGCAAAAATACATTTTCTACTGTATATTTTATTTATTTAAATCTGTCAGTTTCCGTATATTAATGTTTACGAATTTTTTTTGAAAGACCAAAAAACCCATAAACTTTATTTATAAAATTGTGTTATATTTTTAGCTCTTTTTTGAGATTAAAACTTCATGAAAGCTTTAATGATTAAATGTATTACAGTGATGTGTAACTGGTGATTTAAGGGCAGCAGCAATAAACTAAAAATTGTAACACACGCTTTCTCTTGCTTAACCTAGCCAGCAGTAATGTGGATTTGGATTGGGATCATGAACGCCGCTAAGAAATGTTGACGATATTTAAATTGTACATGCGGTAATGCAACGGATTTTACTGATTTTATTCTGTTGCTTCAAACGGTACGAGTACTTTTCGTAAGGAATTTCGCATAGGCGGTGTAAATTATTTATTTCGCAAAACTAGTGCAACCAATTAAACTTTCTCGACTGTTATAGCAGGATTATGATCAAGTAGCCAACATTCAACTGTTGTCTGATATTTCAACTCGGTTAGGTGTCTTGTTCATAAATAAATTTAAATTATCAGAATTTTTAGATTAACCTTAGATAATCTCGACTCTTGGCAGCCATAAAGGCAGAGTTCAAAAAAGAACTGAGTACAACGAGAGCATCTATTTGCATTTTATGTTACTGAACAATTGAACAGCATAAACTTAAGGAAGAATTATTCAATCAAACATTAAGACCATTAAATTCATTGGATGTAAATCTCCCTAAAGTAATATTTATTATAAATCAATGTTGTTCGATCGCCATATGAATTAATTAAAAATTTTTAGTATGCCTTCACTTATTTAAGTAAGTTAGGAAGCTTTAACGTTGAACTGGAAAACTCAGTATATTTCGTGTTCAAGACCCTATGCTGAATGCCAAAATATAATATAAATCATATATACAAAATTTTAATGATATAGATCTTGAGAGTAAATGGATTGTGTTTAAAATTCAAAACTTTGTTCTACAGAACAACAGTCTCTAAATTAGCGCTTCATAAACTGTAGTTTATCCTAAATAATTATTTTTTTAAGGGTTCTGAGGACGTTTTGGCCGTAGCACTTTTTGGCATTTACAATGTAAATAAAAAATTTTTTGTTGCACGGTTTCTTTGTAAATGTCAAACAATCTAGTAAATGTCATTACTTTTGAAAAACAAAAAATATTTGATAACTCTGAATCTGCAGGATGACCTTCATCCTTAACCAGAATAATCTCCATGCAGTGCTCAAATTGCGGGAAAATAGTATATACTGGGCAACGCCACTTTGTGCTGAAACGACACAAATTAAATTTACAAAACTTTATCTGCACAGAGATGATCAAAGTTTTTCTGAACTGCCCCAACGGATTGCACAGAGATGATCGAAGTGGTTCCGAACTTGAATAATAATTGATGTAAGAAACCAATCTTATCTACCCACATCCTCGGAAATCTCTGAGATTTTCGCTATTTCAACTTCGAACGAATCTGGGCAATTCGTAGAGGCCGAGATAAGTAATTTCAAATGTTTAAGAATTTTCGTATTTCACTCAATGACGTTCTGTCTCGAATAACAAAAATCTCAAAAATTTCCGAGGATGTGGATAAATAAGATTGGGTTCTTACATCAATTGCTAGTGCAGAACCACTTTGATCATCTCTGTGCAATCCGTAGAGGCAGTTCAGAACAACTTTGATCATCTCTGTGCAATTCATAGTGTGTTTGTTGTAAAAAAATTCATTTTTTAAAATTCACTCAAAACTTTCCACAAAATTAAATGTTTGCTACTATTAAATGTTTCCTATTAAAAAATTTCAGATATTATTATGAAAGTCCAATATTTGAGTGTTTTTTCAATTCTAAGTACTTAAAGAACACAGAGTATATTTTGTTATTTTGGCATACACCTCACTCCGATTAAGGTTATTGTTATTTTTGTAATGAATATTATTCCAAAACGGATAATTACTATTTCACCTTTCCGTCGATGATCACCCTTTAAAAATTCATTGCAATATAAATAAGTACGAAATAATTGGGTTAATTTAGCGTTTGTAAAAATAAATTTTATTCTAAAAAACTTAAATTTTATTTTCTAAACATATCTTTAATCGATCTATGATAGGACTTATTTTAGTTATTTTATATATTGGTTTTCATACTCATATGTTTTTGTAATTGTAATATTCTGTAGAAATTGGATGAAATTGTTATTAAATATCAAGAATGAATATTAATCTTTCGTGAAAAATAATTTTAAACCTTTAAAAAAGGTGGACGTATAGTTATCTCGCAAAATAATAAGAAAAGGATGGTTTCTATTCTTTTTTTTAACCGTGTATGGGTGCCATTAAAAATAATATTTTGTTTGAAAATCCGAAAAAAATCAAAAATGACTTAATATCCCGGACGATTATGAAAAACTTTTTAGAAACAGTACTATTTGAAGAATTTAATTTTTTTCATAGGATGAAAACCTGGGCTTTTTCTTGTCAAAACCGTCATCATTCTCCTCATTGTCGACGTTGTTTTTAAAAATGTCGTACTAGATGAATTTTTGTTATGTCGACCACATTCGGGATAACTATGGACACTAATTCTGCTTATTTCTAGATGTTGGTTAAAATACTGAACATATAAAGGTTCCTGAATATCCGTTTGCATTTAACTTAGATTTCTCTCACATTTTTAGAAGCTTATTCGAATATCATAAAATTTTTTAAGTCTAAATTTAAGAGTGATCAATTACTGATTATTCGAACATAATTTCATACTACTCAATAAAATCTGCTAGGATGGTTAAAAGTATAATTGCTTTTGAAAGTGCTTTAGTATAGTGAACTTGAGAAATTATATACAGAAGTTGGGAATGAAAATATAAAATTGACTGCTATTTCATCCTTTAAAGCGCAATACATATTACATACTTTCCATTCACCCTGTTTAACCATACTGCAGCCCATTTCAAATTATATTGGAAAAACAGCGTTCAAAAATACTCTTCACTTTGTTTATATTCTCTCAATTTATGTTTTTTTAATTTTTTCCCCACTTTGTCGATCGTGAATAGTAAAATAGCTATGCTACACACAATTTTGGTTTCTGGATTCAAACTATTGCGCAATAGATTTTAATTTTTAATTTTAAACCCTTATTTTAAATTAAATTATTAAATTTTTTTGTCTTGTTTTATTCTTTTTTCTCGAAAATAAAATTTAAACAAAAATCTACATCTCAAAAGTGTCCTTAAATTTTTTTATTTTCATTTCAATTTTTTTCATTTCGGATTCACGGACAAAAATTTTATTACGTAGCTGCGACGTAAAAATTTTGACCGTGAATCCGAAATGAAAAAAATTGAAATGAAAATAAAAAAATTTACGGACATTTTTGAGATGTAGATTTTTGTTTAAATTTTATTTTCGAGAAAAAAGAATAAAACAAGACAAAAAAATTTAATGATTTAATTTAAAATAAGGGTTTAAAATTAAAAAATATAATCTATTGCGCAATAGTTTGAATCCAGAAAACCAAATTATAGTGTAGCATGGCTGAAATAAAACATTAAAAATAATATTCAGTTATCAGCAATTATATTTTTCTACTGTCTCCTCCTTTTTAAACGAATAGTCGGCGAATACTTTATACATTTGTATTTTAGAGTGGCGTGGAAACCATGTGGTTTCCATGTGTTTCCATTGATTGTACCATCGAATTTTTTTTGTTTGCGAGAACTAAAACAAAATTGTATTCTCTTCTTTTGTTTTACTTTTTGTATTTGTTTGAATAGATAATAGAATAGTCCACTACAGTGGGAATAGGGAATTTTTTTGTTTTGTTATATATTCAATGCAAGATGAATATAATCAGTAAAATTTTGCTTTCTCATCACTATTCGCGACGATCAGTAGTAAAAATTATTTGTTCGCTCAGTAAAGAAAGAATAATATATTTTGTAGAGCGAATTTTAGAACACTGGGAAAAACCAAAGTTAAAATTTTATATCAAGTGCGAAATTTCTAGTCGAGATAATTTCGAGGACGTGCGATTCGGCCGTTCCCACAGTTTGATTCTTTCGTCGTTTCTTTCCCATTCACCAACAAACCAACAACAGTTCGTAGGTGAAGGGGAAAGGAACGAGGAAAGAAGCACGACGAAAGAATCAAAGTGAAGAACGACGGAATCAAAGTAAACATTTTGTATTTTCGACATTAGTGCTGCCGAACCGGTTAATCAACAAAACAAAAAATTTTGCGGAAATAATATAATTGAAAAATTAAATTTATTGTGCTAATTTATTTCAAAACTATAATTTGTGTAAATTATAAAAAAAATGTTTTGTATACAGGGAATCTCTCTCGTGATATGTTTTGGTACCATGATTGTTCTATTGCATCGACTGTAATCTAAATCATGATCGATTTCCAGTTTGGCTTGCAAACCAAACAAATGTACACATATACATATACAATGAAATTGTATATTCTAACGGGATTGATTTTATTAAAAATCTACTTTTGAGTTCAGTTATGTGTAGATTTTCAAGTGCGTCGCGCATGGTTTTAAAACGTGTTTATTCGAGACCATTTTTTCCTCTTTGGAGGCGGGAAAGTTTATTTAGTAGTATGTTAGTGTTTCCGTATTTATCCTGTTAGAGAGTATCAGTGAACACTTTATGAGCCCGTGTGTTTTTGGTGTAAAGTTGTACTTTTTTGATAACTTTTATATATGTAGTGTAAGCGTGGTGCTAAATTAAGTGTTGGTTATAGATGGCATAGTGTAGGGAAATTAAAGGTAAGCGAAAATGCCAACAATATAATTTTACAGTCGGTGGCCAACTAAGTTAAGACAACGTTTGAGCAATAGTCGACTGAGTTCGTCATATCTGCCCACTCAGAAATAAAATAATCTTAATTAATTGTAAAAGGTTGAGTATTTAATTTGGATAGTAAATGCACCCATACTTACTTAAGCGACCTTGATTACACTTACATACCTGCTTACAACAAAAGGTAGGAAATACGTATTAGCAGAGCATCATTTTCCGTTAATCGTATTCTTGTCATATAAATATATTGGCCTTCATTTTATGAATTTGAGATTCGAGTATCTATTTCTAAAAATTGCAATCATATATCTCGGATATTTCAATTGAGCACTTGAAAGCAAAGTGTTTTATTGTGGTCTTAATATTTTACATTCAGAACAATAATGGTATATCCATAACAAATTAAGTAAAATTTGAAAGTTTTTGGATCATTTAAAAATTCTATACTTAACATTTTAAATTAAACGCAATAATATTTTAGAAATTGCGATCCAGCGATCTATCATTATGGCGCTGTTTCCATGTAAACTTTTTTGAAACCGCTTTTATCCCTATATATTCATTAACTTGTTCTACTATTTTAATTTAATTAGACCAATTTAAGCCCAGTTACAAGAAACTTTGAAATCACATCTGATGTTACAGTCGAAGATCCGCAAATATTTATTTGTAATTCAAATATTTTAACTGATTTATCTTCTCGTCCTTTGTGTTCCGAAAAATCACTTTTTGATTACATTTACGAACTTTCTCAAATCAGATCAAATTTTATACGGAAAACTCTACGAAAATTTTGTTTTATGTAGATCACAAATGAAAAATTTTCTGATATGAAGCCTCGATCGTCTATGCGTTCAGTTGAACTGGATTAGATCAAGATTCTAATAAAGTTTTACCGTTATAGTTTTGCCAGATTAGTCCGTCGCCTGTTCGATACAGTATATAGATCACGAATCATTTAAAATTTCTGGGACTTATTTTGTACACCATGCTGACGAATCTGCATCACATTGTGAACTTAGTCAAGCGGGGATGAAAGGGTGAGCCTTTCCATTTTGATATTGGTTCTATATTATGTTTGAGCTGAATTTCATTTCTGTCTGTACATTCTTTCTGTTAAATTGGCCTAAGCAATCTTACAAGCTGATATTTTTCGATTTTATTTGTTTTTGGCGTCTCGCGACGTAGCACTAAATCCATTGAAATCAAATTTATATTATTGACAGGCTTACGCTCTACTATCACATATATCTGAATTGATCTTGCTTCTTGCTTTGTTTTAATCATGCGTGATTGATAGCATCGTATTTGGAGAAGGTAAGCACTGCTCTCTCTCTTGTTTAGTACGGAACTATACATTTGCGGCTTTAATTTAAAGTTTAATTATAGTACTATTCTGGGAAGTTAATTTCCATTAATGATTTAGAGTAATAATTTTTTAAATCAGTTTTCGCAACCATATCATCTAAATTTGATTTCATCTGGGTCCTTGGAAAATATGTAATGGAAAGAATGATGTACCAAATACCGAGCCAATTCAACGATACAAACTATATTCTTCAAATGGGGTTTGTACTTTTACTGCTATCAACCATATGTTTTCGGCTGATTAACAGCTGGTTAAATGAAAAACAAGAAATTATCAAAATAGTTTATTTTGACAAATTCATTATATACTAGAATATTTCGTTGAGTCACTATGTAATATTTGAATACCTCAAAAGTACACATAATTGGATAGACTAGCCTAAAAGCTCTTTACTACATATTTTCTTTCGAATAATAATCAACCAAACCTGTCCTTTCTGATTCAAGAGATATTTGTGAATCAACCTCTGATAAGAATACTAAAGTGCCTTTGAACCATATAATTTCCACACACCAATAAAATTACTCTACTAGATGTACTTAGGAAGTTACAACGAGGGTAACAAAAGCAAACGTCATGGGCGAATTGGAAATAGTAACCCATAAGTAAGTTGCAAGGCCCTGCCATGTAGATGCCCTTTGCCCCTAAGTCGCAGATAAAAGACATTTACCATCTGGCTGGAAAGCCTTACTCCATTCATAAACTACTGAGGTTACTGATAAGAATCACAGATTTAACATATAAGGCAAAGGTTCAATTGGATGGGTCGGAGAATAGTTGATGCATCACACCAACAATGAAACGCCAATCAATGCCGTTAAATTATTAATTAACATCAAATTAAAACACTTATAAAAACTAGATGTCTATATATGTAATTATTGAACTTGGATTTAAATTTGTTTAAATTGGGATTTATATTGAATTATATTTAAATCGTAGCTAAATTTTATTTTTGACAATCATTGTTGATGTTGTTGTTGTCAAAATGAATATGGCCGGTAATACCACATGAAACACTAATAAGGACTAAATGCCTATATGTAATTACTGAACTAGTATTTAAATTAGTTCAAAATGGGATTGCTATCGAATTATATTTGAATCTGGAAATAAATTTTATTTTTGTCAAACTGTGTTGTTGTTTTCAAAATAAACATGGCCCTTAATATCACATAAACCACTTATAAGGGCCAGATGTCTATATGTAATTACTGAACTTGGATCGAAATTTGTTCAATTTGCGATTGATAATGATTTATGTTTAAATCACAGTCAAAATTTTTGGTTTTTGTCAAACATTGTTGTTGTTTTCAAAATAAACATGGCCAATAATACCATACATAACACACTTATAAGGACTAGATGTCTTTATGTAATTTTTGAACTCGGATTTAAATTTGTTCAATTTGGGATTGATATCGAATTATATTTGAATCTGGAACTAAATTTTGCTTTTGTCAAACCTTGTTGTTGTTGTCAAAATAAAAATGGCCGGTAAAAACACATAAAACACTTATAAGGACTAAATGTCTATATGTATTTACTGAACTTGGATGTAAATTTGTTCAATTTGGGATTGATATCGAATTATATTTGAATCTGGAAATGAATTTTGTTTTTGTCAAATATTGCTGTTGTTGTCAAAATAAAGATGGCCGATAATTCTACATAAAACACACATAAGGACTAGATGTCTATATAAAATTATTGAATTCGGATTTAAATTTGTTGTAATTGGGAATGATATTGAATTATATTTATATCGTGGTAAACATTTTGTTTTTGTCAAACATTGTTGTTGTTGTCAAAATAAAGATGGCCAAAAATTCCACAAAAAACATTTATTAAAATGAGATGTCTATATGTAATTATTGAACTCGGATTTAAATTTGTTTAATTTTGGATTGATATTGAATTATATTTGAAACGTAGCCAAATTTTGTTTTTTTCAAACATTGTTGTAGTTGTCAAAATTAATATGGCCGATAATAACCCTTAAAACACTTATAAGGACCAAATGTCTATATGTAACTAATGGACTCGGATTTAAATTTGTTCAATTTGCGATTGATAATGAATTATATTTTATAAGTAGTCAAAATTTTGTTTTTGTCAAACATTTTTGTTGTTGTCAAAATAAACATGGCCGATAATAACACTTAAAACACTTGTAAGGGCTAGATGTCTATATGTATTTACTGAACTTGGATTTAAATTTGTTCAATTTTGGATGCATGATGAATTATATTTAAATCACAGTTAAAAGTTTGTTTTTGTCAAATATTGTTGTTGTTGTAAAATTAAGCTTGGCCGATAATTCCACATAATACCACTTATAACTAGATGTCTATATGTAATTACTGAACTCGGATTTAAATTTGTTCAATTTGGGATTGATATTGAAATATATTTAATTCGTATTCAAAATTTTGTTTTTGCCAAACTGTGTTGTTGTTGTCAAAATAAAGATGGCCGATAATTCCACAAAAACCCTTGTAACAGATTTAGTATTTTCATTTGCAGCACCGAAATCGTTAATTACGAAAACTGTATTGTGTTATGATTATTCTTCTGTTATCTAGAAAATTTTATTTTTATTTAATCAGCGGCTCTAGGAACACTGTCACTGCGCGGCTATGGCTCAGGAAATGGGCATGGGGTTTCTGAAGCAAGATTCAATCTTGCTCGCCCGTCTAAATAAGGTAACACAAAGCACTATAACCATTAGTTAATTGTATGTCTCCTGTTACTCTCAACGACTACTTACCGTCATCACATCTCCTCTCGTACAAAATACCGATTAAGATTTCAAATTAATTTGCAGCAAAAACTAGCATTAATAAAAAAAATTGATTTTCTTCTTTCCCAATTAATAATTTAGTTTCTGAATTAAAAAACCATTTAAGAGAGTAAAAAAATATAAACAAAATTTTATGATTACCAAAAAAAATTTTAAATATTTAAAAGAAATATTTTTAACCTAAAACTCATGTGTGTTTCTGGCCTCCAACAAAACGAAACAAAAAAAAAATCGTTGGCCGTTCGTGCTCGTCGTTTATTCCGGTTCTTAACTCAAACCGCATACTTCCTAGTCAACTAAAGTGATTTTTGCAATTCCCAAGCAATAATCAATAGAATCAATATTAATTAAATTTTGTCTACTTTATTAGTTGAGGCGCACTCATACAATCGAAAATAATTGATATTTTGATAAGATGAAATTAACGATTCTGTCAATCTAACATGGGACGAAACACCGGATTCGTAAGACACTTATAAAAACGAAATGTCTATATGTAATTATTGAACTCGGATTCAAATTTGTTCAATTTGGGATTGATATTGAATTATATTTGAATCTGGGAATAAATTTTGTTTTTGTCACAAATTATCAAAACAAAGCTGGCCAATAATTCCACGTAAAATATTAAACACTTAAAAGGACTAGATATCTATATATAACTTCTGAACTCGGATTTAAATTTGTTCAATTTGCGATTGATAATGATTTATATATAAATCATAGTCAAAATTTTGTTTTTGTCAAACATTTTTGTTGTTGTTGTCAAAATAAACATGGCCGATAATAACACATAAAATACTTATATGGACTTGATGTCAATATGAAGTTACTGAACTCGGATGATAATTGAAAACAAAACCAAAATTTAAAAAAAATGTATTGTAAGAATTTTCCAGTTACCACTAAATCTACTCCATCGTGTATATCCTGACACTATCAATCTTTTGAAAAATATTTTCTTGTGCAAAATTGAAAACGAACACAAAATTTAAGAAAATACAAGAATTTCCACTTTATCCTATTTGGTTCATATTTATTCTATTGCCAACTGTCAGAAAGTTTGGTAGTATCGTCGATTATTTGTTTGTTTAAAAAACGAATTAGAAAAATTGTATTTAATTTTGTTATATGAGAATAAAATAAAGTACGGCAAAATTTTAGAAATGTTATCGCAATGGACGCTTTAGCACATCACCAACCGATGAAAATATGGAAAAAGTACAAAAAATAATTACGAATGTTCATCGAATCATAATCATAGAAGTCGCTGATGATATCGGCATATAAATTGGGCATGCCATAGCATTTTTACGGATGTTTTAGGTATAAAGTTTACGTTAGCAATCATGCTAAAATCGTTGAATATTGAAAAACCACAACAGTGTATGGAAGTTGCTCAGGAGTAGTGGGTCCTTTCCGAGAATCCCCGGGAGCGAATTCACGGGATATTTGTTGATATTCCTATAAATGTACATCATTCAAACGGCAGCTACGATAACATAGGTCTGATCAGAATTTATGGTACTTGTTCAGCTGAAGTATTAAAAAATCTGCTTCAACAAAAACGTTCTAGTTTTAAAATTAACTTAAGTGATGTTTTGGCTGTAACAACTGATGGAGCATCTGTGATGAAAAAATTTGGGAACATCATCATTTATGGTTCACCAATTATGCTTAAATCATGGTATTCAACTTGCAATTTGTGATATCATTTACAAAAAATAACCAAACCCAAAACAAGTAATTTATATAATGATGTTTTAGAGTTTCTGCTTCTGCTGTAGAAGAATCTGATCTGAAGATTTAGACTTAGAAAACTGTGAACAGCGTTGAACAATGCCCACCAAATTTTGAACTTATTTAAAAAATTAGTAGTGATGTTGGATTCTCAGATTAGGTGGAACAGTATTGCTCCAATGTTAAAACGGTATTTATTGTTGAAACCCTTTATTAGAAAAGCATTGATAGACCTAAATTCTCCAGTAAAATTAAACGAAGATGAGATTAAAAAGATGCAGTAATCGTTGTCTTAAAACCAGTACAATTAGCAGTTGAAGCACTGGGTGCAAGAGATTGTAATCTTGTTACTTCAGAAGGAATTATAAAGCTTCTCTTCAATTCTGTTCGAAATTTACCTGGTGCTTTAGCAAAAAACTTATTGGAAGCTTTGAGGAAAGGGCTATCACAAAGGCGTTCAAAAGATTTGATTTCGCTAGTATTGTTTTTGCAATATCCAGAAAATTTAAAACCTGCAACAACCGATACCGAATGTGATTTTAATAGCTATGGAGACTTTTTGGCCAGATCATCAATTTCGGCGATATCTAAATTAGCAAAAGACTTAGAAATCCAATATACTTCTGATGATCAGGACATAAAAATTGATGATGATTGGGATTCATCGGATTAAAGTGATGAAACAACAACAAATAATAGTAGTTCTCCATCAGGATAAGCTACAAATGATTTGTTGAAGAAGTCTTTGGCAAGTGCAATAATTACGTCACAGAAAACTATGGAGCCAATGAAGTCATTAATGACGACGGTCGATGTTGGACCGAATCGGAGCGGGTTATTTCATTCACGTCGATTATAGAACTTGCCGGATTTACTGTGGCGGGAGTTCAAAACTGGTTTTATTTTTACATAAATCAAACAAAAACATTCGTCTAAAATCCGCAGCTAAAACATAACGAATGGTTTGCGAATTGTAAAAACTGAATTATATGAAAATAAACCTGTTTTCAAAGCAACCTTGATTGAAATTAATGATTTTAATTTTTTTATATGTAGTTTCGACTCCTCACCGAATCCGGCTAGTTCTATAATCGACGTGAATTGCCCTCTCAATCGTAACAAAAAAACTGATAAGTCTATCAGACCATTCAATTGATGTTTTGTGTTTTGATAAACTTATTTTAAAAGAGGCTGAAAAATAGATGCATTAAAATTTTATTGTTATGCCTTTTTATAATACAAATAATGAATTGAAACTCTAATTTTTTTGTTAATAAAAATAATGAATCGAAAATTTAGAATTTGTAAAAATTTTAATATTAAAAAAAAATCCCGGTTCCCTGGTAATCCCGGAATTTTATAAATTTCCAATCCCGAGTCCCGGGATTGAAAAAAAATCGGGAAACAGAACCCACTACTCAGGAGCCACTAAAAAAATGAACAACACTGCAGAGCTACTGCCATGGTCCCGAGTATTTTTTTTCTTTTTCAGAAAATAGAGAGAACCTTAAGAGCCGTTGTATTACTAGCACATACGTGACTAACACACGTCGCTGAGAAAGCTTAAAGCTTTCCCAAAGATCGAGTTCCGAAGGGGTCTCAATTATTGGAAAAAGCAAGCGTAAGTGTATAATATCTAATGAGGACTATTTTGAAGCAGATAACATTGACACTGACGAATGAATATAACTGTTTCCACAAAACGAAAAATTGTTTGAGTTTTGGAACATACCTTGTCTGTTACGGTTAAAGTGCAAAATCCGTGAAATTAAAATTTTTAAAATCGTTTACACAGTTAAAATCGATTGTATATGCTATCGACGCATGTTTGCTGTTTCCTGACCCATAAGGAATAAGTGGGGGGGGGGAGAAAGGGGGGGGTGGCGAAAGGAGGCATCATTTTCTCGCATAGATTTACTGCCTATTTCAGCTTTTTCGCACGTTAATCGTGGCATATTTACTTAATATGTGTTATTATGTTCGGAAAAAGGGATTTTTTTTATTTCATTAGATAGTTTTTTAAATTCATTAGATTAATTCATGAGTTAAATTTATGAATGAAATAACACTCAAATTTAAGTATTACAATTCGAAATTCTTGATGGGCAGAAACATCTTTTATTGATCATATACACATTGAAGATAAAAGCTAAAGATGCAAAATGGAAACAAACAAAGAAGACAAACACCATAGCCAGAATTTTTTTCTACATTTTGACCTTGTTTTAAATTTAACCAAATGTACCATCTACTTCAAGCGCCTTATCTATATGGCTTGAGGTATAATGCCTTATTTCTTATCAACAATGTATTCGCTCTGAATAGAATAAATATTCGAATACTAATTTTACAAATTCAAGTGTTACATTTCTTGTTACTAATTTAATTTCTTATTTCTCGTTTTAGATTTGGATTAATTTACCAACCGTATCCGTTTATAAAGGTTAGAAATATATTAATATTTTTTTTAACCATTGCTTTTTTACGCAATATTTTACATATAACCAGAGATATTCCCGGAACAAATTATGCCATATTGTTAATTTTAAATATGTACAGAAACAGTGTTCATGGCAATTACACCACGCATACATACATTTTTTTTATATAAAAAAGGGTTAAATTACCTAAAAAAATTTCCTCAAGGCTGTTAAACTCGTGTAAATTTAATTCTTACAATAATAAAGAATTTTTCCGTAATTTTTTTACTCTCTGTATCACTAGACATGTACACAGATACCAACATACAAAAATCAGGCTGACAGATAAATAACAATTCGCAAAGCAGAAATGTATTGTTTCGTGCGCTTTGTCACTTTGTTCCGTATATACACATACGTATAACAACACAAATACGAATACATTTTTATATCATTTTCCACCACCCACTATCCCTTCGGTGTATTTTATATTCTTCTAACCAGAATCTTAATTAAATCAACAAGTTTTAGTTAGTAGGAAAATAAACAAAAATACGCTATGTTTGTGACACGATTTAAGATTTTCTGTTTGTTGTTTTCTGTTATTCTTGCCATGTTCAATTTTCTTTTGTAATTTCACTTGTTGTATTTGTAATTTATAAATAAAACGAGAATATTAAATTTATGTTTTCGCATAAATGCTAAACGCATACCTATATTTTTTCGCATGCCAATTGAATTGATTTTCAGTACTGTTGCTTTAATATTTCTCCTGAACAGTGATATGAATAAATGAAACCCACATACTTTTACAGCACAAATACATTCACACGTACGAGGGTAGGAAAATTCATTTTCATTCAATAAAATGAGAATTCTTCTTTTCGTTTTTCTCATATACATATACAAAAAGCAAGAGTACGTATATTTATATAGTACAGTGCACCACTAAAATAAGGCTTGAACAAATTTATACCTCCGTTGTCAAGTTAGACAACGAATTTAAAAATTATTCTGGTTCGATTGGATTGTAATCACAAGATATAAAACGATCAAAGTAAATTGAAAACAAATGAAAAGGTGTGCACATCACTTGGTGCACGAAAGTTGTCCATCAGATATTTTGTTGCAACCCTTGCTCGGAAAAACACAAATAGTGCTGCCATAGATTTTGTTCTTAAAGAATATGAAAATTGTTGGACAAGATACATTCAGCGTCATTTATGCATCGTGTATGAAATTTTCTGTGGGGTTGATCCGGTGCTCGCGCTCTTAAAACTTCTAGCCATATCGACCTCGTTGATGTTATAAATTTTATTATATCGAATTTTTGCTGCGAAGTCTTAATATTTTAATATTTTAAATACCAGAAGCGAAACAAAAATGAAAATTCCGCTGCTAAGTTTTAATTCACGGTTTGCACTTTAGCTAGTGAAATTGGTGTGTTTCGAATTAAAATGTGGATGTCTCTCTTTAAATGTACACATTTTTCACTGCGTTTTGATCTGCAGGTATGATAAAATTAAGCTAAATTTTTGACATTTCAAAATTATATGTATTTGTCGGTGAACTGTGTATCTTTTAAGTAGAATGAACATTTTTGTTAATTTCGAATATTTTTAGAATATTTTTCTGCTTAATTTTGGAGATCAGCGAAAACCTCATTTCAGCCGGCGTTAATTGAAATTATCGCTGGTCTCCAAAATAATCCAGATAAATTATACCATGAAAAATAAGTTTGGCAATATATAAGTTTTACTTTTACGTATACCTGCAGATCAAAACGAATTGAAAATTATGTAGAGTTAAACAGAGACATCTATATTCTAATACGAAAAATATCAATTACGCCAGCTACACTGCGTACCGCAAAATAAAATTCAGCGGTAATATCTCATTTCCGTATTCGCTTTTGTGTTGGTATGTCTTCATTCGTTTTCCGTATATGCACCGAACATAAAATCTCTGAACAGTTGAACTCGCATGTTTATCGTGTAGTGGAGCTGTTCAACCTTGCTCAATACATTTGGTGGTTTTAAACATGCGTTTATTTTTTATACTGGCATACTTCGCTCAATAAAAGTTACGGTTTGACAAAATCCTCCGCAAGTAGTAAAACTATGCCGCCCATTAGCAACTGGTTGTTTTGGATGCCTTGCAAGCTGCAACCAAGCGCCTGCGGTTAGCTCGTTTTAATACATATTTTAAAAATTCATGTACCATTCGCCCACCACTCAAGAAGCAAATTGAAGAAAGAAAAATTAAAACAAGAAAATTAAAACACTTTCACTTTCTAATATTTAGTGACAAGCTAATATTCGGTTATGTGTATCATTTTGCCCTCAAAGGGCATTAGCGATTTATTGAAGTAAAAATCTTTGCTGTGACACTACAGTGCTTTTTCCATCGTAGCATCTCAGTGGTTGTCGTTCTCTAATAACCCCATTTCTCAGTCTGTTACAAGCTTTTGTCTGTCCAAGGTTTTCAGATTCAGAAAACTTGTGGGTTTCCGTATTACACTTAGCCGCATTTTTTAATAAAAACACTCAAAGTTGCTAAAGTAGACGGTGTCTGAGAGCGTCCCCTCCACCACACATGGCCAGCTCTCGACAGGTATCTCTCGAAATCGGCTCTTCCTTCTGGATCCTTTTGGCACAGATGGTGTCGAAAATTTTTTCATCTTTGAGCAAATGCATTGCCGAGTGTGTTGCTAGTAGAATCAAGAATGGCATCCCCTTCCTATCGAGCGTTAAAGATAATCTGATTACTCTCTTTATTCATATGCTTGCAGACGTAATTTACCATTTTCGGAGTGGAGAATAGAGAACCGCCCAACTCTTGTTCATCAAATTCTAATAATTTTTAGTCGTCCTCCATCTTCTGGTGCTCTACGCCTGTGTACAGAAGATACCCACTCTCGTTGTTTTGGATCTTTTTAAATCGCCGTTAGGTACTTTTTGGTGTACTTTTCTTCCTTCATACACGGTGATGATGCATTTTGAGCATTATATAGGGACAGTGAATCATATTCTTAGTCACTGTATCAAGCAGTTCTTGATCGGTTTTCAGTTTGAAAGCTTAGCCATCAGTTTAGTTGGTATAGTAACTTGTCCTGCAACCACAGCAACAGATGAATGCGAAGCAAATTGGCGTTCTGCGATTCGAACAAGTACATATAAAGCACCGCACATCCCCGAATAAACATATTCTCTTTTGTAAGGAAAACACCAACTTCCAAATCATGCCTCTTTGTTGACTTGTGTCAGACATTAGCGAGTAATGAGTAATTTCAGGTCGGCGGGGTTACATATTAGGCCGCCTGTGATTACGCACGAACGTGAAGGCGTTCTACGTGCACTGATGCAGTAATGATTTTTTCCCAAATTCCCCATACCCCGGGAATTACCAGAATACTGCCACTGGTACGTATTCGGAAATGGGAACCTGTTAACTCCAAAATGTATGTAAACTCATTTTAAGCTCTCCATTTTTTTAAATTGAGATTATGATACAATTTTCTACTCATTTTATCACAGTATCATGACAAAAACTTTTGCAATTTTAATACATTTTCTCTTTGTTAAGGTGCGTGATCAGATACGTGATCATCCAAATGTATTTGGCCATGAACTTCCCGTGGCCAAATTCAGCGAGTGAAGACCGAGCAATAAATGTAAAGTTTCCAAATAAATATGGCGTAATGGTGGTTATGATGACTCTTCCTCTCATTTAGTTATTGATCTCCATTTCTCTAAATGTCTTTATTTTTACGGACTGTGGATATTATATGCGGTCGTGTTAGTAATACTCCGTGTGATAAATTTCTTTAAGTGGCTGGATTCAGTTAGTGTATTGACTGTCCCATTAAATCATTTTGTGTGATTAAAAGATGAGTTGATTGCAATGGTAATCAAATTTGAGCACACTCCAAACCTTTATTTTCACGTTATCTGGTTTTTGAAAATTTTTGTAAAAAATTCTCATCCTCATGTTGTAATATTCTTTTGGCGTCCATTTCATGGTTTGCACTTCGAATCTGCCTTTTGATTCAAAGTGTATGTGCCTGTATTTGAGTGGTTGATAGGGGTGATGTGAATATTGGCCTGGGCGAATTGCCCATGTAATTTACATGTCTGTGAGGTGGCTGTTTTAGAATCCTCTCGGAATCTTTTGATGATTGGAGCTGATCTTGCCTCTGGCTGGCTCTCACGTGCTTTCTGACACTTCACTGTAGCTGGGTGGCTTTTGGAAAAGATGGTACTCTGAACACCTCCACCAACCTCTATATCGAACTAAACAAAAATGTAACCAACCGAACATAAGAATCCGAATTATTAAAAGACAACATATCGAGACGCATTCTGAAAGCGATTACCTAGTTCGAGTGAACTAGGTCATCGCTTGCAGAATGTGTCTCGATAATTTGTCCTTGCTTTCATGGTGTGGTTGGTTGTCCTTTAATAATTCTGATTCTTATGTTCGATTATAACGGCGATAAAACGGCACGTCCCTGGACCGAAACCATTCAACCAACCAATTTTGCATTACTTCGAAACTGGCTAAGTGTATCCCCGCCAAGCCATGCACCACCGACCGGAACAAGTGAGAATCCAAGAGGCCAGGTCTGACGAAAGAGGCGAGTTCGGGAGCAGATCTCATCTCAGCGTTTTGTGGTGTCCTGGACGATGGCAGTGCGATGGCATCGAGCGATGTCGTGCTATTATATCATTCTTTCGTGTTTCGTGTCTCATTCCAGTTATTTTTCGAGCAATGCATGGTTCAGATCGATGAGTTGTTATTGGTAGCGTTGTCATCCTGTTTCAGAACTTCATAGTGCACTATTCCTTTCTGGTCCCACCAAGCGCATCGCATTGTCTTCTTTACGAAGCGATTAGGCCGGCCGTGAATGTTGATTTTTTGTCAGGTAAAAGCCGTAACAATTCGATGCAGGAAGCTCTTTCTATCATTCTGTGAAACAGTGAAAGCTAAATTTCGCAAGTGGCTCTTCGATTTTCCATATGTCTCTCAGTCTGGACCCATTTTCTCTGTCGGGACCCATTTTCCCTCTTTTTACATTTTTCCCGTAGCATGTGTGGAAATACTTGGCGATTCGTTTTTAATGCCCCCATGCCAATAACGCTTGCAACTGGGTGTCTCTAAATGTTTTTGGTCATCCGGGCCGCTTCTTGTCCTCTATGTATATTTGCCGTAGGCCTCTTCAAGCAAATGATGTGCTTTAATTTTATTTTATTTTCAGGTTGAAGCAGAAAAGCAAAGTTTCCAGCAAATGCTGTTTGTTGGGCACAAAACTCGACATTTTCGTTCATAGAGAAAATATTTTTCCGTTGCGATATGTGCTGGTATTA
This sequence comes from Nephrotoma flavescens, assembly GCA_932526605.1. Classification (NCBI taxonomy): domain Eukaryota; kingdom Metazoa; phylum Arthropoda; class Insecta; order Diptera; family Tipulidae; genus Nephrotoma; species Nephrotoma flavescens. The sequence goes on along the minus strand of OW052220.1, from coordinate 86,581,065 downwards.
CAACTGGTTATTGTTAACAACAGTCCACGCTATAAAGAAAACACAACTTCTTGCATAAATGACTACTAGATGTGTCACTAGCACCATCTATGTGTGAAACCCGGAAATTTAGTTGCGCACCTGAAGTTTGGGTTTAATAAATAGTTGTTTGTTAATCGCTCATGATTTCAATATGTATACCCTTTGTCATCATGTAGATAAACAAGGCCATATAGCCTTTGTATGTTTTGCAACTTCTTCTTTTGGTCTTTCTTACTAAAATGGGGCTACGGGCTTAATCAATTCCTCTTTCTAGTGAACGGTCTTCTCTACATCACATTTGAGATGCTAATAATAAGGGCTTACAATGACCAAGAGGATAAGCACCAGCCGTATTGTATGTTTACAACAATTGTCTTCCATATGAGCCTATTAATTAATAAAACTAGAAGCGCCTTCCATTCTCCTTGTATAACATAATATGCGCCAGAAATGATTATTTATATTTTAGATAATCTGGTGCGTAATTCGTGCAAACGACCAGCTTCCTTTTGCCTAATAAACAGTGTGTTATGGCGCATTGACCGACATTTTTTGTCTCCCTCAAACGTCGATTAGATGTTGAGAAGGTGTCGTGCTGCGCTAAACGTCAATCAGCAGTGGGATTTTGTACGCTATTCTCACGAAATTTTCATGAGAATTTTGTTAGAACTGCGTACAATATCCCACGGCAGGACTTGGAAATCCATAACTAGTTTTGCTTAAAAAAATTGCTATAAATAATAATTTGTTTAGAATAAAATCACATTGCAAACTACAATAAAACTTATTTCGTGGCCTTACGCGAGTATAAAAAAAAGGTATGATCATTTAATGACCAGATTTTGGGTAATTTAAAAAAAACACTTAAAAATATTAAATCTTAGTAACCGTGGTATTTAGAACATCAGTTTTATGTGTTACAGTCTTCCAAACGGCCTCCCCCCCAATCTTCCAAAAAATGTTGTTGGTCCACTCGCCAAACACACTGTATAAAAAAGTAATTGTCAGCATCCTATAGGTATATAGTCTGCCAGAAATGATTGATACTGTTTTGAGTTGCTAATAGTAGGACTTACAATGCCCAGAGGGCAGTATTCGCCTTGTGGTAGAATTGGCGCATGTGCCTTTCCACATGGCCCCAAAATATAATATGACAAAGCGTCCACATAGGAATTTGGTTTGCCGGAAATGATTGTTTATGTTTTAAATAGCCGATAATAAGGACTAACCCTGACCAGCCGGACAATACCACCCACTTGGTCGCGCGCAATCGACCTTATATTCCAATATAAAAGTTAGTATTTGCTATTCTCTCCCTCATTTCTGAAATGTTAATTGCAATGGTTTACAATGACTAAGAGGACAGTACCAACCGTATTTCAGCCAAGTTCCATATGGCCCCATATAATATGATTTGTTGGAAATGACTGTTTATGTTTTGAATATTTCACGAATCCCACCATACGGAATATTCTCATTTTCTTAAAATGGGCCAAATGGAACTTGGCTATTTGCGCCAATTCTCTCATATAGCTCTCTTATTCATTGTAAGCCGATATTAATGATTATAGAAAATATAAAAAAAATTGTTGTTGAGAAAACATTAACGTATTTTCGTCTTATACAGGTTTAAATATTGTAGAAAAAACCGGAGTGAAATGAAATATCATCCTTTGAGGAGATTTAATTATTTTTCCTGGGTGAAAAGCTGGGGTTTTCCGTGTCCATACTGTCAAAATTCTTCTCATTGTCGACGTCATTTTTAGAAATGTCGTCATACACGTATTATTGCTATGTCGACCACTTTCGCGGTAACTCCGAACACTAATTCTGCTAATTTCTAGAATTTGGTTAAAATACTGAATATATAAAGGTTCCTGAATATTCGTTTGCCTTTTACTTAGGCTTCTCTAGTTACGTTTAGTTTTAGCGATTGAGTCATCTTGGCTTCAAACTCAAGTGTAATATTATAAATTTTCAAAAGCTTATTCGCCTTGTAAATTTGAACATCATTAAAAATTTTAGTTCTAAACTTAAGTGTTATCAAAACTACTGATTATTCGAATATAATTTCATACTACTCAATAAAATCTGCTAGGATGGTTAAAAGTATAACAGTTTTTGAAAGTGTTGTACAGTGAACTCGAGAAATTATGCAGAAGTGGGAAATGAAAACACAAAATTGACTGCCAGTTCAACCTTTAAAGCGCGAAAGATATTCAAATAAATATACATTATTACGTACTTTCCATCCACCCTGTTTAGCCACACTGCAGCCCATTCCAAATCATCTATCAATTGCGCGATTACCGCGACAAGAAATTTTGAAAACGCGCTATTCGGCCGACCATACCCCAGTAATACAAATCAGCGCACAAAGAGCGCATAAACAGCATATAATTAGAGCGCTCAATTTTTACTTCAAATTGATGCACCTAATTCCATGCTATTCATATTGTTGTCGACCGAAAACTCGGCTTTGTTTCCCCTAAAAATTAATTTATCTCTCTTTCATTTCGATTTGAGTATAATCGAGTATGTAACTGTTAACTGTTGGTTTATAATATTTTTTTAATGTATTTTGTTATATCAAAAGCAAACACAATCATATATTATTGATTGTGTTTGGCTTTGGTTGTATGTACCAAATGTGTATTGTCATTCACATTCCGATTCAACTACACATTTTTTAATTTTGTATACTTACTTTATATGTTATCCAAGTATTTCCATTTCCATCTGAAAAACATTTACAAACACATCGTCATACGTATGTACTTATATGTTTCAAAACCACGCACATCTATTACCTTCAGCTGAAATCTGGAGACTGATAGAAATGAAATAACAATTTTTGAAATGAAATTGCTAAACAAGAGATTAGGTGGGGGTAAAAATGCAGTGCATAGAAGAAACCGAAGTAAATTTATTTGTTTTCTCGCTTCGACGTGTGCAAATGTTTCCATCTATTTCATTCTGCTATCAGCGTTTGTTTGCTGGGACATTGATTCTTTCGTTGTTTCCTTCGTGAAAGAATAACGACGGAAGAATCAAAGTGTGAAACGGCTGAATCAAACTTAAATTTTGTATTTTCGACATTAGTGCTGCCGAACCGGTTAATCAACGAAACAAAAAATTTTACGGAAATAATTTTATTGAAAAATTAAATTAATTGTGGTAATTTGTTTCAAAACTATAATTTTTGTAAATTATGTAAAAAAATTTTGCCCTGTTATGTACTGGGATTTTATCTGTCGTGACATGTTTTTGTACCATGATAGTAATGTTGTGATTTTTCTATTGCATCGACTGTAATCCAAAACATGATCGATTTCCAGTTTCGCTTGCAAACAAAATAAATGTACACATATACATATATAATAAATTTGTATATTCTAACGGGATTGATTTTATTAAAAATCTACTTTTGAGTTCAGTTATGTGTAGATTTCAAGTGCGTCGAGGATGGTTTTAAAACGTGTTTGTTCGAGTCCATTTTTTCCTCTTTGGATGTGGAAAATTTTATTTAGTAATATGTTAGTGTTTCCATATTTTAAGTTACATAGTTAGTATCAGTGAAGTTTTTATGAGTCCGAGTGTTTTCTTTTTTGGTGTAAAATTGTGTTTTTTGATAGATTTTTATATATAGTGTAAGTGTAGTGCTAAATTAAGTGTTAGTTATAGATGGTGCACGACACAGCGTGATGAAATTAAAGGTAAGCGTAAATGCTAACTATTTAATTTTACAATCTGTCCTAACTAAATTAAAACCCAGTGAGAGCAATAACCGACTGACTTCGTAAAAATTGTTACAACGCTCGTAATTTTAATCATTGATGGGACATATTTATTGCTTGAGGAATAATATTTCGGATACAGCACTTTTAGGAATGTATATTGTGGATATTAACATACTTAAATGCTGCATGCAACATCTTCAACTTTAACATATGCGTGGTTGATAAATTTTGTTAATGTTTTTAAAAGTATAAATATGTATTACATATTGCACACTTTTCATTTTTGTGCATAAGTCCAAGCAGACCCAATTGACCTACGTCTGCTTGCAACGAATTGTATCCGATTTGACTATTCGAATTCTTGATTTTTAATATATTTGCCTGCTTTTCAAGTATTTGATGTTCGAATTTCAATTTCAAAATATCCCAATATTTTTTCTATACTTAACATTTTAGATAGCGATCTATCGAGTGTGAGACATATCCCATCGAATACTTATAGCAACTGCACATTAGTTTCACAGAATCTTGTATGAGGTTTCCGTCGTATAATATCTCTGATTGTACGTTTCTCCGTTCTTTGTTGGGCCACTTTTTCATGATATACGACATTACTTGAATCAGACTTTTATCCGTATTAATATCTTCTTTCATTTTATTTTTTTGCATCCAGGCAGAATTATTTGAATACCTAATTCTTCTTCCTCATTATTGTCTAGTTCTATTATATTTCAGTATCTTTTAGGTATACAACTGTCGGTGTATATTGTAACACGTCGAATAATATTTTCCGTAGCCTAGCGTCGGTTGCTAATTTCACGTCTGCATTAACATCAAAATATTTTAGAACTGGGGTTGATGATAATAGGTATTTAAGTTTTTCAAATTGTTGATCATTATTTCCATTCGAAACTAACATTTTTTTATTAGCTCTCTTAATTGCGCTATAATTTCAGATGAGTTGGGAATGAATTTTGCTACGTATGTGACGATTTCAAAAAACTCTCTGAAGTTGTTTTGCGTTTCTTTGTGTCTTGATCTTTTCTATTGCTAATAACCCTTCCGATTAAAAAATGTGTTCTAAAGGTATTTAATGATCTTTTATTGAAGAAACATTTGTCTTTATTTAATTTCAGTCCCGCCGACGTTATTTTCTGTATAACTTCTTTTGTTCTAGATTCGACTTCTTCGATTGAGGCTGTATGAATGAGAATGCCATCCATTAAACACTCTACATTTGTTAAGTCCTCGAACATTTGTGACATTTTTTGTTGGAATACTTCTGGAGCTGATGCTAAACTAAACGGTAATCTTAAGCATGTGTAACAACCTCACGGTGTTGAAAATGCTAAGAATTCTTGTGTTCTTTCACTGACTTTTATTTGCCAGAATCCACGTTTACAATCAAGCACTGTAAAGAATTAGGATAATTTTACCCGCGCTGAAATTTCTTCCAGTGTCTTTAGGCGGATCTATACAAACACTCGTAACTTATTTTTCTTTTTTATTATGACCATCGGTGATACCATTTGTGTCGGTTCTTTAATTGGTTTATCACCCGTATTTTTATCATATTATCTAATTTTTTGTACATCATCTCAAATCGCATAAGGAATGCGTCTTGGGGAATGACGACGAAATTCGGATGTGCTTTGATATCTATGTCATATACGTAATTTTTTATAAACAGCTTAATCCATTAAATACTTGTTCGTCGATTTCGAAACTTTAAACCGAATGTATATATATATTTAGTCCGTTCTTTTAATTCTGTTCATGATTTAATTCCTAGTATTGAAACTGTATTTAATTTACAACTTTACATATTATTTTTACTGAATTATTTTCAATTGAACAATGGATTGATGCTTGCACATAACGCAAATTTTGTGGCCGCTAAATGCAACTAAAGTTTTCGTGTTTGATCTTTCGATCAATAAATTTAGATAATCTGCTAACTTTTTCGTTATAACGTTGCATTGAACACAAGTGTCAAGCTTAAAGCCTTTTTCCTGAATGACCAAGCTTCCCACACTTTCCACAATTTTTTCTATTTGCTGGACAACATTTCTTACCATGGTGTGTTCTGCAACGTTGGCAAAAAAACGTTTTAATATTGCCAGTGTTTGTTTATGTGGTTGGCGCTTTCGATTTATTAACTAAGTTTCAAGCATGGTTTGTTTTTTGTTTATCTCAGATAGTAGCTTGCTAGTCGATTCACTTGCTTTACATAAATATTTTGCTTTATTCAGCATTAGTTCTGTATCAAACATGAAACGTTCTCTGATTTTGTTTGAATGTACGCCTACCACCATATTATCTCATAATAATTCATCTGCTAACTTATCACCATTACACTTCATTACCTGAGTTTTTATTCTTGTATAGTATTCGTCTCAGTTTGTAACATCTTATTGAATGTGTATCGCTCAAATGTGATGTTTTCTTCGGTGTGAAATCATCGTCGAATTTTTTAGTATTTCATCATATGTAATTTTGTCTTTTTGTAGCTGGAATGTGTAGAAACTTTTTCCGGCTTCCTAGCCACTTTAATTTTTTCATCTTGTTTGTCCAGCTTTGTTGCTATAATAATTAATTGTTTTGGTGGCCTAAATTGTTCTGCCATTTTGTGTTTTGTTTTCCGGATTAGTCCAAGTTTTTTTTTCAAATTTATTTTCAACGTGTTTTTACTTTTTTACATTTTTTTTCAAAACGATATTTTCGATTTTTAATCTTTTTTTAAAATTTTTTCTTACACTTCTGATACCATATAAGATTATCACAACGCTTCCCTACGGATCTGAGGTTAATAATGTTTATTGACAGTATGGTTTGGGGGTTTACATGAGTTGCTTAAATTACATTTACATGATATCGTTGCACTCTCAATGGTTTAATTTTTCCATTAGAATTACCCAATCTTAATTTTTTCGATTTTATGATCCTTGTAAACTTTATCGAGATTGTTTTGATACTTTGATTCATTCCTCTTTTCTACTCATTTTGTATTCTTGATTTGTATCTTAGTTACAACAAACTTTGAAATCCAACTAACTACAAATTTTCTGACAAAGTGACTCACATATTTTAACTGATTCTTGTCGTCCTTTGTGTTCCGGGAAATATATTTTTGATTACAATCTTTGATGTTTCTTTAGTGCATCGTAACATCGTATAAACAGGAATATCGATTTTTTAACAATTCTCTGGTATTACACGTTGAGCAAAATTGTGAATCATTGTTGATCTGCTATAGGATGGAAACTATATTTGCAGCATTTCACGACACCCAGTGATCTGGATCAGATCAAATTTTAAACAGAAAATTTTATTCAAATTGTTTTTTAATTCACTCATTCTGATTTGAAATCTGTGTGTTGTTTCATGTTTTACCGTTATAGTTTTGTCAGATTAATCGACCGCCTGTTCGATGCAGTGAATAGAACACAAATCTTTAAAATTGCTGTGGCTGATTTTGTACACCATGCTGACGAATCGGCATCACAATGTGAACTTAGTCAAACGGGGATGAAATCAGTTGCTCGCCAATTCAGTGCTCGATGTTATGATGTAATGTAAAAGCAGGAACTCTTAGTATTTCTTGTACGTTACCAGATTTCCTTATATACTGATAACTTTGCTCTATACGGAGAGTCAGTTTGAGCTTTTCCGGTCGGGCAAGTTGTTGTAAAAGCTGACTAATTGTTTGAGCTGAATTTCGGTGCTGATTATATTCTTTCTGTTAAATTGACCTATAGGCAACCTTGGTAACTGATATTATTCGTTTTTATTTTTTGCGTCTCGTGACGTCTGCTTATATTCCATTTCAGAAAGCTTTAGTGTTTTAGCACTAAATCCACTGAAATCGAAATTATGTTATTGACAGGCTCACGCTTTACTGTCAGATATATCTGAATTGCTCTGGCTTCTTGTTTTGTTTTATTGATGCGTGACTTACAGCATCGTGTTTGTAAAACGTAAGCACTACTCTCTTTTGATTAGTACGGAACTACATTTGCGGTTTTAATTTAAAGTTTAATTAAAGTACTATTCTGGAAATTTATTTTCTATCACCGATTTAGAGTAATAACAATAATTAAATCAGTTTTCGTAACCGTATCATCTAAATTTGATCCCTTGAAAAATATGTAATGGGAAGACCAAAAAATGGCTCAATTCAACAATAAAATAATAATCTTCAAATGAGGTTTGGGCAAATATAAAGAATCAGCCAGTTATGCATAAATAATTTTTTTAATGTTTTATTGTTTGTAATTCTATTGCTATCAACTAGCTATATGTGTTCAGCTGGTTAAATGAAAACAAGAAATTCCCAAATTAGTTGTTTTTACAAGTTCTTCGGCTACTAGAATATTTCGGTGTTATCACAAAAACTAAAGCTGCGATTTCTGTTTCAAGAGATATTAGTGAATCAACCTCTGATAAGACTACTGAAATGCCTTTGAACCACAAAATTTCCACACTCCGAGAAAATTACACTACTACCTGTATTTAAGAAGTTATAACGTTAGTAACAAAAGCAAAAATCATGGGCGAATTGAAAATAGCAGATAATCGTCTATTAATCAAATTTGGTTTGCATTGGGCTTATATTGTATGAATGAACTGACAAAAATAGCTTGAGAAAAAAACTTGTTTGCTTTAAGCGACCTTTTCACGATTTCAGTTTCGTGTTGCTCCTTAATCCTCCGTTTTTTAATTTGTTTTTGTATCTGTAGAATACTTTGACATTATCTGACAATAAATAGAAACGGGCACGAAACTACTAAAAATTGACGTTTAAATTCCAAATCATTTTGGACTACGAATACAGTCAAGTAAATAAAAATATTAAGCAGGCCTACCCCATAGGTGGACATATACCAAGTAGATTTGTAAACAAGCCAACTTTAAGGACATGGCTTACGGCATTGAAAAACTCTGACTTTGTTTCGTTTGCACGATAACAGGTAGATTAAAATTGACTCAACGAACTGTATTGGAAGAGATGCACTCGAATACGGCACTAGAGCCAGGGGTTTTGACGTTAAGCAGCAAACGACGATTTATAAAGAGAACCACTGCTTGGATATAGCATCTCAAGCCGATGCACAGATAAATTATTGTTTCGAAAAATGTATAGTTTGGTGAGCCACGCCGATTGAACATGACCATCTTGATCGCACTTTACTACATCATGTCGACCAGCGAGGATCAACGATGAGCGGTGCAAGGAACGACACCAATTATTATGTTGCGTTAGTGCTGCGATAAAGTTGTTTCGATTTTATTAATGGAAAATATTTTGTGCATGCACAGTCTGTACATACATGTCAAGTCAAAAATGAGACCTGCACGCCATGTTTAGCTTATTTGGTAAACAAATTTAATTCATGACTTTGAGCACAATCATTCAATATTTGACGTTCTCATGGAATATCTAATACACGCATGATCAAGATAAATTCGTGTTCTGTTCTCATTCATAAACATGATAGTCCCTGTCGATTTAATCTAACTTTTGTAATCGGTGAGCAGCGTTGGCGTCCCCGGTTACGTATTAAAATTTAAGGCTTAATGACATGAAAATTCGTTATCTGCATGGCACTTAACTAGCCATTTGACAGCACATGACGTCAAGCTGTTAAATCTAGTGGAAATAACCACTCTGAAAGAAGCTTTTGTACCTTTCAAAACAGCCCGTAAGTAAACATGCCTCGAAGTGATTAACTTGTTTACTGTTTGGTTGATCGAGAAACAAAAAGAGTCACATGCTGAACGACAAGCAAAGTTCTAGATATCATAGGCAGAAACATATTTTTTGATTTGAAAGGTATGGCAACGAGGAAGTTCAATTCTGATGAAATATGACATATCAAGGGAATGGCTGGTAAAACAATTCCGCAGCGAGCCCGATACTTATTTGCCGGATGTTGCCGGATGTGCAGTGCGCCGAAAACTAAAATGACATAGAATTAATTAAAAGGCTTCCATGAATCAGCTGAGTGTAAACGATCCGATGTATAAACAAACAGTGGCTGTTCGATTTTATGTGGTAAACAAATTAATAATCGGGCTATAATGCTAGAAGCTATTTACATCAAATTCGGAACCCTTATTTCGAGTCACCATAGAAACGTATTTGTTAATATACTGCTAATGGAACTATAAAATCTCTTCAACACATTCAAAGACGGCAGAAAGGTGCACTCAGAATTTTCGCTTATTATTTCCGGGAGAATGATCAATGCCGCCTATTGAAGTGCACGACGTCTACAGCAAACTTTTCGTTTAAGATAGTCTTCAGGCAGCCCGATGAGCATAGCATTTTAAACAAAATTGGTATATTGCCACTAGAAGACTTAAGTTTTACTTATAAAGATTAAACAGTGACCGTTGGAAAACGGACAAATTAAACGATCATACGTCCATTCCATTTCAATGAATACGTTAAGTTAGAAAACAAAAATGCCATTCAGAATGCAATGTAGGGTCAGAGAAATCATAGCACAAAATATGTTTTCAGTCATTATTGACATAGTCTATACGGCCTGGTGAACATGCACCATCTGCATCATGCGATTTGTAGAATGTTTTGATAAACTCGATATCGACAACAACAGCAGAGTGATTGCTTTTCTATTCAAACGCTTGCCTTGGCTCAAGCAATTTCGCTTACCATAAATGCAAATACCGTTGGCACACGCAAGAAAATATTGTGTTACCCTCATATGCTCGGCAGCATAGTTAATATCTCGCTTACCAAAACTGTAAAGTGCAGATGCAAAACTAGTGCCCGCTTGCGCCATTATCGTTCACAAGTTTCAGTGTGAAAAATTTAACTTATTTTACACATATTTGAATCAGTAGGAGCAGCAGGCAGTATATCGATCAATTAGCCGAGCTACGAAACGAGTTCTTTTTAGCCAAAAATAATGTCCCATTAAGTTTCTTGTACTGTTGAAGAGGAAGCGATGTACCGGCACTGCAAGGTATTTGCAACGAATTCAGCTATGACCCGAATATCAACTTTTTTCACAAATGCAAAAATGGTATAAACATTTTACAACAATACTTCAACACCCACTCAGACCATCGCTTATGCTCTACTCTGAAGTCGTCTTTCCTTTTCAAACTAGTAATTTGTCGAATCTGTCGATGGCTTCACGTACATGTAACATTAAATATGTTTTCTTGCCAGCAACTAATAAAAAATGAATACGTATGTTGTTTAGACTAAATCCAAGATCATACTTTCTTGCGAAATTGGATTTTAATGTGTTCATAAGCCGCCCTGCCCTATCAAACAAGCATGTGGCATTAATGCAGAATAGTATTAACCTAAGGTGCCAGACCATTCAATTAATTTTCAAGAAATTGAATTAAGGAAATTTTAACATATTACGCCGCCGTAGTTCAATCAGAATTTCTTTAATATTGAGTTCAAATAAGTAGCCACTAAGGCCTAGCCATTGGCCATAGTATGGCATCAACACGGATTCATATTAAGCTAACCATCTAAATTTTTCCAAATTTCACCCTCGTATAGCTCCGTAAACATTTCTTTACAATTAGGTAATAGTGAATAGGCAAGAAGGTCTAGCAAATTGCTATTGTAGCGTCAATGGGGTTTAAAGATAACCTAGAGCACCGAAACAATCAATAAATTTGCAAAAAATTAAACTATCAAAATTCCGTCAAATTACACTCCCGTAGCTCCATCAGAATTTCATCACAATTGAGCTATAGTAGCAGTAACTAAGCCCTATGAATTGGTCATGGTGGCATCAATTAGTAGAGCCGCTTCAAATCATTCAACAATTTTGGAAGAAATTGAACTATAAAAATCTTTTCAAATTACACCTTGTTCGCAGTGAAAGAACTTCTTTACAATGAGGTCATTGATAACAGGCATAGCAAACGGCTTAAGTGGCATAAATGCTGATTTAGGTTAACCTAGAACGATGGAACAATCAATAAGTTTGCAAAAAATTGGAATATGTATCAAAATTTTTTCAAATTACACCTCCGTAAGAAAATCAAAATTACTTCGAAAATGGTCATAGTGACGTAAGTGTAAAAATTTGAACTATTTAAATCTTGTCAAGTTACCATCCTATAGGCCAATCAGAGCTTTTCACAACTCGACTAAATTCAATAGGCATTACCTAGAAAATCACTATAGTGGCATCAATGTGGAACTAGATTAAACTAGAGCGCTGGAAACATCCATGAATGTGCCAAAAATTTTAGCAATCTAAATCTTGTCAAATTATATCTCCGTACTCCATTGTGTCTTCACAATTAGGAAAGTGTTAACAGACACAAATGCCTAGAAAGTCGTAATTGTTTCATCAATGCGGATTAAGGTTAACCCGGAGCGACGATCCATGCAATGAATTTGCAAGAAATCGAACTATCGAAATCTGGTCGAAATCCTGAATCCTGATTTTGAAATATATTTTTTTTGGTTAAAAGTTTAATACTAACAAAGTTTGAACTTTTAAATTAAAAAATCGTCTCAAATTCATCAATAAATAATTTTTTCGTTCAAAATAAAAATGTTTGGTTGAAAGGTACAAGCTGGTTAACTTTCGGCTAATTTTACCAAGGTGTTATTTCTTAAAATTCTATACTTTTCAAAATTTTTGCAAAAGAATGTCTTCCAAAAAGGAATTTTATCAAAATTCGTGATTGCCGTTTCAATTTTTTTGGAAAAGATCTGGACCAATTTTGTTGCAAACTTACTTTAGAATCGGTTGGTTTTAAAATGATTTTTTGTAAATGTTACACTTTTTAAAATATTTGCAACAAACTTATAAAATGCAAAATGGAAACGGCGATTTTCGGTGTTTCTATTTCCTTAAGTGAAATATTTTGTTAAATATGAAGTTCCATTTAAATCAGTTAATCCATTTGGGATGTAGCAAAGGGAGGCTACAAACAGAAACCACTTCGAAAACCAATTCATTATCAAAAATTTCGAAAAAAGAGAGTTGTATCCAAATTGTGCATGAAATGGCTAGAATTTTGATCAAATTGACAATTTCCCGCAGATGCATGTCTCAATTTTATATTATGTTCCCGGATTTCCATCATTAATCTCCTCTTAATAAATTTTCCAATGTTCTATCTGACATGAACATTAAAAATATCTTCCGTTTATTTTTTTACCAAAATCGTTCGAGCCGATTCCTTAATTTCGAATTAAGCGGAATCAATTTAAACCCTTTTCACCTATTTTTATACAAATAATTAGACCCTGAAAAGTCGAAATGAATTTTTTCAAAACTAGGACTGACGGCAATCCATTCCTGGTATTAGGGAACTCTTATTAAAATCATTTTTAACGATTGAAATTTTTCGGTACGAATTTGTCGAAAAAAAATCCGGGAGCCCACCAGATAACTCAACATTACGCAATATATTGAGGCATCACACAACATTCTTCAATAAGATGCAATATCAAGCATTATAGCGCAACATCATGCAACATACGGTACAATATGAAGATTTTTTTTTATTTGCTTATAAATGATATATCCAGAAGTGAAATGAATAATTCATTCAACAAATATTATCAATAGTTATTTTTCAATAATTATTATCAACAACTCTTTGTATTCGTTTCCATCTATTCGAATATCCAGTCTCGCCAAATGCAATCAAAATTGTTAAAGTCAAATAAATTATTAACGTAAACCCTCCCTCAATAATTTTATCGAAATCGTTCCATCAAATTTTTTTTTTCAGTAAATCCCACAAAAGTATCTACTAGACGGATTTTCCCAAAACTAGGACTCTTCGCAATACATTTCTGCCGTTAGAAACCGCAACTTCTATAAATTTCGATCGAGCAAAAAATATTAAAATATTGTCCCGCCGAAGGTGGAACCGTCTTTGGAATCCAATTTGCTTTGAAATTCTTTATATTACTAAAATTTTTCACCGGCTACTCTAATCATTTTTTTCAAATTTGTATGCAAATTTTCTATTATGTATTTTCCTAAAAAATCCGTGTGCGAAACTTAAGGTAAAAGTCAATTTTAAGTAAATTTTTCGGTAAATTCAAATATTTTTCAAAAATTCTATGGTAAACTGATCGAAAAATTGGTCCTTAAACTTGTTTTTACCGTAGTAAACTATTTGTTTGACACATAACCTAACTGGATAATACCGTATCGATTTACCCAGTCTGAATTTTTCCCTTAGTAGTGGGAAAAATTATGTTTCTTAATATAAAAAAGAAAAGAAATTTAAAAAAATGGTTAAAGTAGCCGGCGAAAAATTTTACTGTACATATTAATAATTTCATAGCAAATTGTATTCCGATTACCGATTTCACGAATAGGGCCCCTTGTTCTCGAAAACGCCTTTCCAAAAGAATCTACATCTTTAGGTATCGAATTCGAAATTTTTTGTTACATCAAAACATCGCTCCTGATTGCATCCCCATTTTCGAGTCATACTGTACATTATTATGTATCAAATAGATATTCACTGTATTGTACGAAACATTTTCTCTTTTTTGTTTTCAATGTAGTGCTTTTTTCATGATTTTCTTTTTCCGCTTTTCATTTTTTTTTTATTTTGTTATTTTCCTATTCAGTATCGAAAACTCAAAACGATTTTCATTTTCAGTTGGTTTTTAACATTTTATCTGTTAACAACGGGGCAGATATTTTATTTATTATAATTCTAAGGACTAGTAAAAAAAAATTGTTTTTCATTTTCGGTTTGGTATTCCGAATAGGTAAAAAGAAATATAAGCTAAATAAAAAAAAAGAGATAGTGCTTAAAACTGTGTGTGCTTTTTATTTATGTTGAGTTAAATTAAGTTTACATAATAAATATCCGTAGATAAATGTTGAGTGAAAAATATTTTGTGTGTACAGTGTTAGTTGAGTGTTTTTATTTTTTATTTTTGGATGAATACCAATTTAAATAATTTTACCAAGTGAATTTAATTAATTGCTGTTTTATTATTGTATTATTATTATAAATTAATTAATTTAATGTGATTGTATCATAATATTATTGTAGTATAAGAGAGAAAATAATATATATATTTTGTTATATTGTAAAGTGCTATTTATAGTATTTCTAATTTCTCTAAATAGTGACGTGTTTTTAGTGTTTATACATCTAGGTAAAAGAAAGTGAAGTGTATTTAGAATTTTATTTCATTTTCCCTAAGGTATATAAAAATTTTATTACATTAATTTAATTATGTACCCATATAACAATTGCTACAATAGTTTATATTTTTCTTTTGTTTATAGACACAAATTATAATTATTATTGTTATTTTTTGGGATATTAAATTATTTTAATGATCTATTTTACAAAGTAACTTATTATACATGACCTTAAGATATACATCTTAATTAACGAAGTATTTATTTAATATGTTTTGACTATAAATACAAAACAATCGTCTATTTAGAATTTTTGATTTGTGTGATCTTGAAGATTAAATCTTTTTTTTTTTGAATTAATGTATCGATTTTTAATTGTGTACAACGTCTTATTATTCTTTCTTGTGTTAAACAAATTATAGGTGGCCTGTCGCCCGTACTGTACACACAGGTTGAGTGGGAAAAATTTTGTTGGCACGGTATCATGTCGATTGATATGCGTGGCTTAATAATTTTGTTTTGATATAGATTTCGTGTTTTTAGGTGTTTACAAGTTGAGTGAAATTTGAGTGACAGCGAGCAACAAGTTTATTTTAGTATATTTGGTTAATTACAATTTAGTTAATATTTTTAATTTAATTTATAAGATTATTTCAATTTGAGTAAAATGTGAAGCAACAAGTATTTTACGTTTCATCATGCTAAAGCATTAATGATTTATTACTTTGAAAATTGTACTTCATTTAATAGTAGTTTTTACTTGCTTGGTGCAATTTTTAATTAATCGCATGGAAATAATTTAAATTTTATAAATAGTTTTTCGAAGAAAAGTTTTTTATCGTTCTACGTTGTGACTTTATGACAAATGATATTGCATATTGCGGTATAGCAAAACGAGTTCTTATAAAGTTTTGTGATTTATGTGGTTAGTTTAGCGCTATGCGGTATATCCTATCTAAATTGAAATCAACATTCCTTAGTATATCAATATTAATATTTTTTAATTAATTTGCGGTTTCCTATCAAACTTTTAATTTGCTATTTTTAGAAAAATTATTATATTTGATATCGAGAATTTGAGTCCTTGGGGAAGTTTCAAAGAAATAGCACTCAGCACTCAGAACACATCATAATAAATGAACAAAGCACATTAATCGTTTATAATTCCCAACTGATTTTTCCACTCTACGATTGACTCAGTAATTGTCCTAAATATTTGTATATGTTTAAGAATTATCGAAACACTCTTTACGGTCCTTAACGGTCCCGATCGATTGTGTGCGAGACTGCGAGGCAACATTTCTCTTAAGCTAGTAGTTTATTTGATATGGCAATGAAAAATTTTGATCCTCAAAATTTAAGTTTATTAAATTTTTTGGACTTAAACTGGCCAGAAAGCTTGTAAGGAAAGCTTCTAATCCACTTTTAAAATCCTGGTTGATAAAACTATAATTTTAATTTGCTTCCTTAATATCAGTACAATTCAAATGTCGCAAATTGTTTAATCTTAGTTGATTTCGATCTGTTTGTGTAGAGTTTAAGATGGAAAAATTTCTTTCAAACATATTTGTAAAATTTATATAGTGAACGCTGATTAAATTTGATAAAATTTGATCATCGGTGCACCTGTCGAATTTGAACTTTTCTTGTTATTATTATGAAATATTATGAAATAGTCTTATACTATCTGGCAATCCTAAAGATGAAGATGTCGAATCACGTGTGTCTTGTTTGTCTCACAATTATAATCGAGTAACAAAAACTTAGAACTATTTATAAGCAAAGAAATATTAATCATTACAAATATAATAAAATTTGAATGAAAATTTTAAAATTGTGAACTATCAAGCGAATGGCTAAAATTGCTTACAAAAATTTGCCGAAATTCCGTTGTGCCTCGGAGATCGGTCGGTTTAGTCCTATAACCGAGAATCTCATCGAAAATACAACGACAATATCTAATATTTTCTTTAAATCCTGCACCACAAGTTCCATCTAATCCTACAATCTTTTCCTGTTTCTAACAATTAACCCTTACTTCCGAGACAACCAATTTGTTCCTTTGAATTTTAATATCTTCTCACGTTAACAGATCAAATAATTGTTTATTACCACCTATTCAATCGGATACCTTAAATAAAATAAAATTATTTCAAAACTCACTTTTATCCACTCCGATTCACTAACAGTATTTTAAATTTGATGGCTCTCTGATTATGGTATGTACACAAAAAAGTTTAATTTTCGTATAGAAAATTAAGCAAATTTTAGCTCATTCTTGCAAGGAATCCTGGTATTGTCGGTTTCAGATCGATTCCAACAGCGTCGTAAGCTACAAATTTATGATTGTTGTTTTGTAAAATTCTACCACATAGTAAAATTTGTTGCTTAAAATTTAGAAAAAATTTGATGTGGACAAAATGGCCAAGCATTTTTACGTAAAATTAAGTGATATTTAAATTACATTCTAAACTGAAATATGCGTCCAATTTAGAACCAAATTACAACTTAGGTCATTTAGAAGGCAAATTGTTAATTGTTCCGAAAAATTATTCCAATGCGTTTTTATTGGAAAACTAACCAACTACCAACGTTGTTGTCTACTCATATTTCGGAATTTTCTACTTGTTTGTGTCGAAAAAAGTGTAGACAATTACCGTAATTGGTAAAATATGTAGACAATTCGTAGAAAATAAAGAATATTGGTTTTGTCTATGACTGTTGTGATAGTTTTTTCAGTACAGGTTCCTATAGTTTTTTACTTCAAATTGGTGCGTTCCAAAATTTTGAAAGTTAACATAGAATTTTTATAAACAAATGGGAGATTTGTACGTGTAAAATATTTGAAATTGAAATATTAAAAAAAAATCCAATTCAAAATACCGCTTTGAAACGCTTGAACTTCAAAATCCCATCTTTCAGAATCCAACTTTTGAAATCCCGATTTTTAAATGAAAGCGGGATTTTAATAGTTTTTAGTGATTGAATCGAAAATTTTCAAATTTAAAAGAGTTTGTAGGGTGTAGTGAAATTTAAACATGGATTTCAGATCAAAATTTTGGACGGCTGTTTTTTTAAAGAAATATGAAATTGGACAGTTACATTATTACATAATTGTGAAATACATACCAAAAATAATACCAAAAAATTTACACTGTTAAATTTAAAAATATTCCAATTGAATTTTTTTGTGGCGAAATTGAAACATTTTATATAATCTTTAACATTTATATTAGAAAAGTCCCTAAGTTCCTAATAGTGTCGCTGTAAAGATCAAATAATTTTCTAACGATTTGAAATAAACACGAGAAAATCGTAAAACGATTTACAAAACTTTTTTTAATTCTAATAAAGGCTATTTTAGACTATGTTTCTACTTTTATATATCCGATCCTAGAGATGTTCAAGGAGTTCCATCTATATGACCGAATAGCTAAATCAAAACCCCACGTGTGTAGTGAACAGGATTTAATTATGATGGTTTTTACCATGAAGTCCAGTGCATTTTTAATAAACTATGGTGTTTGATTTCAATATATTTTCTAACTTTTCTGTCACCGCTCCTACAGACATTTACAGTTTTTAAAATATAATTTAGAATAGCGTAGATAAAGTTGTAACACTGAAATGAACATAGATAGTTTAAAATGATATGTACAGTGCCATACAGGCTACATAGAAATTCCATAAATTTTAATAAATTTTCAAATTTTATTTCATCGATCCTAGAGATGTTCACGAGATCTCACCTACATGGCCAGATAGATCAGTCAAAACCCTATGAGTGTGGTGAAAGGGGTCTAATTCTGGTGATTTTTAACTTGCCCAGAGACATTTTTACGTTTACTGTTATATCCCATATACCAGAAATGTTCACGGGATCTCTTTCATATATTCGAATAGGTCAGAAAAGTATCTATCAATATTGTAAAAAAGGGACACGAATAATGATTTTCACCTTGTATTTCGAAATTTAAAACTTCTTCATTTTCAATTTCTTTCTCAATTGGAAATTTTGGTATTTTCTCCAATAGGATTTTTACCCAATTGACATTCCCAAATAAGCTACGAACCCGATTTATGGTAATAATAATCAAATAACAGAAGTCCTAGAGATGTTCACGGGCTCACGTTTACACTTTTGAATAGTTCAAAGATGCGACGTTCGATAGTTTCGAACAGGGTTTACTAAGGGTTTACTTTAATATGGTTTAGAAAATCCCGCTTTTGAATTTTTTTAAGTTTTCGGCAAAAGAGAGATTTTGAAATGCGAGATATTAAAAAAGTGAATTTTTTATTAAGCACGATTTTTATAATTTCTAATTTTTGAAATTCGGGTTTTCGCACCGATTCCATAATAACTATTCTTTTCTGCTCAGGATCAATCGAACTGTATTAAGCCTAGGCATTAGTATATAAACTAAAACATTCGTCAAGTATAGTCTCCTGGCCATTAAGGCAATGAAATTGGTTACTTAAATGGCCGGAAGACTATACTTGAGACAGCCATAAGTGGTAATTAAGAATTTTTTAAATTCGTTTGTATTTATTAATTTATTTAAGATTTTTTCGGATTTTCAGAAAAAAATTGTTTTTAAAGACATTTACAATGTTTATGATTTTTCTCGTAACAGAAAACAAATAGTCCGCATTTACTCACAATATATCTACCACAAAAAGTAGAAAAATTCTTCTTCCCATCCAATGGTGGAAATGTTAAGGGCTCGAACAGCAATAAATATATTCTACTTAAGATTTGCAGATTCAGGAGTTCTTCTAGTTCATTAACACCAAATACATTTTGCGGGAAAGCAAAAAGATAAAATAACGAGCGCTGGGGCACATTACAGTTCTAGAGGAACACAGACTTTGAAATATAGACTTATTCCCCTAGTTGATCTTCATAAATTCCAAACAACAATACAGCAGAATAATCAAATAAACATTAATTCCAGGAGTTGTAAACTAACTTACAGTTAACTGCTTAGACTGGTCGACGTTTATCAGGGTCAAAATCGAAATCTTTCCTCTCTTCCTTAAAGGCAATCGTTTAAAAATATATTGTAAAAACTAAAAGATTTCCCTTACTGCCTACTACCAAAATTCCGAATTTTTGTTCCTTGAAACGGAAATAAATTAGATTGAATAAATGACAATCAACTATGTGCCAACGTAATAATAAATCATTCCAAAATTCGTGGACTACTTGAAATGGAAAAAATGTAAGTGCTCTTGGGAGTGGTATAATTTACAGTTGATTGGATGCCCCCAGACAATTAAATAATGTGTTATCGACAGCTTATTAAGTCACTTGGATAAAACTAAAAATATTTTAAGTAGATTCAATAAATTTCTACTTGCAAATTTAGTTCCGGACTCTGTAATGCTCTGAAGGCTTAAAGTCGATTGCCGCAGTAGCTGGATTTGGTCTCTGATCAAGTGACAAATGACATTTTTTGTGACTTTGTATTAAAATTAAAATTGTCATTTTATTAGGGCAGTTAAGTCACGATTTTTTTTATAATAAATAGTATTTTAATTTTTGGTGTCTTAAAATTTTCTAATAAAATTAGGGTGCATACAATTTTCAATCAATTTTCGTATCGAATTGAAAAAAAATTAAGAAATACAAATTTAAATATTTAAATAAAAAATTTTTGCGATTTTGATAATGAATTATTGGAAAGTTTTTTTATAATGAAGAATTGCACGTTTGCAGTTTTTTGGATACTAACTTTTGGTAACTAGTGGGTGCGGCAACTTTTAGTTCGTTTTAAAAATGAAATCAAATCTCTGTCAATTATTCCTTTCCTATATTAGGGAATACAAATTCAGTTAACAGGCCACGATAACGATCGCCATTGGCTGATAGTGCGGTTCCTTGCTCATTTTCGAATATAAATGGCCCTTTGATACCTTTGAACCATATTCCACACCAAATAATCACTCAGTAAATACCGCAATTTTTCTTTTCACATAATTGCCGAGGAGACAATGAGCGGCGTCGGAAAGGGGGATTTTTTGGTATGAAGGCTTATCTTCTTTCAACCAAGAATTGTCTCATTCAGTGATCGGCTGGTCAAACGCCCTCAATTCTTGAACCACTTGGACTTTGTATCGGATGTTCAATTCTTGTATACGATGGCAGTTTGAAGTGCTCGGATGTTGGCGCGTACTTACAGCTACAGCAGCAATATTAACCATCGAACGGGCTGGATGTTGCTGCGGAACGTGTGTATTGTCTATTAACATGCCAGTCGAACAAACTTTAATCACAAATTTCCTTACACTGTTTTCATCTAGCGTCTCATTTCTACCGAATTTGGTATGCAATTTTCGGCAACTGACTCACTATTTTGCAAATAAGTTTTCAATATTTCCCAACGTTGATCAAACGTTTATCAACCCATTTTGTTCATTGGCAATATAATACTGAATTTCTGTCACTTCACAGATGACATCAGAACAATCACATTAGCTATGACATTAGACGAATCAAAATATGCTGCTCCGTTACGACCTGAACCAGTACTATGTACTATTAAAACTCACTGGGACCTCTCAAATTATAGAAACGCTTAATTATGCTGTTTGACCCGATCAATCTGTCGGCGCTGCAGATAGGGCACAGACAGTTAGCATGCACAGCATTAAGTCTCATTACATAAGACAAGCACACACAGAGAACTTATTGACAATTACTGTTTTGGACTTAGTTGAAATAGCGAATGGTAAATCTGCAAAAACCTTGATGTCAAATTTTTTCATGATCATATACTATACAATATTTGACTACGTAAAAAAAGTTAATTTTTAGAAAATCCTAAAACAACAACAAACTAACAATAATATTCAGCCATGCTACACTATAATTTGGTTTTCTGGATTCAAACTATTGCGCAATAGTTTTAATTTTTAATTTTAAAACCTTATTTTAAATTAAATCATTAAATTTTTTTGTCTTGTTTCATTCTGTTCTCTCGAAAATAAAATTTAAACAAAAATCTACATCTAGAAAATGTCCGTAAATTTTTTTATTTTCATTTCAATTTTTTTCATTTCGGATTCACGGTCAAAATTTTTACGTCGCAGGTGCGTAATAAAATTTTTGTCCGTGAATCCGAAATGAAAAAAATTGAAATGAAAATAAAAAAATTTAAGGACATTTTTAAGATGTAGATTTTTGTTTAAATTTTATTTTCGAGAGAAAAGAATAAAACAAGACAAAAAAATTTAATGATTTAATTTAAAATAAGGGTTTAAAATTAAAAATTAAAATCTATTGCGCAATAGTTTGAATCCAGAAACCAAAATTGTGTGTAGCATAGCTGATTAGAACCCATTTAAATTTTTCTGAAACAACGAGACGAAAAATAAATTACGTCGTGAAACATACTTTTTCGAATACGTTAGGTTCCATATAGCTTAGCAATTTTACAGTATCAGTATCAGCCTAGACCAGTTTTCTAAAATTTTATTGGAAATGATAATTTTAAACAAAAAAAATTGTTTTCTAATAACGACCTCTATACCACTTAAACGGATTAATTGGTTGTGATGAAACTTCAAACTTAAGCTTTTACCATAAAAATGGGAGGCTGTAATGTTTGGCTAAAATATGTCCACCCGAAGTGTTTTGTTTAAGTATTTTGCTATTTGCAAGTGTACCTGAGAAAAATGGCAATGATCTGTATATTAGAAAAATGGCAATGAACTTAAAGATAGTAAATTAATTTTGCAACAATCCTTACCTAGTTCAGTTTTCCCAAATTTAATGGGAAATGATAATTTTTGAAATATTTGATTGTATGCAAAAATTTCTTCCCTTGGTTCGGAATGAAACATCGTATTTAAGATTTTCGAATATCGCGAGATTCCCGTAATTTTTGTCCGACGTATATCACACGACATATAAAAATATGTATTGCATTTACGAAAAAACGAATAAAAACAAAGAGATTGGAAACCTAAGTCGGACCATTTTATAAATTTTACCAGAAGTTACGAGTTTTGATAAAAAAAATCTTTATTCCATCAAAATTCGGCATCTCTTAGTCCAAGGTCGATTCATTATTGAGACTTCATACTTCAACTTTTTCAGTAAATTGAGTGATCCTTGTAAAATTTGGTGGAAAACTATGTACCGGAAGTAGCATGCTCAATGGGAACTTTTCAGCTTTTTGAACGATGCTGAAACGTTTAGCATTTACTAATTTTTATTTTTAAAAATTAATTACCATTGATTAATTACTTTTAATTACCCCAAATTTATTTAAAATAAATATTTGTCTCTCTATCTTTAATTAATTTCATTGGAGGATTAAATCAAGCTAAGCTTACGGAAAATAATAGCTTTTTCAACTATTAAAAATTTAAATTGAATACTATTGAATATTACTACTAAAAAACGATTTCACCGAATATCACGTTGAACAACAATACTTAGCATCGAACAATTACGTTAGCTGGATTAACTTCCAAGTTATTCTAATTGGAAACCATGGACGGCCAACCACTACCCGATACTGTGAAAGAACAGTGAAACATAATAACATACATCTTAACCTAGATACGCATGGATGGATGAGAATTGCATTGCGTCAATGCAAGGAAAACATCGCGTGCGAAAACGGCGCATCTCTCAATCACCCAGGCACATACACACCGAGTACACGATCGCTTGGAACACGTCAATCGACTCTGCAGAAAACAACGAGTCAAGAATGACACAAACAACAGTGCGCATAAAATCGGAATGGCAAGCTTAAGAAACACATATCGTTCAATAAAAAAATTTCTACCGACCTAGATCGATGTAGTAGCGGTATTCGTAACGTATCTGGAAAGTTACAAATGAACATAAACACAGTTTCAACACTGTCATGAAATTATTTCACTGAACCTGTGATACATAACCTCTGAAAATGCGCAACAGTCTTTTCAGGTATTTCTACTTTACAATCGCAAAACAAATTTAAATTTTACAAAAATGTGTCAAATGACATGGCAAAATATATCTAGTAACGATATTTCGCCTTGCAATTAAATAATTTGCGACCAGATAGAAGATATACCCCTAAAACCTATTTTTAAGAGCATATTTTTGGTTGCCCTGCAGTGATCAGATTTCCTAACTTTATCGGAAAGGATAATTTATGGCACTAATTATCATCAAAAATTTGGCCTCTTCATTCGGAATGAAACTTCATACTTATGTTTTTTTTATATAAATTGTGAGGTTTCAGTGATTTTTGGCCAACATCGATCCATCGGAAGTAGCAGCGTCCATAGAAGCTTTTTAGTTTTTGTCAAATATTTTGAAAAGTAAGTAGCATTTCCGAAAAAACGATTAAAAACAAAAAGAATTCAAAATTAGTCCAAATCATTTTATAAATTTTTCCGGAAGTTACGAGTTTTCATTAAAAACATCTTTATTCCACGAAAAAATATTTATTTGACCTCGAAAGTTAAGAAACTTCATGAGATGTACCGCCAACGAAGAAGAAGAAGATACCGGCTTCAATCAGTCTGTACACTGACATGAGCGACGGTTTGAGACATGCTGTGTAACACAGCGAAAATTTCGGAAGCAGAATATGAGAATTAACCAAAACGCAACACGTAGTAGCAATATCACAAAATACCATTTCTGTTGTTGTTTAAAAACCAGTAGAAATTGCTTGGTCATTTTTATAGCAATTTTCCCAAAATAAATTTTTCCGCGGGTGTAATAAAACCTTAAAAGCGTAAATTTATTCACTTCCGAATTTAAGAAACTCAGTATATGGAATTTTGGAATTGTAGAATATTTCATCTATCTCTTTTATTATTTTTGATAAAATTTGGTCAGTAGGGTATTGTATAGGGATTCTAAGGGAGTTTTGAAAAAAATCTTAGAATCTGTTATAGACTCAACTTCGTCATTTCATAAATAATCATTATACCATTTGATTTATATTATTGATTTTAAAAGAAGTCTGTATATCTGCCCATTCTACACGAGACTTATATTTTTCTATATTGGAGAGAACTGGGCTAATTCTTAATCAATAACAGTAACGTAGCCTTATTTTAATTCTAATCTGTATTTTTAAAAAATCTCTGAAATGAGACGTCAAGGACGAGCACTCCTTGTTCATTTTGATACATGTAAGTATGAAAATAGTTTTGAAGTGTTGCAATCTAAAGCAAAATTTAAGGGAGATGATTATCGCTAGAATTCACTAAAAGTATGATTTTCATTTTTTCCGGCCTTATAATTAAGTTTCAGATTAGGGCTAATATCTCAAAAATCCTGGAGGTAGCCATTACGTAATATATATTGTTCATTTAATAGTAACGGAACGTATTGGTTGCCCGTGAAATTTTTTAGAGAAATTTTGGCCAGATTCTGATATGGCCGCAAAAACACAAAAAATTGTAATGATAATTCTAAACGATAAATTTTCCCTAACTTTTCCGTGTAGATACAGAATGACTTTAGTTTTTAGAAAACAGTCGTATTGGTTACGTTTTCAAGGTTTGAGATATTGGCCAGAAACTGAAAAAACATATATTGTCACAAAAAAATTATAGTGGAAACTCTAGAAAATAAATTTTCCTCAAATTCACCATGTACACTCTGTATGACCTTAGCTATCATAAAAACACTGGCACCTATTATTGGTGCCTGTAATACTTTTTGAGACAACAAAAATTCAAATCCAAACTAATTAACAAATTCATCATCTAAACTCAGAATGATCTTGGTTATAATAAAATTAACCATAGGTAATTGTTTCTGTGGAAGTTTTGACATATGGGCCAGAAACCGAAAATTCGATACAACAAATTTTCCCTAAAACCCCAAAACTGATTCAGTTTGACTTTAGTTGATACAAAACTAACCCTCATCTGTGCGAGTTTTTGAGATAGTAACCATAACCTGAAATTTAATTATTTTTGACTGTAAAAATACGAAATTTTACTTAGCGAATTCGGCTCAACAATTTGCCCATTTCTTGTCAATAATTGGACAAGAAACATTCATCATTGACTTATTTCAGATCTTCGTTCTATGTAAATGTCGTTAATCCTGTAGAATGAAGAGATACCTGAACTTTGTTTTAAATTTATCGATTTTTCCTAGAAACCAAATATTTATAAAGATTTTTTAAGAAATGGGAAAGTCCAGCAAAAATAGATCTTACAACTTTATATAAAATTTATTCATTCCCTACATTCAAAACTACTCGTACAACTAAATTTATGATGAAATGAAATCGTTAAGAAATGGCAGAGATAAATGGAACATTTTGAAATTTACAAATTTCACATAACGACTTTATTTACATCGAAAATATTAATCAATTTAAGGAAATCTTAAATGATTTTTTTTTTGTGGAAAAAGAGGTACAAAAATGGTAAAAAAAATGCGCTGATATAATAACAAATTCCCGCTGTCTATATCCAGGATGGTCGATGCAATGATCTGTATTCTGTCAGACGATCTCAGTTATGTTTATTAACATTATGCCGATGTCATATAAAAATACTATTTCTCATCCTTCCTCTGGTGGGATTTGAACTTGTTACTTAACTATGCGAGTGCCAATGATTCCATGACTGCACCACTTATTCGGTTATACAACGTTAAAAATCAAAACATCAAAAAAGGCAAAAGTAAATGACATTCGGCTGCTATTAAAAGTGCACAAAAGTTATTGATTTATTTTGCAATTGCTTACCAATCAAATAATAAACATATTTTACATCACAACCGATATTAATTTATCGGTGTCAACAATGACAATTATAATATTTATTTCAAAATAAGCTATGTTTAGTTGTGTTGGATATCTTTAAAACAAGATGTAGGTTAAGTAGTTCAATTCTAAGAAAAATTTTGTATTGTGATTGATTTTCCAACGTTTTGTTTCCACTACATGCGCATTGTATCATCCACGAATAAGTATATACTCGTATAGACAGACACAACAAAAAAATGTTCATCTTAAACATAGAATGACGATTTAATCAAATTACATTTCTGTTTCCAATTTATTTATATTTTCCGACCAATTAACCACGCACGTCGTATAATATGTATAAGCGAACGAATACGTTATACTGTATGCTTATTAAACACCAAAAGCTTTTGTGAATCGATGAAATTACGACGATGAAAAAATGGTATGAATTTTAATTGAATTCGTATAATTTGGCACCAAAACCAGAATAAAGCAAATTCCATTACCATAACTCATATTTCATTCTTGGTTTTTTACCGAGTACAAAGCTGTCAGCAACAGTAGTTTTCGTACTACGTATATAGTAATGATTTCATAAAATTAAGATAAATGAAAACTTGAAAACAATTCGATTTAAGTTTTTTTTTTTCGAAAGCCAACAAAAGTTTTGATTTTATCAACTTGTTCTGTTTTGATAGTTTTTTGTTTAAAGCCAATGTGCTCACAAATGGTTTAACTGAAAGAATTATTTTGAGTGCGAACCATATGCTACAGATATTATTGGTGTCTGAGCAAAAAACCTTAAAGTACCAATAACAGCTACATTTATATAAAGACAAGAGATGTACAGTTCATTAACACCTGTTTTTCCGTTTTGATTTGTTACGAAAAATGTTTTTTGATTTTATACAGTAGAATTATTCTTAAGGGATCAATTTTCACAAGTCTCTGTGATTAATAAGACATACATAAAATATACACACTGCAATTCGAGCTATAGACATAAAATATTGCTATAGTAATATAAATTAATAGTCAACAAACGAAAAATATAATTAGGTTTCCCGCCAGACGCACAGACGTATGTATACGTACCTATGCAAAACATAAAGAATATTGATTTTTGTGTTTACTACTTTGATGCCGCGTGACACGAAAAAATTTATATTTTGTCAAACAAAATATACCAAAATGTCTAATGATTATGTGTAGGCGTATTTTCTTATTCCGTTTGAAGATACGAAAAAATCGATGACGTAGGCAAAATCTGCTCCAAAACTTTCGGTTATTGGCGGTTTGGCTTGGTGTATGATTATATGAGCATTCAAGTATTTGTTTATTCTGGGAATAATGATATCGTAGGCGTTCAACAATCTAATTTTGAATGTTTGATTTTTCAGCAACATCTTTATTAGCTTTTCTTAAGATCGTGCTTTGCATAATGATGGCAATTCTTAGAGTAGATATTTTGAACCATCATTTAATTAACCAACCTGATTATTATCAATTAAATAACTAAAACATGCCTAAATCCTTGTGGTAGAATTGTACGTAATTTAATGTATACGTTCAACAATATGAACACTTAATCGTAAGCTATATAATCGTATCGAAACATAGTTGTTTAAATCGAATTCACATTTCATACGATAGAAATAATTTATTGTGGAACATTTTAATACGCACATATCTTTCTGCCTGTAATTTTGAAATAGTAAATTGACAGTTTTCAGAAGTTTATATGGTCACGAGCTCACACAGAAGCAGATGGAGCATATAGATGCTTAGATTCGAATGCCAAAAGTATATGTTCCAAAATATAAGGACCGTGTCTTTTTTCCAGAAAGAAACAGTCTTAAGGAAATTGTGGCTTATATAAAGAAAAGTAAATATAATATTCCTTGGGAAGGAAAATTAAAGTGATCCAACTATGATGGATGGGTTCACAAACAGTAGATAAATAAATATTTTCCGATTGAAAGACAACTGGGAGAAATGGCTAAGCAGTCTTGAGATATATTTCACTGCGAATTCTATTGTTAACGATGAGATAAAATTAGCAAAGCTATTGTTCTATAATCTACCGGGAGCGAAAGTTGAAAAGAATAATGTTAACGATTTTTTTAATATTGCAATTGAAAAGTTCACTTAATATTTCTTCCATAAAAGAAGTACTGCATCCGAAAGACACATATATTTTGGACTCACCCAGCAACAAAACGAACTAATTGAACAATTCGCATATCGCTTGCGAAAACAAGCAAGCAAATGTAAATTTAAACAAAATGTGTATTCGTGATCAAATTACATCGAAGACAAGTATTGAAAAATTACAGATTTATATTTTAAATCACGATGAATTATCACTGGACGATGTATTACATCAAGCAAAAGCATTCGAAGCTGTTTCAATATAGAAAACGGCGTTTCAGAAACCAACACGCTGTTTTTAAATTCGAACAACTAACCTCAAATAACAAACTAAAATATGAGATGTA
This sequence comes from Nephrotoma flavescens, assembly GCA_932526605.1. NCBI lineage: Eukaryota > Metazoa > Arthropoda > Insecta > Diptera > Tipulidae > Nephrotoma > Nephrotoma flavescens. The sequence goes on along the minus strand of OW052220.1, from coordinate 86,551,939 downwards.
ATCGTTGTGAGAATAAGATGCATGATAGTTGAAATCAAACCTGCCCTGCTCGCAAACAACGATGCAATAAATCTGAATTTTATGGGCATTATGAAAATATTTCCTAAATGAGGAAACATGACGATTCAAAACAAATCAAATAGAGTTCTTTGGACTTCAAATTTCCGGGAATGGAGTGAAACGAGCACCTTCAAAAATCAAAGCTGTGTATATTTCAGAAAACCAGAGTCTGTAGTAGAGGTTGGGAGTTTTTCGGGACTCATTAATTATGTGTAAAAGTTTATCCCCGATGTAACGACAAAAACATATCCATTGAGAGAATTACAGCTCAATTCCCTTAGACGTATCACTTCATGCGACGTGACTATGGGTCTTCCTGGTTACTAGATTTTAAAATCAAAATTTACTAAATAGTTTTGTGCAAAACTCTCAAATAAAATTTTTTAAATCCTAGTTGGCTGCATTAGGTTGAATTTTTTTTCATTTATTTGTCACGTCAAAATTTCAAGTGATAGAAATTGTCATTTGGAGTGACAGAAATCGCAAGGAAATATTTATAAAGCAGCATACTAAGATTTAAAAAACAGCCAAAACGACTTTTATTGAACAATTATTTTGTAAGTTTCGATTTAATGATCTACTAACCAGGAAGATGAGTAATCACTTGAAGTGATGCGACTAGGGGAATAGGGGTGTTAATTAAATCAAATAAGTACAGATGGAAAAACGATCAAATGAAATTGTTTGAAGTATTAAAATCAGTCAATATTAAAAATGGAATAAAAAAAGCTGACTTTATTTATGCATATCATAAGTCATTTTGAAATTGATTTAAGAAGTATGTTTATAAATGCCATAAAATTTGTATTTTTAAATCATTTAGAAAATGAAATAAAAGGGCACATGCTCGATCAGTTAGAAAGCAAACAATATGGTAGCGCATATTCTGGCTTAGGCTACTTAATCAATTTTACCAAGCAAAATTGAATTCGAATTTTTTTTTTATAACTTTCTTTTATTTTTTTGCGATTCATTATCCAGCAAATTTTTTTATTGTTTTACTGTGCAATCGCAAAAATAAAAAAAACGTATAAAAAAATTAATTCAATTTGAAATCTGTTTGGTAAAATTGATTGAGTAACCAGGTTTTGCGCTAGCATATTGCTTGCTTGCTAGCTGATCGAGCATGTGCCCCAAAATGTGTATTTAAGATCGAAAAACAGTATGTTCAACAAGAGCGTGTACGGCAAAACTGTACTTAAAACTATAGGAACAAATATGGGTGGGGCTTAAATCGGTTTTCTATTGATTCCTCTTGGACGCTCTAAAGCAAAAACTAGTTTAACTGTAACTGTTTGCGGATAAGATATTTGAAAGAAATGAGTGCGATTTATAAAAACGATTTGAAGTGGTGTTTTAAGTGCACATCCGAAAGGATCAAAAATGTCGGTTGCAAGTGCAGCTAATTATACAAAAAAGTCGAAAACATTTGTACAGAAGACGATTACACATTATTCAATGTATAAAAATGTTAACGATTTGCCAGATACTGGCAAAATCCAAACCACTACAAAAAAGGAGTATGAGGGCTTCATACAGTTATTTGATAAAAATTCTTCGCTTACGCTCGATGCAGCTGTTGCAAAATAGGCGAAAAAGAATACTATTTTACCAAAACCAACCATACGAAAGAACATGGCTACGCATATGGAAATATTTTGGTGAAACCACTTGCAACACAAAAATACATAGAAAGCTACAGTGGGCGAATGATCATAAAAACAAAGATTTTGCGAATATTGTATTTACCGATGAGTCATCCTTTTAGGGTTTAAATGCTAAAAGGCGTGTTTGGCGAACTACGCAAAAAAAGGATTGTCCGAACTGTGGAGCACCCGCCCTAGCTCCATGTATGGGGTTGTCAAGGTATTTGTAAATTAATCGTTTCCACAGGGAACCTAAACGCACTTTTCATGAAAAAAATTTATTCAAAAGGTTTGTTACCATCTATCCTGAAATGGTTTGGAGCGGCGAGCTCTAATTGGATCTTGCAACAAGACAACGGTCCAAAACAACATAGCCTACTCTGTTCGAAATTTAAACTCAAAAAGGGCATCACAACATTGGATTCGCCATCTCGGCACCTAATTCCACTCGGATCAAAGTTTGTGAAAACTCATGAAGATTAAGCTGAAAATGTACCGCATAAAAAATTTGAGCTATCTTGCGCCAGTAGTCCGGAAGATATGGAAAAATGTATCACCAAAGTATGCAGAAAAATTGGTTGATACTATGGACAAAAGCAGCCAGACAATTATTAACAGTAATGGTGACTTTACTATGTTTTAGTTGATAGCTCCCCAGAAAATACAGCAAACTTTCATAATAAAAATAAAAATCAGTCGTAGTTTTATTTTTACTTAGGTTTTTCCTGTACACGCTCTTGTTGCACATACTGTAAAATAGGAACACACAACACACAATTAACCGTAATTTTAATTTTTAGGATTTGTTTGTTTTTTTTCCTTTCTTTTCTCTTGCATTTTTGAATTGATTTTGAAATTTTCAATTGTTTTTTGCACATTTTCATTAATGGAAGCATTTGTTGAAAATTTTGAATGGCTTTAATTTTCATATTACAGTAGAAGCCCGATTATCCGGCATAAAATTAACCGGAACACTCTGTTAACCGGAATTTTAAGTTTTAGGATTTTTTTTGATCTTTTCTCTTTTTTTCCTCTTTCATATGCATTTTTTAATTCATTTTGAAATTTGCAATTGTTTTTTGCACATTTTCATTAATGAAAGCATTAGTTGAAAATTTAAAGTGGCCTTAACCCATTAAAACCCGAACTATGTTCTAGTGGTCCGATTTTTCTGAAAATCACTAAAAAATCATCACTAAAAAATCACACTCTGAAAATATATATCAAGTCGAAAAATGTAATTGAAAAAAAAAATCCAATAAGTCACGGCAATGGGGCTCTGGAGCTGGTATGATATATCATACAATGGGCAGAAACAGTATATTTTTTATATTGTTTCAACTTCTTTATTTATTTCTGTTTCTAATGGTAAATTTTGCAAATAATAATATAAATAAAACATATTACAATTCATTTAAAATTAAAAAATAAAGAAATTTTAACACTATAAGTAAGCATTTGAAAAATCTCTTAAAAAATTTGGAACGGGGTTTGTGTAGAAGATTCTCTGCAAGTATTAAGCGAACTAAATCTCTAGTAAACTGTAAGAATGGCACCTTTGGATGTGCTTGTTTGTACCAAAACCATCTGTTAGTAACTGCTCCATTTAACGTGAACGTCAGAGCCCATTGTATGATATACTATATACCATCGAAAATATGTCACTATAATTCCTTTAATTGCGAGTTATAATTTTTATATTCCGTAAAATTAAATTAATTGGTATATCCATTTTATAAAAAAATTACATAACACACAATAAAAGTTAATGACACAACTAATTTTTTATAAAGTCTCTACTTTCCAACGACGATCTATTTTGTTAGGGTTATCCGTTAGGGTTTACATTATTTTACTAGAATACACCATCAAACCAAAAAACAAAAAAATTGTATGTATATTATTCAAGAGAGAAGAAGTTAAAAAAGTAGTGATTTGCGTATGATATATCATACATCGGGCTTTAATGGGTTAACCCATTAAATTAATTTTCATATTACAGTAAAAACTTGATTATCCGGCATCCAGTTAACCGGTCAATTAAACGAATTTTAATTTTTAGGATTTTTTTTTTTTTTGCTTTTTCTGTTTCATATGCATCTTTTATTTCTTTTTGAAATTTCCAATTGATTTTTGCACAATTTCATTATTGAAAGCATTAGTTGAAAATTTGAAAGGGCTTTAATTTTCTTACTACAGTGAAAGCCCGATTATTCAGCATCTAATTAACTGGAACACTCAGTTAACCGGCATTTTAATTTTTATAATTTTTTTTAAGTTTTCCTCTTTCGTATGCATTTTGAAATTTGCAATTGTTTTTTGCTCATTTTCATTAATGAAAGCATTAGTTGGAAATTTTGAATGACTTTAATTTTCATATTATAGTAGACGCCCGAGTATTCGGTATCCAATTAACCGGAACAATCAGTTAACCGGAATTTTAATTTTTAAGATTTTTTGTTTATTTTTCTCTTTCTTTCCTCTTTCATATGTATTTTTTATTCATTTTGCAATTGTTGAAATGAAATGAAATTTGCAATTGTTTTTTGCACATTTTCATTAGAGAAAGCATTAGTTGAAAATTTTCATATTACAGTAAAAGCCCAATTTTCCGGCAAAGAAAGAGAAAAAAGCAAAACAAAAATCCTAAAAATTAAAATTTCGGTTAAATGAATGTTTACACTAATGAAAATGTGCAAAAGCAATTGCAAATTTCAAAATGAATTAAAAAATGCATATGGAAGAGAAAAGAAAGAGAAAAAAGCAACAAAAAATCCTAAAGCTACAATTACGGTTAACTGAGTGTTCCGGTTTATTGGATGCCGGATAATCGGGTTTTTACTGTAATATGAAAATTAAAACCATTCTGACTTTTCAACTAGTGCTTTTATTAATGAAAATGTTAAAACACTCAAAAATTCAAAAAACAATTGAAAATTTCAAAATGAATTAAAAAAATGCATATGAAAGAGAAAAGAAAGAGAAAAATTTTCCTAAAAATTAAAATTCCGGATAACTGAGTGTCCCAGTTAGTTGGATGAAACTGTAATTTGAAAATTAAATTCATTCCATAACTGAGTGTTCCGGTTAATTGGATGCCAGATAATCAGGCTTTTACTGTAATATGAAAATTAAGGCTGTTCCAAAATTTCAGCTAATGCTTACATTAATGAAAATGTTCAAGAACCAATTGCAAATTTCAAAACAAATTAAAAAATTCATATGAAATGAAAGAAAATGCAAAAGCAAAAAAAAAAAATACTAAAAATTTAAATTCCGGTTATTCAAAATTTTCAACTAATGCATTCATTAATGAAAATGTGCAAAAACCAATTGCAAATTTCAAAATGAATTAAAAAATGTATACCGTTTTTTAGCTTTCTCTAGCTCTCTCGTAACAAGGAATACAAGACACCATTTTCTTAAAAACGTGAAATTACGCATTTTTATGTGTATTAAAAACAAATGTAAATTTTATGTTTATAATGTGAAATAAAACATGCCTTTTTTAAGTCATTTTTAAAATGAATTAAAAAATATATTTGTAAAATGACATAAAATATGCCTATTTTGTGTCATTTTGAAAAAAAAATTTTTTTTTGTTATACACTTTTGTTAAGTCAAAAAATTTGTTAAAAGTATGACTTAAAAAAGGTCCCATTTTTTTCATATAAAAACACCATTTTTAAGTCCACCTTTTTAATTTTAACTTTTTTTAATTCAGGGAGCCTTCAAATACATCCTGTTTTATTTAATAATACAGCACATTAGACATTACACAACCAAAGGTGTAATCTGTTTTTGTAATTTACTTATTGCCGGTTGCACAGATAAATAGTGGTTAGATGTGCGCCAGTTAAATATTTTATATGAAATCTGTATAGGAACCAAGCGCACATTTTAGTGGAAAAAAATATTCGATATAATTTTTTCGGTTTAAATCAAAATGCATGTATGCAGCCAAACTGCTATACAAATTTTGTGCATGCAACTATATTTGATGCAACCCACATAAAAACTAACTAAATTTAGACAAAATTTTATCAGTACATATTTTCATTTTGTTATTTTCAAAGCAATTTTTTTTTTATTTAGAAAGATACAATCAAATTCTTTTATACATATTTATATTTTTGTTGATAAAATTAATGGATGCTTTGACCAATATAATTTGACTATACTTATTTTATAATATATGTATACATGAACCAATTATTTAAGTATTTTTATTTGGTATTAAATAATTCATTATTCGGAACCCGCTAAATTATGACCATATATAGATTTTTGAACATCTTTAAATAAGAAATTTTGTTTGTTGAACTCAATTTAATTTCATTCAAATTTAAAATATAAACGGCGACAAATTAACACAAATCGAAACAAACATAATAAAATAAATCAAAGTTGCACATACGTCTGCTATGATTAAAAAAATATTAAAAGTTGAACGTACGTTTTTCTAGCATTTACAAGAAGTTGTATCGAATATTTTTTCCACTTAAATGTGCGCTTCGTTCCTATACTGTTTTTGCAATCAGAAAAAATCAACGCAAACTTGATTGAATGTGTTTTATTTCATGGAGATATTTAACGATTAGCTAAACAGTTATTCAATCAAAATTGCCCTAGCGGAAAAATTTAAATTTTTATACTAAAAATAAACTTACGATTTCATAGAAATTTAATGATAATTTTTGTATAATTTTAGTAGGTTATGGCAATATAATTTTAGTATAATTTTTAAATTTAAACAAAAATTATACTTGAGATAGAATATAATAAAAATATTCCATTTATTGTGACTGATGTATGCGTATTTTAATTTTAAATCATTTCCATGTAGTTATTTGTATTCGCGGACACGCCAACGTCATCACAATTCCCCTGCATTGATTATTTCACGTCGTTTTCAATTCTCAATCAGTGTAGTGAATAGTTGATCCGATAGCGTCGTTGCGTAATTAGAATAATAACAACTTAAATTTTGGATTCCGACTGGACTTGAACCGGCAACTTTTGGGATAATAACACTTAGCGGTGTACACCTTAATCACTGCACCACCAAAGCAATAACTATGTAGAGTTTAATTCCTAAATCAATATATTTAAATACACAATTAAACTTAAAATATACTTAATTTGGTTTATTTCATTTGCTGGAAACTACACCAGCACACCAATAAACAAAAGACCGCGAAATACGATTACAACTAAATATATTTTTTCAGCACGATAGTATTGATGCTCATCAGTGTTGCCAGGTCGTGAGAAATTTTTCCTTTTGCGGGAATTTCGTCTCTCGTGCATGATGAAAGTGATGATTAAAAAAAATTTTTTTTCTAAAATGTGTAATACAATTTTCGATTCCAATAATTCGCTTAAAATAATTTTTTGAAATTTATGTTTAATTTTACTAAATTTAAATTTTTCTATATGCAAAATTCATATTTAAATTGGTATAATTTTTGAGATGTATAATTTAAGCAGAATTTTGGTCTATATATATTTGGTCTATATATTAAATTTTAATCAATTTAAAGTATATTTTCTATTTAAACTAATCATTTATACAAAAATAAATTGATTTTGGTATTTCTCAGTATAATTTTTTGGTATAAATATTCGATTTTTTCCACTAGGGTGGCCATTTAAATATTTATACGCCAGCTAAATATTTCCCAGGAATAAAATATATTTAATCAAGTTTGCGTTAAGCCTCAGTTACAATGCATCCGCTCCGCTCCGTTCCGCTTTCCCGTAAAAATTTAAATTTGACATGTTGTATATAATTTACCATGAAAACGGAAAGGTTAATTACAATGGAGCGGAGAAGACGGACCGTTTTTTTAAAAAAAATAAAATTTTACGGAAGAGCGGAAAACGTAACCTCTATAGAATATTGACTATTTCGTTCATTCGTAAAAATGTTGTGTTGTAATATCCAGCGCGCTTTCTGTCTAAATTTAAAGGGCGTACCCACCATCACCCCTTGTTTCAAATGTTTTTCAGTATTTTATGTATAAAATATACAAATCGCACAGCAACTTTAAAATTTCATAATCCTCCATGACGTTTTATTTTCTTTCATTTAAATGTGATTTTGAGAAGCGGAATGGAGACATTGTAACTAGCGAACGGAAAAGACGGAACGGAAACTATTTTAAGAAAACGGAACGGAACGGAGCGGATGCATTGTAGCTGAGGCTTTAATCTTTTTCTGATAGCGAACACAGGATAGGAATCAAGAACACAATTCATCGATAAAAAACTATTTTTTAGGAGAATCTGTAGAAAATAAAGGCCGTAGACTTAGTTTGGTTTAAAAGTGAACCATATCAAGAAATATTATGCATCTGGTTTTGGTTTTTGATCATCCAGTAAAACTGCATTGCGACAATCATATTTGGTATTTTGTGAATATTGACGACTGTTAAGTTGGGAATGTGGCATCTAGCACAATAAAAATCTAGCGCATTAATATCATTGAGTCTTTTTTCCATGAAATTTTAGCACGGCATACTTTATGAAAATAAAAATTAACATACAAAAATATGTCCAATAAGTTTAGTTTTTTTGCCGTCAAATCCACTTGTAGTGGTCTATTTAATTGTTTTTTTTAATCGATAAAATTTGCACTTAGTCCATACCCAGATTTCATATAAAAAATTTAACTACCGCACAACTAACCGGCCGCTAGTCATTTTTCTGTGCAACTTAGAGATTTTAGCTTTATGCAAATTCGAAAAAATCGCAAAAGTTTTGGTACCATTGTGATGATCTCAGTCAAAAAATCTTAGATTATGATATATTGAAAAACGCAGAAAAAAATCTGCGCTGATTGACTGTGGCGTTTTGTGAAACTTTAAGTATTAAGCAAAAGATTTGCAAAATACCGAATTACTTTTGTAATTTTTCCAATGATGCGATCACAAAATGATTGTTTGATTTTATTGAATTGATTTTATTTCTAATTACCTTGAACTTACATCTCGTAAATCGTGATCCGTAACTTTATATGAGCCGTTCTGATTGTATGGTTCTAACATTACAACACTAGTTCACATTTTTTTTTCTATAGATTCAAGATGTGCACCAGATTCCAGATTCACAGACAAATGTCCAATATCAAAAACCTTTTTAATTTGACGGTTGGGTTGCCTACAGATACTAAATAAAATTACCAAGAAATTAAAATAAGTTTGGGTTTGTAAGTTTTGATTAATGAGTGTTACTGTTTACTCTAATGATTCAATCAATTATAAGAAATATTTCTTCTAAAAGGAGAAAATTTTATATCATATTTAAATATATTGACATATATCGAAGCAAAATATTAATATAACATCCCTATAGTTATATATCCCTATTTTTTTATAACTACTAGGCTTCTAAAACTAGGTCAATCCTATAATAAATTACAAAAATATCCTATCCCTAAATCTGGTTATTTGTAAAACCTTTAGTCTTGCTCAAATGATGCAATGGGAACCATTTCTGAAATATTATGGCCTGATGAAGGTGCAACTCCCCGCTAAATTTTCGTATTGCTCAACAGGAGGACGAATTGTACCTATCATTTTATATTGGTCCTCAACCTTCGGAAAAGTGTAGGGATTAAATCGGTAATGAACTTGGAAAAAAGGTCAAGTCGTTCTTGAGGAACTTTCGTAAATAAGGTCAGAAAAATAAGAATTTTAATAGTTTTAAATTTTAAAAGTTAACAAAGAGCGACGCTCAAAACCTGTCTTTCTGAAAAAACTAAAATGTAGCCTATTAATGTGAGACTAAATTAAAGTACATATGTATTTCAAAATGTTGTTTATATAATTTATTTGTAAAAATATGGTTTTAGTATAATTTTGGAAATAAGCATATGTATGTATATACAGACAATATTTGTTTAATATAATTATTTTACGTTAATTTCTAAATAAATTGTTTTAAATCTAGAGATTTTCACACAATTATTTCTATACTGTTTAAACTTAAACATTGGGCCTACTACTATGAAACGGGGTTGGGGTGAGAGGCTAATTTCTAATGAATATTTATTACTGTAAAATTAATGTGCAGAAAAATCAAATACAGTCATCATGGATGTAAAGGACTAACAGATGCTTAGTCGAGCGTCGGTTCAAACATTTTGAAATTCCTTTCGACATTGTGAGCTTACTACATTCTAGCTTACTCTATGGAACCAGTCCGACCTCAAAGTTGAATTGACTCCACTAGCATTGTGTGATTTCTTGTAAAAGTAGAAATGTTAAATCATGGCAGCGATCAAATGTTCCATCTGAGGTAGAGTCTGAATTTATGTCAACTATATACAAGTAGGTCACGTCTTTATTCTATAAAAGTGAAAAATAAAAATGAACCGTATGCTACCACAAAAGCCGATCGGTTAAATTTTGTTAAATAGTGGTGGACTCTAAACAACGTATAATGGCAGAAAGTGTTATCATGTAGAACTATTTGGTAAGTTTAGTTAGTTATTTATTGTTGTTTTATAACCTATCTTCTTCTTCGGGCTGGGGAGAAGGAACGGGGAGGGGTAGCAAGGAAATCCAATTATTGATGATATTATTTGTGGTTTATTACAAGAATATGAAAAACTGTTTTGTTTTGGCGATTTAAACTTTAATATGCTAATTAATGATTTATTGACTGAATTTTGCTGCTTAATGATTCGAGGTTGGAAAGCCTTTTGGACTTAACTATTTTGTTTTTAAGCCTGACCGACATAATAATTTCATTTGTGTATTAAGAACCATTAAAAATAATGTTTAAAGCACCATGGTTAAACCAAAATTCAATTCAATGAATTAAATCCAATTGGATCCAAACCAATATAGATATTTGAAGTATTTAAAAGTAGTGGATTTATTTCGAAGCCTTTTATAGGAAATAAAGTCACCGCATTACTTCCTATAAAAGGGCTCGAAATAAAACTACTAAATTTATCGATCAAACTAAGTACAGGTTTTATTTTGGTAATGTTTATAACTCTAAAATTACTTGTAATAATTTACAGAGATTGGTAGTTCGTGTTCTGTTGCTAAAGTTGCCATAAAGTTCACTGCCGAAGATATTTACAGTGATATTTGTAAATTTTGCAAATATTTTGTGGTTCTGTCTTTGCCAGGTATTGCCTCTGTTTATTCTGATAATTATAAATTTGCTTTTGATTGTTCCGTTCAATTAAATCTAATCCTATTGTCCAATACATCGATTAGAGTGACTCTAGTTAAGTTTTGAAATAAACTATCATGTTCCATCTGTTCTTTGATGGTAATAGTTCATTTGTATGTCTAAGCCCAGATTTAGCCAAGTCTTAGCCACTCATTTAACTTGGCAAGCGAGATAGCACATATCCTGTCATCAAAATCACCCTCTAATCATTTTAACGATTTAAGAATTTATCTACATCCATCAACACCCACCAAAAGTATTCTTCTAATTTCAAGGAAACCATAAAATTACATCATAATTTTTTTGAAATGCAATAGATAGATGCGATGTTCACGCGTGTTTAAAAAAAATTGACAAAAATTGATTGACGTTAGTCTAAGCGTAAAGACAATTTTTATTGTATTTAATTTGTTGTATATGTTTTCAAATCAAATCTGTTTACTTTTCTAAAGAATTAAATAAACAAAAATAAATAAATATTGACTTAAATATGATAATCATTGATCTTTGCATTCTGAATGTCATGTCCAGTTCAAGATCAATTTTCCTAGTTTGATAATCATAATGAAAATGGATTAAGTGTTTACGCGAATTGGATAAAAGTTAAAATTTTTAAGTGTGGTAAAAGTAAAAATAAAGTTTATGGCTTGACACGATTGTGAAAAAATAAAATTTAAAGTTAAATATAGAAAAGTGAATATAATATTAAAAAAAAATCGTAAAATTTATTATTAAATAAATTCCAAAAAGTGTAAAATGGATGTACTTTTCTTAATATATTGCTTGTCAATTTTAACTCGATTATTTGTCTTATACTAAAAACATTTGAACCTGATTGCAAAATATTATGATTTAAAGCAAAAAACGAAGGTATTTGGAAGTCATTATGTTTATTTTTTAATCATTAAATCATTAAAAAAAATTTCAACGTACAAAATATTTGCAAATATCGGTAGTGCCAACTACAATTGAGGCTATTTTAGATGGTTGCGAAACAGAAACAAAGAGATCGTACGGATTAACCATAAAAACTTTAAATTGATTTTAGACATTATACCAGACAAGCATCACGGTTGGTCCATAGAATACGAATTGTTAATATTTCTGTACTGGATGGCTTCAGGTTGCAGCTATAGATATCTCGGAAACTTTTCAGGGTTGACTCGCTACACTATTAGGGATATAATTTACAAAATGTTAATTTTTTTAATTTTGAAAAAATGAGACACGTAAATCCTACCAATTAATTTTGTTTTTGTCTAATTCACTCCCTCCCTAATTTTAAGTGGTCCCTCGACCAGTTAAAAATTTTGTGGTGAATAAAACGTCAAAATTTTAACTTTTTAATTTTTTATGCGCTTTTTTTATGATAGTGAAGTATTTCCTAAATGTTTACACTTTGTAAAACTTCGTATAAACGAGTAAAATATAATTTATATAAAATAATGTAAATAAGTTTACAATAATGCTTTACTTCATTTTTATTATAAAGAAAATACTTTAAGCCCCCACCAAATACTAAGTGTACTTTCGTTAATAAAGATCCAATCTAACAGAAAATCATCATCCCTTGAAAAAATATAAGGGTGTTTATGTACATATGCTCAATTCGCAATACGATAAATGCACGTTGTAATCGATTTTCCATAAAATTTTTCCATTATAAGATTTTTTAAAATTATAATTTTCAATTTTTAAAGTTGTTGAATAAATGGGATTAGGATTCAGAAAAATAAAGTTAGGATTCAGATAATTCTGTTTAACAAAATATTCACCATTGTGTACACAAGCGTGAAGTTTTTCCAAAACCTTCCAAATTTTAATTGTTAGGATTGTTTAGGAAATAGTTCACGGAAAACTTTTTTTTCGGTTTCGTAATTTTTTTTTTTTTTGTATTGGATCAGTTTATGTTAAAAAATGTTCATCTTAATGGATTTTAATAATACATTTAAAACTACAAGAAAATCCCGGGAAAGGCATTTTGATCCCTGTTTCCCGTGAAACAAAAATGTGCGGGAAATGAAAATTTCTAGTGTAGTACAAAGTAATTTTTGTCTCAACCAGAAAGATTTACACACATTCGAAGACGGAGTTGGCAGTTAGTGTACGGAACCGACGATATGTAAATTGTAATTTTTTTCCCAAATTTCAAAACAACCAAGTGCTCTGCGTCTACTTGGGTTGATTAAGTATGAAATTTCCGATTTAAATCAAAATCTGCTTCTAATTTATATTAAATCCCATATACATTTGCCGAGTATAAAGATTAAAACTCATTTACAAAATAGTTTAATATATACAGATGTTCATTGTATTTGGACTCATTCCAATTCAATCAATCAAAAAATTATGCAACAATCATTTCAAAATTTGACATCTGATTGACAAAATTGAAAATTTTTCTGAAATTTACAAATGTGGTGTGTGCTATTCATATACATAAAACAATAAGCACACAAATGCAGAAGTAAAAATAAAATAAAATTAATCGAATCGTAAATTATATTTTCTGTATATTTTCAAAATATATTTCACAACAGACATTAAAATTAAGAAAAATGAAGAGAAATACAAATAAAATAAATTCAAATCATCTGTATCTTAGAATATTCAAAACAAAAGATTTTTCATCATTACGTGTACCCAATTGTCATACTGTCACGAATGATAATACACATTTTCGTATGATTTGTTTTATTATCTTCGATTAACTTCATGAATCTTTTACCTCGTATATAAACATATAGCTACAATATGAAGATTATAATAACTGTTGTAAGCTATATAGAGACGTACCTAACAATGGAATTAAATTAGAAACACTTCTCGAACGATATCAAAATAAAATAAACAAAATATTATGCACGATAAAATTTATGCTGTTGTGTGCTGCTCTATATAGAATGGGGTGGGGTGTTCAGACATTTTGGGCGGTTTTGTTGGTATATACGTAAAAGTTAAAATATTTAAATAAATAATTTTATTATTTAATTTATTTTGTAACAAGCGATTTTTCATTTTAGAATTCAAAAGTGTTTGTGGTTTGGGTTTGTTTATTCTTTACTGTAATAAAAGTTTTTTGTACCACAAAAACCACTATCCAAAATGAAATTATGGAAATATATTTGTGTGGAAATTTATCCAAAGTTGAAGTATTTGGCAAATATTTTCGTTGTTCCAGTTGGTCACACCCATGTAGTATTTAGGTATAATAATGTATTATTTTATAAACAGATATACTTTGTAAATTATTTCGTTTTATACATTTTTATATGAATTGTGATGGTTAAATATAAAAATAACGTTTATTTTGGCTATAGAAGGGACCTTTATATATTTTTTTTAGTTTTGAGATAATGTTACAATGTGATGTCAATGTCAGCCCAGTTGTAACGACCGACTCAACGATTGTATACAAAATCATCCAGTAAGATGGCTGAGCACAGCTTTTGCGGCTGCTCTCAAGAGAAGCGGGGGTGGGGGAGAGGGGAGGGTAAATTCTATAAAATTCAGACATCTTACGGGACTTCTTATACTAAACTCCTGAAACACCAAACTCATCATCTCCAAACAATAACGTTAAGTTATATATAAAATTATTGTTAAGGAACTGATTATGGACGAATGTCCGAAACTGGTGGTCTTCCCGAATAAATAAATTTATTATCACAGATAGAAAGATTTGTGTTATTTTAATAAATGTTTTAATTTCTAATTTTTAAAATTTTTTAAAATTGTGAAAAAGTTTTTAGTAATAAATAACCAATACAGTGTGTTATGTTTTTAATGTGAAAATTAGAATATAATACAAAATCAATATAAAGTGATAAAAAAAGCCACAGCGCCAACCACAAAAAATGGATATCCATGATTTGTATAGTATTTTATATTTATATAAATATATATTTTATATAATTAACTTTCTAACTATTATCACAAAACATTTGGTATTGGACAACCACCTTATTCGAATTCTCTAACCTTAGTGTCCTAAGCCGAAACATAATAATAAATAAAAACCTCTTTGTTTTATGATCATATTTTTCTCATCTTAAAATAATTTGTAGCCCTATATTCCATTCAAAATTACAAGATTTTGTACAAAATCAAAAAGAGACGGAAATAAACCATTTATATTTGTGAGAAAGGTATTTCCGCTTTTTTTGTTTTTGTTGAGTTGCTATAATTTTGAAAAATATCAAGCTGAGTATTTTTTATGGCAGAAAATATAAAAGCTAAAATAAAAATCACACACTCTCTTTTTAATTTATTTTTTGTAAATTTTTATGGTGTACAGAGATACAATGATGTGACTTTAGACGTTAAAACTTTTATGATGCCGTGATTTTAGAAAATAACTTAAATACATAGATTCGTGTGGTGGTGAATTTTACTGTGCCAGAAATACATTTGTAATATAAAAATAAATTCGATTGAAAGTTTTATTAAATTATAATAATATAATATAATAATATAATAAAAAACCGTTTCTGTTAAAATTTCCTAAATTTTAAATTTAAAAAATTTTCAAATTGAAAATTATTTTTATGGTGACATTGTTTTTTTTAACTAAGTAGTTATGATGATTTCTACGACTACAAGGAAACACCCTACCCCAGTTCACATTGCGCTTTAAACAAAATATTACACAATTGGAAGATAAATATTTTATTAAAAATCATCCATACATTTACAAAACATTTAACAAAAAAAGTAAGAATCAATAATATTCATCAAATCTCCAATTTATATCACTTATAACAACTCGAGCTGTTGAGCTTTCGTTTGAATCAATATTAAAATTTAAAAGCCACGCTAATAAAATTTCAAAATCATCAAATGACGGATCCCCCGGTGCAGTGGGCGCGATTTAAATAAATAGGATGCTAATGATTTAATCTCGTCAAAGGATACTTTAACACGCCATAAAATGTTGGACATCAATTCAGTATTTATCCGAAATATTATAAAGGTCGGCTGATTAATGAATCCAATCTAAGAAAAAAATAATAGAAAATTTACTTAGTAAGAATAGGAAGCAACTAATAAGAAGCAATCTAAATTCCTACCTCAAATATCTTTAACACAATCCTTATGAATTCCCAGTCAGAATGTTCTCTCGATAAAATCATATTCCAAAATTTTTGCAACATCATTGAACTTGACTACAACATTTGCATTATTGCTTTGGTTCGGTAACTCTTCATAGTTTAAATAGAGAAGATTGTCATGAAACCCAATCGTCAAGCAATAGCATAAAATCTGAGCGCTTCTCTTAAGTTGAAAATGGTAAATCGACTACATATTGTCATGTAACAAGACATCGCGAATTGTAGATATAGTGGCAAGTTCGTAATATAAACGAGTTATATTGAATTTGAATTCGATTTACAAGTTCCAAATCATTCGTCTTATTCGGTTGGTGTCTGAAATTAAACGAAATTAATGTTTTATTTGTATGCCAAATCAAATTCGTGACACGTGAAATTCGTGGGTATCGCGGTTACGTATAAAACACATGAACTGATCACCCCAAACGTATTGCAAAATAACATTATCTTTCTGTGTTGAAGTTCAACAGACCATCGCCCGCCATCACCGACTTGCGTTAAACCTTGCACAACAACTACAGGAGGTCGATCCAGTGGCGATATGATCTATTACTTTCCGTAATGAGTTTTCATTCAGCTTAATATTAATGCGTAATTTGCAATTCAGCTAATAAATTCCTCATCATTACACGTCTTTTTGAATATTTCTTAAGAAATTAAAACGTAACCGAATTAATAAAATTCGATATTAAAAATAATAAAGTTAAATAATAAACAATAAAATTTGTGATTCCCAGTATAAGGCGGAACAGCTGATTTTGATGCCACAAGCGAAATTTTTTAAGAGCAATGGATTTACACTTTTAATTTAATTTTTACTGTTAAAACGGTAACAAATCAACTACATATTTTACAAATCACACAAATATAATTAGTTTTTGATTATTAAAAAATTCGTTTTTTTTTAATTATCTTCACTTTAGGTTTCTCTATTACAGCCATTTTGGTTTATTATATGTAACATAATTTTTTGATTTTTTAGGTTATACCGGTCAAAATTTTCCCCTCACATATTTTATAGTATAGTACTTTTTACATATTTCTCAAAGAACCTAAAATCAACATAATTTCCGCCATTTCAAAAATAATATTAATTTTTTTAATTAATTTATAGGATGTAAAATACATCGTTAATTATTAAAAACTACGATTTTTCATTGTATTTAAATAATTTTTAGGTTATGTTTGTATCTACATGTTCTACTATAAAAAAAATGTGTCCCAGTCACTCTCATGTAGATATTTTATTCTTGTCTCTTTTTATTTTTGTACAAAATCTCGTATTTTTGAATTGAATAGGCCCATTAGCATAATACAAAAATATGATTTTAAAGCCCGAAAAATCACTTTAATTAAACTTTACTCTGGCTGGTGAAAATTGGGTAAAAAAATTCGTGCAGCATGGTATGGCTTCGAATTTATTTTAAAAAAATGCAAACTAAATATGGAAGAGCCTTTAGTGAAAAATATGAAAGGTTTTTTTTAAACTAAAAATCCAATTTAGCTTTCAACGAAAGGCTTTAAAAAAAATCATATTTAATAAAATGTAGAAAACGAGTGTTTCCAAAAAACCGAAAATTGAAGAATATTTACAATATAAATTCTGCTGTGTTTAACCGTTTGGAATCCAAATTTATTTTGGGAATTATGAATCAAGAAATTGCAGAAACTTTTTTGTTAATTAAAAAATTAACCAGGACAATTACACAAAAAATTTAATGGATTGGAAACGTGATCTCACCATATTTTTTTGGAATTTTTCAACAAAATTCGAGTATACCTACAGTGGGTCACAGCCAAAATGATGCAAGCAATTTTTATTTTTTTGAAAGTAAATATCCAAAAGAAACAAAAAAAAATGTCTATTTTTAATTAACATTTATTATAAGCTTCAGTATTAATTGTCTATTTCATAAAAAAAAACAAATAAAAAATTTCAATTTAAAACAAAAAATAAAATTTCTACGTAAAAACCTGTCATATCTAAAATGATGCACTCTCTTTGTTTTGAAAATAGCGATACTTTTTCAACACAAAACAAAGTGCAATGTAAAACGTTTAATTTCAATGTATCAGCACAAAGTACTTATATCCAGAGTTGTAAGTTTTGTACTAATCGTATGTATAAAAAATATTTTGGTAATAATTTTCGAACAGTATAACAATACTAACCGCTGAAAGATCCGACAAGTAATATAATGTTTTCTCATTCTAATTTCGCACAGTTTATTTCAACATGAATAAATCAGGCCGTCCCACTTCAATACAGGAAATTTTAATGTATATCTATCTCACGAAAACAAAAAATATATTATCTCTTTTGTTTATATCGAGTATCTCGTCAAAATGAACGAAAATAGTTCGCATAATGTCGAGTATATTCGTCATAAAGATATACAAAAATACATTCGTATTATTCAACGAATCAGCTGTAATGTTTTTTCCTGAAGAAGGGCATAAAAGATCATTTAAAAAGTATGCAGGGATAAATAGTTTTTTGAAACAAATGTGTTTAGATTACATTTTATAAATAAATGTACATACATATTTAAAATAATCGAACATAGCTGGTACCTCTATTTTATTTATAATACAATTTAATATCATTGATTTAAAGAAGTTTTTCATTTTATCAATGATTTAATTTTAATGTGAGGAAAAGTAGGATACGAACACGACGAGACGATCTTTGTTTTCGACGATTTGCACATGCTGAATGCACATGTTAAAGTATATACATGTGACGTAAGCAAGAAGCAAGATCAACATTGAATTTTATCAATGGTTTCTACTTTTCGTAAAATATTTTTTTTTTTTTTGGGTGTCCTTTTAAAACAAAATTATGTTTTATGATATGAGAGATTCCATTAAAAAGAAATTATTGTAAATAAGACTTTTTATCAAGGCTGCCGCATGAAAATTGTCTCGAGCTAGACAAAGTTACAAATGTGTGTATATAATGCAAAGTGTTGTTGTAAATTATTGTTGTAGAATGGAATTTTTGTTGTACCGCCGTTTTGAGATCACCCATTTTTAACTTTGTCTAGCTCGAGAAAATGTTCATGCGGCAGTCTTCATTGTTTTAAATTCAATCAAACCTATTTTTTTCAGTTATATGCAACATATTGGTATTGATATTTTGTTAATCCGCGAATGTTGATAGTAGAGATAATAAATATGTATATTATAATTTTTTAATTTTAAAACTGAAAAATTTTATCTTGTCCTTACGAGTGTTTATATTGATTGATTGATGATTGATTGATTTATAAGAATGTACGGCCAAGACTAAGCAGGGATGCCGGATACGCCGGGCCTACCTTACACCCCTTTTACATATAACAATAAGTAGGGATAGGTAAGGTTGTTAGATATGATAGACTTGACCCGGTTACAGACACCTAAGTAGTCAATAGTTAGTAAATTGTTAGGCACAAGACAGCACAATTATTTTTGGTTTTATGGTATAAAAGATCAGCAATCAGCATCCTAAAAAAAATTTAATAATTATTTAAGTACCCATATATGGTAGATTCTCTGCAATAAAACTATTTTATTATAAGTTGAACTTTGATAAACTAAATAGTGCAATTATCAATAAACAAAATTAAACTGGTTCCCCAAAAACATATTAAATCATGTAAAATTAATCCAATCCAGAAATCACCTAGGTAAGGGCAATAAAGAATAAAATATATTAATATTCATTTAGAAAGTTTTATTAAAATAACCACATGTAATCAGAATATATTTATACTTAAATTTAACTCAAGCATAAGTACTTTGTGGAAAAAACATTACAGCTGATTCGTTGAATAATACGAATGTATTTTGGTATATATCTTTATGACGAATATACTCGACATTAAGCGAACTACATATTTTCGTTCGTTCTGACGAAATACTCGATATAAACAAAAGAGATAATATATTTTTTGTTTTCGTGAGATAGATATACATTAAAATTTCCTGTATTGAAGTGGGACGGCCTGATTTATTCATGTTGAAATAAACCGTGCGAAATTAGAATGAGAAAACATTTGTATTACTTATCGGATCTTTCAGCGGTTACTGTTGTTATACTGTTCGAAAATTATTACCAAAATATTTTTTATACATACGATTAATACAAAACTTACTTCTCTGGATATAAGTACTTTGTGGTATCAGTTTAAACAACCTGATGTGCGATTACAACTAATGTAGTGTGTCAATTTTGTAATAATTGAGACAAGAATTAAAACACGTTAAAGATGGGAAAACAGAGAAAATTTTCAGTAACGGCGAAAACAAGTTCTTTTACGCTTAGCATATTATTGAACGCTTCATTTATCAACACCGCGTTGAAAATAAGCCTAGAAGCGCACAATAAAATATTTTCCGAAAAAGATTGGCATTGGATTGTCTGAAAAATAAAAAAAAAACCCAAAATAATTGCTCTAAAGTTGGCCGAGGAAGCTGAAAAATATTTTCATAAAAATGGCATCCAGAAACAATACGCAGAATATTAAGTGATTCAAATTTTCTTGGTAGAATAATGTAGAAAAGTCATATATCAGTAAAGTAAATTTTAGCCTTGATTTGCCCAAGGCCAAAATACAAAGATGAACCATTCTGAAACACGGTTTTATTTACTGATGAAAGCAAATTTAACATTTTTAGATCAGACGGAAGAAACTACGCATGGAGAAAGCCTAATACGAAGCATTGTCAAACACGGTGGAGGTTATGTTATGTTATGGGCGTGTTGGCATCTTCCAGATTTTGAAATTTAGAGTTTATCGAAGGCAGTTTGAACAAAAATTTATATTAAGACGTACTAAATTTGGAGGAAAGTGCTGAAAAGTTAAACATTAAGGAGCATTTTCCGTTTCACCAGGACAATCCGAAACACAAATCTCGAATTTTTCAAAGTTGGCTCCAAGGGGCATTCGTCATGTCGTGAAAACACCTGCCCAATCACCAGACATCAATGTTATTGAAAAATTATGGTCTAAATTGGAAAATGAAATCAGAAAACATGAGATTAATAATGTATAGTGAGCTTAAAAAAACATTATTTAAAGAGTGGAGTAACAGAACTCCATATTACACGTAAAAAACAAAAAAGACTCAAAACGGTTCTAAACCAAAATAGATATCCTACCAAATATTAAAAAAATAATTATAAAATGTGATAGTATTAGTTACAAACATATGAATTAATTTTTTATAGAATTATTATACAACTGCATAATTTTATATGTGACAAGCTTTTACGAAAAACTTTTGATTTTTGTTACTATTTTGTTATAAATTAAAATTTTTTGTTTGTTTTATTTTATGAAATTAACAATTAATACTGAAGCTTATAATAAATGTTAATTAAAAATAGACATTTATTTTTGTTTTTTGGATATCTAATTTAAAAAAAAATAAATAAAAATTGCTTGCATCATTTTGGATGGGACCCACTATAATTATAAATTCAGGTATGATTTCATTAAGGCTTTACATATTAGAGAATTTACTAATATTTTTCAAACAAATACAAATGTGATTGTGTTTCCCAATGTTGAGTCTAACATGAATAATGTTAACCAAAATAATAACAATAAATTGTTGGTAAATTCCACTAATTACCAAATACCGGATAGAGTCATAAATATTTTAGAACTGGGTGAAAAGTTTTGCCCTCTAACATCCGCAAATTATACATACTTTATAAACAGATTATTGCGAATGTTGAAAGTGCCATTTTAGAAAAAAACACATAAATTTTGATAAAACACAAATTCGAAATGAACTAGTTAACATTTTAACTAATTTCAAAAATCATTCCAATCTCAAAAAGTTGTTGTCTAAAATGTTAAAGACGTCTTGTTTTAAGATCTTTAAGCAATTTTTAAAAGATCATCGTGAAATTTTAGATACAAGAGCTGATAAAGGTAATACTACTAATTTAAATCTAAGAGATTACTTGAACAAAATGTTGGATTTACTCAAAGATAATAATACATATCGGCAAATCAATAAAACCAGCAATTCTTTTATCCAGAACAAATTGAACAAAATGGTCACTTTAAGGCAAAAAAATAACAATATTACAATAAGTGATGGAAAGCACCTAAGATGTTTTAATGACGTTTTAGCAAATATGAATGGATTACCTAAAATACATAAACTAAATATACCTTTTAGGTCCATTGTAAGTTCTATTGGAACCACGTTAAATAATCTTTCGTCCTTTTTTTCACAATGTTTGAATAAAACGGTTGGAAAATCTTCAACTTTTATAAAAAACTCTAAAACTTTAAAGATTTTAAAGAAAAAATTAAAAATATTATTTTGCCAAATGGTTATACCATTTTATCTCTAGATGTAGTTTCTTTATTTACAAATATTGATAGTAATTTGACTTTGCAGCTTTTACATGAAAGATGGTTAAAAATTCAAAAAGTTCAAACACGAAATTAAACGAAACATAATATATTTCTGCTATGGATTTAGCTCTAAATAATTGCTAATTTTCGTTTAATAATCAAATTTATACGCAATTATATGGTTCACCTATGGGTTTACATACAAGTCCTGTAATTGCCGATCTTGTGATGGAATATGTTGAATCAAATGTACTCACTCGATTTCCGTCCATCTTTTTTCTATCGTTTTGTAGATGACATCCACATAGCGATTCTCATAGAAAAAATTGATTTCGTTTAATAACCATACAAAGTTTACTATAGAGTTAGAGTCAAACAAAAGATTACCATTTTTAGATGTAATGGTTATTCATAATGCGGATAGTTCACTTTCGACAGACTGGTTTCATAAATCGACTTGGTCTGGCAGACACCTTAATTTTGATTCTCATTTAGCTATTTAAACGCAATACTGTTAAATTATTATCTCAAAAAATAATTTAATTATCTGACCCTGTTTTTCACAAAATTAATTTTCAAACTCTTTTAAAAAAATAATTATCCAAATTAACTTTTGAATCCAATATTAAATCCTTATCAGTAAAAATTTTCTAATAACAGCCGTCTGTCGAAAATGTTCCAACAGTGGCCAATAACAATTTTAAATATTTATCAATTCCATATGTAAAGTTTCTTTATGAAATAATAAGTTTTTGTCTTAACAAATACAATTTTAAAATAAAAGGGCATAATAGTCTAAAAACGCAAATATTTTCAAACCTTAAAGATCCTACAAAATTAGGTGATAATACAAATGAAGTTTATAAGAGTGTTTGTGAAAGTGACAAAATTGACATTGGACATACGCAGCAACGTTTTTAGTGAAAGATTTTGCCAACATAAACGAGATGCTAAAAAATTACAACAAAAAACTGTTCATCGTAATGGAATTAGTGTCTTATTAAAACATCTTTATGATACCTAACATAATATTTATTTAGACAACGTTCATGTAATTGAAAAAGAAAGCAAATTAAATACTAGGTGGATTTTAGACATCATGCACATCAAGACAAATCCAACAAGTCTTAATAAACAGAGTGATTGTGCATATCTACAAGATTTTTACAACAAATTTTTGTAAGAATTAACATTTTATTGTATTTTTCATTTTTGTAATAATTTATCTTCAGAAATTACATTTTATTTTGACAATTTCTGTTCAAAATTTCACCTAAACTCATTTTTAGGGCATCATTATATTTATTTTTTCTATTTATTATATTTAGTTTTTCTACATGTTTTTGCCTTGTTGAATCTGTACTGCTTTTCCCAAAATGTTTACAAAATAGTTATTCTTGTTTTAATTTTTTCCTCTATTGAGTGACAGTATTTGTGTTATAAAATTATTTTTTGTATTTCTTGCTAACTTTCTTTGCTAACTATGTTTTTCTAACCTTTTCAATGAATTGCCTTTGCATAAGTTCAAGTTCATTAATAATATAAATAAGAAATTTTTAAAATCAGGTGTAATCAACTGTGATTGATGGTTACACTCGTGGGGACGACTCACACCACTGAGATGTCTCTGAAAGTCAGGCTTATCAATTTTTTCGAGAATCAAGAAGGAAGTTGTCGAGAGATCTTTCATATTAAGGATTCTGATATATGTCTTTAATATCATACACCCCCAAAATATTTCCATCTCGGTCGAGACATTCAAAGGACTTTTGGCCAACGGGTTTAGAAATAATCGCTGAAATGGCTTGTTCGTTTAAAGCAAATGTGTACTACAGAAAATTTTAAGTGGCCCTCAACCAGTTAAAAATTTTGTGATGAATAAAACGTCAAAATATTCTTTTAAATTTTTTATGCGCTTTTTTTTCGTTTCGCACACACACTTAGTTTTATTTCAGAGTAAAATTTGAAGAACCGAATATGCGCGGTATAATGACAGTTCCCAAATAAAAGCACAGTGCGCATAGTAAAATTACTCAGGTTGAATAAAAAACAGAGTATTTTTTGACAGCTTGCTCAGGTTGAATTAAAAAATAGGCCCTATGTTTAAAATAATCGGCACCCAATGAAACAGCCTAAGTGCGTGTTTCACTTGGTTTAAATGCCGCATAAAAAATTAAAAAGTTAAAAATTGTGGTGAATAAAAATATCAAACTTTTTATCTGCTTCAAGAGCTGATAAAATTTTTATGTAGAAAACATTTGGTTGACAAAAATATTTGTTTGTAAACAGAAATTTGTCTTTTACAAATTTTGAGTAAAATCGTAACAATTTAGATGTAAACTGACCATAATTACCTAACGTACTTTCAAATAGTATTTATTTTACATTATTTCACATTTAAATATGCTATATACGTTTATAATTACACATAAAAAAGGCAACCGTGTTACTGTCAAAATTTTAACCAATTGAAACAGATAAAAAGTTAAAAAATATTTACCACGAATTTTTTTTAACTTTTTAACTTTTTATGCGGTATTTAAACCAATTGAAACACGCACTAACAACAACTGTCAAAGAACGCAAAATGGAATGAGCTGTCTGCAGTCAAAAAACACCATGAAGTTCCATACTGAAAAATATTAAAAAAATAATGTTGGTTATAATTTGATAATAATAAGAAGTCAAGTTTAATAATTTTAACCAAACCGGAAGTGTTTTCATAAGAAAATCCATATTTTTATTAAAATATGCGTTGATAATTTTTAAAATTTGTATATCCTCTTCTGGTTCTAATGACAAATTCTTCAACTTATTACCAAACAGTAACATCTTTTGTTTTATTGAACTCCGTTTATTACAAAACAACGTATCGTCTATGTTCATTAATTTAGAATAAATTTGCTAATAACCACTTATGTGATAATAGATGTGGCCATTGTTATGCTACCTCTCTTAATACTAGGGTTTTCATTTAAAAAAAACTCCGTTGTTGATTAAGAATAAATTTAAATTTTAAAAAAATTTATTTTGTTAATTTATCGTTGTTAATTTCTCTTCCATAATTTGCTTTTAACCATATTCATTTCTCATCAGCTTTATCATCTAGCAGTTGTTCTTCGTTAAATTTAAAAAAAAATCGGCATTCCTTTTGGCATGTTTTCCTCCCTCTTCAAGCTTGGTGTGGTGATGGACAACCTCGAGTTTAGATTTAAATAATCATAAGCATAACAATTAGTTTTGTAGTCAGTGTAATTGATTCCTTATAAATTAATTTGCCATTGCAATCGGTTACTGTCAGACTTTGAGGATAAGATTCAATTAGATCAGCTGCTTTTTCAACATATTTTTTGTGGAATATATAAACTTTTACGTCGCATATCATTTATAATGCAGTGACCGAAGTCATTGAATAGTTTTCCCAGTGGTTAACAATGATTTAGCAGTTATGTTATTTCGTCCTGTATTTTATTGATGGGTAATGTATGGTCGGAAAACAATTTCTCTGACTTCTCTACTCCGATACTAGTTGAACTTTCCGAATTATCGGAACTAAAAGATGTGATTCTTACTAATTGGGATGTATTACTATTCGGGGATGTATTGTTGTCAAGTTGTAATCCTCGTAATTATATGTTTTCCAGAATTTTCTGTTATTTCTTCGTTAAAAGTTGATAAAACACTAGATAACGTTGGCGTCGCCGGCATCCATGTACGAGTATAAAAGTTTTCTATTAATTGTAGAATTTCAGTTTTTGTGCAAAAATATTCCAACAATTCCGGGTCATCGATTTCAGTGACATCAGCTTCTAAGACTAGTGTTGATCCTCTTTGTTCCAGCTGCATTAGCAGAAATTGAAATTTACAAAAGTTATAATTAAATTTTTAAATTAAAATATTAAGCCAACTTCCTCTTTTCAATTTTAATATTTCCATTAAAAAAAAAACTTTTTTGGTTAGTCGGTCTTGATCGCAAATTTTGTCGAAGAGCCGTTGTTGTGAGATGAGAAGCAAAAATAAACAAATTTAAAATATGTTCTATTACAGTTATAAAATGTAAATTTAAACACTACCTTCGTTAAATTCTTTTTTATGTGATTTTAAGTGAATAAAATATTTTTCTTCATACATCATGACGCAATTCAATAGCATCTATATCCGTTCACCCCGTTGACTTTATATATTTTATATGAAAAATTTTATGATCTATAGCGATTTTTTTAAATACACTTTTCGATTTTAAAATAAGTTATTTAAATTGTTTAAAGGACACAGTTTGAACCACAAAAACATAATTTAGTCCAAAATAGCCAAAATAGTAGTAAACGGTTTTTATAATGCTCAGGGTAGAGCCCAATAATATATTGAGATAAGCTCAAAAGGGCCACCAACACATGTTGAGAATACAACATGCTGAATAATCACTATGAAATTTTTCCAGTGGCCCTATTCTGGCTTTCCCAGGGAATTGGGAATTGGGAAAATATTTTGCTGTAGTTACAAATTGCAATAATTCTCAAATATTTATTCCCGTTCCCAAATGTATATTCTGGTAGACTGGAAATAATTTTTGGGGGAAAAATTTTTTATTTTGGTTTTTATAAACTAAAACACATGTTACGACCTTATTACAAGTTAAATTTATTTTTAAATACATATTTATTAGAAAAAATAATGTTTCAAAATTCGAAAAAGTA
This sequence comes from Nephrotoma flavescens, assembly GCA_932526605.1. Taxonomy (NCBI): domain Eukaryota; kingdom Metazoa; phylum Arthropoda; class Insecta; order Diptera; family Tipulidae; genus Nephrotoma; species Nephrotoma flavescens. Next base: position 86,524,871 of record OW052220.1, on the reverse strand, counting down.
GGAATTACAATTCCCAAAAAAATAATGGGGAAAAATTAACGTCAAAACTACTATAAAATGGAATTATTTTTTCCCAATAAAAAAATTCCCAAACGACACAATAAACTTTGGGGAATAAAAAATTCCGTACTGCTAGAAATACGTCACTAATTCCCAATTCCATATTCCCGGGGAAACCAGAATAGGGCCACAGGAAACCAACAATAAGTAAACATTAATTCTTTAATTTTTTGATGTGTAAACATCTTTACGCGCGCCTACCAAAATTTTTTGTATTAGAGTAAACTTGTAAATGAAACGAACGGAAATGACGTATACCTACTTTGTTTTAAAAAAAAGCAAGAAACTCAACAAACACAATTTTTACTATACATGGCATGCTTTTATGTATATGTATAATAGTAGGGAAAATGAAAAAATTAATTTAATGAATGAAATAGAAACCATCGACATTTCCATCGATCAGAAAAATCAAAAAAAAAATTACGATACGAAATACGAATTACGATTACGAAATTGCATACTCATACGATTAAAAACACAGTCAACAACTACTGTATATTGCTTTATCACGAATGACGAGTCTTCTACTGAATGGGGTTATAATGACATCTCGTTTTTAACATTGAACTGCCAGAGTCTCAGGTCACAGTCACGTAGGTAGCTCAATTCATTTAGTTTTCGAGACCTGGCTGCGCAATGACGAACTTGTTAATATTACTACGTTTGAATGCTGTTTTCAGTTCAATAGAGATGGTCAGTGGGCTGCCGGAGTAGCAATTCCGTCAAAAGATCCATAAAATGAGCATAGTGGACACAAATAAATTGCCGTACTTTTTCAAAACCAATATTGACGTAACAAATGGACTGGCGAATGGAACTATGGGCTGTCTAAAGTATATCGAATGCATAGGCATCCTAACCAGGACAACGAGAACGATGAAAACGTCGACACTAAAAAATGTCGAACGACTCTGGATGGATTTCGGTTCAAATTCACAAGTTGGCAAGAAGGTCAGGTGGCTTGAAGCTGGATCGGCGCAGAAAACGAATATCGACCGATGTTTTGTGCCCATTTCTAGAAAAAGCTCAACTATTAATCGAAACAACAATTAATGTTAAGCATAAACAACAATTAATGTAAAGCGTCGTACCTTCATGTGCCACCACAATTCATGCATCACACGGTGGTACGTATAACGAGATAGTCAGTATATACTCTTACGATAAAAGACACAGTTAACAAATTGTGTATATTGCTTTAGCACGAGTAACGAGTCTCGAAGGACTGTTCATCACGTCGGCTATCGATGATCATGTCGTCTACCATGGACGTAAAAATGGGACCTCAATGGGTCTTCTTCAAAATTAGCTATCGCGCCTCACCACAAATCCGCTTTATCCGTTGTAATGGCGAATTTTGTACAAGATAATAATGACGTCTGGTTTTTAACATTGAACTGTCAGAGTCTTAGGTCATACACATCACCTCGACCTAACTGACACAGTCATGCAAGGATGCTCAATTTTCTTGCTTTATCCAGATCTGCGTTCAGTTCAAGAGAGACAGTGAGTGAGCTGCCGGAGTAACAATATATAAAAAATCAAATAAAATACTCATACCATACAGTCACCTCGCATAAAGAAACCATCGTTGGACAAACAATTGGTATGAGCGTAACAACACAACTCATTGATGATATATATACGGCTGAACTCCAGCTTCTCAATGGGAATAAGATGCTTTTTGTAGTTGTATTAACCTCGCCGAATAAATCTTTCGAAGACATAATGAAGTTCATACATTTCGTCCTTGCCCCATATCGTAAAGAACTTCAAAAATTCTCCAAGGAGACTATCATCTTTTGCCGGTGATTATGAGCGGGGTTTTCAATATTAATGTTACTGTTCCTCAAGCTGATCCACTTATAAACTTCCTGCGAGACGAATTCGATTTGCACATAAACTCAGATCAAAATATATTTACTACTAGATATGGGACGACCATATTGTGCAGTTTTTCAATGAAAATTTTTAAAGTTAGAGTCGACAGTATATAATATATCTTATTTTAGCTACCAAAATCCAATTGCGTCGATTATACCGAAAGAGTAATAGACCAATTTAACGATAATAAACAAATGAAAAACTCTGATTAGTAAAATTGCATTCCTTCTTCCTTCAAAGTAAACTGTACCCACGTGCTATACACACGCCATGTTTACACATCTCCTTGAGAGTACTAATGGACTCACTCATTTTTTTTTTTATTTTCTCGATTTCATTTTAACAGTTTAGACAATAGGTTTTAGATAAAAATTAAGCAGAATTAAATGCAATTAGCAACATTAAAGTTTCCGGATCAGTGGTAATTCAAATAATCATACAACAAAATTAGAGCTGAGGCCTGTGTCTTTCAAGCACTATCCATAGATTTGAATGCACGATGATAATTTTTGTCTTCGTAAGTGAACCAATATGCTTGTCGGATGCATAAGTTTCTTAGTCTAGCATTTTCATGTGGCAGAATCTGCATTTTTTATTTTAGAAAAGTTTTTGATTGGCCCATACAAAATTTAATTTCATGTTTTGGTTACATTGATATGGAATGGATGAATTATGTTCATTAGAGTGATATTCATAATCCAGAACTTTATCTAAGCAAGGCTACTGCCCAGACACATACAACCTAAACTACCTGCTATCCTCTTTGCCGTACTATTTGTATATATCTTTCGATTAATCCAAATATTCACTAAAACGCCCCCAAAATTGCTCAATCCGTCATTCTATAGACCATTAATTTTGAGTTGTGGTTGAAGGTACCATAAAAAAATAATTCACTCGGCATTTTGAATCTCAGTAGTGTTAACAACATGACTATGCTTGCAGTGCTTATATCGAGTGAGTATTTTTCGGTTAATAACACATAAACTTGAAATTTATTGCTTTGAAAATAGACAAACTTAATATTTTATTTTATACTTGATATAATCTTCCGCAGATAAAGAAATAAAAATTGTTTATGTGGTTACCGTAACATAAACAAACAAAACAAAATAAAAATCTTATCAATAAAAATAACCACTTTGGGCGGAATTCTTAGAAATAGATGTTTAGAAATAAAATAGCAAGAAAAATCTCTTTCATAATTTATTACGATTTTTATCCGTCAAAAACGTTCGAGATAAAAATGGAACATATTTATGATAAATGAGCAACATCTAAACTGTATCACTTCTTTACTTTTATGATTGTTTTGATTTTAACATAAAAATGTCACAAATTGTTGTTGTTCTATAAATATTTATACGCAACGATGGACTAATATTTCAATTGTGTTTTGTCATTCGTGTCTTCCGTCAAGCAAAACTCGCGTTGTTGTATTTATTCTCTGGAGGATCAACAGTTACAAGCACTTGACGTCGTGTTTATTTGCATTCGGATATCTTAACTAAATTTTATCATCAACGAAAGCCCAATACTGTAAAAATCAAATTTGTGAAATCCAGATTAATCCGACAATTAATTTCGTTTATACGACAAAAAAATACAATCCATCTTTCAATTATCTCTTTCATCTTGCCTTTTAATATGGATAGAGGATTTTGGGCAAATCGCCCATAATTCACGTCAAACAAAAAAAAAAAACTCGCTCAAAATAAAAATAACAATTTTCTGTACGCACTAAATCCATGCTTTGTCAGTTTGTGTTTTTGGTTCAATGAACTGGAAAAAAAATCAAACAGAAAATTTACCACCGTTGACATATACGAGATAGGAAAGTGTTTAATATTCCGCGCAGACACATCCCGTATCGATTTCAATTGAAAAGCAATTTAAATATAAATTTTCGGACGCGTATTAAGGAGGGGGAGTGATACAAATTAATGCGGGCGGTGTGTATATTAAAATTAAAAGCTTAGCATTTTTTTTCTATAATTAGTCCACGCAAAGTTTATTTATTTTTAAAAATACATTTTTTTTTTGATCAAATTTATTCAAAGGGAATTAAATTAAATTTCAGGTTTACACCAATTAGAATATATGTAGAGGAGGATACAACCTAATTGTTTCTGAACATTTTTTAGAAGAGGTGGGCAATTTAAATACTGTGATGGTTGGCGTTTTGCCAATTATAATAAGTCGTTTTCCAACTTTTTATAAAAAGGTATATACAAGTTTTTCAGGTTAATTATATTTTTATTTTGTTTTGTTAGGGAAAATCCTGAATAAGGACGGAAGCTAAATGTAATTAATTTGTTATATTTTGTTAATAGACTTATGTCTATGTATTGTTTAAGGCATGGATTAATAATTTTAAAAATGCTGACAATCATTTTTAAATCTCGGAGCAGAGGATCATAATTTTGACAAAACGAAAGACTTTATTTCGGGTCAGAGATAACATCAACAAATGATATCCAGGCAGCCGGAAATCAGGTCTTCTACAAAGCAACTCATGTAAGCTTACACTATAGAAAGTACTTAAGACCTGTGTTAACTTTCGAAAGAAAAAGTTAAATGTTTACCACAATCAATTGTTGATTATTATCTTCATATGAAAGGAAGTTTATTTGATCCATTTGTAGTGCACTTAAGGTTGCGGACAAAAAATATGAATTTCGAATGAATCACAAGATAGAACGTTTCTTTCTTGGAACATGAAATATTATCGGATTGATTCCATCCAACCAAGTTAAACGAACTGGGACACGACGGATGATCCTCTGCGTTGGCGTACGCCAAGCCTACGCTGGCATTACGGGGTCAACCAAGATCTGCGGAAAATCGGATGCTGAAACTGGAGCGAGCGTGCAAAGAACCAATGAAGTTGGATGATCATCGGGCAGAGAGTGTTTGTAAAGATGAACGTGTGGATAAAGTCGGTGGATGAAAATTATAGATGAAACTAAAGATGGTTACGGATGGAAAACTTAAATGTTATAGATGGCCAGTTAATGGATTGTAGAAACAAAAACACTGCGAGCACGGATTGAATTTTGTATTTATTTTAATTTATTAAATTTTGATGAACACTAGAATGTATTTTTACATGAACTTTTACACTTATAGATTTATTATTTTATTATTAGCCAGTCTTTACTGTTCGCCAGATTTGAAGAGAATATAATGTTTTACAATTTTACAAATTATACGTTAAGCTGCTGTCAGGTTTGAAATTTTCTAATTAACGTAGGTTGTAGCAAACTTAAATGTATAAAGGTACTATCAATACTATAAGATAAAGTACTAATACGATATGAAGCTAATTACAATATTAAACGCACTCATCGTATTATGTACTACTCTAGTACAATAATAAGTATAATGAAAATAATGACAGCTGGAATAATAAGTTTTTGTTTACAAAGTGATCACACAGTTATACAAAAAGATAAGTATATAAATTAATTTTAACAATATAAATTATTAATTAAACTCTAAATTTCAGCTAATTGGTAATTGGATTAAGTTTACAATGGTTGGTAAGTATAACTGAGATATTTTCTTGATTAAATTAATTTTGTTTTCTTTTAGGTAACATAAAATTTAGTAATGTTGTGGTCAAAAGAATTATAAATAAATTGTGAACTAAATACAATACAAGTGTTGTTATTTCTCCAAACATACTCCCACGCCTTAAGAAATTAAATTTCTTAACCATAGTACTGAGTTTTATTATACTGGATATCCAACTTCGTGTTCCTGGATGATAACTTATATACTGGAGTTTGCTTATATATATGATTATACATTTTAAACTAGATGCTAGTTGGTACTTCTGCATATTGGAAGTCCGGTTGATGACGATCATAGGAATTATTTACTGGATTGCTAAAACATCATTAACCTTGAACTTGAATAAATAGTGTTTATATTTCCAAGTATGTTTCAAGGTGATTCGACGCGTGCGGTGCAGTGTATTCGGTTGTATAGAATATTTGTACAGTTGTGTGTTGGATTGTTTACAAGATTGCAGCTGGTGAAGTTGTGTATTTTGATGTACGAAGTGGTTTTTTAAATTGACAACTTTATTTATTTTGCTTCTGCTATGATCACGAAGATGATGGGTTTCTCGTATGCTGGTCACAAAGCCAAACTGGAACTGCTGGTTGTTCTTTTGTCTCCATTTATGCTTTGGTTGTAAATTGTGGAATTGTTGGTTGTGCTGAGTTTTATCGTTCTGAAGTCGCTGTTTGTTTTGGCATCTTAGTGGTATACATGATGGGACATCTAATTTGGATGATTTACGACAATTACATCGTTCACCGAAGACGTGATTAAGTATTAATCCATCCAAATTGAGTGGATCGTTGAAAATTTTACAGCACGGCGTTGATTCAAGATGTGCTTCATACCAATATAAAAATGTTATTATCTCCTTGCACTTGATTTTGACGTTCACTGTTTTGTTGGAAATATGTACGGCTAGTGTTATATCTGTTTGGTGTGGTGAAGTGTTCCGGGTAACAACTGGAGGTGGAAAATAAAAACCAACAGACTTCTGCAATAGAAAAATATAAATTAGAGAATTGTCTGATGGATTTATATTGTGTCGGCTGTTGTTAGTGCACGTCAAGTTCGATTGTATATCAAATAGCGAAGATGTTTTTAGGATCAATGCCTTGATACTGGCACTTTTTACGGATCGTATATAACCAGATTTTATGATTGGACTAATGAAATCTGCGGTATTTGTAATTTTTAGTGGGTGTCCCTTTTGTTGGACTCGAGCTGCTAATATCTCTGGTTTGTTCACTGGTTTATCAAAGGTTTCGTCACCGTAGTAGTTATTGCTGAAGTTCATCATATGTTGTGTTGATTTAATTTCTGCAATGTTTGATGTAAAGATGAACTGTTTAGATGCTGGTATGATCCAATTATGATGCTTCTCAAATAGTACAAACTGTAGCCAATTTGGTTTGCTAACACATAACTTTAGCCTAGCTCGGTAAGTATCATAATATGGCAAATTTTGGACTGCAAATCGACCATTAACGTATCGTGTTAAAACTTGCATGGAACTTATTTTATTTCGATGACTGGACTCAGTCTGTTGATCGGCAATTTGTTTGTCTAAGGTGCAAATATTCCGTGGTGTTTGATGGAATTCTTTGGAATATTTATTTATTGATTCATCTGTGATGGTGAATAAGCAGAGAGTGTTTTGTGCTTGCTTATTGCATATTCCCGCTATTATCCATCCAAGCTTTGTTGATAGCACACTCGGAAAATCTTGGATTACTCGTTGCTCTGGATTTAGTATTTCAAAAAATACATCGGCACCAAGAATAAGATCTATCGTATTTGGTTTGTAAAATAATGGATCTGCTAATTCCATATTCAGGATTTCTCTATTGTAAATTATAGAGTGTGTTGGTAACATGGATGGTATATCATTTATGATATGAGCCGTCAGTTTTGTATTGAAGTAATTATTAATACAAGAATAAATGGTCATATCGATCATTCCCTTCGTATATCCAGCTGTTGTGGTTGCTAGGCCGTGAATAGAAATGGAAGTTCGGCTTCGCTGTAGGCCTAGGCGTTGCACACAAGATTCGGTCACGAAAGACGATTGTGAGCCGGAATCTAGAAGCGCTCGGTATTGCTGGAGTTGTCCGGTACGTGAGCTTATTTGGATGATGGCAGTAGGTAGTACCGTGGTAGGCGAACAATAAAGTGTTTTATTGGATTTCATCTGGCTAATGATGGTAGGCGTTTGCGTCAATTTACTAGTAAGTATTGATCTGGTTACTGCAACCCCGTTGAATGATTCCTGGTTATAAGGTTTTGTATTTTTCAACGGTTGGCCACTGATCGTTGAATTTGTGCTCAATTTTTCCCGTGTGTCAGCTTGTACTGGATGAACATGAAGGAGTGTGTGGTGGCGTTTTCTACAAATAAGACAAGAAGTTTTAGAATGGCATGACTCTTGTTTATGACATTTTTTTAAACAATTGAAGCAGAAATCTCGTTCTTTCACTAATGTAGATCTTTCGTGTACATTTTTATTTTTGAATACTGGGCATTTGAAAAGCGGATGTAGTTGATCGCAGGCTATGCACTCATGTATCTTACTTGAGTCGGCAGTGACGAATGATTTTGTCGGTAATTTTGTTGTAAACTTCTTGGTTGATGTATCACAGATTTCAAGAGCATCACATCTCCGGTTTAAGAATTTTAACATCGATTCGAAAGTAGGGAAGTCTTTTCCAACGGATTCATTAGCCCATAATAGTTTGGTATCGTTGTCTAATTTGCTTAACATTATTTGAATTAGCCAAGGATCGCGAGTTTCAGCGTTAGGTCCCAGTGCTCGAAGTCCGCGTATTATTTCGTCAGCAGTTTCGGCTAGTTGACGTAAATCTGTTCCACTACCTTGAATTGAGTTTTGTTGAAATAGTGTTTGAATTAATGACGTCACAATTGGCGTCATTTTGTGGTAACGACAACATAATTTATCCCATGCCTCGGCGTAATTGTTTTCCGTAATAGGAATGTGTCTGATTAAAGAGGCTGCTTCATTCGATAATAAACTGTTTAGAATTTGTAATTTATGTACATTACTAATATTTAAATTATCATGCACAGTGGTTTTAAACAAATCGTGAAACGATGTCCAATGTTTGTAGTCTCCAGAAAACTGTTGCATATGGATTTTGGGTAATCGCACTTGTTGGTAACTATTCACGCTTTCGTAATAGGCCTTTTGTTGAGCAATGAATTGTCCTAAAGTTGTATTTAGATCATGAGTGGTTTGATCAGTATTTCGATTGCGATAGCCACTTGCTTGATTCAATAATGCACGTGTCTTGTAATATATTTCGTCTACAACATCGGCGATTGGAGTATAATTTGCATTTTCCAGTAACTGAGTTTCGAGGTCACTGAACGTATTATACCTAACCTCAAGAATTTCAAGACGAGTTCTAATTTCCTCAAGATTAGTTTCTTCAGCAATGGATTCGGCAAAACGTTTGATTTGCAGCATTTGATTACGAACTCTATCAAGTAACCTTTGTAATTTATCCACCATTTTGTAATATTCACTTTTAGTTAATACACTTTGTTATAAAATTTGCACGTGGTTTACTAACTTCACTACCCGATATTCACGTCCGGATATTTTAAACAATATAAAATAGTAATACCCCCTCGATGCGGTTTTCTCGCCAGTAGAAAATATCAGTGTGTTCTTAAAATTATATATATAAATTGTTGGATTTTCTACTTATCTGCGTGTAGTGGGAAATTCCCGGGTTTCGGCACCAAAAAATGTTTGTAAAGATGAACGTGTGGATAAAGTCGGTGGATGAAAATTATAGATGAAACTAAAGATGGTTACGGATGGAAAACTTAAATGTTATAGATGGCCAGTTAATGGATTGTAGAAACAAAAACACTGCGAGCACGGATTGAATTTTGTATTTATTTTAATTTATTAAATTTTGATGAACACTAGAATGTATTTTTACATGAACTTTTACACTTATAGATTTATTATTTTATTATTAGCCAGTCTTTACTGTTCGCCAGATTTGAAGAGAATAGAATGTTTTACAATTTATAAATTATACGTTAAGCTGCTGTCAGGTTTGAAATTTTCTAATTAACGTAGGTTGTAGCAAACTTAAATGTATAAAGGTACTATCAATACTATAAGATAAAGTACTAATACGATATGAAGCTAATTACAATATTAAACGCACTCATCGTATTATGTACTACTCTAGTACAATAATAAGTAGCTATAATGAAAATAATGACAGCTGGAATAATAAGTTTTTGTTTACAAAGTGATCACACAGTTATACAAAAAGATAAGTATATAAATTAATTTTAACAATATAAATTATTAATTAAACTCTAAATTTCAGCTAATTGGTAATTGGATTAAGTTTACAATGGTTGGTAAGTATAACTGAGATATTTTCTTGATTAAATTAATTTTGTTTTCTTTTAGGTAACATAAAATTTAGTAATGTTGTGGTCAAAAGAATTATAAATAAATTGTGAACTAAATACAATACAAGTGTTGTTATTTCTCCAAACAGAGAGAAAGAAAGAGAATTATTTAAAAAATTAAGGGAGCCTACGTAATATTAGGTAACACGAATAACATTACTTCGCTGCCTTGGTCAAAAACCGAAAAAATAAATTAGACTACCTATATTTGGCAATTCCTTGGAAATTGTTATTTTTGGGATTCGCATAAAAAAAAAATCCATCCTTTATCGGGTATGTACCGATCATTGTGTTCGACTATTATCGGGTGGGTACTTTGTTAGGCATTTACGAGCAACATTTTCTGTTGACCTTCATTAATGCTGCTCAATCTCTACTCGTCACAATTTATTTGCTGTTGATGTTTCGGCAAAAGTTATTTTGGTAAGAAACAACTTTTTACCTATTTGTATCTATGTTTCTTTTGTATATTTGGAAAACATCTGTATATTTGGAATTAAATTCACTAATACAACAAAGCTATAATTTATCTTCCACAACATCATGAAACTTACCCCAAACTTATAATCAAATTCTACCTAGGGTTGTGGGCTATTGAATTTAACAGTCAGATCGTAAAATTCGAATAGCAAACGATTTCATCAACGAAACATCAGAAAAAAGCACGTCACCGCCAAAACCTCATCAAACCCACACCCAAAATGTTAATAAAATTCTACCCAGAGTTATGAATAGCAACATCTATTGCAAATAGGTTAAAATGATAAATTTCGACACTTAAATTTCATCCCATTACCCTCATCAAACCTATATTGAATTAGCATTGGCAGATCTGGGTCTATCTAGTAAAATCTATAATGGCAAAGGTCTATATCAAAATTACACCATTTTATAATAATATGTACAATTCTGCATTTATGAAAATATCGAGTATACAAGCATGTTTCACTAACAAGTAAAAATTAAATACTAATAATGGGTAATTTGTAAAGCGAAAAATCTAAAATACCGGATTTGTGATAAAAATTGTCTTGTGAAATTAATCATTTTTTTTTTTAATTCGTTATTTCCGGTGAAATTGTTCGATCCGCTAAAAAGTTTGAAAATTTATTTATAATATGTTTGTATTAACCGTTTTTTTCAAAACTATTTGCACACAACTAAAAAGCTTCTATACTTACTAAGTGGAAGCTATCACTTTCGGTGAACTGATTTCAGCAAAAATCACTACGATCTTCCTACTTAAAAGCTTAAATAATAAGTTTCGCGCCGATCATTCAATCGGTCTGTGCTAATCTGTGTATAACCATGATATTTACAATAGTTAACAAACTGGAGGTCAAAATTTTTCATAATTAATTTACAAAAAAATAGTTTTTTGTCAAAAAAGCTCAATTTTTAGCTTAAATAGCTTAAATTTTGGAAAATTGATCTGAACCGATATTGTTGCAAACTAAATTAAGTGCCTATAGTAAATTACTCATAATTGAGATACTTTTCAAAATATTTGCAGAAAAAGAAAAGGCTTCTATGGAAGATGCTACATTCGGTGGACCTAGTTTTCCAAATATTACTGGGATTCACTTCGATTAATTAATCCGTGTGGGCTCTATATTAACTAATTTTTGGCATGTTCCTTAAAAAATGTTTTTGCAAGACTTGTAAAAACTGCTACTTCCTGTTTATCGATTTCAACCAAACATCACTGGGATCTCCTAATTTGTAGATATAGCTTAAGTTTGAAGTTTCATCCCTTTCAATCAATCCTTCTTTTTTTTGAAAAACAGGCTTTTGTCACTTTCTAAAATATTTTCAATAAACTAAAAAGCTCCTAATGAAGCTCTGTAGGATCTTCTGATTTATGAAAAAAAAATATAAGATTAAGGTTCACACCCAACAGATGGACTATCTGAGCTGTAAATAAATTAGTAAAAAATTCAAATTACTATAAAAAAAAGTTTTCGTCAAAAAACGACTTTTATTTGTCACTAGAACTCGAATTTTGAAAAATACAAATTTTACAAATTTTGTTCGCAAACTGAGATGTGAGAGATGGGAGTTTTGCTGTTGTTTACTTACCTACTAGACGCGCAAAATATTATTGATATTATTGATTGATTGATGTAAATAACACAAAAGTTTTATATTTCCATCTAGTGTGCTGATGAAATAACAAAAAAACTCCCAACTCTCAAGTTGTGGTTTTCTAACAAAAATTAGCATACTGTTGCAAAATTAATTTAAATTCTTTTAGTGCAAGCTTAAGCTAAAGTATGAAGTTTTACCCCTTGCAATCAATCCGTCTGAGCTGTACAGTGTCAGATTTTGTTTGAAAACAGTTTTTTTTTCTAAAAAGTCGTCATTTCCGGGCTAATTTTAAAAAACTATTATGAACCGGTATTGTTGGAAAATAAATCATATAAGTTTTCTATATCCCTTCTATTCTGTTTCTCGATTTTGTCACTGCAACAATATGTTTATTCCAATTTTAAATTGTTGTTAATTTGAACACCAAGCATATGAATTTGGTTACATCCCACAAGTAACGATCTTTTACCACAAAAGGGTAGTCGTTGCGACTTCTTGTACGCGAGAATGTGCTTGTTTATATTTTTTCTAGTTAAATTGACCTGATTTCTTTCTATACCACTCAAATACTGTATTCAAATCAGAATTAAGCGAAGTGTCAACTTGTAGCCATTTAGTTCTAAATGTTCCACTTCGAGTGAATTAGAAGAATAAAATGTGACTTCATAGCAAAGACATGGATAAGGTTAACAGTGCTATCCATAGCAAATCATTGATGTATAGCAAAAAACAAAATCGGTGACTAAACTGATCATTGAGTACTCCGGTATTTGGGGAGTGTGTCGTTGATGATCTTCCGTGTAGCAGCAACTCACATACCACAAGTTTACAAATTAGATTCTCATACCAATTTGGATATATCTAAATCGATTGCAAACACCTCACAATTGATATCGGTAGTTTGAGGGGTTAAATTTATCAGAACCACGTTTCAGAATTTGTTGTACCATCGCACTCTTCCTGGTGTTCTGATATTATATAATGATTTTTATTTAATATTGGAGCCAAGTCACGGTCGAATTTCTTCAATATACGAACTGGATGGAACTCCGTCGGATCCGGTGGCTTAATTATTGTACGGAATTGGCGGCGACTTAGCTTGACCAGCGAATAGAGTTCGATGTTAGGGCGTTTGCAAATAAGTCGGCCTACAATTGTGGATCCATCACAATCTGAAAGCACCAATTGTTTATATATAATTTATATTATAAAATCGCTATTATTTTTCTAAAACGAGCCAAGATGTTGGAAAATGTTGCAATACCGATGGTCTTTGAGATATCACCGATTAGAAATGACCAAATTTCAAAATATCTCTTTCAACATTGGCCAAAAGTTCAATCTCAAATTAAAATGTTGAATCAATAATATTTTTCTTGAAACTAGGCAAGAATATCAGTAATGACCCAATTCAACAGAGGAGCTGTAACACCGATGGTTTAAAGTTATTAAATTCGTTTAAAGCTCCGTATTTGAATTGAATCCGATATTATTATTTAATCAAGCCATTATTGAATGTCGCATTGGCGCAACGCATTGAAATAATATAAATATATCCGGATAACCTTAAAGCATATAAATTAGTCATTTATCCACATGAAAAATTGCCGTGCAATATTTTTCTCTATTTTAAAAAGACAAGGAAGGATGTTTCCTACCTGCCTTGTCAAATATGAATGAAATTAAATCGCGTTTAAAAGAACCCGCTTTACTAAACTTCAAATATAAATTTACAAGTTTTGGTTATTCGTCTTAATTAAATTTAATCTATATTAAACCGATTAATATTTTACTTATAATAATTATTTTTTCTTTATTTTCAGGTAAATGATTTATACATACAAAATGTGGACAAACTTTTTTGGTGGCTTCTTTCTATAATGCACGTAAGTCGATATGAACATTTTTCAGTCAAGGTTCAAAGCTTCAAATTTAAGCTTTTTTATTAAAAACATTTTCTATTACCTTAACTAAATACGCTTTTTTAACTGCTTAACTGCATAATGGAAATCAACTGAAGTGTAATACACAAAAATTCGCTCAATTTCAACAAAAGCTGGTGAAGTTAATTTTAACTCATGATGTGTGGGGTAACCTTTAACGTTCTAGCTTACTTGATTAATAATAATGATTAAAATAGTTATTTGTGTCCTAGTACTAAAAGCAAGCCGCTAAACTTAATTATTTAGACTGTTCAATATGAACAGGGTCATTTAACTGCAACAATATGCAGTTTTACAGAATGTTAATTTTAATTTAGCTATAAATAAAATAATCAATTTTTTACATGCAATTCTGCACTTTTGGAGTTTATAAAATATTAAAATATTGTAATTGATATATGATCATATGTAATGTAAAAAACAACAACAAGAAACTATCAAAATTGTATATAAACGACAAAAAATAAATGAACTACTCAGTTCTAATCAAACTCTACTATACGCTTTTATTACAATATTCCGGTATTAGCCCTCACCCGTGGAAAGCTCGGAATTAAAAGTGTATTAAAAGTGTTAAATTAGTTCAAGCTGAGGCTGAATTAAACAGTGGTCCTTCGAGCCATTAAGAACAGGCAAAAACAAACGCGTATTCTACATTAGAACAAGTAACACGCGATAATTAATCAACTGGCGAACGAGAACTGCCTAAATTCAAAAATGGAAACCCTTGCATTCAATCAAGAACAGCTTGCGACTCAGATTGATAAAATATGTATTAATTATAAGAAGGATGGCCCAGAGAGGAAAACAAAAACTTACCTCACCAACCGAATCCAACAATTAAAGGAGCTTTATACAAAGTTTCTAGAAACAGATGAGCAAATAAGGAAGCTGAAAGATGTCAACTTAGAGCACCCGTACTTTAAAACGGTAACAAGTGTAGTGGGAAAATATAATGAATTTATTACTATAATGCGTGCAAAACTAAACAACGGCCCACCACTTACACCGGTCCCAGAGCATCGCAGTAGAAGCCAATCAGAGTCGAACACCAGTAACAACAAAGATGCAGGTTTGGAAACAATGAATCCAGAGTTGCAGCAATTAATAAAACGACAGACGATTCGGATGAGGAGTCTCTACAGGAAGATTGATGAGGCCGAAGACCTTGTCGTGACTGGGCCAAAACCGGCAATGAAACTGTCACTTGGAGTGATGCAAAAACTCATGGAACAAATAGCTGAACTCCATGAGGAAATTTGCATGCTCGTTACTGATGAGGAAGAACAACGTATAAAGTACTTCACAGAACAGTACTTTGAGAACATTGATAGCAAGTGTCAATCAGTAATCCTTCAAATAACAACGAGGATAGATGAAACCGATAAAATTATACCAACAAACCAAACAACGGACATTCGGCTACCACGAATTCAAATCCCAATATTTGCTGGAGATTACCAGAAGTGGACTGGATTTCGTGACACATTCACCAAACTCATCCATGAGAATAGACAGATCAGTGATACCCATAAAATTAACTATCTAAAGGGTCAGTTAGAGGGTGCTGCGGCCAAATTAATCAACCACCTACAACCAACAGAAGAAAATTACCAAGCCGCCTGGGAAATTTTGAATAGCAGATATAACAACAGGAGACTACTGATTTCAACATATTTAAATACGTTACTCAGTCAAGTAAATATAAACATCGAGTCTGCAGCGGCACTGAGAAATCTTCACGATACAACAATTGAATGTTTGTACGGAATACGTAACGCAGGGGTAAGCATTGAATCGTGGAACTCAATAATAATCTTCATATTAACTAAAAAACTAGACAATGAGTCAAGGCGACTCTATGAGATCTCCTTAGAAGATCCAAGGGAATTCCAAACAACAACGGAATTTTTAAAATTTTTGGAAGGAAGGTTCAAATCATTAGAGGCCAATGGCAACCAAAAGCCATTAATCCTACCAACAACCGCCTCACGTGAAAACAAAGCTCAAATAGTTAAAAGGACCTTCTTAACAACAACAAATATCTGTGTCTACTGCCGAGGGGGACATAAAATTAATGATTGTGGAGGATTTAGGAAATTAAATTCCAGTGAAAGATCGCAAATGGCAATGCTTCATAAATTATGCAGAAACTGTTTATCAGCAGAACATGAAACATATGTATGCAGGCAGAAAAACCAATGTAACATATGCAATGGAAAGCATAACACAGGACTGCACATCGATTCAAACGCAGACATGCAGCGAGTATCTAAAAGTTATTTAACAACACAATTAGGTCCTGCGATATTACCTACAGCTCTAATCGCATTAACAACAAGCGAGGGAAAATGCATGCTCTTTAGAGCATTAATTGACCCAGGCTCTCAGGCGTCATTCATATCCGCAAAGGCAGCAAATCTTCTTAAGGCTACGCAGAAACAAGTCAACACTAAAATCTCAGGAATGGGAGGAAAGGAAGCCGGAGTGTGCAGTCATAAGGTCGAACTAACTTTATCTTCAAGGCTTCAGAGTTCGTTTGAAATTAAGTTTGAAGCAATGGTGTTCAAAAAATTAACGGATAATATTCCAGACATCGACTTTGATACCAACAAATGGGCACATTTGCAGCATTTACAACTTGCAGATCCACAATACAACAAGTCCAATAGCATTGACGTAATAATCGGTGTTGACTACTATCCTCTAATTGTAAACAGTAACATCATTAGAGGACACCCACAAGATCCAATTGCCCAAGAAACTGAGCTTGGTTGGATCATAATGGGCAGCACAGGCAATAACCAAGAAGATAAAATGTTGTCAATGGTCACAACCAAAACAATTAAGCAACAACTAGACTTATTAATTGAAAATGATGCCATTCCGCAAGAAAAAACACATACCCAGGAGGAAGCAATCGCTGAAAAGCTATATGCAGAAAGCACAACGCGACTACCAGATGGGAAATACATGGTACACTTACCGTTCAAAGTAGAACCGTCTATGCTAGGAGAATCCAGAAAAAAAGCAGTAGCACGATTACTGCAAATCGAAAGAAAATTTCTAAAAGATAAACCATTCGCTAAATTATATCACGAATTTATGGAAGACTATCTAGCGCAGGGGCATATGCAATTGGCAAAAGATGATCCAGATGAGAATCCAGTATACTATATACCACATCATGGAGTGATCAACCACGAAAGTACTACCACAAAGCTAAGAGTAGTATTCGATGCATCGAGCAAAACTACTTCGGGATTATCGTTAAATGACATAATGATGAACGGCCCCAAAATTCAAGGTGACCTAATTGACATCATCTTGAGGTGGCGAACACACAAATTCGTGCTAACAGCAGATGCGGAAAAGATGTTCCGGCAAATCTGGATGCATCATGGTCACCAGAACTTACAACGCATATTGTGGCGAAAAAATCCATCACAAACAATAGGAGAATACAAACTAAAAACGGTTACCTATGGAACAACGGCAGCGACGTTTCTTGCTGTAAGAACATTAATGCAATTGGCAGAAGATGAAAAGAACAACTATCCGACAGCTGCAAGGATCATGGAAAGAGATTTTTACGTGGATGATCTACTGACTGGGGGTGACAGCGTTGAGGAGGTCGTAACCATTCAACAACAGATGACAAGACTTGCACGGAGCGGAGGATTTCCATTGCACAAATGGGCGTCGAATTCAGCTGAAGTCATGACTAATGTTCCTGACCACCTACGAGCAAAAGGAATGATTAATTTAAAAATCAACCACATAATAAAAACACTAGGGATTCTCTATAGTCCTGAGGATGATACATTTGAATTTGACCTGACCAGGCTAAATCTTTCAACAGAAGAACCAACGAAACGTCTACTGTTGTCCGACTCTTCAAAATTATTTGATCCTGTCGGCTGGTTATCACCAATAACGATAACAGCAAAGCTGTTAATGCAAGACACTTGGAGAGCTGGTACACAGTGGGATGACAAGCTACCAGAAGCTATTGAAGCAAAATGGAAAAAGTATAAGAACGAATTAGATGAATTAAGCAAAATAAAGGTACCAAGATGGGTTAAAACAACGTCAACACAAAAATCAGAGTTACATGGATTTGCAGATGCTTCGCAACAAGCATATGCAGCGGTGGTCTATTTAAGAACCACAAATACGTTCGAGCAAGTTACAACCAGTTTGCTAGTAGCAAAAACCAGAGTTGCTCCAATCAAAACAAAACTGACAGTTCCGAAGCTGGAACTAAACGCAGCGCATCTGTTATCTAGGCTTCTAAGATACGCTAAAAATACCATGAACATGCAGGATGTAAAGATGTTCGCTTGGACGGATTCCACCATAGTTTTAAGCTGGATAAGAGCTGATATTCCGAAGTTAGAAACCTTTGTAGCCAATCGGGTATCTCAGATTAAAGATAATTTACCTCAGCTACAATGGAATTACGTACCAACAAATCTAAACCCAGCTGATTTAGCAACAAGAGGATTGGCAGCGGCTACCATCACCTCACAAGGCTCGATCTGGTGGACGGGACCAACATTTTTGCAGGAAAATTCTGATGCATGGCCATCATCACCTTCGCACAAGGGTCCACAAATACAAGGTGATCACAACCAGGACAGCGCAGCGGATATCACTTGTCTTACAATAACCGCTGAATCTAAAGCAAACGCGCTACATGAATTAATTGATAAAATTTCAAACATTCATAAGTTGAAGCGTATATTGGTGTACTGCCAAAGGTTCATAAACGTGCATGTTCATAAACAACGGCGACAGTCGAAAGAAGTGACAGTACCAGAACTGAAACTCGCGGAAGTCCAAATAATTAGGATTGAACAACACCGATACTTCCGTAAAGAACTTCAGGCATTGATGAGTGGGATTTTATTAAATAAAAAATCCAAACTATCTGCGTTAAATCCAGTCATGAGCAAGGATGGGATATTACGATTACACGGACGTTTACAAAATTCGCAACTACCAATGAATCAAAAGCAACCAATTATATTACCGAAGGAAAGCTCAATCAGCAAGCGAATAATTGAAGATGCTCATACTACTACAACACTTCATGGGGGCATACAACTTACATTGGCAAATGTTCGCAATAAATTTTGGATAATTAATGGTAGAAATCTGACACGTCATATTATACAGAAATGTGTTACATGTATAAGATTTAAACAAGTAACCCTCAACCAACTAATGGGTGATTTACCGTCCTGCAGAGTAACTCCATCACGGCCATTCAGCAAGGTGGGTATTGATTATGCCGGGCCGATTCAACTGAGGAACAAGATAGGAAGAGGTCAAACCACGTACAAGGGATACATTGCGGTATTTGTCTGCCTGACCACCAAGGCCTTACATGTAGAAGTAGTCAGCGGATTAACAACAGATGCATTTATAGCAGCTTACCGCAGGTTCACATCTCGCAGGGGGTTGTGTAGAGAAATCTATTCGGATAATGGTACCAACTTTGTTGGTGCAGAACGAGTACTGAAACAACAACGCACGAAGATTGCAGCTCTAGAACCAGAAATTGCAAGGGTATTTCAACAAGATGAAACTACCTGGCACTTCATACCACCTGCTGCACCACACTTTGGTGGCATATGGGAGGCAGGGGTAAAGTCAGTAAAGACTCACATGAAGAAAGTCATAGGTGAGACCGCATTGACATTTGAAGAAGCAACAACATTAATGACTCAAATAGAGGCATGCTTAAACTCTCGACCATTGACTACCTTGTATGACCATCCGGAAAATTTAGAATCTTTAACACCTGCGCATTTTCTAATAGGCGGACCAATAAAGGTAGTCCCAGAAAGTAATGATGTTACTTGCACGCTAAGAACACGTTGGCATTTAGTACAAAAGATTGTAGATGACTTTTGGAAAAGATGGTCTAGAGACTACCTGCACCAGTTACAACAACGTACTAAATGGAGGGAACGTCAGCCCAATCTAGTTGTAGGGGATGTCGTTCTACTGAAGGAAGAATCACTGCCGCCGTCACGTTGGAAAATGGGGAGAGTACAGGAGGTGCATACTGGCTCAGATGGCTTGGTTCGTATTGCGTCCATAAAATGCAGCCAGAATATCTATAAACGACCTATCACTAAGTTGTGCAAGCTACCAAGCGAAGAAGACAATTCATGGTCACAACAAATAATTAACGCAAATAAGACTCCAGATGCAAAACTAGCAACACCTAACACCAATGACCCAGTTAGACGCCAACCAGGAAGACAGGCGAAAGGGGGAATCAAGCTTCATCTGGCATTATTGGCCCTGATGAGCATTTGTTTTTCTACCACCAGCGCCAAAGAACTGATGCAGATTGAGAACTTCAAACATTCTACTGGCATATATCTTGAGGAAATCAGTAAGATGGAGCTAGTTGCCATGAGATGGACTTTGGTTGTGCGGTATAATTTAAATACGTATTGGGAAGAAACAACTCAAGCATACCGCTTAATAGATGAACTTGCAACTATGTGTAAAACAGTACATTCGGTAATAGATATGGAGAGGTTTAACTGTCAACTAGTAATCCAGCAATTACGATCTCAAATGAGTAGAATAGATGAAGGCAATCAATTACTGATGTCATCCAATAAAGAAGTAACCAGAGCGAAACGGGGGATTGGTGACACTACAGGTTTAGTGTTAGGTGACATGTTTGGAATATTAACGCAGAGAGAAGCAGATCAATATGAAGAACATTTTCAAACTATAGAAACCAATGAAGATCATTTATTACTGCTAATAAAGAATCAAACCTCCATGATTGATAACTCTGTAAAACTATTCAAGCACAGCCAAAATGCCACAGTACAGGCTATTAATAACATTCAGAGGAGGTTGCAGCACTTAGAAAAAAACATAAATAACACACGTGTAACGGAACAACAAGTATTAACTATTTTAATGACATCCCTTGAACTAGTCGTTGCCACGGGAAGTTTACGGGATGTGCAGGAGGCGATACTAGAGGTTATTCACAATGCACATCTAAACATTTTACACCCACTTTTATTGAGCCCATCACAACTTGAAGAACAAATAGCATCTATAAGAAAACAAATACCAGTCTCCATTACAATTCCGGGTCACGGATTGCGCAAGTTAGACCACTTATTTAAAAGTATGACAACCAGGACTAGAGTGACAAAAGCATATGTGATAATCGAAATTTCAATTCCCTTATCATATGTTTGGTCCTATAACATTTATTCAGTAGTAGCTGTACCTAATATATTAGTAACTGAAAGGCGTGCACATATAGTGCCAACAACTGAATTTATCGCCGTTGATATTCAAAATGAACATTTTACGCAACTATCAGCCAGAGATATATCTAAATGCAACATTATCAATGATGATCATCTATTATGCGAGATACCAACAATACTGTCAGGTGTCTGGGAAGGAACCAACTGTGAAATCGCAATATTGCAACACAGGTCCAATTTACAAGACATATGTGAGATAAAATACCAAAATGTTACTTCAAACCTTTGGATAAAACTATACGCACCAAATCAATGGGTATTCGTAATGACAAAGGAAACAACTGTGACGGTTGTATGTGGATCAGTTACAAACCAAAAGCAATTATCAGGGTCGGGAATAATAAAGCTAGAATCGGGATGCGCCCTTAGAGACAATCACTTAAGCATACTGGCCTCTGATAGATTTGAAACTACCATCGAGAATTTCGGAATTGCACCATACTTAAAGGGGATGCACTTAAAAGATTTAACAATAGAGATATCTAAACAAAACTATGAGGAAAATGAGCTATTAACCACTCCAGATACAAGGGGTTTAGAAGAACAAATCTCCCTTATGAAAGAGGTAGAAGAGAATACAACCAACGAGCACTTTCATCATATTCATCATTATACAGCAATACATCTTATCCTATGGATAGCACTTGCGGTTGGGATAACTGTCATAATTCGCCACATACGAAGAAACCGCCGTAACCAATCATCCGTTCTTCCAAGTCCCGTCCAAACCCGCGCCGCAAGATGTTCAATATGAACAGGGTCATTTAACTGCAACAATATGCAGTTTTACAGAATGTTAATTTTAATTTAGCTATAAATAAAATAATCAATTTTTTACATGCAATTCTGCACTTTTGGAGTTTATAAAATATTAAAATATTGTAATTGATATATGATCATATGTAATGTAAAAAACAACAACAAGAAACTATCAAAATTGTATATAAACGACAAAAAATAAATGAACTACTCAGTTCTAATCAAACTCTACTATACGCTTTTATTACAATATTCCGGTATTAGCCCTCACCCGTGGAAAGCTCGGAATTAAAAGTGTATTAAAAGTGTTAAATTAGTTCAAGCTGAGGCTGAATTAAACATAGACATTGCGATTTTTTCTTACGTCACAGTTGGGGGTAATAGTAAAATCGTGTCTAAAATGATATTTGTATTTGAATGATTGCTCATTCATGAGCGGGCAATGATTGCCCGCTTCGTTCATTTAGCCAAGTTTAATCATCATGTAAAAACAGGCAGTTTAGGCGCTAGTTATTAAAATAACTTAACGTTTAAAGTGTTATGTGTGGAAAAGGTTTCATTTAAAGCAGTTCGTCGATGGTTACCGCTGAAAAATCTCTCAGGTGAAGTTTCATGTTGGGCGTTCTGGAAAATTCAAGGGAGGAAAAAAAATTGAGGTTTGTCTTATGCGGTTATGAAGGAACTTAGCTTTCTGTCAGTTTGAAATCGTTATATGGAATGTTTTTCTGAACATACCATCTTTCATCAATGAAATATAATTTAAGGTTTTGTCGACCATGATCCTTGCAAAATTTTTAATAGATGAATATATATATATATATATATATATATATATATATATATATATATATATATATATATATATATATATATATATATATATATATATACCGGGTGTTTCTTTTAAACTGAGACGATCAAATATCTCGAAAAATAGCCAAAATTTAATCATACCGCGGGGGAAATACATTAGTGCAAAAAATGGTCCCCCACCCCCGCTTTGGTAGCTGGGGCGGGGGTAACTTTTAAACTAAGATAGGAAGCCATATTTTTTATTGCAGTTACGAATTCTACGACTACGTATGATTTGAATGAAATATTTTGTTCGGTTCATGATCGACGAAATTCAATTTTTTCAATGTCTTCTTCTTAGAACACACGCATTCGATTCTGCAATACGTTTGAAATAAAAAACATCACGTTTTCATTGGAAATACTCGAAATCGTCATCAAAACAATTTATTCAGTTTTGTAAATCACATTTAACGTTTGTGTTATTTCTTATCTTCATGTTTTTCGTAATTTCAAAATAAACGATAAAATACTTTAGAATGGACCGTTTAACTGTGCCAGAGAAAATTAAAATGGTTCTGGTTTAGAAGCTGGCAGAAATTTTAAAAATGCTGTTGCTATTTACGCTCAATGTTTTCCGGATAGGATTTGTTCACGTGCTTCATTTGGCCGTACTAACAAACAATTTATTACTGATAGAAATGTTCAACTAATGAAGTTTAATAATAAATTAGGCATTCGACGATTTTTACATGTCGTTAAACTAGTATGAAAATCGATATTATGCTAAATTGATACCAATCTGACTAAACCTATTCCAGAGGTAGATTTTGATTATAGATTTGGGGTGTGTCTCTTGACAGGTAGATCTTGACTATATGTTAGTGTGTCTGTTGAGGTTGTATGAGTTGGGTGAAATGTTTATTTTCCTTTTTTACTATCGTTAAAATCGATACTTATTCGATAAAATCGTTTGTCGTTCGAGATTTTACCAGATATACATAGACATCTGACTATGCCAATTCGATGGCCCATGATCGAAGGTAAATTTCGATTAAACGTTTTATTTGAATGTGACCATGGGTGAAATTTTGATTTTCCCATGTTTTGTAGATAAAATCGTTCGTCATTTGATATTTTATTATATATAGGAACAATTCTAAGTATGCTATAATCTTATATCAGACCCTCCTAAATCTTATAATGAAAATCTACATGCGGTAATGGGCCATCGAATTAGTATAGTCAGATTTGTTTCTATCTGGCAAAATCTCGAATGACGAACGATTGCATAACAAATCATGGGGAAATTAAAAATGTTACCCTTATAACCTCGTCAAAAAAATCCTAAGCTTATAGCATATAATCAAAATCTTCGTAGGGTCGATTGGATTGAGATACGAACAATTTTATCGACACAACACTAGAACTAAAATTTTTAATTCTTCTTTATTTACTTAATTCTTATTCTATTTAATATACTAAGTTTTATAGGCTTAAGAATTGGCATAGTCGGACAATAACCGATTATGTATAGCAATACTGCTGGTGAATTTTAGGTCATCTTTCACTATTACTCAGATACCAAATAAGACAATAGATATCTCTGAGCTCCATTTGACGATTTTCTCACAAACCTTATAAAGCTGTTAATTTGACGATTGAAACTCACAAACATGCCATTTGCTTGCGCAGGGTAGGTCCGTATTCTAATTAAGCCTAAGAGTTTAGGAAAGTACTCTTCCGCTTATTGCTGTGGATACATGTTTATTGCAATGTTTATTGCTTCCATATATGTTGCGGATGTAGTTCAATTATATCTAGTATACATTTGAGTGTGAACTATTATGAAAGTGTTAAAGTACAACGTTATATCTGGGAAGTATACGGACGTTACCTGTAAATATTTCATACAAAATTGGTAAATCGGCTAATGCTATCTTTTTCTAATTTCCACATATATATAATGATGCCGATTTGTAGAAGTAAAGATCAAATTTTTAGTTTTAAATCGCATTGTTGAGTTTTTGCGAACTTTTTGATGCCGAAACGAATTTTGCTAGGGAAGAGATCGTGGTTGGAAGTCTGTGAGTGGGTGCGTCGGCGGCCATGTTGTCCTTGATTTGTATGTCTGTAAAGATTGAAAAAAACTGTTTAGATGAAATCGCTCTATATAGAAAATGGCTTGTGGTCGCTGAAAGTATAGCAAATTCACAACTTTTGGCAAAGTAGCAATAGTGCTTTGTCGGTACGAAAATGCTAGTAGTTTCCTGTGAATTGCGGAATATTGCGTTTCAGTGTCTGAAAGCTATTTGGAGAAATATTTTAGATGTCTTGTGTTTGATGCATCGACGGTGTTATTTAGTTAGTACATGGTGTCTATGCTATGGTGTCTAAGCTTTTTTAAGCTAATGGAATGGATGTAAGCATTCTTCGTTTTGCGGTGCTTGGAATTCTCTAATCGCATTAATTCATCCTTGAGAATTCAGAATACCATTAGGTGTAATGTTGTGACTGAGGAAGTCATAATTGGTAGTTTACTCAGGCCAATTGAAATTTCATACAATTTCGTTGATGAAACGTTGGAAAGTTTGAGTGACGTTTTTGATATCAAGAGGCGTGCGAGTGAATTCGATTAAACCATATGGAGTGATATATTTGCAGTCTTGTGAACATCGTATAGTGCGACTAGAATGAGCATAGTCTTAGTTGAATATGTAAAACTATGGTCAACGTGTATCAACGCTGATTCATATCAGTGAATTTATTGGGTGGATCGATCGATTTCCGATTTTTAATATCCACTAGGAGACCGAATTTGTTAAAAAATCGGCACCAATTATTGGGCGATTACGATATTGGCAAAGATGAAGGTGTGTTTAAATGAGCGGCTTAATTAATGACAACATTTAATGGTACCTTTAGTATTGATTGCGGTACCGTTTGCGGTAGAGCTAAATTAGGATGGCGATTTGTTCTGAAGCTAAATTATTTTTAACGTTTGCCAAAACCCATAAAAACTAACGGGTGTCCCAAGTAGCACCAAATAACTTTATAGTTTTATGACCAAATCCCGACGTCGGTGCAACCGCTAGAAACATGAAAAATTAGACATTTTGAACTTAAAACTAAAATTTTTTATCTATCGGTCGGTCCGACCACCATACGACGGTATTTTTTACCAGTCAGTATCAAGTTATTTTTTAACGAGTTGGCCAACTTATTTCACATTTTCTAACTATTATCCGACTACTGTAACTTAATGGTCATTATTTACCCACGTGCCGACTCTTTAGTTTACCGGTCGTTTTACCCGATATTTAATGACCAGTAGGCGATTTTATTGTCATTTAAAACTGAAATCTAACTTAAATAAGTTATTTGACATATGCACGACGACGAAATAACATTTTTCACGTATCACAATTTTGTTGACTCGCTTGACAATTTTATCGAGAGTATCGACAAACGTCAAATGTACAAACATTTATTATTTATAAATAATTAAATATGGATCATTTTAAATTAAAAAAGAAGCCATTTAAACATTCGACATTATTTTTCCGGCAAGTGAAATTTTACTTAAACAAATCCTTAAATCTAAAAGTCAATAGAAAAAGTAATTTTGACAATATTAAGTTAAAAAAATAACCAAGTTGTTGCCAGAGTGACAAATTTGTTGGGAAAATAGTTTATTTGATTTTGAAATAACTTTTTTGTGTTTTTTGAGTCTTTATTATAACTTTTTTGTCATTTTCATATACACTATGAAACTCGCCATTTTTTCTTTAGATTTCATTAAAAATTATTTACTTCTGAAAAACAAAATTTGTTATTTTGATAATTTTCATGACTATATGTTAATATAGTATCATAATTTTAATGACGGGTATGTTTTTGAACAGATTTTCTCTGCTTTTATAGTAATTTAATCATATTTAATTATTTTTGTTTTTTTGAAATATCAACTTATGTTTTAAAATAAAGAAATTATGGAAACTCGTAAGTTTTGAGTTGGGAGACAGGTACATATTTACTATAAAACAAAATTTGTTTGAAAAAATAAGCCATAATTAACACCAAATTTGAATTATTAGTTTAACAATGATTCTATAAATTTTAATTTTTATAAAGAACCTTTCAAAATAGGAACATTTGACATTTGTTTTTTTTTTTTTGATTTTTATAAAACAAGGAAAAGAAATAAATAATATTATGAAAAAGACAGCACGATTATTTACATATATTAAAAAAAAAGTACCGTCTCCACAAAATATAATCCGAATGACGGACGAAATTAGTTTTTTTACGACGTCCTGCTGTGAAGAACTTTTATTTGCTGATTCCTTTGAATTTGTTTGAACAAATTTTTGAGATTGCGCTTGCTAGTGCTAAGAGCTTTATCAATTAATTGTCGATGGTGCCACCTTTGATGTAACACCAAAAGTATACCGTATTAAATGTTTTGTAATTGCATACACATCGTTATTATCGCAATCTCAGCGACTTTGTTTTGATAAGAAATTTTCCAATTCTTAAACAAATTTTGTTATTATAGACGGCATTTGTATGCAAGTTGAAGTTGTAGGTTTTTATTTGTACCAGCTGTGTTTTGCTTAGACCAATTTTATGTATTGTTTCATCTAGGAATGATCTTGACAAGACTACCATTTAGTCACTGCACTGCCATACGTTTAAAGTTTGTAGTGGATGGAAGTGAATGAATAAAGCTGAAACTTCAAACTTGATTAACATATAGTTCTCAATACTTGGAAGTGAAGTTAAATTTTTGTGTTGACCAGATTAAAAGAACAACTATGTAGACAGTGAAAGTGTGCATTCAGTTGTCCAGGTTTGATAATTTAACAAAACTGGGATTTTTCAAAGATTAATTTCGTTCTTTCTGTCATGAAATAATTTATTGGGTTTCTGAGGGCTGGATTTCTGTTCTGCTCTATTTGTACAATTTTTTTTTTGATTCCCAATATAAAGTTGCTCCGATTTATATCAGAAATTTACTTTAAAAATTAATTTTTGTTGACGAAGGGCTTGTTCAGTAGTCCGATTATCTTATCAAAACTCCATATAAACATTGATTTTACTTCCTAAGCTCATATAATTATGTGACAAATGGAAACATCAAAAAAGAACTTTGACCTTTAAAATGAAAGGAAGAACATTTTCAAATATTATCTAAATACATTAAAATTCGATTATAGACCAACATTTGAGATATATTTTGGTGGTGAGAACGTTTACACGTGTTACACAATATTCTGATATTGTAATTCGATAAATATTTGTAGAGGCGAAGTTTTAAACTGGTTGTCGGTTGAGGGTCGCTCTGAATATATATATTTAGGATCGCTTAACCCAAACATAGCATAAAGAAGTGTTT
This sequence comes from Nephrotoma flavescens, assembly GCA_932526605.1. Classification (NCBI taxonomy): domain Eukaryota; kingdom Metazoa; phylum Arthropoda; class Insecta; order Diptera; family Tipulidae; genus Nephrotoma; species Nephrotoma flavescens. The sequence goes on along the minus strand of OW052220.1, from coordinate 86,496,597 downwards.
TAATTTAATTTTAATCCAAATATTTACGTAAGACCCATAACGGTAAAAACATTATCGTTTGTATCCATTAAACCATGATGTTTACAAAGCTTGGAAAGATATTTAATTTGGACGTTTTAAATTTTTTGTTAATATAATATGACGTTCGATGTTAAAGTTTGTTTGAAATTGACATCATTCACCAACATTGTTTATACTTCAATTACGTATGTCGCCAGGAGAAAATCGATATGCCTATGTCAATGTTTTATGAAATTTTCTGTAGTATATAAAAGTGTCGTCGCGTATTGATCGGTACTATATATGAGTCGTATTTCAATATTTTAGTTTCAGTCAATCAATCTGATTTATGCCTCAAACTGTGTGGTAACAGAAAACGACACATATAAAACATTATAAATTTTGAAAGGTTGATTGGTTGAACATTTGCGTTATGAATTGGAACACCTTCAAATTCGTTATCAAAGTTTTATAGGTATCTTGTAATTTCGTTGTTATCAAAGTTGTGAGCAGTATTATAATAACGGAACTATATAGAACTGTTAAGAATACCGATGTTACAAGAAAACTATATAATAAAAATTCTCTTGACCTCTTTCAATCCATCATGCGCGATGATAGGTCTGAAAGTGAATCATTTTTCGATCCTTATACCGTAGACACACACAAACTAGATAATCTCGTTATTTAGATTATTAAGTTATTTCTGCGAGAGAGACACTGTATACGATTTTTTCAAAACAGAATTATTAAGTTTACATAACTATAGATAAATGCCAAAATGCATTCTATCTCGATAAATTAGGTACACTCGCAAAAATCGGGTTTCTGTCTGTCACCTTAATTTGTTTACTACGATTATTATCATTTAATTTTCAATTTAGATAAATTAAAATCGCGATAAATTTTGCGTCTGTCTACGGCATTAAGGCTAGTACGCAGCTAACGTGACATACAATTTTCACTGGTCTGCAAAATTAAGGTGACAAATGTTCCACGAAAAATTAGTTTTTAGAATTTTGTAAAATTTTAACGTGTGGTTCATGTTGAATTATTATTTTGTTATAACAACGTCAAAATATTTTTTATGTGAGTTTGTTTAACAACAAATGAAGATAATTGATGGAACGTGAATAGCACGGGAGCGAGTACATCCCCCTGTCGAAGACCGAATATTGTTTCAGAGGAATTTGGTGCAGATGTTTTGGTTATGATTTAAAAGACAGACCGAGGTGTTAGTAAAAAATCTTCATTTCTTAGAAGCATAGCGGCATTTGCGGGTAATACTCTATATGCCTGCAGGAAGATTTCATGCAGGTGATGTATGGTTAAACTGTACTCCCTCGATTTTTCTAAAATCACATTCATTGTGAGTCATTGATACGTGGTTGATCAGTTGTGACGAAAACCCAATTGATAGTCGCCAATGATAATTTCGGAGATAGGGGTGAATCTGAAAAGCACAACATTTAGAATTTAATTTGAATTATAGATGGAAGGTCTGCAAGAATCGCAACAATCAGTTTCGAACTTAATGAGAATATTGATTTGAAAAAATCAGTCATCTCATCAGGCCGCGGCGACTGACGTTGATATTTTTACATAGGAATATTGTCTATATATAGAACAATACCATGTAGTTGTACTACTAGCGAATTAATGCATAGCGTACGAAATTCGATTCTTTCATATTCTCCATCTATACTTCATTATTACCAATTAACTTTTTTCGTTGTGTACGAATTACTTTTATATTTTACGTTGTTGTTGTTTTATTGCTAACGCTCTGTAATCAGGGCTTATTATGCCAGAATTATGCCACGATTGTTTTTAATTTTTTTTTGTGCTGCGTACATATGAGGGCTAACTTTTAATTCTGCTGCTTTGCTGGGTCCTGAATAGAAACGACGGGATCGTTAAGATTATGCAAGAGCAATACTTCTGAGTTTAATCAAATATGTCAATCTTTTAATAGCTGCGTCTACTTCATTTACTTTGACTTATTCGACCAATTTACCAGGTTTTGTGTGTAAATTTGCAATTCTGAGAGTTCAACAACCACGTTTGTTCTCAATTCCCCAATCTTTGATAGCTGCATTTCTTTTATGGAATTTTTTAGTAAGGTTTCTGGTTTCGTTTATTTTCGACGATCTCGGTGGTCTTCCAATAATATTTTGCGTCGCAATATATAGATGTTTGACGTCATCTAATTTATCTTTGGTGGCTGCGTATACATTAACTAGTTAAGCTTCTTAGTGGGAAGTGTCCAACTCTAAATTCTCCACCATTCTAATTGCCAATATAATGATGAGTGTATCCATTGGTGGTGTCATGGTCCTCACTTCCGAACTTAGATGTGTATTTTTTTGTCTATTCGGAAGATGTTGGAAATGTTCTGGTTTTAACAGTTTACGCATGTTCCATGTTTCAATTTTTAAAGCGTTGTTCAAGTTTTTTTTTTTATTTAAAGCACGCAGGCTTATCATTTATTTTCAATAAGATTTTTTGTCACATGTAATAATAATAATATACAAAATGATGACATGTAATAATAATAATATACAAAATGGTTGATCAGTTGTGACGAAAACCCAATTGATAGTCGCCAATGATAATTTCGGAGATAGGGGTGAATCTGAAAAGCACAACATTTAGAATTTAATTTGAATTATAGATGGAAGGTCTGCAAGAATCGCAACAATCAGTTTCGAACTTAATGAGAATATTGATTTGAAAAAATCAGTCATCTCATCAGGCCGCGGCGACTGACGTTGATATTTTTACATAGGAATATTGTCTATATATAGAACAATACCATGTAGTTGTACTACTAGCGAATTAATGCATAGCGTACGAAATTCGATTCTTTCATATTCTCCATCTATACTTCATTATTACCAATTAACTTTTTTCGTTGTGTACGAATTACTTTTATATTTTACGTTGTTGTTGTTTTATTGCTAACGCTCTGTAATCAGGGCTTATTATGCCAGAATTATGCCACGATTGTTTTTAATTTTTTTTTGTGCTGCGTACATATGAGGGCTAACTTTTAATTCTGCTGCTTTGCTGGGTCCTGAATAGAAACGACGGGATCGTTAAGATTATGCAAGAGCAATACTTCTGAGTTTAATCAAATATGTCAATCTTTTAATAGCTGCGTCTACTTCATTTACTTTGACTTATTCGACCAATTTACCAGGTTTTGTGTGTAAATTTGCAATTCTGAGAGTTCAACAACCACGTTTGTTCTCAATTCCCCAATCTTTGATAGCTGCATTTCTTTTATGGAATTTTTTAGTAAGGTTTCTGGTTTCGTTTATTTTCGACGATCTCGGTGGTCTTCCAATAATATTTTGCGTCGCAATATATAGATGTTTGACGTCATCTAATTTATCTTTGGTGGCTGCGTATACATTAACTAGTTAAGCTTCTTAGTGGGAAGTGTCCAACTCTAAATTCTCCACCATTCTAATTGCCAATATAATGATGAGTGTATCCATTGGTGGTGTCATGGTCCTCACTTCCGAACTTAGATGTGTATTTTTTTGTCTATTCGGAAGATGTTGGAAATGTTCTGGTTTTAACAGTTTACGCATGTTCCATGTTTCAATTTTTAAAGCGTTGTTCAAGTTTTTTTTTTTATTTAAAGCACGCAGGCTTATCATTTATTTTCAATAAGATTTTTTGTCACATGTAATAATAATAATATACAAAATGAAAATATATGAATTGGGTAATCATCACCGATTTAACGGCAGTATTGATCTACCCTTTAACAAAGAAAAATTATGATATTAAGTTGTGAAACATTATAAATAAAAATTTAACAATAAAAATTTAAAAAAGATAAACAATTTGAACTAAAATTAAACTGAATCAGACTATAAAACTCTAAATAGGAAATCGGTATTAGGGTGCTCATAAAGCCAAACTTTAAGTAATTGGAGAAATGAGTTTGAATTTGTTTGTTGTCGAATGTTAAGCGGAAGTTGGTTAAATAAGGAAAGAGCAGTTACCAGAAAATAGTTTCTAAAATGATCACTAAAAATGTGGAAAAACAAATAAGAACTGATCATTGTTCCTAATGTTGTATCGCACATTTGATCTCAATAATCGGTGCCCACTTCGCAATTAAAATAAACGTAAAACGTTATAAACATTTAGATGTTGTAATGGTAAAACTTTAAAACTCAAAAATAATGGACATGCAGAAACCCGCGTAGACTTAAAACACATGATACGAATAGCATATTTCTGAACAATAATGAGAATTTTTAAATTTGAATGATAGCAACCACCCGAACACGATAACGCATATTCAAGCCTAGAGTTAATGCAGGCATAGTAGAATTTTAGCAATACCGATTTTGGAGGTACTGGTCTTAATAGATATAAGGTTCGTAATACATTGCTGAGAGACTTTTTTAATTTATGGACATGATGCTTCCAACTCAGTATACAATCAACAATAATTCCAAAATACTTGAAACTCTCAACAACTTCAATGGAAATGCACGAGATGGAGCAATTAACGGCATTACAAAAACTGGAATGATACGTTAACGGTGAATGTAAAATACTGCTACCCATAAACTAAAATGCATAATCTTAGTTTTGTCACTTAAAATTAAGAAATGCTGGTCAAACCATTTCTTTAAATTTAAAAGGTGCAATTTTACGGCAAACATCAGTTTGTCCTTACAAACTGATTACAATAACATAAGCTTATATAGTCTGCAAGGGCATCCATCGTGCCTGCCAAATTTGTACTAAAAATTAAGTTTACGCAAATCAAAAATAAATGAGGTACCAAGACGGAACCTGGAGGAACACCAATGTTTAAAACATAAGGACTGCTCATAGTTCTATTCACCTTAACAACATGATTACGATTTAAACCGATTATTAATGTTTCTTCTGAAACCGGTTTTAGAAAGCTTATGTAATAGAAGGTTATATGATTAACCATGTCAAAGGCTTTTTTATTTTTACAAAAAGCCCAGCGCAAGAGTCGGAACTATTTAGATGCATGCACGCCATTTAAAAAGTCAATTAAAGCAGACTCAGTGGAAAACCCATTGCGAAAACCTTGCTGATTACAACTTATAGTACCATGCTTCTCTAAAAATACCACCATTCTAAATTTAATAATTTTTTCCATTATTTTTAACAAAACTGGTTGTAGGAACCATTTTTATGAAGAGGTAGTACAATTGCTGACTTCAAAATTTCAGGAACAATGCCGGTTCCAAAACAACAACAATTAAAAATATGACATAAAGAGGGCATATAACGGGTGATTTTTCATAGCAACTTTCTTTTTGGCAACACTGTTTTTGGCAGTTCAGTTGTTTTCGTGTAACATATTACTATGTCAAACATGTTCAGTTTGGTCTTTAATTTAACCATGAATCGACTTACAAACGAACAACTTTTGCAGATTATTGAATTTTATTATCAAAATTTTTGGAATGGAAGATCCACTTTTTTATCGGAAAATTGTGTTCAGCGACGAAGCACATTTCTGGCTGAATGGATACGTGAGCAAGCAAAATTGCCCTGTTTGGTGTAAAGAGCAGCCAGAAGCATTGCAAGAACTGCCATTGCATCCCGAAAAATGCACTGTTTGTTGTGGATTTTGGGCCGGTAGCATCATTGGACCGTACTTTTTCAAAGACGACGGAGGCAGAAACGTTACTGTGAATGGCGAGCGCTACCGTGTGATGATTACAAATGTTTTGTTACCCAAATTGGAAGAGCTGGACTTGGCTGACATGCGGTTTCAACAAAACGATGCCACATGCCACACAGCACGCAAAACAATGGCGCAATTGAGAGACGAGTTTGGTGAACAGTTTATTTTACGTTTGGCGCCGATTTAATTTAAAGAAACATTCAGAAGGGTACGGCATATTTTTTTTATTAAAGTGTTGAAATTTAATAAGAAAGTGCAATTTTTTCAGATTTTTTTTATAATTTTAGTTTATTTATTATTTTAGACAATAAAAGCAAAACAAATAACGATGGGTTATAATAAAACTTAATTTTATTTTATTGCTAAGAAAAAACACATGTACATTTTTTATAATAATTTGTTGGGTTCCCTGTATTTTTTATAATAGCTTTTAATCGACCTGGCATCGATTCTGATAATTTTTTTGTTGTTTTTGTAGGAGTTTTATGTCATTCCTAACAATAGCTGATTTTAATTGTTTTTTTGTCTTATTGAATGATTTTCTTTCATTTTTCTTTTGAGATGCTTCCACAGATTTTCAATTAGATTGAGATCTGGGCTTTGGGGAAGGGGAGGAAGGGAGTCTCAATCACTTTTGGACACTTGAAAAGACACCACATTCGAACGTACCATGCTTTATGTTTTGGATAATTGTCCTTATAAAAAGAAAAAGTATTTTCTATATCCAGTTTTCGAGCCGATTCTTTTAAATTCTTCTTTAAAATGTCTAAATATTTTTCCTTGTTCATAATCCCATCAAAAAATTTCAAATTTCTAACTCCTTAATAACCCATAGCACCCCAGAACATTATACTATTTCCACCGTGTTTAAACGTTGGGCATACATTTCTAAAATTACACTCTTCACCACCTTTTCTTCAAACTTTTTCTGGGTGTATTTTCTATTCGGCCTTATTTAAAATACCGATCACAAAAGTTTTTTACTGTTGATCTACAAATGTTAAATAATATCGCGATTTCACTCAATGATTTTCCTTTTCTTCGCTGGAAAATCACTAACGATCTAATATTAACCGACGTACTCTTACCCATTTTGAAAGACTACAATAAATTAAATTTCCGGGTGTGAAATAAAAAAGATATTGAATTGCACTGATTCAATAATAAACAAAAAACCAAAGTATAGAAAAAACCCGCACTAAAAAATTGTAGGTCAAGTGTTTTTTAATTGGTTTTATAACTCGTATACAACTGAATGTTCGTAAGTTTTATGATCATCAAATTAATATTCAAGGATAAATCCTTTCTTGTTTGTTTTTGTTTTGTTATTTTTTTTTTCTTTTATTGTCTAAAATAATAAATAAACTAAAATTATAAAAAAATCTGAAAAAATTGCATTTTCTTATTAAATTTCAACACTTTAATAAAACAAATATGCCGTACCCATCTGAATGTTTCTGACTGTAGTCTTTTGTCCTTTGGGCAGCAATGCTAATTTTTTCCCTGTTTAAGGATAACTATCAACCTATACTACCGTCCCATTCATAAGAAATATATAAACTGTAAACATATCTTAGTAGTTGTGAATTTTTGCTGCTATAATTCGATCTCGGCTAGCTGAATTAAGTACTTTTGATCTGTTTGTCGCACACATGATACGTGTTCTTTCAACAGTACTTTCATTGTGTGAGATAAAAAGCTTGAAATCCTCCTTTAAGGATGTCCAGGAACCGTCTGGTTTAATCAAATAACTGGTAATGGTCAGATTAGCACAGATAATCTTCATCAGAACAGAAGTTTGGGAAATCCTTTCCATTTTACCACATAATAGTCTCCAGAATCTTCCAAGCGCCTTTAATAATTTTCAACTTTTTTTTTCTTTTTTAGTAGGTTTTTAGTTCAGTAGACCACCAGATTAGTTTAAGATTGTCCTTAAACTATACAACAGGATAAGCTGCATCTTTAAAACAGTTAAACAGTTGCAGAAACATTTGGTTTAATTCAGTTTCTCCACTGTCTCCAGAGATTGGGGCCACTGTATTAAGATTAATTTCAGCACTTGATATAATGCTCTAGTTTGTACTCCTATGACCCCTTAAACTTTTCGAGTAACATTGCAAATGTTTAGATTATAGGTCAAGTATATCCTCCGATACTTTCCAATGCTCTACCATATGAAAGATATTGTTAAATGCGAGAGAAATTTCTATATATAGCACTTCCTGTCTGTTTTTCGTATTACTTATACCTAAACCTTCCTCGGGTTATCTTACCGAATCTGCCTCGGATTACCTTACCGAATGATTTCGCTCTAAGGCCATAGATTATGTTATTATCTAGCCATGGTTTTTGAAGACAAATAATTATTTTCCTGATTTTACCAGTCTGACTAGGAGACCTGCCGAAGCAGCTTTCGGGTGATGAAGGTTGATTTTGATTATTTTAGCATCTTACATTGGAGCGATATCGTCATCCACTATCTTTAGTGCCTAGACCAGGTAAATGTTCCACATCTCTAAATTAACCTTTTAAACTTTTGTTGGTCATATATAAGAGTTATTGGCCTGGCTGAAATTGATATCTACGTGTTTGCAAGAGAAGCGAGGTTTCTTTATTTATCATTATAGTAAAATACCTATAATACCTAGAGTTAACTTTAGCCTTTCCTATTTGACAATCTTCTAAGTTTTTGTTAAAAAATCAGAATTGCTGGCTTTGGTTGGTTTTATCCTGATTTTGCTTGGTTGAAAGCCAAACGTGTGTTCTTGATCTACTTGAAACTTTCTCTTTTTTAAGACTGGTGCTTGTAGAAATATTTCGTTTGACGTTGGGCTAGATAGTACTCCAAATAGTATTGGCATCTTGCCCTGTAGTTTCTTTCCGGATGACGTTAGGTGACCGGCGAAAGACTGCGACTAGTTTTATTGTTTGACATTGAGTAGCATTGGTTTTTTAAATCTTATTCCTCATAGATGTCCCCCAACTCAGCATTTATCATGACAGGTAACGGGTGCGCCATCTTTTATGTTGATATGTAAACCTTGAATAACTTTGAAAAAACAACTTATTTTTTAATATGATGTATTTTTATTCAATTTGGTCAACTGCAATTTATTTGGACTACTATTAATACAACATCAATTAAGTGGCCGTCTTTTTGGTGAAAGCAAAATGTGCCCTTTTTGTTGCGTTTTTCGAGCATTTAGTGCGGTATAACGATTATTTCTGCACGAATGTTTGCTCTGAGCTCGTTTATGGTCTGAGGCTTGATTGCATACACTTTTCTTTTTAAAGAACTCGGAAAAAAAAGTTCGGAGGGGTCAAATCTAAAGATCTGGGTGACCTCTTTTTGGCATCAAACGTCCAGGGAATTTTTGTTGCAGAAACTGAATTGATTGCTTGAATCGCAGTGTGACATATCGCACCGTCTTGTTGAAACCAGTAACCGTGGAGACCTTTTTAACGCAGTTGCGGACAGACATAATAAGCCACATTCACCGATATCCATTTCCATTGGCTGTTTTGTTTTCTCTGAAACTTATGGCCCATGAACGGTTTTGGCGCAAACGCCGGCCTAAACATCCAGTTTTTGGTCATGCAGTCCAGTTTTTGGTTTCATGGATCTCGTGTGGATTCTCCATTCTCCAAATGCGGCAATTTTGCTTATTAAGGTCGCCAGAGAGTGTGAAATATGCCTCGTCGGTCATCAAAATTTGCTTCCAAAAATAAGATGCAGTGTCAACCATTCGAGCGTCTGTTTAGCCGTATTCCAAGCGACGTGGACGGTCTCTCAACAATATTCTTTGTGTTAATTGCATTTTATATGGAAACAAATGCAAACCGTCCTTCAAAATAAGCCGCAAAGTGGTTCCACTAACGCCCAAATGCTGAGCGCGGCTGCGATACGACACTTTTGAGTTCTGGACAACGCTTTTTCTGACCGCTTCAAAAAGTCCATTTTAACGCCTTGATCGTTAATGAACGGCAGTTGAAGATTTCTCACTATCCCGTGCTAAACAAACTTCGAAACTTATCGACGAATAGTGTTGTCAGACGGTGCCTGTTGGCCACAATATTTTCGACGATATGCACGTTGAGTTAACACAACTGAAGGACTATTTTCAGTGTACGCAGCGTCACTATTTCGGAGTGCTGTTTCGGTGTAAAGCGATTCAGGGTTAAAATTGTACTGAATTAACGTTACAAAAACATGTCTAATCTAGTCAATTGGTTGACAAATAAATGTCAGCAATTCAATGTTTACATGCCAACATAAAGGATGGTGCACCCTGTACTAAAACAAATCTGAAAAAAACCAGTAAATATGACACGTCTATACTAATCTGTCTAGAGTTAATTCTATTTTAGGTGATGTTTCTCTAAAGAACCGTTTGTTAAAAATGTATATGTGTATGTTGAATGATTGTAGTGACTCCGGATCAAAGCCACGAAATATTAAAAACACAAGGAACCTCACAGTATTCTGCTTATATTCTGCAAAACTACCCTCGTGACTCCAAATTTCAGTAGTTGCTCACCCAGAAAACTCTTGTGGTAATAGCAATGATTACTCTATAAAACTTTTTGAGGGTTCATCATTTCTGAATGACAGCACTCAGCACTATGCGACATTAATTTACTTCAAACCGCAATCAATAATATCCTAATCAGAGGATAATCTTATTTTTAATGTCTATATTTGTCTTATAAAATTATTGTAAGAAAAATGTTAAACATCAACTTCATTCCTTTTTTTAATTTCCTTATCATTGTTGAAGTCTTCATCGTGTAGTTGAACTATGTATAGCTGAATTTCTTACCAGTTATTCAAACGTGCCTAGAAAATTCTACTTAACCTTTTACCTTCTATAGCAGCAGAATTTATAAAATGTTAAGTGCCGTGTGCAAAAATGCACAGCATAATAAATATTAACCGTCAAAGCCGCAATTATAACCCGATAATGTACCCGTATGATAATTAATATTCAGTTGCGTCTATATAATTTTACGGTACTTAGTTTTACTAATCATTTATTCAATTTTGATTGGACTTAAGTTATAAACATAAAAACAACATCAACTTTATTACAAAACGTGTACTACGCCACCACCATCAGTAACGACGCTCGAAAGACATGGGATATAACCATATACCAAACCAAAAAACGCCTAAAGAGTTTTCCATTGCATGTTTTACAATCGTTATACCTTTCTTGAACTATTAAAAAAATTACCGTAATTAATTAAAAGAACAAAATAACAAAAAAAAAAAGAAATCACCCCGGACAATTAAAATAATTGATGAAGAAAAAACCAAGAAAATCGAATTTTTCCTTTTTCTCTGTATAATTTCCACGTTTTCATTGTGTCATACTATAAAACAGGAAAATTATTTTGCAAAACGGAAAATTATATAATTAATTTTTTTATCGAGTTAATTAGTATACACAGTTTGATCAAAGTATTGTTTTTTTGTTGTAGTTGTTATAGGCAAGAAGGAAAGTTTTTGCGGCATGAGCAAAACGTAGTTTTTTTAATAATAAATGTATTAAGATGATAAATAACAGCAATATAGAAATTATCAAGATAATCTGAATAACATAATTAATTTTATTAATTAATATTGTTTAAGATTTTGTTTACGAGTTTCCTTCATTTAGTATTGTGGGATGTGCTCCTAGCGCACTATAGCACCGATGGATGTGGGCTCACTAATGGTTGAAGCACGTAAATGAGACTGTCAGTAAAAAATTTATAGATAAAAGGTCGCGGTCAATACGAGTTGAATTAAATAAGTCCGGTAAATCGATATAACAGTAAAATTTATTAAAATATATTTGTATTTTTCAACATAATTTCTATCTGTGCCGCCAATGCACTATTGCATCTCTCAATTTGTGTTATACAAACCATCAAAATAAAATAATTTCTTCCGTTATTCAAAATACTTTTCTACACCGTATATTAAGTCACGGTCGTTTGAAAATCGATGCCTCATTATTTTTTTTTTGATTTTGTAAAAAAGAAATAATAACTAGCGGTATTTCAGTGAACCCGCTGGCTCGTACTATACTTATGGATCATTCTTTTACCTCTAAATCATATAGTGATGAATCCACGCTTCAATATCACCGATTTGTCACTAACTTTTGACTATACTTAGGATGATTGTGTAAAATATTGGAACACTACCAATAAAGACGTTTAGTATCATACTTAAATTGTGCATATAGTGATCCGGCTGTCTCTCAATATATGATCTTATATTAAAAATAACAATTTCGTGAATAACAACGTTTGCCTGCGTTTTCTGCGGCGATGGTATTCTTCCGCAATGACTCTCTCTTTTAGAGGAATAAAAAACAAAATAGGATAGATCGCTTTCACTCCACAATTACTTTAAATAATAATAAGCGCTAAGTCACGCATTTCATCATCGTGCACAACATTTAGGACTTGATCCAACAACTTTGCGGAGGATTTTACTTAAGGAACGTGTGCAGGAAATAAAAACCAAACGACCTTCGGTCGCGCCGCCAATGCGATAAATGGGCCGAAAGGCTGTGAAGCCATTGACATCATTGCAAACTTTCCATACACAATTTACTTGAATGATGAAGCTCCTGTTTGGTTGATTGGGTATGTCAATAAGCAGATAAATAAAATAATAAAATATATAAAATATCGAGAAATGGACCTGTGAACTGCGGCAACTACGTTTGGGTGATTTAACACCGCTGAACCTTTGTTTTTCGAAGGTATCTGAAGTCACTTTTCTACGCTGATAAGCCAGAGTCTGTTGAACACTTGGAAGCCAATATTCGACATGGTTTTGCCGGAATTCGACCAGAAATGCTGCAAAGAGTGATTAAAAATTGGACCCCCACATCCACTTTCTCCGCATGACTATGTATGCGTCAGCCGCGGTGGCCGCATGTCTCAATGGCATGATATTATTTTCAAATTTCTCATTCTTTGCTATTTAAACCATTTTTATAGTTCGACGAAATATTATTCGATTTACGGTTAACAAGAATAACTTTGAAACACATCAGTTTTGTTTGATATGTCTTCCTAATGCCAATGGTCCAGAGGTTTTACTGTATTCATAAAAACTATTTATTTGAGCGACCTAATGTGTGTGGTGTAATTTATGGCTAGTGTTGAGCCGTATTGTCCACACTGCGTAGTTAATTAATATTTTGTGAAGACAATGTAAGCAAGCAATTAAAAAATGGCGATAATAATGTTGAGAATATAGAAAATATGATGACTATATCGAAAATTACTAAATTACTTTTTCTGTTAGCAAAGAGAAAAATTCTAGAACCATATTATGATGGGGAATTTTATTCTTGCTACACAAACTTTTCACTATTTTGGGACAATTAAAAAAACGATTGTTGATGGGTACACATTGCGTATCGTTCGTTCTTATGAAGATCTTTCCACGTGGCCCAGCCACCTAACTCGGTTCGACTTAATGAATCCGATAATATCCTATTCTCCAAGAAGATGTTTTTTTTCGTGGCTTATTCTAACATAACGAATAACCTTTCGTTTAGAAGTAGATAATCTTCAATCATTTGTGGTCATGGGGTAATTCTCACATCCGAATGTTACAACAGTTCTTATAAGTGCTTTGTAAGGTGCGAGTTTACTCGACTGCGGAAGATATTTTAATCACAACAACTTTTATTGTATACATAGAACACTCGATGTCGATGGCGTTGTAAAAGTTGTGGTTGTTTGTTTCAAGATTTGCAGTCCGGATGCTCCGTAGTAATGATAACTTAATAAATATTACTTTCACTTTAGTCTGCCACGGAATACTGCAATACAACGTAGAAGCATGGGACCGTCGTCTTAAAGTTATTGTAGGAAAACGCTATAGCGGATTATTATAACATCAATACAGATTAGGGAAAGGAATTGATTGTTTCTCAGACGACTGTGGGATAAGCTTAAAAGCAGAGAAACGTTTCAGCAGGATACAAAAAGAAAACAACAATCCATCTCTAAAATTCAATATTTATAAAATTCTGCAACAAATATTCATTTAAGTTTTTTTTAAGTTTTCCCTATTTTTTATTGGTTGTATTTCTTATTTCCAAAAATAAAATATCCAAGCAAAAAATAATCCAATAATAAATCATTTCCAAAATAATATAGTACTTTTCTAAAAACTAAATTTTTGATGAATCTGATTTTTATGATTATTTTGATTTTTGGGGTTGTATGCCTCTCTCAACCCTTCTATCCAAAATAATTTGCGTGTTTAATGGTTATATGAAACGGTTGAAGTTAGGGCAATTCGCAAATGGCTGGATTCATCTGTGGGACATATTTTATGTAGCATCATAGTCAAAAAATTAAAAGCCGGTCGCATGTTAAGTGGATATTGGATTAGGTGAGGTTAAACGTCTTTGTTAATGGCTGGATCTCAGGTTTATATATTGTTGTATTTTGGAACCAATGAATTTGAATTGTAAAACTAACAGTGAACACTTGTACCAAAAATCTTTTTGTGTTGCATCATTTTGTAGCATGCAGCTGTTTTCGAATTGGTTTAACTTCATCCAGTTCAATTTACCACTAACCATACGCCCTGCTTTTATTTTATTTGACGATGATGTTACATATGCCCTGATTTTTGACACAAGTGTTCACTATTAATTCCACTACTGAAATTCATGACTCACTAACACGACAAATTATAAACTTGAAATCAAGAAATTTTCGAACTGGTCGTCACCCAGTCCAAATTACCTTTAATGATGTAAATTATGTGAAATCAATTTTTATTGATCAAATCACAAATACCCATATGGCCAACAATCTCATCGCACACAGGAATTTTACAATTATCACCATTTTATATCAGCAATAAGGTTCATTTAAGTCGACATTCGTAGCTTGAAAGCGTAAGCCGGGTATGTCCATGGTAGGTGATATAACGCAAAGCGTAAATATTGTTTCTGTACTGTTCCGATATTCTGTATAAGTATACCGTGGTAAAGAGACTATCTTATAATTTCAGTCTCGATTGGGGATCTAACATAAAGTATAGTGTTTAGTATTTTTGATGTCGGTTCAAAAAAGCGAATATTTTGCACAAAATCAGCATAGAAAATAGTTATTTACTACGTCCTTTAAGCTAGCTGAACCCATACAGCAGACCATTACAATATAGTATGGATAGGCTAATTTAATGCTCTATTAACAAATTTTGGGCTCAATCCCTTCCAACTAAAACGCGGGTTTTGCTAGGTGTAGAAAAAGCTAGCAGAACCCATATCGAAAAACGATTTCAAAACAAATGGAAAATTAAAAGTTAATTTTTGGCTAATTTAATGCCCTATTTTTTATCATGTTCGTTTTCGGAAAAGCATAAGGCTTTATTACTAAAAAGCTAGCCCAAACCGAAAATCGGACCAAAAATCAAATTCGAACGCAAAACAAGAACAATTGACAAACAAATAATTTTAAGCGCATTATAGCGTAACCAAATTTAAAAATTTTGGGCTCCACTCGTTCTTGACCGAGCTCCAGGTTGTTTAATCTTGTTACGACTCCATGGTCCTAACATTTATTTCACTTACTTACGAGTGTTTTTTTGGGGGGTTTTTATTCCTTGGTAATGTAATATTTTTTCTGATAGCAATACCACCTGTGTTCGAACCCTTGTCATTTGTTGTACTAATATATTTTGCACCGTGTGAAATTGCCTTTATATGTTAAGTTCTCGTTTTTCCCAATACCATAAGGCTGCGCGATCGTCGAGCAAATAAGAGAGCGAGACCAGCGTTGTTACCTGTTTGTGTGCGAAGCAATGCGATCTAGAGGAATATTTTTTGTTATATGTTTCTCGTTTGTATCAATGTACAGAAAAGGGGCGCAAAGTGTCCCTCTCCGATTTCGCTGAAATTTGAATATGTGAAAGAAGACTGAAAAATAAGGGATACGTATTTTTTTTATCGGCGGAAAAACACTCTGAGGGGTGTGAACTCTGAAGGTCATTGTTGTTGATAAGGGATGATAGTAATAATAATGTTCAAGGAGAATAAAAGATTTCTTGCCAGAACAAATGTTTCCCAATCGAAAAATTCAACGTTTCGCTAAAGGGGTGGTTAACTTCCTGTCAGTAGAGGTAGGGGCATTACGATATATTCTGGGACAAACCAACGGTATTGTTAAAAACGCAACATTATAGAATTTTTCTAGATTTTTTCCAGAAGATTTTGAACTTTTTTCTGAATATTTCGTAATTTTTCAAATTTATGCGCCGATTAGGGGATGTTTCGGACCCTAAAAATTATTAATATTAATGAGATAGGTTAGTATTAACCATTTATAAGGGTAATAAGAAACTTGCGTCGAGAAATTTTTTTTCTCCTTTCCATAATTCAAAGATTCAGGGTAGGGGTAGTTTACCTCATTCGGGGGATAGTTTCAAAAAATCCTCGAACACGTCAACCATGATTTTTCTTATTAAGTAACACATATTTTTTTCAGATTTTTCCGCGTTAATGTAAGAATTTTAAATCAATTAGTTGATTTTTTTACCCCTGTTAGGGGGTGTTTCACCCCTGGATTGTTCCGATTTTTTTTCAAAAAATAGTGTATTATTTAGCTCATTAAAATACACATTCCTAAATAAGTTTCTTCGAAATTTCACTGATTTTTCTAGGCGAAATTATCTCAAAAGTCCGTTTTTTACCCCCCACTTCCGTGGGGTGTTTCACCCCTCAGAGTGTTTTGCCGCCGATAAAAAAATACGTATCCCTTATTTTTCAGTCTACTTTCACATATTCAAATTTCAGCGAAATCGGAGAGGGCCACTTCGCGCCCCTTCCTTGTAAGTAGGCAACAACAACCAACAACTAATACCAACAACTAATTTTTAAGTGTTGTGGTTAAGTTTAGGTTATTATTGCTACAATGGCTACATTCTCTAATGAAGAATACGCTGTCATTTTGATGACATATGGAAGTGCCAATTGCGTCGCTTGTGCCAAAGGATTTACCAGGAAAGTTTTTCTATAGTAGACGATTACTCAGCCGCCACACCTTCTAAAATACTTATCGACGCTTACGCGAGACCGGTATGTTGCTTTTGATAAACAGGTCCTACCACTGTTTGAAGAGGAACTGACTAAAAGCATTAGAAATGTAGCTGCATTATTTGAAATTTCCATCTGGAAAGTGTGGAGCATACTTCGTCAAAACAACAAACATCCTTTCCATTAGAATCCAGTGCAAGGTCTGGACAATAATGACTTTGACAAACGTGTCTAATTTTGTCGTCTTTTATTGCACACATATGTTGATGATCCCTACATTTTGAATAGTATTTTGTGGACAGATGAGTACAAATTTACTAAAGATGGAATTCTTAATTAGCACAACCTTCATCACTGGTCAACGAAAGATCAGAACCCACGTACCAAAAGACAGAGGTCATTCCAAAGAAGATTTAGTGTCAATGTTTGGGCGGCAGTAATTGGAAATCATGTAATTGGACCACACTTCTTACCTGAGCATCGTAATGAAAATAACCTTTAGTTTTTACAAAATGGTTTGCCCGAATTGGTAGCACACTTGACAATTTTCATTTATAACCAACCTATTGTTTTTCAAAATGACTGTTGTCCTGCACACTGGAGATTAATTGTCAGAGAGCACTTAAATGACGTTTTCCCAAATTTATGGATTGGGATGGATGACCCTTTTCCATGGCCTTCACGTTCCCCAGACCTAACTCCGTTAGATTTTTACGTCTGGGGACGAGTCAAAACTCTGGTATACGTCACGAAAGTTTCAACTAGGGATGATCTAGTCCAACGCATTGAAGTGGAGGTTAACAATTTGAGCAAGATTTATAATAAAGTTTTATTTTTATTAAAAACGATTTTTAATTATAAGTCCAAAAGTTAGTACCTACATATAAATGTAACATAAACATAAGTGACAGATTTTACTGCGGAAGAGTGAGGTATTAGGTGTTAGTATTAGTAGTGTGTTATTTAAGTAAAAACAAGTTTTTATCGCGAATATCGAATATCAGGCTGATGTGTCCCGATACATAAATTTTGTGATATAGTAAAGTGCATATCATTGGAAAGGGAATAGACTAGAGAATTTAATAAAAGAGATCGAAGATCACGATTACTTTTAGTTTATTTTTATTGCAATGTAAAGTTGAGTTTTAAGTTTTCTTTCACTATTTTCAAACATTTTAAGAGTAAATAAAAAGGAAAGTAGATGTTATTTGGGACGAATTTTGAATTCGATAGAACCATACAACAGTAAACGTAAGAGCTAATACTAAATTTGGAACCTTTGCCAATTATTTAAAAAATTAATATAATTTGAATGCTAAATATTACGATTCAAAATCAAAATAAACATTAAAAAGTTGAAATAAAAAATTCCGTATTGCCAGAAATAAGTTATTGGGATTTAAGAGATAACAAATGACCCATCGTTTCAGCCAATTCAATTTTGGCAAACGCTTCACCAAACACCCTGTATGTATTGTAGAGTATTATATTACTAAATCTAACAGTATTATATTACTAAATCGATTAATAAATAAATAAAATAATCAAATTTAAAAATTTTGTTTTCCGCTCGTTCTTGACCGAACTTCAGGTCATTTAATCTAAAGCTAGCAGAACCCAAATCGAAAATCGGACCAAAAATCAAAGTAGAACGCAAAACAAGGTCAATTAACAAACAAATAATTTTTAGCTCATTATGGCCTAATCAAATGCCCTATGCTCTACTTTGGTACGATTTTCGATTTGGGTTCTGCTAGTGAGAAAGCTTTTCAGAATAAAAAAAATTAAATAGAGCATTTAATTAGCCTAAAATAACCTTTAATTTTTCAATTGTTTTTAAATTGTTTTTGATGTGTGTTGTCGTAACTTTTTCTACACTAGCAGAACCCGCGTTTTAGTTGGAAGGGATGGAGCCCAAAAATGTTTAATGTAGTATTTAATTAGCTTTATATTAGCCTATAATTATCCATACTATCTTGTGATGGTCTGGTGTATGGGTTCTGCTAGCTTAAGGATCCCCATTTACTATGAGCTTGTGGGACTTGCTCAAACTATTACCTCTGAACGTTACCGGACCCAATTGATCAAATTAAGTAATGCTCTGGAGGAAACAAGATCATTTACGGACCAAGGATTGCGGACGGTGACATTGCTGCATGACAAATCTCGTCCACACACAGAATAATCAACCCAGGAACTCATCTTCTCCTTAAGCTCGGAATTTGATTACCATTTATTTAGAGCGATGTCAACATATTTGAAAGACCAACGGTTCACGACAATTGAAGAAATGGCTCGATGACTATTTTGCTTTGAATTCACTAAGTTTTTATTACAAAAGCATTCATTACCTATACCTGATAAAGGAGAAAAGACCGTAGATAATAATGGCGAATATTTCAATAATAAATCTTTGTAACAATTATATTTGGAATAAAATTGAATTTGAACAAAAAAGCGGAGTTTCTACTTGCACGCCTGTACATTGAAGAACTACCAGAACATTACTGATCGCATATGTGCAGAAATTTCCAACTCAACTCACTCAGTATACCAAAACAAACATATTTAAATATTTAATATCATTTTATTGTGCGTATTTTAACTTAAAAGAAAAGACATCAAAAACATATTAATATGGATGTCGGAAAACATAACAATCTTCTGAACAATTTCCTAATCGTACTAACATATTCATAAGTATATTTTGGTTGTTATATCATCACAAATGTTGAGGTATATATATGTATATCATGAAGAACAAAACCACCTTGATTCTGTTATACGTATTTCCCAGAACAAGACAAGGCATATTATTCTCAAGTAACGAGTAGAAGAATTTTTACAGATATTTTCCCATATTTACATTATTAATCATGTTTTGTACATAAATATAATATGTATATGTACAACAGAAGCATAAAGCCAATAAAGTTGTTTTCAAAATGTAACAAATATTTTCTCAGTTGTGTCTTATGTGTGCGCGCCCTTCAAGGCAGCACAAATATTTTGTCTTAAAAATTGTTACATTTTTAGAATGGTAAATCACCTTCCACAATGAATTATTTATTTGTATTTCGCGGGAATTATTTAATTGATTTGTTTTTTTTACGTAAACACATTCACGCCTATACGATGGCCGTGTTGAAATTCAATAAAAACAAAATCGTTTGTTGTGGGTGGTATAAGATTTTAATAACCTGTAATAGATTGAATTCAAATTGTGAATGAATTTAGTATTTAGCCCACGATTTCAACAAAAAATAATAATTTTTCGTCGAATTTTTTGAAGAAGGAAGTTGACGGTAAACATATATTGAAAAATTATTGAGAATGATATAAACTTTTAAAATGTATATATTGGCTGCTCGTAGCCCGTAGGAATTTCCCTATCAAAGAATATAAGTTTTTTTACTTTTGAACGGATAACGAATAACAAAGATTTTCTACTTGTACGTAAACAATAAAATCTTTTCAAATATTTTTCTTATTTTCCTACCACCAAACAACATCAAAATTTGAAAGACATGAAAGAATTTTCTTTCTTTACATATTCTTTTCGTAAAATCACCTACACGTACATGTAGTATACAAATAACAGCTACGTATGTGCTATCACCACCCCATTAGAAAATATTCTCTGCTTTGTTTTTGTTCCCCCTGGAGTTTTGCATTACTCCGTGCAAACTAATAATATATACGAGACCTGAAGAGAAAAAATAATAAATGTACAGAACTATCGTCCCAACTCAATGTATTATAAAAATGTACGCTGTATAGAATAAAATTAAAAGTATAAAAAAAAACTTGAAACAAGAGCTTTTGCTAAATTGATTTTTCTTGTACATTCAATATAGCCGTATTTTTTGTGAACTTTATAGTTTTGAGGTCACTTAAACAGAGATCCAGTTTTTTTTGTTTAATTGTATTTTATTGTCCTCTCGTTATATTCTATTTCAGGTGATACTATTATATGAAAAGTGTATTTTATTGCCTGTTCAAACAGAATATTGATTATATAATTAACAACTTTTGTATGTAAAGTAGAAATATCACGTAAAAATTGTGATAACTGAGCTGCTATAAGCAGGTCCAATACGAAACGGGACATTCCACAACGGGATTTGCTAAAACAAAATGTCACAAAACATTTTATCACAAAATAGTACTTGGTACGGACCAGGACCGACTAAAACGGAATGTCACAATACATTACTAATAATCCATTATTTACAATGTATTTTTTTAATCGGTCCTATTTTGTTTAAATCGTTTCAAACCCCCATATAAACTTTGTGATTGGTTTAATTACATTAGTTACATTTATCTACGATTAAATGAACTCAACTTTTGATTCATAAGAACTTCTAATTTCTGAACATTTTTGCCATTAGATCAAAGCTTCATCAATCATAAACTTACTGTCGCCATAAATTTCATATCTATTTTGGCCAAAAATCACTGGATTCTTCAAATTTATGGTCAAATTTTAAGTTTGGATTTTCACCTGGACCACTCAATCCGTTTTGGCTATCACAAACGCTCAATTTCTGTTGAAAACCCTTTTTTCGTCAAAATCGTAATTTAAGCTTACCTTGCCAATATAGTTACAGAAATTTTTAGATCTAAGCATTATTCTCATGAATCACACTTTTTAAAAAACTTGCAAAAAATGGAAAAAACACCTAAGAGTGCTGCCACTTCCGACTGATCGATTTCATTAAAAAAATCACTGGGACTTTCCAATTAACAAAAAGTATGAAGTTTCACACCGATCAGATAAATCATCAACCTGTAGAAAAACAACACCACATGCACAGAGACCTACACAAGGATATTTTAAGAAACACGTTTTTGACTTCATTGTTAGAGCGGAATAGCTGACAGGTTGCACTTCACTAGTAACAATAATGATGTACACTGTACACTTTAGTTGTATCAAGAATGTTTTTGTAATGGCCAAGCTGTTTGTAATTGCAAAGCTAACAATCAGCTGCCCTTGACTATTAACCCATATTAGCCCAAACTACTTAGTAAATATTTCGAATGATGAAGTTGGAAAACCAAAAATTGTTGCTAAAATAAAAAACAACAGTTAGGTAACTGGCACGAAAAATGCAAAAAAATACCAACTTAACCTTCAAAGTCTGTCATACTAAATATTTTTTCGAGAGGATTTTTATTTAAACACAATTACCGCAATTAATGATTCGATAACCAGTTCCGGCTGGTTGTGGAAAATAACGAAATGTTTCGTGATAAGTGGTTAACTCCAAAAAAAGTGAATTCGATAGACTGCACAGTTGGCGAATATTGCGATACGAATTTTTATTTCGCCAATATTCTAATATTTTTATTTCGCAGAATGAAACAGCTTTTCTACCGCATCAGGATCTCTACCTCAAGAGAGTCGGGTCGTAAAATATCACCCCAATGCCCAAATTTTACGATATCATTTTAGTTTATAAGTCTATCGTTTTGGCGCTGGTGTCTAATTTTACTTTCTTTTACGCAGTACAGTCCAGACAGGTCTATTGACCAGGACAAAATTTCTTACGTACGCATTTTCCACGAATTGGAAGATCCATGCCTAATGTGGCGAAGATCTATGCGCCAGAAATCACAACTTCAGTAGGAGCTTTTGAAATTTTTGCAATGAACGTTATGTTTATTAATAAGAGTTGACCTTGTTGGTTTCGGTAGATTCAAAATTTGGTGGGTTGAATTTTTCGATTTGGAAACTTAGTGTGTTATATTTGAAAGCTTTATAATATATATAATTGTAGCAAAAGAAAATCGGGTGTTGGCCACAATAAAAACTCCCCTCTATTTTTTTATTTGTGATACAACATGCCGGCACTTGTCGTTTATTCTTGAAAATGATTTAAAAAGAATGCTGTATAAATTTTTCTGAAACACAATTATCTATAAAATTACCGTTGTGGCGCTGTGAACAATTACAATTTTTCTCGTGCCACGCTTAAATCAGTAAGCAGTTGTCTCATTCCAATCAAAACATCTTCTATATCGTTTGAAAGGTTTTGGTAGCTAATTATTGATATATCATAGAATATAGTAAAAATGTTACATATTATTGAAAAGAACTTGAACAATGTCACAAATTTAGCTCAAACACTCTACTAGTACTCAAAATTACCGTTGTGTCGCTGATAACTGATACACATTTTTCATTCTGATTTATAATCATAGGGCATATAGTTTTAAAGCTTTTGAATGAATTAAAAATTATTGAAAATTATTGGAAAGCTCTATGTTTCAAATTTAGTAGAACCACTTAGTACTACAACCCAGAATGGTGCTGGAAGCAAATACATTTTGTTCATTTCAATAAAATCGTTATGTTATCAACGACATTAGTTATCACTATTTGAAATACCGTTCTCTAATAAAGAAAATTGCATACAATGAACCTGCTACTTCTGGAGTATTGGTTTGCTAAACATATCTAACAAATACATTCTATGACTCATCTGGTACCACATAATGTGACTGTCAATGTTTTATATACATTTTTTATATACATTATAGACTTATTTTACATTTATGGAAGGCGTCTGGCCGTAGCAGTAACTTATTTTAATAAATAAGTCATGCAATGTCTTCAATAAATATTCTCATGGTAGAAGCTATATTATAGACTTCCTTTCGGTATAGAATTGGACCGCAAATTGAATATCATTTAAATTTGGTGTATTATGTCACGATAATGTTCAAAGTTTATTTTAATTAGCAAACCTGCACCATTTTAGAAGGTGCCCGACGTCTTCACATGCTTTAGTGTCGCACCAAACAATAACTAGCTGAAAATGGATATAGGTTTCCTTGAATGAAACGTGGCTAGTGCACTGAGAAAAATTTTGGTTTGTAAAATTAAAAACCGAAGTTTTTAGTTTCTAAAAGTTATAAATTTTTTTGAATTTAAAAAGTATTTTTTTGAAATTGAACGAGATTTTTACAAACTAATGAATAGTTTTTTTATTTTAATAACATATTTTATAAAATAATTTATAAAATACTTTTTAAATTTAAAAAGTTTATTTATTTAAACAGAATAATTTATTTCAAAAGAAGAGTTCTAGAATTTTAAAACAATTTTTTTGATATTAATGACAACTTTTGAAAATGTTTATATTTATTGGTTTGCCAGAAATCCCGTTGTTTTATTATTTAATTCGTCTATATTTTATATAATTCGCCAAATCTATATGTCCTTGTGTTATACTAAAAGTATGGAAGTTTTTATTTCTGGAGTTTGGTTTTGGACTTTTGGTCGTTGCAACCTGAGTAGACCAACTTTTTATCAGTACGAAACCAAAGTGCCAAGTGCAAGAAAGAACTTAAGGAAGTTCTTATTATATTTTTTTAAGGGTTGTTTGTATTTTTACACAAAGAAAGGACCCTGATGGTTAAAAATTGGAGAGGGGGAGTTAATTTCTACTTTTTGCGGTAGATATATTATGTTATAAGCAGATGAATTGTGTGGCATTTGTTAAAAAATAATTATTTAAAAATTAAAATAAATATTTTAAAACTAGCCAAAAGTTTTTTATTTTTAAAAATCAATCTCTTAAAATTTAAGAAAACTCTTTGGCAAAAGTAAGGAATTTTTTTTTGAAAATAAAAACAATTTTTTTATTTTATAAACAAATTTGGCGAAAATATTTATTTTAAAAATAAAAAGATTATCCTTTTGTTTTTAAAAACGAGAGTTTTCACCTAAAAAATATATTTTTTTTTTTTTTTATTTATTTAAATAGTACAAGCTTATCACATGATAATTTATTACTAATGATGATAACGCACTTATTTGAAACTAATAAGTGGAGCGAGTGTGGGTTTACAAGCAATCAATATGCTGCTCCCAATAATGAATTTTTATTTATTAGATGACCAGCTCATGTGGTTTAATTCTTTTAAGGCGTCTCAGTTCTATGTGTTATGTCAAGAAGTTGTATTGCTTCACTGTTGGTGTGTTGCAGTAATCTTCTTTCATGTTTGATGGCAAATTCCTGAATCACTACATCAATCCATTTAACGTTTAGGTCGTTGTGTAATTCCTCGTTGGTTACATAGCGGTAAGCATTCGTTATTGTTCGTAGAAATTTGTTTTGGCAACGTTGAATAATTAAACGATTTGATTCTTTAGTACATCCCCAGAGTTGGATACCATACGTCCAAATTGGTTTAATTATCGATTCGTAGATCAGGCGTTTACAGTACAGGCTAAGCTTAGAATATCTTCCTGTTACCCAGTACATCTCACGTTGTTTTATTTTCATTTGCTCTGCTTTTTGTCTAATGTGATATTTCCAGTTCAATCTTGAATCGAGATGCAATCCGAGATATTTAGCAGATTCAGCTTGGGGAATTTGTACCCCATTGAGAAATGTATGGATGTTGCTGTTTTTGCGCCGCAACGTGTATGTTACGTATACTGATTTCAGCTCGTTAAGCTTTATTTTCCAATCCCTGGTCCATTGGCTGATTCTATCGAGTGCTTGCTGTAAGTATTCTACTGCTTGGTTCTGCGATTCGCTTGATGCCAATACTGCGGTATCATCAGCAAAAGTCCCGATAAAGGTTGTTTCCGTTGTCGATATATCAGAAGTGTAAAGTAGATATAGGATGGGTCCTAATACGCTACCCTGGGGCACCCCTGCTATGGCTGGGTAAAAGTTAGAGCATGTTTCTTCATGTGATACTCTAAATATTCGTTTGAAGAGATACGACTCGAGCAATTGACAGTAGTAATTTTCTGGCACTAATTTACTTATCTTGTAGATAAGACCCTCATGCCACACTCTATCGAAAGCCTGTGATACATCTAGAAATAAGGCAGGGCAATATTTCTTCTCTTCTAGTGCTTGTTTTGTCTTTGAAGTCACGCGATGAACTTGATCAATTGTCGAATGTTCATTCCTGAATCCAAACTGGAAGTCAGGTATAATGATCATTGGTTTTAGTCGTTTCAATAACAACTTTTCAACCAACTTTGAAACAGTAGGTAACAAAGAGATCGGCCAGTATGATCCCAGTTGCTCGGCTGGTTTGTCTGGTTTTTTATCATGATTATTTTTGCAACCTTGAAGCACTCAGGCACATATTTAAGTCGAAAGCAAGCATTATATATATATATATATATATATATATATATATATATATATACATATATATATATATATATATATATATATATATATATATATATATATATATATATATATATATATATATATATATATATATATATATATATATATATATATATATATATATATATATATATATATATATATATATATATATATATATATATATATATATATATATATATATATATATATATATATATATATATATATATATATATATATATATATATATATATATATATATATATATATATATATATATATATATATATATATATATATATATATATATATATATATATATATATATATATATATATATATATATATATATATATATATATATATATATATATATATATATATATATATATATATATATATATATATATATATATATATATATATATATATATATATATATATATATATATATATATATATATATATATATGTATATATATATATATATATGTATATATATATATATATATATATATATATATATATATATATATATATATATATATATATATATATATATATATATATATATATATATATATATATATATATATATATATATATATATATATATATATATATATATATATATATATATATATATATATATATATATATATATATATATATATATATATATATATATATATATATATATATATATATATATATATATATATATATATATATATATATATATATATATATATATATATATATATATATATATATATATATATATATATATATATATATATATATATATATATATATATATATATATATATATATATATATATATATATATATATATATTAGCATTATAGCATTATATACTCCTTAAACATCCTTGGCGAAATTTCATCAATTCCAGGTGACTTTTTCGGATTCAAATTCATGTCTATTTCTTGCGCAATTTCTAGTGGGGTGACACTTCTGATATTTGATGGAGACCTATAGACTGGTTTAGGGTCAATCCTAGATTGTATGTCGTGTGGTTGAAATACTGATGCCAGATGTTGTGCAAACAGTTCTGCTTTGTCTTCATTACGTCGCACCCATTCTCCATTTGTGTTCCTTATAGGTGGCACTTGGATTATTGGTCTCTTGTATCTTTTAGTAGCTTTCCAAAGAGCATAATTTTTGTCAGCTTCAGGACCCAGTCCTTTCAAATAATTTTCAGTACAAGCTTCTTTATGTTCTTTAATTAATCGGTTAACTTTATTACTTACCCGATTAAATTCTCTTTTGTCAATAATTTTTCTGGTTCTATGCCATATGCGTATTTTTTTACGCGTTCTTTCATTTATCAGTTCTCGAATCACCAGGGGGTAGTTGATCTCTTGTACGACTTTCTCACCTAATACGGGTGTAGCCTCTTTAGCAGCTTCACACATGGAGTTAATAAAATGTTTAGTTTGTAATTCAAGTTCTTCTTTAGTTTTAAGACTAACGTTTAACTCAATTAGATTGTCCAGTTTCTCTCTAAATAATTCCCAATCAGTAAATTTATTAGTAAGGTTGAGTTTGGTTTTCTTTTTTATGACTAATGTACTCACAGTCATTAAGACCGGTGTGTGATCGGAAGTAAGGTCGTCAATACCTTCGACTTCAATGTAATTTGAGGCTATTCCTTTCGAGATATAAAAGTCAATCAAATCAGGAGCTTTGTTGATGTCTGTAGGCCAATAGGTAGTTTTACGCGATGAGTGATATTCACAACCTGACATTTCTATTGCACTTAAGAGTTCTTTTCCTTTTCCTGGTGTTATGAGTCGAGATCCCCACACAGTATGTTTGACGTTGTAGTCGCCTCCTATGATAAACCTTGGTCTAAGTTTATTAAAAATGTTAAGATATTGATTTCTTACGATATTATGTCTTGGTGGACAGTAGATCGCCCCTAAACTTAGTTCAGCACCATCGTGGTTAATCGTTATTGCAGTAGCTTGCATAAATGGCTCCTTAATTTCTTCTTGCTGGAAATGTAGGATATTTTGTTTGATTAAGATTGCTGTCCCTCCTTGAGCACGATCACTCGGATGCAATGTCCAATAGGCACTATATCCTGTTTTTTGATAAAGTTTTTCTCCGTAAAGTGCGTCTCTGATATTAAAGCTACATCTATGTTATTGGTTCTTAGAAATACTTCTAGTTCTTGAGCTCTTGCATTAAGCCCGTTAGCATTCTAGGCAATTATACGTAGGAACGTTATAGTCATTTACTTTTTATGTTTCAGCGGTTTATTTGGTGGCTTTGGAATTATCTTCCAGTTTATCCACCCTGGTAGCAAGCTGGCTGAAATTTTGTCTCATTTCTGCCTGAAATTCGGTGAGCATTTTCATTATATTACTAATGGTTGGCTCGTTGGACACAGGTTTCTGCCTGCTTTCTTGATTTAGATTGTTATTTGAGGTTTTGGTCACCTGGACCTAAAAAATATATGTATATTTTTTTATTTTTAGTGGTTTTTTTTCTCAGTGTGGTAATCAAAAATGGGGAAAGTTTGATTGACATATCGGTTTAAAGATAAAAAAAATTATCACTGTTCATTGTGCATGTTTTTTTTAGTTGGCATCTTCTGCTTGTTGCTAAAGCAGACAATTAATAAATAAACATATATAACGCTTTTAAATTACCACGGCTGAATTTGATAAAGCGCCTTTCAATAAAAATTTTTTACACCTGTAAGATACGAATCTAAAACAGTTTAGACCGTTCGACAGTTCGAGTTGGTTGTTGGTTTGGTTTTCATTATTTTGAAGATGAAATTAAGTTATCGCGGCAAGATCAACATAACTTGTTATATATATATACAATTATTGTACAATTTGGAGGTACATATCTCTTTCTAATAAGGCGCTAAAAATTTCAATTTATTTTTTTTTCAAATCTCGTTAAACTTTCCTTATATTTTCTAATTAGTTTTTTCTTCAAAATATTCGTGCGCACAAAAAGGCCGACAAAACGCTTTGGATGTCCATCACTGACCTGTTTATATTTCTCTTATAATTTAAAAATCGATCGAGAATACACGTAGCAGAATTTTAACAGAATGACCAATAGAATTTTGGTCTAGGTTTTTTTCCATTGCAAAAAAATACTGTGCACGTCAATTTCAAACAGGTAATATACGAACGAGATGACAGATCTATATGAAACTTCAAACGTGTTCATAAAAAGTAGTACTATATTTAGAAAAATAAAACGATGCACCTAATATCTCTATCTCATATCGAACGACAAAACTTACTGATCAACCAAGTATATTCCGATCAGACTGAATGTGCAACAAATGCCATACTCTAATAACGCTAAGTACCTCGGAATGACGCTAGACACTAAACTCAGACAGAACTGGCTTATTGGAAGAAACCCCATACTGGCAACACAGAAACTGCCGCATAAACAAATTCTAAAATCTATCTGAACTGATGGTAATCAGCTTTGGGGCTATAGCTTTGCGGCTGATATCTAAGATCGTACAAACATTGCAAAACGAAGTACTACGTTGCAGTGTGAATACCCCATTGTTTAAACATTCAATACGTTAGTGATAAAATACAAATTTTGCAAGGAGTCATGTGCTCCAACTGCAGCAGCATGACATTTTGGTGCTTACTGAATCGCACGAATATGGCGAAGCGCATAAAAAGCACAATGCCTCTGGAAGTAGTGGTTCCCTAAGTCGCTGACATCAAAGGGCTGACAAAACTTGGATGAACCGATTGGTCTCATTCCATAAAAAGAAACTACCAGTTAAAAGATTAATGCCGAATTATACTTCAATTTTTTTGTTGATTCATTCATTCAAAAATTTTTTCGATCAATCGTCTCTTGTGAAAAAATGCAGAAGAAAAAAATCGTCATTCTGGATTAATATGACTGGTTGAAGAAATTGTTTAAATGAGTTAGTGAACGAAAAAATTGAAGTATGAATTCGGCCTAAACTAATAAAACAATTACTAGACAAGTACCGAGATTAGTTGTAATATTATACACACTCTAAAAAGTTTGATCAAATCTAAACTAAACATCCATTAATTTTATTTAAATTATTTTAGCAATTTCCATACAATAAATGTAGTAATGAAAATTTTTGTTATTTATTCAATAAAATGTTGACTTTTTTCAATTAGTTGTTTAAATTTCATCACAAATATGTTGCAAATTTACTTGTTGTTGGAAACTAAACAATACATTTGTTGAACTTTAATCAATGATAAATTTTCAATAGAAATGTTGAATAAAATCATTTTGTGGTAAATATTAAACATAAAATTGTTGAATATTCAACAAAATAAAACAAAATTCATTTAGAGTTAGATGCCATATTGTAAAAATGCATTAAAACTGAAGCTACAGGACTGCAGAACGAACATCAAAAGTTAGTAATCAAGAAAGTGGAATTTAAGTAGTTTGTGCGATATTTTTTCTTAAAGGTAAGTACGATATAAAATGTTTATAAAATATTGTAATAATTCTTAGTAAAAATTTAGTATTAATATTTAACAAAGTCGTGTTTAATACGTGTGAGATCTTTCGTTTCGAATAGTTTGCGTAAAGCAAGCGTCTATAACGGCAAAAATTGTTTTAAAACAATTGTGTTTTTTCTTAAAATTTATCATTTATAGGAGGGTACAAAAATGGAAGACGTTATCAAGATCATTGCCACGAATATTCCATGGATCGCAATAATTGGTAAGTAATGTTTTCAAGTTCGATGTAAAATGTAAAACGTATATTTTTACTCCTTAGATGAAACTTTGAAAACAAAAATCGGGTACATTTTTATTGAAAGAATCGAAGTCAGCAACACTACAACAAATAGTAATAAAAGTAATTTGGTTCGAAAACTGGATGCAATGCCAGGGACTCAAGTTATAATTTGGTTTTATACTAATTTAGTCTACCTGAATATAAATTTTTTTTTTACCTTTAAATCATCCACTTTTATTTTTTAAAATTTCATTTTGAATTGAATTAGTATGCCTATACGAGTATTGATGAATAAACATTTTCGAAATTTTATGTTAGCCCATTTTATAAATTTACTATGTATAATTGGAAAATGTATCTAAGTATTTAGTTGTTATTCGAATGAAATATTATATATATAACATATAATTTAAATATGATAAATTTAAAAATAAAAGTAAATTTAGACTAAAATATCAACAATTTTGAGTTTAAATTCGAACAACGAGTGATTGAAATTCAACAAATTATATGAAAAATTCAGCATATATCTTCCAAAAATTCAACAATTTTACATGCTAATTTCATCAGCTATTGTTGAAAATCAAATTTAATTTGTTTCAATTTAATCGTAAATATGTTTAAAAAGCGTTTAAATATAATTTTATATTGTTTAAAGGTAAACACATTTTGTTAATAATTCAACAATATTCAAAATATTATTAATAACTTTTTTGTTTAAATTCTCTCCTTCAAAAGTTGACGTTTAAACAGGAAGTTGAATATTTCTTTCGAGTTTAAAATTACTACAATAATTGAGTGTAATTAGTTACACTCAATTATTGAAGTAAAATCCAACAAAAATTTTTTAGAGTGCACATAGAAAGACTTCTATAAAAAAATACTACACTTGGGTGCAAGAAATTAGCACATTGATCAATTTTCAACAAAAAAGGGCTTTATGTGCTGCTGGTCACTCCATAACAAACACATCCACCACTTGAAGCTACTGGTACATGATACCAGCCGTATTCCGCCTCGCATTATCCTGCATGAACAGGAAGGTTTCACCAATAAACCCGGCAAAACGTCCTCTTAGTTGTCGTGTACTTCCTCAATGTACCGTTGATGAATACAATATTTGTATTCGCGCAAATGCCTACCCAGACCATGAACAATCCACCACCATACAAAAAACGTTCTTCATTGCAACATTGTGCAAATCGCTCTCCTGATCTTCTGAACGCTTTTCCTCGCCCATGGTTGCCAAGAAAACACATCCTGCACTCGTCATAGAACAGGACTGTTCTTCTGTCCAATCGGAATGCTCGTGAGCTAAATGAATGCGACCTCAAGGGTTGTCCAAATAAAGACAAACCTGCTAGTTACGCAAGCTGCAAGTAAATGCAAAAAATAACATGCCCATCAAGTAGGTTACCTTTCATGTATAACGTATACAAAGCTGTGCAAACCTCAACATGCAGTGTTGTTATAGAATAGCGAGATCAGAGATATATGTTGGGTCAGGGATAAATAGTTGGTTCAGAGATATCTGAACGCATCAGACATAGATGTATTATGTATGCAAGTATTCATAATGTTGGCATGAACATGGTGAAGCTAGGTCAGTTTTGTGATAACCACTGCACATGTGTTGAAATATCATTGAAGGTTGGTTGGTTCTACCTATTTCAATATATGCCTAATACGGTGAACCAGTCGAGTACCACCCGTTCAAAATCGAAACGATCCAAAGCTCTTTATCGGGTCAAAACTCGTGGCATGACCAATTAATCGTTGAAAATGGAAGAAAATTTTAGTCTTCATATTGAACTTGCACGAAAACCCAACGACGTTCTCGTCTAATGGGAACTCCAATATTGACCTAACAATGGTAAATGGATTCTTGCTTGGATCGATAGTTGGGTGATGTGTATACGAGAAAGTTGGACATCTAGTGACCATAGAGTCATCACGTTTGATCAAACTGGCCAATGAATCATCCGCTTGCAAGTAGCAAAATTCTGAGATTTGCCACTAAGATAGCTAACTTGGTAGGCACTTGGTTATCCCTTGCGACATTGTTGAAACACTTCCAGAAATTAATTCGATAAAGATGAAATCTCGTGTGGAGCTGCTCTAAACACAATTAGCCAGTGTCTGCAAGAACTCAATTTTCCTCATGTTAGATGCTCTATACATAAGCTAAGAAAAGCATACCAGACGGAAAGGAACTAAAAATCAAAAGAGTGGAAACTATCCCTCTTTTGAGGAACAAGAAATAAATACTTCCATGAAGTATTTAAACCGAAGCAAAGCAGTTTCTAACTGTACGACACGGAACATAGTAGTAAAGACCACTGGGGTCTTAAATACAAATTTGTAGTTTTAAATACCATTCGGAAGACAAATGGAGTTGTGGCGCTTCACACGCTTGGAGCTACTTAACCTAATTCTGTCTGACGAAACACCAGACGAGTATGTCTACTGAAGATGCGATAGTCCGCCTAATCAACACTGTCGAAACCCAAAGTTCAAAATTTGTTATGGGTATATTTTTGGATATTGCCGGAACAAGCCTAGTGTCATCGCGAGTTTATCGGTTTACCATCTCCCTAGAAACACTATGAATGTTTTTAGGAGCTACTTCAGTAACCGATTCGCAGCAATCAGAGACATGTTTGGTCCTGTATTCAAACAAATGTCCTCAGTGCACTGTTTTGGGTCCTCTAGTCTGGAATATCGTGTTCAACACGAAACTCGTGCTTCAGCGTCAGGGTCAAACCACAATTAGTAATATGAATCAATGGTGTATCAGCAAAGAAAATGTCGCTATCTGCAGGGAAAACAGTAATTCTGTAGGGTCGAAACTTGAAAATGGTCATGTCTGTGAGATATCTAGTAGTTGATCTTGATGAACGAATGGGAGTACATCTCACGTTCTAAGAGTCTGTGAAATTCACGAACTTCTTAGAGCCGCTATTTCAGTTGCACCGCATTCAAACGACAATTTCGCAATGAAGTCGTCACAATAAGGTTGTCAATACGCTCTCAACTCAAATTTAGTTGATTAGCCACTTCACTTTTGTACAATTAATGCAAACACTTGAGCAGCTATCTCGGGTGTGCGGTATTCATTTTCTTGTTCCGGAAGAAAACGTTATCGATCAAAAATCGTTCAGGCGTTGATATGCGAATAATGACAATTTCCTTTAAACGTACCATTTTATACCTGACACAATTTCTGCAACAGGTGCTACCATTGGATTACTGGTATCATTGGACAGGTGATGAAATGATCTTGAACTTGACATACTTTGATTGAAACAAATATTTCAATTCGTGAGAAAATTAAAAAAAAGAAAAAATGCTACTGTACAAACTTTTTGCACCCAAGTATATTTGTTCTGATACGTTGTTTCTATTGTGCTGTGATGTGTTTGAGTTTGTTAAGGTTATCCGCGCAATATGTTACTGTAGATCAAATTTTCAAGCCAATATCTGCCAGTTAATTTTGCGATGCAAAGTTGATGCTGCAATATTATTGCCATAAGCATCGAATTTGGAAATTCGTTAAACTGTTGTTAAAGGCTGTTGTTATATGAAAATCATTCTACGGATTCGTTCGATAGTCCTAAAAATTTATGAAAAAAAGATTTAATTATAAATTGTAATCCACAGCTGTTTCGCTTGCTTTCACAAAACTCTTTTGTCGCGTACATGATATCAGAAATAAATATTTCCATACTCGCTAATGAACTCAAAACCAATTAAATTATTTGAAATGCTTTATACCACGCCTACTAGTTCCGAACTCTAATTGAAATTGTTTTATCTTTGTTGTTGTTTTAGTACATTTTGTGTGTTACTACAATATTTGTTCCGAACTAACTCACTATGTCATGAACGCACTATTAAGCAGACAGAGAAATAATCAGATGATAATTTTCAAAAGATACTTTTCCTTTGAAAAATCACTTTAAAGCATAACAAGTCTGATTATATTTGCAAATAATGAGCTAAATATGTATAATGATCTTTTTCAACTAACTTTTGGATTTGGTTTTAGTAAACATTAAAGTATACAAAAAATTATGCATTTTGAATAACACAGCAGTATTTTTTACACGGAAGTGCGCCAGGTGTAAATGGAAAATGTAAAATAGGTCAAATTAAAAATTTCTAAAGAGGTATGTATACAACTATAAAAATCTGTTCGAGATGCAGATCACGTAAATTATAAAAGTTTTGAAAAAAAAAGTATAAAAATTTAACGTGATAGAGCTCTAAAATAAATTAATTTTTTTTTCTCCTTAAAGATTTTTCTATGAATAAATATAAAAAGAAAATCTTATAATAAAAAATATCATAATACAATTTATACGACAGATAGAAATAAATAAGCAAAAAAGAAGAAAAATGAGCGACAAGCTAAAGCCAATTTAAATTTAATATTAGTCATGAATGGGATGTACGTACATATACACTCGTGTACGAAAAAACATTGATATATAATGTATATCAATGTATATCGGTGCAGATGTACTACTAGAAGCAAACTAAAATGTATGAAAATTCCGTAGAAATTGTACAAAAAAAAAAGTTTTATTACTCTGTGAATGACAATGTGCTTATGTATATACGGATATATTCTGATTGGAAGAAGACGAAAATGAAAATTCCACTGATGTAATAATAATTGGCGCCAATAAAAATCTCACATTTACATATTTGTAAGAATTTGTAGAATTATCATACGAGTACATCTATACAAGTCAATCATGCCTTTGAGCCGCACAGATTTTTTGTTCTTGGTAATTTTCGAATATAAAAACAACATTTTCTTTTGAATTGAACGATCGTTATAACGAAAATATTTTTTTAATGAAAATGTTTCACATAAATTGTGATAAATTTGTTGATATAATTTTGTTTCAATTTATTAGTGTCTGGAATATAATGTTAGTGGGTTTAGACAGCTAGCAGGTATATTTCCTCGGCTATGACTAAGTATTTTATTTTGATTTATATTACATTACCACTGGCGGGATCGCACAATAAAGAACACATGGTCAACTTGAGTGTTTACTTTATTCTAATCTTTATTGTTACGAAAAAAATTATTTATACAAAATTAATATCTGTCTAAGCAGTTTATATGAAACTAGCTGAAGTGCCCGGCTTTGCTCGGGTTATAACTGAACTGCTGAAATTCAATAGAGGTTTTTTTAAGTTTATAACTAATTAAAAAATATGTTGTTGGGTTTATCGCCATGCTTGCTTGTTAACCACATTTTTTGATTTTCCTCTCGGAGTTAAAACATACAAATTTTTTGAAGTCCCTAAATATTTGATAACACCCTCACAGCTTTTCTCGGCTAAATTTATAAGCAATCGCTACAGAGGATCAAAAATTTGTAAATATATTGTAAATTCATGCTTGCTGGTGAGCATGGCGAAGTGGTAACATTTTTTAATCACTAAACCCTCTATGTTTTATTCTCGGCTACTTAAACGTATTCGTTCCAAATTTGGAAGCAATTGCTCGAGTTCATCAAAAGTTGTTATATATTTTAAATTCATGCTTACAGATGAGCATGTGAAAGTGGTAATGTTTTTTAATCACTAACCCCCTATGTTTTTTCTCGGTTGCTAAAAAGTATTCGTGCAAAATTTCGGGTGCAATCGGTCGAGTGGGTCAAAAGCTTTCATATATTGTAAATTCCTCTGTACAGGTGAGCATAGAGAAGGGGTAACATTTTTTGATCACTAACCCCCTATGTTTTTTCTCGGCTGCTAAAAGTATTCTTGCAAAATTTGGAAGCAATCGCTGTAGTTCATCAAAAGTTGTCATATATTGTAAATTCGCC
Organism: Nephrotoma flavescens; assembly: GCA_932526605.1. Classification (NCBI taxonomy): domain Eukaryota; kingdom Metazoa; phylum Arthropoda; class Insecta; order Diptera; family Tipulidae; genus Nephrotoma; species Nephrotoma flavescens. The sequence continues at coordinate 86,460,071 of OW052220.1, read as the reverse complement.
TTTACAGATGAGCATGGGGAGGGGGGTAACATTTTTTGATCAGTAACCTCCCTATGTTTCTTTTAATTGCTAAAAAGTATTCTTAAAATTTGGGAATAATCGCTTTAGTACATAAAAAGTTTTCATATATTGTGAATTCCTGCTTACATTTGAGCATAGAGAAGGGGTAAAATTTTTTGATCACTGACCCCCTATGTTTTTTCTCGGCTGCTAAAAAATATTCTTGCAAAATTTGGGAGCAATCGCTTTAGTTCATCAAAAGTTGCAAAAGAGCATGGAAAGAGGTAACATTTTTTGATCACTAACCCCCCTATGTTTTTTCTCAGCTGCTAAAAAATTTTCTTGCAAAATTTGGGAGTAATCGCTCGAGTGGTTCAAAAGTTTTTGTGGAACAAACATAGTTACATACTTCTGTATATATAGATAGATAGATATAGATAGATAGATAGATAGATAGATAGACAGATAGACAGATAGATAAAAAATTGAAGATATATAGATAGTTGTATCAAAAATTTAAAACTGTGTGAAAGATCGAAACTACATTGTTTGCGTTGGTGTACAGAAACATTTTAGACTTATTATTTTGCGTGTTGTGTAGTTCTCAACATATTCCTCTGTCCTTAAGCATCCGGAACTGGGTCTACCTTTTTCGGTGCCGCTTTAAGGCTTCTTATTTTTCTCATCGAATACAAGGTAACCAAGACAAGGATTGCTAGGAGTAGCAAGTTTATTGCAAGATAAAGATGATTGTCATACACGGTTACGTCAACTGGCGGTAACTCCATCTGTTCCTTGTGCTGTCGCCATAATTTCGAAAAAAGTTGTTTCCGAGATTTGGTTCAGCCGCGCTATATGATTGTTATTTTTTATTTATCATGTTGCTTAGGTTGAGTTGTGGTAAAAACGAGATCTGTAACTTAGTGCTAGATCATTTGTGACTTGATACTGTGAACGTATTTCCATGCAGGGTGCAGCTTGAATGTATTTTTAGAACTCCCTCTTCTTTAATGAATGTGGGTGCTATTTCAGTCCATCCAGTTTCACGATAACCGCATAGTCGGTTGCAGCTGGTCCTGGGTTTTGTCCCGAAGATCCAAATATTTGCATTTATAAATACATATTCCAGTTGGTACATTATTGAAATTGGTATAGGAAGTGATGAATAATAAATTTTGCTCCCTAGACCCCGGAAACTGTTATTTCAAATATAATCGTCTTTCGTAGTTTAATAGTTTGATGTTAACTATCTTGTACATGTCTTTTATGTTCTTATTTTGAAAGGAGTAAAAATCCGATCAAGAGTGGATCTAGCCTGCCAAGCTTCTGTTGGCATTGTTGGTTGGAACTTAACTTATAAATGCCCTCTTTGTAAGCATTGCTGGCTCAATAATTGAGTACGCCAAATAATCCGTTCGCAACTGCACCAAAAAAAAATGCTGTATAACATAGCGAAAATTTGATAGTGGAAAATAAAAGATTACGCTACTCGCCGCAAGTGGCCAATTAATTTTGTTATGTAATTACCCGCGGAAATTTTTTATTCATTTTGTATCTTTTTTCACTAAGTAACACAATCTCAGAGGAATAAAATATTAAAAGTGATCCTAGGTTATTAGAATAACAACCGAAAGAATTAGCTACTAAGAAAAGAATTCTGATCCATAAATTTTCCACAAATCTTCCACGTAGACTAAGTATGACCTAACCTATTAGAAAAACAACCGAAAACATTGGATACTAGTGGAAATTTTTGAGATAGGTATTTGCCAAAAACTGAAAATCAAAAAATTCCTGTGAAAATTCCTGCGAATTGTCCCTGTATTCGATGCAAATTTTACAAAATTTAATTAAGAAATAGAAAAGTTCCCTACAGTTTAAAATTTAGTTATATCGTGTGAAATGTACATGTACCATTTTTCATAAGGACTGGTTATGAAATGACCAGTTTAGTACAGCACAATCAGATTCTAGAATTTTGTCCAGAACTTACTTTAAAATCCTTGATCAATACTAATCAATACTACTCTCCATATTTCATCGTAATTCGTTAAAAAATGGCGGAAAGACGGAATATTGTTAAATTTCAATATTTCATATACGTAAATCCTTTACTACCGAGTTCAATCAATTTGCCAATATTTTATTCGGCTGAGATGTTTTATTTAGTGAAAAAAGTGATACATAATGAATAAAAAATTTCCGCTGGTATAATTACATAACAAAATTTATTCTCTTTAGTGATAGTGCTGTCACTTGTGGTGAGTAGCGTAATCTTTTATTTTTCGCTGTCAAATTTTCGCTATCTTTTACAGCATACAAAATGACAGTTCGTCTAGTTTCCGGATTTGTTGTGAAAAAGGGTAATTATTTCAAAATAAAATATAATACAAATTATATTTATTTTTATCCTTCATTTGCAGCTTCATATTTATTTTTATCCTTCGGGAGTTTGCTTCTTTGAAAGTAAATATTACCACGCTGCAATTTTCTCGATCCGAAAATTTTTAAATGTATTGTAAACCATTATCCTCATTGCTATCAATATTTACCATGTGCTCTGTAAAGAATTTCTAAATTATTTTACAAACTTGTAAATATATCAACGTAATAGCAAATATTGCTTATCCACCGTGAAATCAAAATAATAAAATTTACTCAGCAAGTTGTAATAATTGAATAGTTAAAATCGCAGTAAATACAAGGCGCTCGTATGGCTGAAATTTTAGACAGTTTTCATTTAATATTACTACGCTTTTTTTGTGAATATCACCGATTATTTTTTTTAGTGATTTTTTAGTTTATTTTTTTTTCAGCTCCTTTATTATTTGCCCTGCATATTCTGGGCGTATCAGCAGTGTTTTCGTAAGTGGTATGCCGACCTAGAGGTTGAATTCTTTCTTCAGGATGTTCAGTAACCAGGTCACTTTATCTTTCGCACTTCTAGCCTATTTTCCATCGGTTGTTTTGATTGGGGGATCTGCGTTTTTGGTCGTTTTAACCATTTTGTTGCTTTCCTGAGGGAATAGTCGGTATCTTCAGTTGGAGCTGGTGAACAAAGATTCCAATTGTTCCAGAGATTTTCCAATTGTTTAATTTTTCGCAGCTTTTATGAGTGCCTTAATTTTAATGCACAAGTTGTTTAAGGTGGTTTTGTTTTGCGGCACATGCATAGTCAACCATTTCTTTCGGGTTTTTCGTTTTTTCGTTGATTGTAAGCTGTGGTGATTTTTTTTTCTATTATATTTTCACTAACCTTCAGAATAACAGGAGAATGATCAGATATTAGACTTTCATCATTTTCTAAGAAGATGTATAGCGTTCCGATATGCCTTTAATGGTCAAAATGGTGAGTTTTTTTTCGTTTTGCTTTCTGGCCGCCAATGATCCCTATCCAGAGGTTTAAATGAATATCGAATAGCATTCATTCTAACCAAAAAAAAAAACTACACGTTGTTAATGCTTTGTACATAAATTCTTGTTCCTCGGCATGATGAATTCGGATTAACTAATATGCCTGCTTGATGCCATGAAATCCGCGGAAAGTTGCAAAGTCTGCCCGTACACTAGTTCAGCTGACCTACTTTGAAAATCATCCCAAAACGAAGTTCTTAAACCGAATAACATTATTGGTAATGATCTTGTCCACCGTTTCTTGGCTACTCCTTGGTGGTACGGTAACATCGTTTTATTAAACCATTGCACGCTGAAATGTTCGTTATTGGTGTTGCTTCACACCGGCGAGTGTATATTACTTTTGACTTATGGTAAAGGCCATATGATATCGACGTTAAGCTCATCGAATCGTTTTCTGGTCACTTCGAACGCATCGGTTTTGCTTTTAACGTGCTTTGTTACTTTGTACCTTATTCCTACCTGAAACGTATTTCCTAGGTCATTGCTAGCCAAATACACTTTTGATTAATTTGCTTTTCTGTCGTTCTTATTTGTCTTCGGAATGACTTTGGATTAAATGGGCGCTGAGTACCAGTTGAACCACGCATTACACAAAATATTGTCAATATTGTCGATTCTAAACGGTTCTAAGATCAAAGTTGAATTTGTGTCCATAAGTGCTTCAAGTTCCAAATCATTAATTTGTGGGTCGGCAAATGAGACGTAATCAATCGAGGTGCCGATGTCAATCTGTTCGATACATGAAGGGGTGTCTGCTACGATGTTGCAGTCTCCAGAAATGTGTCTAAATGTCAGCGTTGTCTTTCGGACATGTCAATGGTTTGTGGTCGGAAAACGAAATAAATTCTCGATCGTCGACAAAAATGATAGTCTCTAATAGCCGAATAAGCCGCTAATAATTTTTTTTTGTAAGTACTGTTTATTTACGTCGAATAATTTTCGTGAATTGCCAACTTTTTTCCGTAAGATGCTGTAACACTGTTCCTATAGCTGTGTTCGATGTGTGGACATAAATTGCGAGCTTAACTGTTGGTATCGGATAAACTAATTGAGTGTAAATCAATAAATTGGTTTTGCTCATTACGAATGCCTCGATTTTTACGTGATTCCATGCAAACCACATTTCGTTAGCTAGAGATGTTGTATTATTCCCAAAGTCAGAAGATGTGAAATCCATGGTATTATCGATTTTTTTTTACGGCTTTTCAAAGCTCGTATAACGCTGCTACATCATGTACAGTGCTGGATACAAAAATTCGTTAATAAATTTATCAGGTTCAAATAAAAGGAATCCTTAGATGGTAGGCAGCGCTTTGGAAATTTTCTAATAATATCCATTTCCTGTTTTTGTGCGATATGCTATTTGTAGATTCTCGTTTTTTGCGAAATCGCACCTGCCCAGATTTATTAACAGGCTCGAGTCTCTTAATCGTTGGATGACAATGTTTATTGTGTTGATTCACAGAAACAGATGTAAGGAAAACGGAAATCAAGTTTTGAAATAAGGAATGGAATAGTTGTTACTATTACTTTATGTCTTGCTACTCAACTGAAACTCGGTGCTAAGCTCATACTAAACCGATTTTTGTGAACTTGGTACATGACTCAAGCTGGCGTGTGAAATTGGTAACAAATGGGATAATAATGCCCGATAATCTATACATTATCGCCAGTTACCGTCTTTCTTTATTGTCATATAAAGCGAGCGAGTATTTGTTTTTTATGGTCGACCTACTCGGCATTGATTGTTGTTTTGCCATACGACTGCATTCGAATTGGTTTGGATTGGATTGCTGTTTGAGTTGATGAGTTTCGTGCATTTGATGTCGACTATTAAACTGAAATGTAATGGAGAGTCAGCATCTAAAATGTATAGTTCGACCAGCATTACATGTCCATATAATTGGCCTACGAAGTCCGATGTTAAAGGTTAGATTGTTTCCGTAAGTATCAATTGTTGTGAAGTTTTCTGTGAATAGTTTGAAAGATGACGGATTGGCTGTTTGAATATTCAATGGAGGGATCACCGAAAACTCGACAACTGTGTCTAACATGTTTTGCGAATTGGCTACGGTCACTTGCCGCATGAAGTGCGGTGTCTAATGGTTTTCCGCCTTCGATGTTGTTTGGTGGGGGGTGTCTTAAAAATTACATAGCTTAAAGCATTTTATCGCTCGTGAATAATGCAGTAATGCTATACCGACAAACCGGATGCTGTTTTTTAATTTTATGTTTGCGAACGAATACTAGATTTTGAATTATTTTTATTTTCGGATTCTGTGCTCACTATTTGTTTCCAAAACAATGGATTCATCAATGGCGGTTGAAATAAGATGATTGGGGTCCTTATACTTTTCAGAAAATGTCTTATTGCTACAGGAAATGGAGTCCAATCTTTTCCTCTTTAATTCTTCAGTACTCGTTTTCTCCGCAGCAGAAGGCATCGACCACCAAATGGTTTTGTCGGTTTTGCCTTAATCCGTGTTTTGGCTATGATTTGCATCGATTGCTGCTTGTGGCTACTCTTCTTACCCTTTTTCGTTAGCACTACCATCAATATTTTCAATATCTTTATCTCTTAAAGCGGTTTTTCATTTGCATATGGGCCATCCAAATCGGAATCGTTGGAATCCGGTTCATAATTTGTATCATCGCCGTTACCAGAATCGTGATCTCCAGAATTGTCTACACTAGTCGAAGCAGCTCTAGGATGATCTTGCCCACAAATTGGTTCACTCACATTTTGCCCATCATCGTCGGTACCTCAATCAAAATATTCAGCAAAATAAAGTTCGTGTTCTTCCTCTGTAGCAATTCACGATGAATATTTGTCAAATAAACAAATCTATCCATGTTTTAACTGAAAAAAATTAGCACACAAAATAACACAAAACCACTTCACGTAATGAGTACCCAAACACGTATAGAGAGGATGTGTATGCATCGCCTCGTTCTTACCGAAACAACAACAAAATGAAATCGGAACTCATTCCGATAACAAAGCTAAAGATAAAATACATTGAAAGATATCCGAAAAATATGGTGGTGCTGAACTCGGTAATGTATTTTATCGCAAGTCGAAAACCCTTGGCGAACGCAGCACCCCATCACCATTCTAAGGTTAGGCGCTAATACTTGTATGACGTGATTGAATATTTTTTATTGTAACCTGACACTAAAAAATTATTTTTCTCACATTGTAGCTCACTGCAAATAGTGAATTCTTAGTACTTAGTTAAAAAAGAACGACTCGTGTCATTTAATAGCATTAAAATATTTCTATGTAACTTATTTCATTTTAAACGTGCACACTTTTAAAGGAAAAGGTGGTCCTTATTTTAATAGGTACGTACACAACAAAGATAAAATGAATAAAAATAAAATAACAAGTTGAAGAGATGTGTACTCGTACTCGTACTCTCTGCATTCTAGCTAAAGATTAAGTAAATATTGTTTTGAATGAATTTCCAATTTAAAGAAATAAAAATGAAAAAAATTCGACGAAGAATAAAATGCTCCGGGAGAATTCAATGTACATAGTTACAAAAAAAAAAAAGTTTGCAACAATAACAACAAAAAAAAATTATCGATTAAATCTTTCTTTATTTTTCAAGAAATAAAATAGAAATTGGAAAACGATGATTTTTCAATATTTAAATAGATGTAGATATGTATATAAATATGGGATGGACAAAAATCACTTTCCTCATCCCATCCGAGTAAGATTGGTATTCATAAGGTTATACATTATACCCGTACATATTAATAATGCTAGGTAGCTCTATATAAACAGAGTATACTGGGGGTGTTTTTTCATATATATATATATTTTTTTATAAAATTTACGGATCGGAATACAGCACACGGTGCAAAATGAAATTGAAAAGTTATTAAATTTCAAACTTTGGAAATTAGAAAAACACTGAGTACGATTTAATTTTTTCGTTAGATACGAGTTTTCGTTAGTATACGGATAATCTAGGATCGATTTTCATTGATTACGTATAGAAAATATGAATAAATGGGAATTATTTTTGCCCTCGTGAATCGATTTAAATATATATCTGTAGTTAAACGTTTAACAACGTAATGAATATTATGTACCTGTTTTTATGTAGAAGTTGGTAGGAGTAAATGATTGATTTCAATTTTGATTTAAGCAAATTGTATTTGATAATAAAAAACCGGGATTTTGGCTAATCCGAAATGGTCATATTGAATATTATTTATTAGTCAAATTATCCGTATGGGTTTCCAATTTAAATTATCCGCTTAGATCGTATTTTACCTGTTGGTTCAAGCCAATCATTTTCGATTGATTTAAATGTATATTAGATTGAATTTTTAATATTTGACCATTTGATTCTGAATTAAATGAAAACATTATGTTCAGTTATTAGGGGTTCATATACCTGAAGTCGATGTATGTTGAATCTTTTAACTGAATCAAAATATTATCTAAAATTTAGACAAGATCAATTTATTACATAATTTTTAGGACATTGCGACTTTTTTCGTATATTTTACAAATTGGTCATACCTCATCAAAGTATAATTTTAATTTTTAAATAAAAAGAATTATAAGATGAACAGAAGGGGCTCTGTTATTAGAGCTAGCCATGTATGACCAGGAATCAAACAAATCGAATCAATTTTTGTTTAACTAATAAATTGAAAAATTCTTGTTTAATTCCAACCACAAATTGGAATTAGAATTTTTATTATTAAATATTATTGTATTTAATTAAATGCGCTTATTACTGGGAGAGGCTTTGACCACTTTTTAATTAACTAAACAGTTTGGTTGATTGATTAGAATGTATGGCTAAGACTAAGCAGGGATCCCGGATACGCCAGGCCTACCGTACACACTTTTACATATAAGAAGTTGGAGGGATATGTAAGGTTATTAAATATGAAGATCATTGGAGGTTATTAAATATAGCAGTTAAAGTAGCTTACAAATGTTTATAAATCATATTTCATATGCATGAATAGTTTTTCTAAAATTTAATTTAATATTAATACTTTTTGGTTGCCTAAAAATACGAGTATAAAGTTTATTAATTGGGAAACATTTCCCAACTTCTGAAATTAAATAAAACCAAAAAATGGTACTGCTGAAAGTTGCAAAAATATTTATTATGTTGAAAATTGACGCAGAACGAGCTTACTAATAAAATGAATAAATGAACTAAGCATCGCGACTTAATAATTTAATGAGGAGCTGCTCCTGCAACTCGAAAGCTCATAATGCACAGAGATACTGGAATTATATTCAACATCAAATGTTTTTCTTGAAACCAACAATTAACTTAAATATATTTTTTATTACCCCCTAAAATCTCCCAAAACAGTACTACTTATAGGTTATTTTAAAATTTTTTAACTAAAATCCACTTCGTGCTTGTAATAATCTGTTTTTCTAATTAGCATTTTTCACATAATAGCATTTTTTTATTTTAATTTAAACTGTAAAACATATATGATTGTAACAATGTAATTATTCACTTTCTACATGTAATAATGGTAAAGTAATTTTATTTGTGTAAAAATTAATAATATTGCTTGAGTAAAATTTAAGTATATAAATTATGGTTATTTTAATAAATTTTAATAAATGAATAATAAAATTCACTTCGTGCATGTAATAATGTATTTTTCTAATAAGCATTTTTCAACTAAATGCATTTTGTATTTTAATTTAAACTGTAAAACATATTATATGACTGTAACAAAGTAATTATTCCCTTCCTGCATGCAATAATTGTAATGTTACTTTATTTCTGAAAAAATTACTAATATTGAGTGACATTTAATTATATAAATTCTGCTTGTGGTTATTTTAATAAATTTTACTAAATGAATAATAAAATTCACTTCGTTCACGTAATAATCTGTTTCTTTAATTTAATAACTGTAATCTAAAATTTTACTAAATGAATATTAATATCGAATTATTAAATGAATATTAACTTCGTGCATGTAATAATCTGTTTTTTTAATTATCATTTTTCAAATAAATACATTTTATATTTTAATTTAAACTGTAAAGCATATATAACAGTAACAATGGAACTATTCACTTCTTGCATGTAATTATTGTAATTTAATTTTATTTGTGTAAAAATTAAAAAATGACTAATATTGCTTGAGTGAACTTTATATATATAAATTCTGTTTATTTGTGGCTATTTTAATAAATTTTACTAAATGAATATTAATATTCATTTCGTGCATGTAATAATCTGTTTTTCTAATGAGCATTTTTCAAACAAATACATTTTGTATTTTAATTTAAACTGTAAAACATATAACACTGTTACATTGTAATTATTCAGTTCCGGCATGTAATAATTGTAATATAATTTTATTTGTGTAAAAATAACTAATATTGCTAGAGCGAATTTTAAATAATATTACATATATTCGTTTGATCTATTATAAACGCAAGATTTACAGGAAGACCAGGCCCCACAGTGCACACGTTTTACATTTAAAAAAACCGTATTCAACTAAATAAAAGTGCTAATTATGAAAACAGATTATTACATGCACGAAGTGAATTTTATTATTCATTTAGTAAAATTTATTAAAATAACCAAGTTATGTCTCCTTTATGAACCACCATCAATAGGTTGCTTACATAGTTTTGTTATTAAATGTTTGTATGTCACGGCCTCCTTGCAATTACTTGTTGCAATTCACACCAAGTCGTCCTTTCCGACATTAATATCAAGAATTCGTCCCAATTTCCTTCGTTAGATCGGTAGTTGATCGTTTTTTACTATAAATACTATGTCCTTCACTGCTAGATTTGGTTGTTGGTTGGTCATGATAGTCTGCCGACCATCATTTCCAGAAATCTTGTGTCATCTTTTCAACCATGTGTCACCTGGATTTTACTCCCCATGCTGCTGGCAGTGGCTCTCATCATCTTAGGGGAATTGCCAATCAGAAAGTGTTCTTGTGTTACCGCTGCTGTATCCGATGCGGCCTTGGTAAGTGAAGTTTGTAGCCTAGAATTGAAAGCTGCTTTGATTTGAGTCGTAAGAGCATATATAACTCTTCGAATGTCAGGGTTCATTTTCCTGCCGCTCTTTTGAGATGGAATTTTGCGGACTTTATTCCTTCTGGTGTGGAATGTATAGGGAGTTATAAAGTGTCAATTTTTTCCATCAGTTACCGGCAAATCTTTTGCTCCAACAAAATAGGTTCCATTCTCGGGAAATATATCCGTGTACAGTCCTTGCCTAGAGATGAATCTTTTGCGCAATATTTTGATGTGCACGTCCGTTGTACCCATGGATATGAATAAGACGATGTCTCCCTCGTTGCCTTGACCTTTGGTAGTTCTTATTTGGATGAGCCCACATAATCGATTCCCCTTTGTAACGGGACCAACGAGATTATTGGTCCGTTAGCAGAAATTTGTATCCATCCAGAGGTTTCGGGGCGGTCATCAAAGGCCGGCTAGAACTCAGGGGATTGGCGTGGGGTTTCCCGAAATCTGAATGGATCGTGCTAGACCGCAGGAAGTGGAAACAAGAAGGATAAATTTGAGGAGGGAATGAAACATGGCTGGGATAGGAAACAGGGTTGGATCAACTTACCAACACATGTGATCGGAGACTTACCACCTCATCCAAACATAACAGCTATTAGCTTCTCATCACTGCAAAGCAACTACTAAACATGGCGAAACAAGTGAATTTGGTGAAACTCTAGAAATAAATACTAATAATCACTTAATCAAAAGGCAAATTGTTTAAAGTTCAAAAAAAACATTGTAAACATATTTATTTTTATAAAAGAAATGCAAAAAAAAAAGTTTAATTTAGAAAATTTTGTTCTTTCTAACGAAAAGATACTAAATATCTACAAACTAATATATGTTTGTTTCTTAACAAATTATTACTTATAATTATTGACGTCATTATAATAGTTAACATTTTTGTTCTTCTCCGCAATAAAGTAACATCGAAAATCAATATTTAAGAACGATAACAAAAATATTAACTAAACTTATATTAGTAACTTAGTAACTTATATTTACCAACTAAATTAAATATAAAAGAAGATTTTTGAGAAATTTATATGAAAATAATATAATAAAAAAAAAATATATATAATATTAAAATTAAAGTAATATAAAAAAAACGCTTACAATAATAGCTAATGGCCGCGGCCGTTATTTTCGAAGTGTGGTCTGAATATTACTTATTGACCGTAGAGTTATATTTTTATTATTTATATTTTTTTATTTTTCACGTATATTTTTATACCGTTTTTTTTTTGCACTAATAGTCTATTTATAGTTTTGTTTTCACTTTTTATAGTTTTCACACACTTACAGTCTATACAGTTAACGATAAAAAGAAATAAAGTTTTTTGTTTTATGTTACTGTATTTAATATCACCGCACACAAAAAAAAATTATTCAGTACATGTGGTCACCTTATTTTTATAAAAATGCAATAGATTAATAATTTTCTCGGTTTATTTTTGGTATTATGTAGATTTATTGGTTATTCGTTTTTCTTTTATTTGTTTATGATTCGGAGTATTAATATAGAATTATTATAAAATTTGTAAATTTTGTTTATACGTCAGCGACCGTACTCACACCCACAACTTTGCATTATGCATTTCGGTACTCCATATGTACAGTAGTTTCTTTGCGCGTATCACAAAATAAGTTTATTATGACAATTTTTTTTTTTGTTAATTATTATTTTATTTTGTAACATATAAAAGTTTTTAAATTTTTGTTTTAATTTTTTTTTTTTTTTTTTTTTTTTTTTATATATAATTTTAAGCGTATTCTGCACTATCGATTTGTATTAATTAATAATAATTAACTTAAAATTTACAGATTTACACTGTGTTACAAAAATAATTATGTTTACAAGGAAACTTATAGTCATTATTCCAAACGTGCACTATGTACTATCTAAATAGCCAGAAACTAATATTTAATTTATAATTATGCACAGTATAAATTTTTAACACGACTTATGCAACAAAATTACTAAGAAAAATATCGCCATGCAAAGTTTTGAATTTTCAAAAAAAAAGTATCATGTACTTTTTAAGCATGATCGTCCAATAAACTCAATCAAAAATTAACTACCCCGCACTCAAATTTATTTTGCCTTTTATAGACAAGAAATGTTAACATTGATCCCCCCCCCCAACTAATAATTATTAGAATGAGACAACCCATTCAACATGCCCCTTTTACAACCTTTGTGTCTCTCGTTCATTTCCCGTGATTTAAATAATTTATAATTGTGTTTGTATATGTATGTTTTGAAAGACCGTACATGCAGGGAAGTAAAACCTTGAAACGATGAATTCAGGGGGGTTAAACCTTGTAACTAATTCATCGTTTCACCTTTTAGCAAACGGTCTTCCCGACCTCACTTTTGACGATTATAAACTGCCCATTAATTGTTCCTTATTCTTCTATTTGCAGCAAAAGCATGTAATGCATTTTTGTATTATTTATTTGAGTGCTGACGCAGGCATTGGTGGTCCTGGATTGTGTTTAGTGAAGCTAGCTTGCAGTACTTATCGAGCTTTCGATCCTTGGCTATACATGCAATTTCTCTTCCGAAGTCCTATTCTTCGACTAATTTTATATTATTTTTGTTTCTGTAACATGAAGTTCATTCCCGGTCAGCCAGCTCTTGCCAACATTTTTTTGTTTACTATTGTTGATAAACAAACATCGATAATATGCGACTGTGCACGTAGTTCTGTTGTATGCGGACACCTTGTTAAATAGCTCTGAGAATATGTGCGCTTCCAGTATGCTCGTCATTAACACTACTTTTTTTTCTATAGAAAGGAACCCTCCAACACAGTACCTTGGATTAAAGAAACTCCAATATCTTGCTCCCGATTAGCAATCCAGCTGATAACATTTTATTTTATATAATTTATAATAATTATGACTATTAATTTAAAAGGTATTTCAAATTTAAAGAAAGCTTTAAGAATTTTGTTTCTGTAAAAAAAAAAATTTTGTTTTTGAACTCTTAACAGTTACCCTACGTCAGTAATTATTTTTTGATAGAAACATACTGTTACGGATGGCTCGCATCCGCAGATTTCAAGCACGCAAAGGCCTCACTCGCTGATTGTGGGGAAATAGAGGCTTGCGTGCTCCTGGCCTACACCGTGGAACAGAAATAAAATTAAAAAGTAAATTAAAGAAAAAAAACTGAATTTAAATTAGGGGCACCAGAAGAACAGGAAATATTTAGTGATAACCAGGTATGTCCATCCGGTGACCACCGGATTTCCGCGAATGACAATTACCCAGTCTGCTGAAAACCAGCAGCATTATAGGGTAAGGACATCTATCCAACATACCGTGTGGATCTGACGGTGCTAAAATTTAGCAATTCACTTTTTATTTTAACAGCACCAAAAAAATAAATAAAACAACCAGGTACTTTCTACACTGTTTGCCGTAGGCACTTGGCGAAACACTCTTACACTTACATTTTATAAAACAACTGTTTTTTATTTCGTAAAAATTAGATTCGCAAAAAAGAAATAATGGAGTGACAAGAAATAGGCAATACAAATTAATCGTCCCAGCCAACTGTTGCTTATACGAAAAAATTAATGATAAAAAAATGTTAAATTAAAATATTAAAAAATCTAGTTTTTGCGAAATAAGAAAGCAAGTGTTTAATAAAATGTGTTTATTAAGTTAAAATAACCAGGTTAATACTGGGTAAAAATAAAACCAAAGAGCAAAAAGAAAATGAGGCCGAATGGCACGAATCGCCGTGCAATTTGTATTTATGTAAAATGTGTTGCATTGTGTGCAACCCAACCAATCGTGCGACCACTCTTATGGGTGCTCGACTACAAACATTATTTAAGGATGTGGAAAATATAAATTTAAAATAAAAATAAAAAAAAAAATATTTAAAATAAGAAAGAAATTTAAATTAAAAATAACAAAATTTTGTACCTTGAACATTGATAAGGTCGCCCTGCAGGGTTAGGCGTCTTCTGGCCTTTGATAAAAATTTGAACTTGATAGGCCGCCGTCTATAATGTTGGATGTCTTCCCACCTAAATCCAAAAATGAATGGCCACATGGTTGGTACCCACAATATTGCCTACATGGCGGCATATCCGCTGATATATAACCTTGAATGTCCTCAACTAGCCACCCGTAATAATTCAAACGTGGCGGGACGTCCGCCGGTATATATTTAGCCTCGACTGGCTGCCGTAAAATTTTATATTCCGCTGTTGTGAGATCAAAATTTGTTATTAGCAATTCAAACCTACTCGATTACCATTGGAAAAAAGTTTATTTTGATATTTACACGGACAAGATATGACCCACATATAGCTGTTGTTTTATTTGAATCCTTCATGATGTGGACAGCTTGCTCTTCTGGGATTCATCTTAAGGTTTAATTTGTTGATAGTGTGTTGAAAGTCCTGTTCATCTAATGGATAATGCTATTTATTATGATTATAAATATTAAGTGATTCAGTTACACCACTCTAAATATTTCTCTAAAACTTGTTGGGTACTAAAAAAATTACCTTGATTTCATTTGTTCAAATAATAAAGTTTTAATAATGCGGACTACCAAAAGAAGCACTTACGAACTTTAGATAATTTAAACACGAGGACCCCCTTGAAAAATGAGGATGATATTTTACTTTCATTCAGTTCTGGTTAGTTGTCATATGCCTTGTTCCATAAATTATAATATCAACTATAACTAATAAAATAAAGCAATCAAATTTGCTGACATTCTTAATGTGAAAGATACTGAATAGAAAGCTCTCTATAATATAATAGTGACACTAATCGGACAGGGAAGGAAAACTTTACCATTTACGTAATTTTTGTAACAATAAAATAAATAATTATTATATTTTCGTTGATACGGCTATTACTATACACAATTCAAGCTTTTTGAAAAGCTTAATCAGCAAACGAATGTTACAAAGAATGTTGTTTTTTTACGGACGAGGCATCATTTCTATATTTTTTAAATTCTTGTCCCCATAGTTGGTGCTAGGTAGTAAATGATTCTGCAAGCAACGCTTTTTTATCCACATATGCAGTTTTATAGAAAAAAAGCGCCGACTAATCCCTACCATATTTTTATACGATTTATGTGATAGTACATAGTACTATAAAAAAATATGCGCAGAATAAAAAGCTATATATATATTCAAGTACATATGTATTCGTACTTACATATAAACAGAATTTCAATGGAATTTATATACATGCACAGTGTTTTTGAGTCGATAAAATTCAATGTGAAAACCGCACAATATGGAATATGCGGACGTATAAATAAATCACATAAATCGCATTTTTAATCGAATTTAAATTATTACTATTGTATATTCTATATTGTATACGTGGTTTGGCGGTTGGTTAGTGTGCTCCCCTTTGATAAATATAACTACAAAATGGTTTTAAGCATACACCAAGTGAACTGTACCAAAACACAATTTGCCCGTCTTTGTATTGTTTACTATACACATATCAAATGAATGTAACTAACACAAAAACAACTTTTTGATACTTACATTTTCAATCGATTTTTTTTTAAATTTATCTAAACCTAAAAATAAGAGCTTTCCTTCTTGTGTTCTCAGTTTCGTGTTAACGCAGGAGCATCGAAAAGATCACGACAAGAAAAGTTTTGTTTGTTCTATTTTCATTAATTCCGTTTCATTCATATTTTGTGACACTGTATACGAGAGTATCATTGTATTTGTGTGTGTTATTCTAAGATGGTATTATAATTTATATTTTGAGTATTAAAAGAAAGCTCTATCTGTGTGCTTTTGTACTTTTGTTATTGTTTTAGTAACTTTTATCATTTTGTTATGTATTCTTGAGACGAAACCAAACCAAAAAGCTTTTGTCTGCCGTCGTCTTTAGATTTATACATATAGATGATGAAATTAAGCATAAAAAATTAAATTTCTTTTTATAACTTTTTCAAAGTGGATGACGAGTAGCTGGATTTACATACACGCTGCTTTGTAGTTATGAATTTTCTTAAAGTGTGACTTTAAGATAATTTTTATATTATTTAACCACTCTTTAAAATTCATAGCAGCAGCTGATTCCTTGGTTCTTTTATTTATTCATTTTTAAATGTTGTATTATACAGAAGTCACACTTTTAAGGTATGGAAACTGCTATGAATACAATCCATTAACTTAATATGAGTTCTGAACTTAATGGATCTGATTTATGGAATGTCCATGTGATTTAAAAAAAACATAATTTATGATATATAACTTTTTGGTTGCTTTAATGAAATAGATAAAAACGAGTTGAGAAAAGTCTGTTTACCAAAGCTCAAAAGTGTTATATTCACATCAAACCTTTCCAACTCAGTACCGTAACAATTGTGGGCGTGTACCATATACACAGATTTGTAGCGGCCAAAAATACATACTTTGGGCTCCACACTTTTTAGCGGACAACTCTAAAGGCGGATTCAGACCTATCATATTGCTCTAAATGACGTTCTGCATTTTTTTACAAGAGATGGTCGAAAAAATTGTTTGAATGAACGAATGAACGAACGAGCGCAACACTGAATCCGCCGCAAATCGCCAAACGGTTGTTGCATGTTGTTTACCACAACCTATGGATAAACAACATGGTAACAGAAAAGAATAAATAAAAACAGCAACAAGACTATGACGATATTTCAAAACGCAAAAATGCCACACATTGTGTTTGTTTGAAAAGTTGTGTTTGCAAAGCAAAACCGTCAAATTTATTATCAGAAAAATAAATTTTACTCTAATTCAGTTCGTCCATATCAGCCGCACAAGCAAAAAATTTGCATATAAAATATATCATCCGCCGCACACCACGATGTTACCGCACGTAACACACTGTTCTGCAATTATGCATGGCGGGCAGAAAATTAATAAAATAAAAATAAATAAGATAAAATATTTGAAATTTTGGGTTATTTTGGATAATAGCCAGATACTAGTAGGTACATTAATTTACTGAACGGTGACTAGGAGGTAAATCAGTTTAAAACTCTGGTGCAAAACGGCGGTACCAGCTGGTTAATCCAACCAATCGTCTAACTGTTTTTGTTAGAATAAAATTAAGTATCTCAAAAATCTTTTCCAGATTGATGCGGAAGCCGAACTCATCCAATATGTTCCACAGACACTTTATTTCCTTTAAACAAAATTGGGATTTTTCCAAGTTGATGCTGAGATTTTGGCCTTATGCCAGCTTCAAATATTCTTCAAAACCATTCCCCATGAAAACGATATCGTCCAGGTGTACAAATACTTTTGGCTGGAGTTCCACACCCAGCACTCGGTCGACCAAGCGTCATAAGGTTTTGGCCGCGTTACATAGGCCAAAATGCATTCGACAGTGTGGACTTTTATGGTTGTTTCGAATTAACTTTGTTATTATTTGCTCGTCATTTGTGTATGTGCCGGTAATATTGCTATTTTTATATGTTTTAATTTAGAATTAGCTATATAGCTATAAGTTGTTCAATACTAATGATTTTAAAAATTTCGCCAGTTGAAATCATTTACAAATTTCGGATCCTATTTTTAGATTTATTGTAAACGATTGTTGATATGCGCTGATCGCCATCTTCAACAGCAATTTCCAATTTATGATAAAATGTTGTTTTCTTTTGTGGCATAGCTGTGTAAACACTCAAAAATTTTTTAACTATACGTTCTTTGTGTTTTTCACCTTTTGTAAATATTCGAGATGCATACGTACGCTACTGGTAAGTCTTTTCCATCTATAACTTGTGATTAAATGGCACCGCAAGCGACGTCCAATGCATCTGTGGCTAAATTAAATGGCAAAGAAAAATCTGGGTACTGTAATAAAGGTGGGTTCATTAAAATATCTTTTAATTTTTTTAACGAATTTTGACACTTTTCATTCCATAACAATTTAAAAAAAATTTTAAGCAAAGCGTTTAATGGTTTGGCGATTTCTGCAAAATTGTTTACGAAACGACGAGAATAGTTACAGAATGCAACTAACCTTCGTACTTCATCTGAATTTGTAGGTATTGAATAGTTCTGGATTACGGAAAATTTAGTCGAATCTAGTAAAACTCCTTTATCTGATATTTGGTGTCCAAGAGTTATTGTTGATTTAACTTGAGATTAAATTTACGCAAACATTCAAATACTTTTATAAGATTTAAGTTGTAATGTCGTAATGAACAACCAAAAACAACAAGATCATCAAAATATAAAAATGCAGCTTGTGGTGTTAGTCCCGACATATTAATCATACGTTGAAAGCCATTAGGTGAGATTTTTAACCCAAACGGAAATCTTTTGAATTTATAGTGTATTGACGCTATACTAAACGCAGTTAAGTCCGGTGAGTTAAGGCTCGATTTCGATTTGGTGGAACCCCGATTTTAGATCCAATATGGTGAAAAATTTAGCACGGCCCAATTGATCTAGAATTTCGTCAATTCTAGGCAGCGGAAATGTATCTAATAATATAATAATACTTTTTAACATATTTTGCACTTGATCTTCAATTATTTGTTTAAGCGCTTGTGGAATCCGATCATTTCTTGAATTATCCTTCAAGTAATCACCTTCCAGTTATTATAGAATCAGTTCTACTTGTCAATGTATGTATATATGTAGTAGTATTTTAATGAGACCAATTCCGGAACAAATTATTTAATCTTTTTATCTTCTAATGATGTGTTGAGAATATTCACGTATGGTACATCATTAATCAAAGAGTTAGCAACAAATATACAGGGTAGAATTTCTTGAGGAATAACAAGGGATGGTTCAGTTACTTCGAATTTTAGTCGGCGTACTACCTCAGTTCTAGCTGGTACTAAAAAATAATCTCCAATAAGGCCATGGAGTGGAATGGAGATTGAATCACATCTAGTTGGAATTTCTAACAGATAAGTGGAATAATTTATGATGGCTTTATATTTGTTTAAAAATTCTCGTCCTTAAATTCCGTCTGTTTCAATTGGGAAATTAAAAGGGACTATTTGCATTTCTTGTTCGAGTATGAATGAATTTTCAAAATTTAACTGACAATTTATTTTATTGTTGGTATGTATAGTTATATTTGATTCTAATTTAAATGCTTGAAGTATCCCAGTAATCCCAGCTTCACTGTCTATCAACCTATTCTAACTTTAATAAAATCAGACTCGGAAAGATTATTAAATAAATGTATTTTTAATTGTGCTCCGCCTTCAACTTCGTAGTCTGTTGTTGCGGGCGATATTCGTTTTCCGATTCTCCGCTATCGATGTTGAGTAAATGAAATAGTTCAACTTCAATTAGAAGATAATAAAAATAATCTAAAAGTATTTTGTTTCAAACAAATTATATATAAATTATCACCTGGAATTCTGGTAGGAATTTATAATTGTACACCAGCAGGTCGATTCTGGTTTTTCCTATAGGAAAAGGAATTAGGAAAAATATTTTCATAGTATTTTTGTCAAAAATATCATTTTCTGGTCTACTAAAATTTTATAAATTTTATAATTTAGGAATTATTTTTTCCGTATCGAAATTGGATTGCAAAAATATTCCTAATTTAATTTTGTTTTTGAAAAAATTTACACTAACTATTTAAAATAGTATGTCAGAAAAAAAAATTATGACCAAAATACTATGAAAATATTTTTCCTAATTCCTTTTCCTGTAGGAAAAACCAGAATCAAGCTGCAGGACGGTACACTTTGTTTTTCTGCTTTGAATGCGACTTGCGCTTGAATTTCTCGTTCGGTTGATTAACTTTAGATAATTTCTTTTGGAGCTAACTTTATTTACAATTAATTAAATAATTAATTAAATAATTAATTAAATAATTAATTAAATAAATTTACAATATAACTAAAATAAAAACTGAGCTTGTATATAAATAGTATTTGTTTTTTACAAATTTTAACCTAATTATATTTTTTTAAATGTTAATTTTAATTTTTATAAATTGTTCCACTACAGACATAAAGTCTAAAGGAGCTCTACTTTGTCTCAAAATTTATTGAAATAAAGATTAAAAAAAAAAAAAAAAAAAAAAAAAAAAAATTAAACTGTAGGTATAGTTGCATTGTTTTATCATGACGAAATGATACGCACTCTTGATTTTCTAAATTATCACACGCGAAACTATATGATCACGAACGAGACTTTACATTAACATGTGAATAAACTTTCAATTAAAATTATAACTGTTAACTACAAAAAATTTCCTTAAAGCACCGTTCAACTTTTTTTACTATCAAGTACATTTATTTATTATCACTTTATAAGATTAACGTTAATAACATATTCACTGTCTGTAAAACTCAATTACAATTAATTGTTAATCATTAACCAAATATAGTCCCGGTCGCCATGTAGTGATAAAATGTAAACAACTTTCATTATAATTTATAGATATAAATGTCTTCTTTAATTTACCTTCGATTGTTATATACAAAAATACATCTTTATGATTATGATTTTATATACTAAATACTGAGGTCTATCATTTATATATAAATACATACAAATACATAGCGATTAATAGCCACAATTAATCTGCAGGCGTATATAACATATGTGCTGCAAATAAGAGACGGCAATCTAAGGACGAAGGAAAAATGCAGCATTGTTGCAGAGATGTGATATTTTTTAGTTTTACGAGCTAGAACATACAAATATTCTAAAAAAAAACATCGAAGCCTATTCAACATTCACGCATACCAATCGGTATACTCAGCAAGTTGAGTCAACGAATAGTTCTAGTTTTTTGCGGACGCGTTTGCTCTTGATCACAGCTCCATTGCATAGAATTTTTTAAAAATTATCATTTAAACTCAGTAAACTTTAGCTTATCTCGAAAAAGGCCTAGAGCTGGGCTAATGATTAGTTCCTGGCTTCTGTGGACTACATTTCCACCCTTTTTTTGCATAAAAATTTCTAAAACAAAATCAAACATCTATCAACATTCACTTATACTAAACGATGTATGGTTCCCTACTTCGGTGGACTATATCACGGCTCTAATACAAAGAAAACTTGTGAAAAAAATCATCCATTAAAACAGTAAAGTAATTTATGGAACGAACGCATCGTACCTATTTATCGAACGTTAATGTAAACCAAAACGCAATTTTCTATTCGTTCTACCTCGTTTAGGTTCTCTCTTTAAATTTCTTTTAAGAATCGCCGAGCACTTATTTTTTATGGTTTAATCTGATCTGCAATCTGTTCTGGGGCTTTTCACGTCCTACCTTACGTATTGCTTGCCAAAATCTATTCTGTGACTAACATGCATGATTTCAGATTATTTAGTTTAAAACAAAAATTTATTAAAACAAAAATAAAAAAATTTAACCAAAAAACTTTAAACAGAAAAAAATGTAAATCAAATTTTGACTTAACATTTAAAATTTGAAAAAAAAATTCTTCAGGATATTTTTTAAGTTGTTCTTTGATAAATTAAAGTCGAATAGGTCGTCGATGATGTTGAAGACATCTTCTTAATGGGGTTGTTTTCTCCATAGGTTTAGTTCTGCATGGCACATGAATTTATATGTTTAAGATGTAGGCTGAATCAGTGTGACCAAGCAAAACGTTACCAATAAATGCCGCGCCTAAGAGAAACCGTTTATTTTCAAGCGTGCATATTTTGTAACCCGTGCATCTTGTTGAGTATGGAGGTAACCGAGCCACACATCTGCACATTACATAGCTCCATGCCAGCCTATAGTACTGGCATGGAAGATGGGTTTGCCCATGAGTTGTGCACTCCGAACAGGGGGTCATAGTTGTGTTGTGTCAAAATCAAAATTCGAACCCAGTACGTTCGCCAAAGCTTTAAGAACTGTGCCGTTTAGTTGGTCGTCTAACAAACACTTATGTTTAAAAATATTTAAAATCAAAATATTATTTCAAACATGGCGGATTATGAATTGGAAATTTATAAATTACAGCTAAAGTACGAAAAATTGAATAATTAAAATTAGAAAAATTGTTTAACTGTAACTTAATTTATGAAATGGATGCTCTATTCCTAAATGTGTGAACGTTGGTAAAACCAGGTTTTCAATCCGTTTTGATTTAGAACCGGGATACAAAGATAAATTTAAACCAGAAATGGATAGTAATGAAATTGAAAAGTTTTAACCGGAACGTTATTTATTCGCTTTATTCTCCGCTCGCATGTCATCTGAAATAACACCATTTGTAATCTTTTGTAATCGTGATTAAATACTTTCTCCATTTTCTGATATATAAAAAAAAAAAAATATCTATGTATGTTTTAAGCTTCGCTTCAGCTTCAGCTGTTGTTTATGCAACATTCCTTAAAAATGCGCGGGAAATTTTGGGGTTATATGTTCGAAACTGCGAAAAATCTTTAATTAAAAATTAAAAAAATTTCGTCAGAAAATAAAAAAAAAATTCCTAGAACCCAATTGCAGTGCCACCTACCGGGTCCAATTATGTATCTAAACCATCCAGGAACCCATTTAAACACACAAAATTTCATTAAAATCGGTCCAGCCATTTAGGAGAAGTTCATTTGGAATTTCTTTGAGTGAATGGGCACACATTTCTTCTAACTAATTGATAGCGCAAGAGGTTAAACGCTTGATCAAGTCCTTAAGTTTTGTGGTGTTCTAAAATTAACAAAAGATGTGAATTAAATAGAAAACACAGTTTTTTTCAATTATGTTTTTTTCCTTTAAAACATAAATTACAATGGATAAGGTCATGAATGGAATAGCACATTGGCATATGACCTTCACGACTTTACGCACATACGCACTTTTTTGTAGTCATTTTCCAACACCATATTTTGCATAAATGTGGCGGAATTAAGAAGTTTGATTTAAAATAACCCCAAAGAAAGAATTCCAATAGTGTTAAATTGCATGATCTAGGGAGCCAATTTTGGTCATGGAAACGAGAGAGTACACGATCAGGAAATGTCTCATGTATAGTAATTGGATTGTACCACGGGCTGTATGGCATGTCGCATGTTCCTATTAAAACCACATGTTCACATCAATATCATTAGTTTAGGCAGAAATAATTCGGTTATCATATCGTGATGTCGACCACCGGTAACAGTAACCGCTTGACCAGCCTCATTTTCAAAAAAGTTTGGTCCAATGAGGTGTACAGCCCAAAATCCGTTCCAAACAGTGACATATTTATGGGTGCATTTGTTTTACAACAATTACATGTGGGTTCTCTGAACCTCAATAACGAAGCCATGAAGTTGAAATTAGTTTCATTGCTTAGCATTATTCTGCTCGAAAAATTAGGATTCAAACTTTCATTATTTTTGAAATATTGTTCAACAATGAAAACGCAATATTCTTTCATTTAGTATGTTTATTAACTCTAATCTGCCAGCTGTCAAATTGTTTCCTTTTTTGGATTGCATACACTAAATTAATTAATTTTTTGTTTAACTCAAATCTGGCGTAAGTTTTGGGGCACCCTTCATATGTATATCGATAAAGCTTATCGAGTGTAACTAGAACCAATAAGTTTTGTGAATGAAGTCTCGCTTATATTTTTACTTGTATACCATTCTGCTGATAACAATTTGCAAAAAAATGTAATATTTGTAAGCTCAAAGTATTTTCAATATTTTTGTAGTTTAATCACTGCAGTTTGATGAGACGACTGAATTTTTTTTTCAACGTCTTGGTAACCTCGGATGTGAAAAAATACTATTTGTCTATTATCCAGAATACCCAAAATTACAAAATTACTAAATTTTTTAACTTATAATTTGTGATAGATTAGTATAATCATAATGCGAAACGTGTAAATTGTCCAGTTACGTTTCAAGATTACCGAAAGAATTTTCGTGGCTTTAATAGAAATAAAGATTTTGACTCGAAATATTTAACTAATGAAGCGATGAAGTGTGTTAGCTAAATTTATTTTTATTGATATAAATTTTATTACCGATTACTTGTCGACCCGAACTACCGAGCCTACCGTTGCATAGGCTGATTATATTCGATGGAAAAATAGAAAATAATTTACCGTGGCAGATAAATTTTGGAGATCAGAAATAGATTCTTGTACAAGAACTTGAACGCACAAATTAATTGTTAAAATCAGAATACGTGGTACGTAAAGTAGCTGCAAATCGATGCGACCCTCCAGAAATTTGCTATCAATCGTGTGGTTGGTTGTTTGATGGCTATTAACACATAATTCTAGAGATATCTAGAAAAATATGTGTATTGGCCATGCTTTCATGATTTATTTGCGGGACCTTTGATCGCATCGATGTGCCGTGCATATCACAAATAAATCATGAAAGCAAGCCTTAAATGCCAGAATACTCATATTTTTCTAGACATCTATAGAATTATGTGATGCGGACGGCTCAGCAGCCGACCCGCAGATTTCAACTAGTTGTAGCGGCCTCATGCACATTGATTTTGACGGCTAAGGCTCAGGCTATTGGACCATGGGGATTTGCAGGTTTGCATGACTCTAACCTACACCGTGTTTACAGTTAATTTTAAAAAAGAAAAACACAAATTAAAAATAAAATGAAAAAACCAGGACGATACCTCAGGAATGAATTAAAATAATTATAACCGAGTGTGCTAATCCGACGGAGACCGAATCCCCCAAGTAACAAGTACCCAGTCTGCTAAAGAGACCCCCGAATGACTCATAGATCCGGAAAGGTCAATGCCCAGCCGCAACGAAGCAGCATTATAGGGTAGGGACGACTTGCCAACGGACCAAGCCTCTCTTCACCCGGAGAGACTTTCAACGAATTTCCCACAATCCACACTTCGACAGCTTGAAATCGCCGAAGTTCCACGAACAGACCTCTGGATTTTACGATCGACCTCGAATGGACAACCCATTCGTTGGACTCACCACTCTGACCCTAAGGATGTTTTGCCAAGGGGATGACGGGGAGTGGTAAGCCCAGCCTGTACATATGGAACCGACACAGAATGAGAACTCCTCTCCCACCATACCGACCCGAAATAATTTTTAGTAATTCATTTTATTATTTTAGTTTTTACCAAAAAAAAAGCGAATAATTAAAAGAAAAAAGAAAAAAATAAAACGAATAATAAAAAGAAAACAAGGCAGAAAGTGAATCAAACGGGACCAATGTGCGGGCCTTGGTTAGAATGGTTAAAAAATATAAAAATGAAAAATTTAAAAGTTATGACTTTAAATGAAAAATAAATTTATCAAAAAAAAAACAAAGCAAATAAAATCAATGAAAAAACATCTTACCTTTAACCTTCAACAAGGTCATCCTGTAGGGTGCTTGCTGCAGCGTCCTCGTTGCCGAATGGGTTCTGGTGCTCACCGGTAGGCAAAAAAATGTACAACTGGCCGGTTGGCTACCTCCATGGTACGGTGCCTCCCACCGATAACCAAAACAAATGGATAGCCGGTTGGTCACTCGAACGATGGGGCCTTGTAGCTTTCCTTTCCCATTGGCTCCACGCGCGGACCGTTGCGGCTTTGTATTGCCGATACTCTTGCTCCACCCGCCGGTATCTATATCTGGCGAGGACTGGCCACCAAAATATGTCGGGCGTCGTTGTTCGTTGGCTCGCCTGGCCACTCGTTATCACACGACCCGTTATAAACATTCTTAATTGTTGCGATGCTATCGCTGTTATACAATGGTACCGGTTGATGCTTTCGTGACACTCGTAGAAATTAGGCGTATCGTAAAGTGAATGTGACACACGTGGCAAATTGCGGCCACCCCGTTGATAATAGGAAACACCACTAACAACCACCATACAATTTTCAGAAATTAAATATTTACTTTTAATCACTACCGTTTACAAAATAAACACAAGAAATGGGATCCGTAATGAAATGATATCCACTCTTGCATGAAAATTGTCCAGTAAATTCCACAAATTGAAGAAAACCCGAAATCACCATAATCATATTTTGAAATCAAACACATTTAAATTTTTTCATACATCGTGCCTTTTATTTCGGTAAAATTCTCTCATGATTATTCACCACTAATTTTCTTAATTACTTTTTTCCTTGTTTTATCAATTAACACTTGAGCATCACCTGGCTGGCTCTAACAAAAAGAAAGTTATATTTTTGACCGATTTTGTTTCCTTTGTTTTTCACCAATTACAAAATTTTTGACTAAATTTTACTTTAAACAATTCAAAAAAAACTCAATTTTTACTTTTTATTCTTAAACAAAAACTTTTTATACCATCTAAAACTCCGTCTGCACTTAACAATAACCACAACGAGACTCTCCTACCAAAAAAATTCTCGCACCAACAAAGTTAAATGCAGAAAAATATATTTTTTTCTTGCTTGATCTCGCACATGCAGTTGAAGTGTGGAGCAAAAGAGAACGCACGTGACGCCAAAAACAAGAAACACAGAAAAATAATATTCAGCTACATCTTAATCGCTCATACACACGCGCCAGGGCACACATTGGTCTAGCTCCATTTATTCGTCGAACCACTAAATAAAAAAAATGTACAAAAAAGAAAATACAACAAAATGTATCACAACAATGTCATCACAACACAAGTGATTTTAGACGAGGCATTAATCAACCGATTACAATGAAATTATAATCAAAAACAACGCTGGACAATAATGTTGAGACCATGAAGTCGTAACAAATGTATTAATGGCAATCAAAGTGGACGTTTTTTACAATACGAGTAATATTTTAAAATCCTTAATTCAAAACCATAAAGATGAAATAATTATTTTCAATATTTTTTAAATTCCTTTATGTTTTTAGGTTTAGAAAGTGGGATATAAATTTAAAAAAAATATAATTTCAACCCTGACACATTTTTCTGTATACGACTACATTTTTTTGATAAATTGTCATACTACATTTTTATTTTTTGTTAATTGTGTAGCTTTACTTTTGATAAATGTTAAATACTTCGCTTTGGTCTCTCAACTTTTATGCACTTTGCTTTTCCCATCCTTCCTTTTTCGCCGTTTACCACCCAATTAGAAGGCATATAGCTAATAGTTGCGATTTTTGTAGAACCATCTGTGCATTGCATAGCTCCATGCGTCATAGTGCTGTTCATTTTCATCACGTAACGATCGCAATTTGATTATAAAAAATCCTTTTTGTATCCTATGCTCCAATCGGGATTCGAACCCGGTACCTCCCGATCCAAACGTCACAATGTGCCTTTGCTCGGGTTTTTATGGTTTTCGTGCATCCTATTTTTTAATTAAAGAATGAACTTTTCTCTACTTTTCTGCAGAATAATGTTTCTAAACCGCGTGGTTCAAATAGACTTATATCAACACATAAAATTGCCAATTTTCATTATTTTCAATGGAAAATAAGTATTTGTATACCCAATATTCTTAGCTTAGTGAGAAAAATCTCGAATAAGAAGCCTCATATAAATCATATATATTAAAAGGCCCAACGAAAAATATAAAGAATGACCGACACATGATTAAGGAGGCAAGAAGGCAAGTTCAATTACGTAATTAAAGAAATGTATTTTAGTAATGCTTACCATATTTATAAAAAAATTAAGTATAATTTTATCTTTAATTTTTCAATCAGAAACTACCAATCGTGTTTCGATTCCTAAAACGTAAAAATAACGAACAACAAACTCGTACTTGAAAGTAATCAACATTCCGTAGGATTATGAACGAGTCATAGAATGGAATTATATCTTTCTCAAAAGCTTAGTCACCTTAATTTAAAATGATTTGCCTAAAAAAAATATTAACAAATTATTCCAGAAAAATTGTTCTAATTTTAACAAAAAATGATTATTCATACATTTTTCTTAACACATCCTCAGTGTTTACGAAATTCACGTTGCTATTTAACATTTTCCTCTCATTTCCACAACTTTTTTCACAGATAAAAATCACAAAGTTTTAATTAACTAGAAATACAAATTCTAAAAAAAAAATAATTTATTAATCGATTACGTACGAACGAAAAACAAAGTTTAAATTTTAAAATTAATTCCATCACTACCATCAATCATAAGCCGCACAAAAAAAAGAAAAGTTGAAAAATTTATTAAAAGCACAGAAAACTTTTTCATTGTGTCGTCATGTGTATATGGTGTTGTAACGTAAATATGTACGACGTGACAAAAAACACTGCATTGTTACAGCGCGAGATGATTCGAAAAAATAAAAAAAAACATTTTACGAGTTGATTACAAATATCGATCGATTGTATATGTATATATTTTTTTTTAATTTTGAACATCAGCATAATTCAATTTGACATATTATGATGATTCCCCCAGAATTAAAACTGACGGAAATATATTATATACACTATATATGAGATATTTCCTATATACAGGTATACAAAAATTGCATATTTCACTCCACTTTTCAACAGCGAGAATTTCCGTTAGTTATATATAATTTTCCCATCGGAAATAAAAAGCGACAACAAGAGTGGTACAAAAAAAGGCAGTCCTCCCGGCGAAAAGAGCTGACAGAGAATTTATTTTAAAAAACATAAAATAAAAAATTTGACATTAAATTAAATTTAAAATTAGAAAAAAAAATGTTTATTTATTTTTGGCGGAAGCTTTTTTCTCGTTTTCCTATTCAATTTTTTTTTTACGAATATATATGTATGTTTTGTGAACGGGAAAAATTATTTCCCAAAATAAATTCAGAGTAAAAATATATATATTGTACCGACTTTCCTTTCGAGATCATCACATATAAACAAAATTATTCGGAAAAAATAATCCTATACTGTCGTCTCTTGCAATCGTTTTGATAATGTTGTCATTTAACTTGTGGCTTTGGAGATAAATTAGAGCAGCTACTGAGTATATACGATAATATGGTTTTGAAGTTGTGAATGATGACTTCCTCATCCAATGACATTTAATTTTTCCAACATGGTATCTACACATTTCTGTAAGCCACATAAACAAAGGCCGCAAACTAATAAACCCAACTGATGGATTTACTTATAATAAATTTAAATAATAAAGTGACTAATTTTATCAATAAAATTCCAAATATTTTAATAGCGTCCTTGTCGCCCTAATTTCTCGTTACGGTATTGAGTTTTTTTTTTAATTTAAACAATTTTAACACCGACGACCAAAAAAGGTT
This sequence comes from Nephrotoma flavescens, assembly GCA_932526605.1. Taxonomy (NCBI): domain Eukaryota; kingdom Metazoa; phylum Arthropoda; class Insecta; order Diptera; family Tipulidae; genus Nephrotoma; species Nephrotoma flavescens. The sequence goes on along the minus strand of OW052220.1, from coordinate 86,430,482 downwards.
TCAAGGTGCGTATATATTAATCCAGAAAAATTAGCATAAAGTTATTTTAATTAGTTTTTTTTTATTATTATTATTATAATTTGTATTCGAAAATTAAAAATAATTAAAATTTTCTATAAAATTCAGATGGATACAAAATATTATTCGTGCAGGATTTAGGATTAAAATAAAATAAAAACTTTTGTTGTTCCCATTTTATTTAACCCAATTCTTAATTTAAAATCGATACTTAATACCTAAAAGGGAAAAAACCAAAAAAGTTGGTTTTGTAATAACATCAAAATAGAAAAATGTAATATTTCTTTATTAGATTTCTCCCCCACTGGGAAATTAGTCCTTATATAGTAGAAAAAGAAATCTGAAACGAAACCATGATTGAGGTATATGGTTTAGTTATAAAATTGTTGTATTGAAATTGGAAAATTGAATGGTTATTCCCCTAAGAGGATTCAATTTTCGAATTTTCAAAATGGTAAATAATTAAAAAATGGTTTGTGATGAAAAGCAAAGACCACAAAAATGGCTAAACGATTATGGTTATCCTTGCTCGTTTAGGTAAATGTGTAAATACCGCTGGGTCTAAATTTAAATTTGATGCTTGATATACGAATCAGGGTCCGGTGCGGAAATTAGTATATTGAGAACGATTTATTGTCAGTTTATCGTAGAACAGTATATCGTATGCATCGTTTATCATATAACACATTAAGTGCCTTGGATTTAAAGTATACAAAAATAAACCCTTTATAAATTATGTATGTATTTCGTATAAGAACTCGGTCATTTTTAACTGATATTGGTTGGATAGGTTTTTTTAAATGGAAATGGGATTTTAAAATGATTTTGGGAAGAAGTTCTAAAATATGGCTACCTCAGATGGAACTCAGCGATTTTTTAACCTTCTTGGAAATAGGATTCTTAAATGAAGAAGTTCTGGAACTTGGCCACCTTGGACAGAACTCTCCCATTCCTGAACCAATTACTAAACGTTTTACTTGAAATGAATAGTTTCATTCCACCTAAAAGTAGGATTTGATTCCATTCTTCGTGTAATTCAAATGTTCACCGCCCGGATAATTAATAAAATAATTTTATTTTTATGAGTTGTCACTTTGACAGTAATGTTGTATTTTTATCACATAAAGGATAAAGAACCAGATGACAAATCAACGATACAAAAAATGAACTCCGATGCTAATTTAATCTGTAAAATAAGATATATTTACGTCAAAAGCGTATTTTGTATTTTCATAAATATTTGTTATGACATAAAAGTAAATCGCAGGCTTAGTTTGATTTTACTAAATTTGTAAAAGCAGGGTAAAATGAAAAAAAAGGTAATTGGTTGTTGTTGCTATTTTTTGACATTTGGGTTTATTTCAATCTACAAAATAAAAATCACACATTTATTGTTCCTGTTTGCGTGTACAGAGTATATTATTGGTTTTTCTATTTTAAATACATAAAACAAAATACAATATACAATTTTAAATATAATTCAAATTGAACGAAATTATTGATAAACCAATTTTGGAAAAGCAAAAAAAAAAATTATTCGGAAAGATGTAAGTTGATTTTTGACATTACATGTACAAATTTAGATTTATTTAAACTTATTTTATTTTAGGGACAACAGAGGAAGAGCGCGATCTTATCCAAGCAAGGATAATGGTGGATAAACTCTTCTAATCCAATGAGTAAGATTTTAATATAGATTTTTATATTATAGGTTTTATACGTTAAATGTTTGTTTAATTTTTTGTAGGAAAGTTTTAACAGAATCAAAACTTAATAAAACAATAAAAAATTTGACACAAAAATGGTAAAACATTTTGAAAAGGTATAAGGTAAATTTTGTTCTTAGTCAAAATCATCCTGCAAACATACCTAAATTAAATATATGTATATTCTTATTACAGAGAATGATCCAACCGCAATCTTGAGTGTCGACCGAAGGCGGAGAGTTACTTCCAACTCAGTGGGAACTCTTTGATGAACTCCACAATTTTTTAAAAAATAAGCACGGTCTACATCCAATATATTTAATCGATGAAGAAGTGCGTGATATTCCGAGACCATCCTACTCATTGAACAGCTCCAGTCGTTTGAGCAATAATTCCGCGGACGACCTTATGGAGGTTAATTCCGACTCCACGGATAAAGTTGACCATTTTTTACCCCAAAAACGCGTTAAAAAAACAATAAAGAAGAGGTGATCAAAATCATGAAAGAGACTTCGAATGACATACGGAAACGGGCAGAAATATTGAGACTAGTTCACTTTGCAACTAAACAAATGTTCCCTGATGCGGAGTTTCCAGATTTAGAATAAATCAAACCACCTCTAAAACAAACAAAAAACCAAAAGACTAATTATGTGATATTGAAACGAAATGCGCTTTATTTAATTTTTTAATAAAGGAATTATTTATGTTAATTTTTCTTTTTTTTTTACTTTTACATACGTGAACACAATTCATCTCGAAATACCATTCCATCTCTATAATATCTGAGCCCACTTGAGAAATTATCGGCCGTTACAATTTCCGTTGAATCGAAGTCTGTGAAACCTCTAGCTGATAAACAAATATTATGCATGACACAGCATGCGCATATCGCTTGCACACATCTTTTTACTTCAAGCTCCAAAGATTTGAAAAAAATGGCTCGCTACCTTGTCTTCATCATGCCAAATGTCTGTTCGATTGTGATACGTGCCTTCGACTGAGCATGGTGGAAATGTGTTTGTGCTTCATTGATTTGGAATCCCTTGTATGGTGTAATAATAGCGATCAGATTTACCATACATTTATATCCCGCATCACCCAGTAAAAAATATCCTTCTGGTGGAAATTTACCCGTTCTATATAATTGGTTATTTACCAATACTCGCTGGTCATGCACCGACCCCGGATAATCACAACACATATTTATTATTTTATAATCTGCATCGCAAACAACTTGCAGTTGGATGGAGTAGTCCAATTTTCTGTTATTATATATATATCTCGTTGATTGGGGGGGCATTTAATTTTGATATGGCAACCATCGATATCACCTACAGCTTTCTTAATCACTTCCAAACGCGCTTTATTCGCAAACTTAATTCCGATGTATCTAAGGCGGTCATTGCCGGCGCTTTTTGTACTATATCTTTTGCCAATTACTCGAAAATATTCAAATATTTATGCACAATGTTTTTTATAGTGCTTTTAGGCATTATCATGGCACCCTATAGCTAGTACCACACCCCAACCAAAATAAAAGCACTATCACTTCCACTTCATTGCTCCAGCCGTAAAGTTTTTCCGGATTCAATTGTACCAATTTTCTGAAGGATTCTGAAATTATTCGGATATTTTCCCTGGGCTCTTTTAAATTTCCATTTAAAATTGCCACAATTACTGGTGGTTTATAATCGATACACCTAGATATTTTCGGCTAAAAATTAAAAACAAAGTTATAAATATTCTCAATGTACTACACAATGAAATGACCTCTCTCGAACCACTAATTTCAAGTAAAAGAGAGTCGTGAAATTTTAAATATTGATCTAATAACTTCATTGCAATAATTAACGTTAGTTTATTAATATTAATTATTTCCAAATTATTTTTTTCCATTTTACAAACAAGAATTTTCGAACTTCGATAGTAAAATTGCAAACAAAAGCAAACAATTTGTGTTTAACGTTTCTTCCATTACCTATAAACCGGTGATTTTAACCCTCCACACCCGCATATTCCAGCACATTTACCCAAAGTTTGTCACGACATCAAAGGTAAATTTGTACTATAATTATAATTTACCGAATTATAGGATTTACCTTGAATATGGCACGCAGTGCCAATAACTTGCAGAGTCACCAAACGCTCGCTCTTATCAGAGTTATCAAAACTCTTCGACCCCACATATGCTGGTCATCACCAATAACCATCATGACCAAGATTATTATGTATGGAAACTGGAATAAACTGGAATGAACACCAACTAGAAAACAAAAAGACTGACTGGCCTAAAGAAAATATCAAAATAGAACTACGCGGGTTTTAATTCTAGGGTAGTGGATGGCTCCGATCCGATGAAATAATAGCCTACTGTCCGAGTCAAAAAAAGATATTAATTCCCCATGCGAAACCGCAAGAAAATGCAGTAGACGCTGCCTCGCATGGCATAACACCCAGAAAACTCAAGTATAGCAACTTAAGGTAGAATGGACCACCCTTTCTGAGAACTATGCAACTGTAATTGAATACTGACGAAATCACTCTAGACTTCTATAATTTGGTAAGGACTTGAACGTGCGACGTGATAGAAATAACCTCACCTTCGTGTTGATCAAAGAGTTCTATGGTAACCATTCGTATCAGCTACTTTAGAGACACCATGTAGAAGTGAGAGTCACAAATTTTCGTGATATCGAAGAATACGTCAGAACAGGTACAAAATGTGGAAACCGAGAAGAATCATCGTCTTTAAATAACCGCATAGGTGCTATTGATGGCACACACATTCCTCGATTCAATATCTTGGTGTTCACTTGTACATTTTTGTCTGAATTGGAAAACGCACGTTTATCCAGTAAACCTGTATATGCCATGAACTGCAAAAAATTGCTAACTCTTTCATTACTTTTATTCTACTCCGGCGCTAAAAATGCGTTATAACTAAATTAGCATATATATTAGCTTCCTGCGTGGTGTTTGTCATGCAACTGTGCCCTTTATACGTTAAACAGAAAAAGATTTTGAAAATATTTCTAAAGTAACTAACAACTGAATCATATTGGAATTTATTCATTACAACTGACATTTTATCGTTAAAACACTTGTACGTTAATGAGGTACTGATGGTATTTTTTTAATCAAAGTCGCAAACAAGTTATGAGAAGCGATTCTCGTTACAATTTTCGCTGCAACCATCAATTAATTTGTAACATTCTAAGCTTTACAATGACCACTTCCGTTGGAAGTCTTGTTGGCGCATCAACATTTTTCAATTTGTTACCACTTTATGTTAGGCAGGACGTTTATTTGTTGTCCATTAGTCACGTGTTTTGAAGTTTAATTGTAATTATAATTGTTATTGTCGACACAGAACTCGCTATTTTTTATGGGTGTGTAAAAAATACTCCCGATTTTTAGAAAATCTAGGTTTGACATGTGAAAAAATGGGACTCTTAAATGATATTTAGACAAAATTCAAAAATGAGTTTGCGATAAAGTTCTATAAAATGGCTAATATAATTTTTTTAATTTGTTTTAAGGAATATTAAATAACTTTTTTATCAAATATTAATGAATTTGCTTTATAAAATTTGCCTTCACCAAAATATATGAAAACCGGGATTTTGAAAACCAGGATTTTGTAAACCGGGATTTTGTGAACCGGGATTTCGTAATTCACACATTTTTATAATTAAAAACACAAATAAAACAATAAATATATAAAATAAAGATTATACAAGAATTTGTTTGACAATTGAAATAGCGCGAGAAACAGTCGGTAAAAGCAATGTTAACAATAGAAACCTGACAACAGACGAATTTCATTTAACTGAAAACTATTGATATAGTATAATAAACTTAATTTTTATTGAAAAAAAAATTAAAATTACAATTTAAAAATATTTTCATAAGTAAGACAAAACATTTTATGTAATTTAATAATGGTAATAAATTTAAGTATGTATTAAAGATTCAGTTATATGTATATTGCAGCAGCAATGCAAAGAGTTGCACATACGTATATATGTTAAAACGATGGCATAAGAGGTGCTCTTTGAAATAAAATTGGTCTCATCAAAAAACTACGAGATTTTCCCATTTTTTAATGCGTTGGAAAATCGAATCGCATACAACATTTTGTCGACTTTTGGGTTTCAGTGTATAAATTATTGGCCAGATCACAGAGACGCTACCGAGTAGTGGCTAGTATCAAATGATGGCATAAGAGGTGCTCTTTGAAATAAAATTGGTCTCATCAAAAAACTACGGGATTTTCCCATTTGGTATTGCGTTGGAAATCGAATCGCATACAACATTTTGTCGATTTTTGGGTTTCAGTGTATAAATTATTGGCCAGATCACAGAGACGCTACCGAGTAGTGGCTAGTATCAAATGATGGCATAAGAGGTGCTCTTTGAAATAAAATTGGTCTCATCAAAAAACTACGAGATTTTCCCATATGTTATTGCGTTGGAAAATCGAATCGCATACAAAATTTTTTCGACTTTTGGGTTTCAGCGTATAAATTATTGGCCAGATCACAGAGACGCTACCGAGTAGTGGCTAGTATCAAATGATGGCATAAGAGGTGCTCTTTGAAATAAAATTGGTCTCATCAAAAAACTACGAGATTTTCCCATTTGTTATTGCGTTGGAAAATCGAATCGCATACAACATTTTGTCGATTTTTGGGTTTCAGTGTATAAATTATTGGCCAGATCACAGAGACGCTACCGAGTAGTGGCTAGTATCAAATGATGGCATAAGAGGTGCTCTTTGAAATAAAATTGGTCTCATCAAAAAACTACGAGATTTTCCCATTTGTTATTGCGTTGGAAAATCGAATCGCATACAACATTTTTTCGACTTTTGGGTTTCAGCGTATAAATTATTGGCCAGATCACAGAGACGCTACCGAGTAGTGGCTAGTATCAAATGATGGCATAAGAGATGCTCTTTGAAATAAAATTGGTCTCATTAAAAAACTACGAGATTTTCCCATTTGTAAATGCGTTGGAAAATCGAATCGCATACAACATTTTTTCGACTTTTGGGTTTCAGTGTATAAATTATTGGCCAGATCACAGAGACGCTACCGAGTAGTGGCTAGTATCAAATAATGGCATAAGAGGTGTTCTTTAAAATAAAATTGTTATTGTTAAAAAACTACTTATTTGCGGATTTAACATACGCTTCGTTTCTTGAGAACACTCGCTTTGAAATTTAATATTATACTGCCTGATCCATTTGGAGTTACCCAGGGAGCACCACGAGGAGGTATGAATCGCGGACTTTGCTCCCCATTTTTTTTTTGGTTTTTTGATTTTTTTTGATTTTTTTTTTGCTTTTTTTATTTTTATTTTTTTTTTAGTTTTTTGGCAATGGCTGTAATTCAAAAATTCATTTTCATTAGTAATTCAAAGGTAAGCTATACAAATTGTACATGCTATTATAAAAAGGAACTAAAAATACAAATCTTAGATAATCCTAATTGCACATTGAGATCGTACGACGTTTAATTTTTGCAGTAAAATAAAATTGCAGGATTAACAAAAGTTTGATCAGACATCGGCTTTGAAAATTTGTTGAGATCATCATAAATTTCCTAAATATTATTGGGTCTTTTAACAAAGGCGGTGTATTGTTTTACTGTATAATTGTACTTTACTAAGGCTTTTAATAAATAACCTTCGTCGTTCAATTTAATGGTATTTTCTATCTCACAAATTTTGATATTGTAATTTTCGTTGTTGTATGACTAAACGTCTGCTATTGCTAAACCATTTGCTAACAAGGAGGTTTTCGAGTACCAGAAACCGATGGCGATGGATCCTGATTTCGAGAAAAACGTGCAAGAGGTTTTCTGGTAAGCCCCGGGTTTATTTTTAATTTTTTTGTTCAACTCAAACGATTCTAATAAAAATTTCTAGAAGGAGGATTTCGATTATGAGGAACCAATGGCGATGGTTCCTGATTTCAAGATAACCGTGCAAGAGGTTTTCTGGTGAGCCCAGGGTTTATTTTTAATTTTTTCGCTCAACTCAAACGATTTTTACACAGAATCCCAAAAAACGCCAAATTATTGTGTGCGATTCGATTTTCCAACGCATTAACAAATAAGAAATTCTCGTAGTTTTTTAACGAGACCAAATTTATTTCAAAGAGCACCTCTTATGCCATCATTTGATACTAGCCACTACTCGGTAGCGTCTCTGTGATCTCGCCAATAATTTATACACTGAAACCCAGAAATCGTCAAAATGTTGTATGCGATTCGATTTTCCAATGCATTAACAAATGGGAAAATCTCGTAGTTTTTTGATGAGACCAATTTTATTTCAAAGAGCACCTCTTATGCCATCGTTTTAACATATATACGTATGTGCAATTCTTTGCATTGCTGCTGCAATATACATATAACTGAATCTTTAATACATACTTAAATTTATTACCATTATTAAATTACATAAAATGTTTTGTCTTACTTATGAAAATATTTTTAAATTGTAATTTTAATTTTTTTTTTCAATAAAAATTAAGTTTATTATATCAATTACTATATCAATAGTTTTCAGTAAAATGAAATTCGTCTGTTGTCAGGTTTCTATTGTTAACGTTGCTTTTACCGACTGTTTCTTTTTGTTAATTTAACAAATTAGTTTTTTGTTAATTTTGTCGTTTTGTTAAAAACTTCACATCCGTCATTTTTAAGTGATTGAACCATGTGCTTAAATAACTTAACGCATAAATTTCAAAAAAATGTTATCGGAAAAGATAGTTAGATGCCCGAATGTACCGAATTAAAACAAATAATTAAACCTAATATGTAATACCAAATAAAACGAATAGTAATCCTTATTAGTGTTATCATAAATCAAAAATAATTATAATCATTGAACCAAAAAAAATACAGTGGCGAAGGATTATGGTCGCACTTAATAAACTATTCTCGTTAATATTTTAATAATTTATACATAAAATATCTAATAAATTAATAATTTTTTAACATTACCTTACAACATAAGTCAGCTGTTATAATAACTAAAACAAAAAATCCCTAAAAATCTAATACAAATACAACAAAATAAATTAAACGTAAAAGACAAAAACTACAATAAGAAAACAAATTCATTATTAAAGCTAACACAACAACAACAACAACAACAACATACAAATAAATTAAATGCCTATACAAAAACAACAATGAGAAAACAAAACAAAATACAAATCGTGTTCGTGATGGCATTGACCTCATTTAAACCAAAACAAACAAAAAAAAAAAATTACGTCGATCGTCGGAGACGAGTCGTGTTTTGTTTCGTTTGTTTTGTTTTGGTTTAAATGAGGTCAATGATGGCACGTTTTGTATTTTGTTTATTTGCTTATTGTTGTTGTTATATTTTTATTTTGTTTTGGTTTAAATGAGGTCAACGGCAGCACGATTTGTATTGTTTTTTTCTCGTTGTTGTTTTTGTTTTTGGCATTTAATTTGTTTGCATGTTGTTGTTGTTGTTGTATACGATTTTTATAAATGAATTTGTTCTATAATTGTAGTGTTTGTCGTTTACGTTTAATTTATTTTGTTGTATTTGTATTAGATATTTGTTAGGGATTTTTTTGTTATTGTATTTTAGTTATTATAACGGTCAGCGATTGATTGTCGTCGTGGTAAGACGTGTTTTTGTCTCTTCTCGAAATAAATAAATAATTTAATTTAAATGTGTTGAAGTAAATAATTAACTAATAATTATATACATATATGTAAAATAAATAAATAATATAATAATAATTTGGTAAGTAAAGTGAAAAGTTTTACATATTGTATATTTATATTTTGTGTATGGGGCGCTTGTGAATTGCTTGAATGCATCATACGCATACAATGCAATGTAAACCTACAATATGTATATGACTTTTTAAATTCCAAAGGATGGATAAGATAAGTGTTTTTCATTAATTTATTGTTTTAACAAATATTTTAATTATTAATACATACGTTTTCCAAATAAATTTTAAGTATATAAACATTTTAACTGTATTTTGTAACTCATAAAGCTGTAGAGTACGACAGTATTCTCATCTGTGGGTCATTCGAGTATTGTTTGCGCGAGAAAGGGTTTTTAGTTCCGTTGTTCTTTTTTTGTTACACTCGTAACAACGTGATTAACAATTTTTGTTGTTGTTTTGCGACGATTATTTTTGCTCGTAACTTTGAATTCTATCTTTTGTTTTGTATATATTTACTCGTACATTATATTTTGCATGGGGATTAGTATTGGAGGTGATTCTCCGATTCTCTATTTATATAAACATTTTTTCGGTGGGTGTCTGCGGTTTGTGATGCTCGTTCATTAAACATTGTGTTTCTCAACTTACGGAGGGTTGTAGTTATATATAGCCCAAGAAGCATCTTACAACTATAGTTAGTTGTGTACAATTTTTTGATGGTTGTCACATAATTGTCACAACCAGAAATTGCTTGGGAAATGGTTGTCAAATTTAGCAAAAACTTTATTGATAAATTATATTTGTGAGGTTGTTGTCTCTTTGATATCCACAGCTGAATGGTCACCACAACCAATTAGTTTGTCACATTAGTTCGGACATACATGTCACAACTAAAAAGGTTACCAGGTACGGAACGCGACACATTGGTTGACAAAATTGGTTCGCACGCGCATGTCACAACTAAAAAGTTACCACTTACGAACCACCACCAATTGGTTCGCTGCGTTGGTTGGGACATACATATCACAACTAATTTAATCACCAATAATGAACTAAAATAAATCGTCGCCCGAGTACTTAAGTGTTGCAAACGACAAAACTTGAAATTGAGATAATCGAATCTAAAGTTTAATCGGCTACGAACGTAAGACTATACACTATTTGACAAAATAAAATACATTTTCTTAAAATATGCTAACTGTCTCATCTAAAATTTAAAGGAATCTTTAATCAAGCCCACAGTTTAATTTTAAACCGAAATTTAATATTTTGAAAACTGCGTATGTAACACAAAACCGTTTTTCATATTTTTTATTTGTATGGTATGTATCAGTATTTTCGTTTTTAAGCATTTTTGTTAAAAAAAATGCAATATGGTTTCGGTTTGCCGTCTGTCTGTCTGTGTGCACGATAACTTGAGAACGGATAGAGATATCAACTTAATTTCTTCTTTAAAAGTTCAAACAATTCATAGGAATGATCCCTTTTGATTTGGACATTTCTATGTTTAGGGTGTTCGGAGATATGTAGGGTTTTGTTAACCCCCCTCCTTAAAATTGATAGATTTTTTTTTTATTTTCTATTCTATTTTGGTTTCATCCAGCATGTGAATGTGGAATAAAAATATATTTTGTCTAGATGTGGGTTTGTGTGGGTGGTGTGGTTATGGGGGTGGTAGGAGTGGTGGTATGGGAGGTGGAGGGGGTGGGATGATGCGTTTTGGGTTTGGTGTGAGAATTTGGGATTTGGTAGATGAGGGTTTGTGTGGGTAGTCTGTGTGTGTGCGTGGACGTGGGTATGGAGGTGTTAAAGGGTGATAATATGGGTGGTGGGCGCAGTATAGAGTGGTGGGTGAGATGGGTTTAGGGGTTTTAATTGGATAGTGGGTGGGGGATGGTAATAATTTTTAGATGTGGTGGTTTGTAGTTGATTGGGGTCAGTTGTGATAAGGTGGGTGGGGATCGTTTGGGCTGGGTGTAGATGGGGTTAGGTTGGTGTCTGACTGGGTGGTCGTTATATTTGAAATACGCAAATCACACGGCGTTAAAGTTCTTTATAGGCAACAAAAATGCTTCTAGATTTCGGCTCCGAACCTTTCCCTTCTTTTTCACCTATTACTTGAAAACAGAATTATTCTTTATGGTAAGAACGTAATTTTGGAAATTTAATGAATCAATAATGTCAGAGAAAATAAAAAGTCTTATTTGAAGGCTGTAGAAAGCCCAACTTAAGGTAAATAACTTACTACGGTAAAAAGTCAGTTTCAAGACAGATTTTTCGGAAATATACAGAAAAATAGAGATAAAATTAAACCTTTATGCTCATCATCAACGTCATTATCAGACAAAATGCCTTCAAATGCACGTAAAACTTCTTCCGGCAGTTCAAACACAGTCTATAAGTCAAAATTCAAGTAATTACAGGACCACAGGATTTGACGGACCACAATTCGGTGTGGTTAAAGCGTCTATTAAACGATTACATCCCCATATTAAGTTTTTAAATGGAAGCGTCTGTTGACTACTTACACCCCCGTGTAAAATGGGGAGGGAGGGGGCGGGGTGTAATCATTTAGTAGACGCTTTAATTCTAGCTTCAGTTTTACTGTAGTTGTTGGTAGTGTTGCATGTACTCCATTATGCAAATACATATTAACAAATACATATTAATTTAAAAATTGTATATACAAAAATCACGTGTTACTGCAGAACTGCATATAAATTTTCACTTAAGTATTAAAAATTTAAAAAAAAACTGTGTAACTGTTTCATTCGATGTATGTTTATATCATACAAATCCTGATTCTAAATTTATAATTTCGTTTTATCCGCAGACAGATCGTATGTTTGTATCATTCAAGCCCTGAGTTTACAAAATGCCCATTGGTCGTGGTCTCATATATGTTGTATGTTTGAATCATTCAAGTCCTGAATTTAAATTTTGGGTTTATGAATTAGTTGCATATATGTATATTGTACGTGTGTATCATACAAGTCCCGTTTTGTTTTTTTGAGATTGTAGCGGTTAGAATATTTAAAACCAATATTCTAATCGTACATGTTACAAACTTAACATCTCGCAAACTCATCGCTAACTCATCATCACTCTGTACGTCTAAACAGAGTAAATGTATCAACAGATGCACAGATACATGCAAGCCGGAAACAACACGACGAGCATTCCAAACGAAAGCAAAAGCAACACGACGAAGATGAAACCAAAACAACGAACACAACAAATTTAATTTTTTTCTCCAATCAGTTCGTCCTCAACCACAGCCGTGCTAGCAACAAGCTGCACAAGCAGCACATCAAATCGGTGCCGCACACCACCATGCCGCAAACACACCACACCTCCATTGCATATGGTGGTAACTTAAATGAAAATTTATTTTAATAAATTTAATAAATAATAAATAAATTAAAATATTAAATAAAAATATAATATTTAATCACGAAAACGTTATAAGATATTACCTTTGTTGCATATAGATTGTATGTTTGTATCATTCAAGCCCTGAATTTACTTTATGCATGTATGGCTTGATCTCATATGGTGTTGTATGTTTGCATCATTCAAAACTTAATTTTCCTTTTGCGTTTAAACTTGTATTTAATATTGATTGTTTGTATGTAACACTTAAGTATTATTCTAATTTTATCTAAAATTGATAGTAAATTATGTTATTCCCATATGATTAGTTTATGTAACAGATAAGTACTTTTTTATGTTACCAATTAAGCATATGTAACACTTGGCACACTGGTATCTTTCAATATGATTGAGATATGAACATTTTGAAACTACCAATCGAAAGATCTCGTTTTTTAAGTAAGATGGCACTACTAACTCAAAAACGTCCAAACTGCGTTTGTAAACTTTAAGTACTGGGCCGACGAAATGTTACATTAAATTAGTTGTGAAACAGTTCTGACAACTGGTTACAATCACCATTTAATATAAGTTCTTAACGTCCATAATAAATTGTGAAATAAACTCAAAACTCATTTTGCGAACTAATTTAGTTGTCGTTTATTTGGTTAGTTGTACATTGGATGTGAAAACTGAGCTTGACAACTACGAATAGCCATTTTGTTTATTTGTCATTTGACAATTTAAGAAGTTACAATTTCACGAAACGTCAGCGAACATTTCAATTCAAAATGTTCAAGCCGAAAATTGATTTCCGAATGGAAAAGATATAAAAAAGTGGTACTACAGACGGATATTATTGATTAGGAATCGGTTAAATTTCAAAGCCCGTAATAGAGACATTGTTCCTTGTGAAAACAAGGTAGTTGAAATTTCACAGTCTTCATTTAGAAATGTTTTATCCTTAAGTAACCAGAACGTGCCTACATTTCCATTCAACAGCATAAACGATATCGAAGTCTGAATGAAGAATTTAAAAATTTTGTCAAGAATGTCAAAATTCTAATGGTGAAAATAATTCTTCACTAGACTGTTTCACAACCCTTTCACAAACAAACATAGTTAGACTAGATCTCAACACAATTAATGAATATAGAAAGTTCGCTTCGAAACCGATTCACAGTTTATTTTCTTTAACCTAGTTCCAAACAACCATTTCACAAAGTTATATTGTTCGACTTGATCTAGAACGGTTGCAAGCACAACAATACTATAATATGGCGGTTTAAATATTTATATAGAGAGAATACGTACCACCATTTTGAAAAAAAAACTCATAACTTACAATCAGCAGTGCATTGATCTTTTACTTCATATAAATTAATTTTTTAATATTTGCTCCTTAAATTAATTTATTTGAAAAAGCAAATAAAATAGGGCGAATCTTTATTTTCAAACTAAAAATCCCTGTTTTAGAGTAAAATTGACATTTCCCATGGCTTTTCACGTCATAAATAATGAAACCGAATTATATATGAAATCAGCAGATTAATATAATATATTATTATTATTCCTTATTATTATATGTTCGTACTTTCATATAGTTATTCTTTTCAGTTGTGATAAAAGTATTGCTTTAATATAAACACAACTTCGTAGTATCATAATCGTTGTGTTATTTTAATAAATGCCTTATGTATCTGAAAATTTGGTTGTGAGTCTCCATTTCTGATCACCAGTACTAGTTGTGAAATAGTTGTAAATGAGCTGTGACATACAGCTCATTTACAACTATTTCATACAGCTTTGTGACAACCTTTATAGAACTGGTTTACAACAACTTCAGTTGTAGGATATAACCATAACTTGCTCACAACGCTGTCACAATGTTGTGACAACCGATTTTTTTCGCCAAATTGGTTGTGACAACCACGTGGAGCCGTTGTGATCTACGGTTCGCCACATCCAAATAGCGACGAAATTAGTTGGGACAACAATGTGGTAACCGTTTCACAACTTAAAATACTACTTGGGAGGTTTTTGACTTCGGATATACAATTGCCGGCGTCGGAGTCGGTTTGTTCCCAAAGGAATTCACGCTATACCATATTATGTTCAAAGTTGTCCAATGTATTCGGTCATATAAGGTTTGGGTTTGCGGAAGTGGAATTGGGGTTCGATTTTGAAAGTTCCAAGTTCGTTTGTTTCCTAAATTTACAGTGACTCTCATAATTGATCACGATTTCATAAATTTGAAACATTCTGGTTATTGCACTAAAACTACAACATATAATCGTCTGGATATTTTTTGAGAACTATTATAAAACAACAAAATAAAAAAAATACACTGTTACAAGAACAATATGAAATACCGTTATTTCTGTTTTTCCGTTTTTCTATACACATCAACTGTGATCAATTTTTTGGTTTAGCTTGTTTTTGAGAGTAGATGTAATATACCGTGAGGTTTTTCTAATAATTCTTGCAAATATTTTTTTTTCTTAAACTGGAAATAAACTAAAGGTATGAAAAGAATTACTTCGAAATAAAAATGGCGTATAATATTTGTTTTTTTTATAGGTGCTTCCTCAAGTCAAAAACGGACTCTCTACAAATAAGGTCCGCCAAATTGAACAATTTTAGTGAGAACGTAAAGCACATATAGAGATATTTTCAAAATATTAAACGTCTCATTAAGAGTAATATCGAAACTGCGAAAGAAACTGAACTTAAATGTACCCAAAAACCGGGTGGGAGCTAAGCCAACATTAACAGCGCCCGTGAAACAGTTCATTATCAAAATTATTCGTAATGAAACTATTCGTGCAGAAACTATTCGACGAACATTGAAGGAAGTTGGAATCAAGTGCTACGTAAAAACGAAAACACCGCCCGTTACCAAACGG
The DNA here is from genome assembly GCA_932526605.1 of Nephrotoma flavescens. Classification (NCBI taxonomy): domain Eukaryota; kingdom Metazoa; phylum Arthropoda; class Insecta; order Diptera; family Tipulidae; genus Nephrotoma; species Nephrotoma flavescens. The sequence continues at coordinate 86,414,748 of OW052220.1, read as the reverse complement.
CACGGACAACTTTGGCTCAATTTTGCAAAAAAAATAAGAAAAACTGGACGGTTTCTCAATGGGCTAAAGTAATATGGTGATAAATTAACCGATTTGGCTCAGACGGTCGAAAGTGGGCTTGGCGGAAACCTAGAGCTATTTTATAACTATATACGCACGGGGTGCATGATGGCTCATGGTATTGGCCAGATGAAAAAAGTCGAGGATCCGCCTCCTACATACAAATTTTGCAAGTAAACCTTCTTTAGAGCGTGAAAAAATGGCATTATAGCATAGGGGAATTTGTTTTTTATAAAGATACCATACCGCTAAAATTAAGCATACCGCTAAAGTTAAGAAAAAATGGCTTGAGGATAAAAAGTTAGTGTTAGTGTTCTAGTGGCTACCTCAATCCCTCGACCTAAATCCTATAAAGCATCTCTGGGGCGAGCTTAAGAGATCTCTTGCAGATTTTTCAGATTCACCGCATACAGTAGACGATTTTTGAGATAGAGTTCAGTTAAAATGGCGCGGCATTTCAGCCGAAACAACCATAAAGCTGGCAGAAAGCTTGCCCAATAGAATTGCTGCAGTTTTGAATACCAAAGGAGGCTATACCACATATTAAATTAAGATTATAGGCTGGTCACAAAACTGATCACTCCCATGAAATATATTTTTCAAAATTATTTACATATGTGTTGTCAAAATGAATTGTTTTTTTTTTAAATTAATTATTAAGGCCCCGATTCACGTATTTTGCAAAAACACGACTTTTCGTGGTACCATAGCATAAAAACTAACCAACCGATCGCCAACATTTATGTCTTAAAATTTTAATTGAAGTTTTTTAGGAAAATTGACAATGGCTTTTTCTATTTTTCCTTCTAGTTTTTCCGCTATGGCATTACAAAGTAAACAATATTCGCAAAAATCGAAAAAGTTTTGGTACCATTGCGACGATATCAGTCAACAAAACTTAGATTATGATATATCAAAAGACGCAGAAAAAAAATCTGAGATGATTGACGGTGGCGATTTGTTAAATTTTAAGTATTAACCAAAAAATTTGTGAAAAACCAATTCCTTTGGTCATTTTTCCAAAGACGCAATCGTAAAATTTATTAATTTTATTCCAAATTAGTTTTACCAGAATACTACAGATGTAGCTAGTTTCCATAACTACAGTAGTACAACTCAGTAATGGGACGCAACACAAACATAATAATAACTTTTGTAATTAATTAATGTGGTTTTACAGCTAGTAGAAACAATAAATTAATATTTTAACATAAACTAAAATTATGTATAAAACAAATACAATATATTATAAGTAAATTTAAGTAATTCCGGTAATTCCGTTGTTTGTTCTTCATTTTCCATCTGTATCATTATTATTTTTTCACACTGTTTCGATGTATAGCTATGTGCATATGTATGTATATGGAAGATAAAAGCAAAAGGACGTTATCGATGTACAGCTGTGAAACTAACAATATTTTTTAGTGGTGTGTATGAAATTGAGATGGTTTGCTTTCAATCGTTAATAAATACAATAGTAAATTGTATTTGTATTTTATCTACTTATAGAGAATGAAAAGATAAGTATTTTAATGAGATGTGAATACATATATATTATGTACGTAGCAATTCTGTACTGATGTGTGTACATTTGGAGTAGTATGAATGTCCTATAAAAATAGTTGGTGATAAACACAAAAATGATGGGATTGAAAATTAAACTATGTGTTGTTGTTGTTGATGTAGTGATTTAGAATAATAAATCCATTTATCAAAATTTTCACGCGGAATTGATTTTATTTTGTTTACCTTGAATTTACATCTCGTAATTCGCGATACATAATTTTATACAAGCAGATCTGATCGTTTGTTGGTTAAAATTACACCTCAAGCTCATATCTTTTCTATATATTCAAGATGTATACTAGGGGCTAATTATATAAGCAGAATGAAGGCTACCATATGAAAATTGTCTACGAGCTAGGTACAAAATAACAAAGTTAAAACTGTGTGATCTCGAAACGGTGGTACAACAAGTGCATTACAACAACAATTACATCATACACATATCACATATTTTTAACTTTATTATGTTGCACTGGTTGTACTTAGCTCGTAGACAATTTCAATGCGGCAGCCTTCAGTACGATTTACGATTATCGACTCAAACTAATTTTGACAACTTTTTAACGAAAACAAAAAGATCAATCATTAGGACTTGTGTCTCGCATTTATAACCGACAATCCAAAACACTAAATAACGTAATGACTTTATGTTTGCTTAATAATACCCCAGATTCCAAATTTCAAAAACCAATTGAATTTGACGGCGGGGATGCCAGATCCAAAAAAACCATCAAACTATCAAAAAAATCAAATAAATTTGGGTTTGTAATTCTTGATTAAGTTACCGGTCATTTTGCCGTTCACAAGACGATCAAATTTTACATCCAGAATCTCTATGTATGTATATAATAATGACGTGTGTGTTTGTAACATTAAGAACTGCTGTACAAATGTTGATAAAAATTGGTGTATATGTTGTATGGGTCATGAGAACGGGTTTTAGCTGAAAATGGTCCACTGAAATTTGCAGCTTCCGTAGGAGCATTTTCGGTCGATAAACTCAAAAACTGCTGTATGAACTGTAATAAAAATTTCGTCTAGTTTTTGATATGACCATTAACAAATCACAAGGTCAGTCACTTGAAGTTTGTGGTTTAAATTTGGAATATCCATGCTTCTGACTTTGTCAATTAGATGGTAGACGCTCACTTGTGGGAAAACCGTCACCATTATATGTGACCGCACCTGAAAGAACAACAAAATATGTTCTATACCAAAGAGCATTGGAGTAAATTAATCAGTTTTTATATAAATAAAATATTTTTGATTTCATTTTAATTTTAATTTAATTTTACAAAAAATAAAAATAATTTTTCATTTAAAATGATACGACCGGCAAAGCGGGCAGGGTACAGCTTATATAAATATAACAAATTTATAACTACTTCTGACTACTAGACATCTGGAACCGGGTCAATTCTATAATTATTACAAACATGTCCTGTCCCTATATCTGGTTATTTGTAAAACCGTTAGTCTTAATCGCACACTCTAAATAATGGTGAATCAATAATAATGATATTGGCTTCTTAATTTGCAACTTCAATTCTCCGGAACTTGTCAATAAACCTTCAATCCTGGTGTGCCAGGATCCATCCATCCATCCATCAAATACATATTGGAGGAATTTGGAACCTGACACAAGTCGAAATCTCATAAATATTATGGCCACATTATGGACGTGTTTAAATGTTCAATCGATATATTATATTTCCTTTCATTGGTTTTGGCGACGTTGGCGTGTAAATGATCCAAAAAATGATTGATCCAAAAAAGGTGCAAATACCCGAAATTTGAATGAGGAACGAATGAACGAGGGATTCCATCTCTCATTTTAAGTTGGTCCTCATCCGTCCATGAAATGAAGATACCAACCACCAGAAGTTGGTAATCAACCTCGTCTATGGTAAGTCAACATCAATTAACATTTTGTAATAAAAAATTACTTATCGAAATGTAATAAGTACAGCAATTACCAGAAAACCAGCAGTGAACAGTGTTGTGCAATTGTATGTAAAAAACTGTTTTATACATTTTTTACGTAAAAAATGGTAATATACTTAAATTACTGTATAATACGTATAATATTGTATAAAATCGAACGCGGATCTAAAAACCTTAGTAAAGTCGCAAACCTTAATATACGAAAAGTAAATTTGTATCATATTAATAGATTTAAATGATAGCCAAATAACGTTAAATGATAGTTTTTCCACGTTGGAAAGTGTTTATAAGATTACATATGGGATCAAACAATTTATTTGAGTTTTGTACGCTTTCGATAAAATCTTTATCAAAAATAAGTTTTGATATATTTGCCATAACTATTTTGGTGTCTAACAAATTTAATTGGCCACGGAAATTTGAGGATTGAGGATTAGCACATTTACAAAAACAATGTGGAATTTTCCAAACTTTATACTCAAAAGAATCCAGACATTTTTTTTCGCACTGCAGCGAAGCCACCCAAACGTATCCAACTTAGCACTGAAATTATTAAATCTTCAAGCATCGACAGCGCAGATTGAACGGATATTTTCAAATCGGGGTCAAATTCCTTGCCTAATTCGAAATAGCCTGACATTTAATAAGTCTAAAAAATTAATTCATATTTATTAATATTATCCTTTAAATAATAAAGAAATTCTAATTCGATTTGTTGATACTGATGATAATGAAGATTTGCGATAAACAAAATTTCATTAATGTTACTTTTAAAAGTAAAACTGAATTTATAATAAATAAATAAACAATTTTTTTGAAATACAACATATTTGTTTTTTATTAATAATTATTATAAGCATAAGTAAACAAAATATTTATTTTTCAGTCAAAGTTCTACTTAGACTGCGGTCCAATTCATGACTTATTTTGTGGAGACTGACTTATTTGAAAGTCTACAATAAGTCTCCTGTCGAATAGGCTTATTGGAAACTTGTTAGAATTATTTTAATGAGTTACCAGTTTGGGCGCAAGTCTCGCATAAAAGTCAAACAAGACTACAATATGTCTAGCCGACTGGAGGTTTACTGTAGACTTTCAAATAAGTCAGTCTCCACAAAATAAGTCACGAATTGGACCGCAGCCAAAGAGCCATTGGTATAGTTTCATGTGACTTGTAATTTAATAAGTAATAGAAAACTCACTCGAAAACGGTTAGTAAAATTTAAATATCTCGGGCCAAATTTTGATTTGCCGTATTCTTATAGCTAATGCTAAGATGAGCGATACATCGAACAAGCATAGTTTTGAACTCAAACTCATTCATATCGAAATAAAATTATATTATTTTGATATAATATAATATTTAAATTTTTATATTCCTGATTTTATTTTTCGATTTTTATTTTTGTTTTTTTTGTGTTGACATTTGACAATAACAAATGACACCTACATTTTTGGATATTTTCTTCTCACGTCACATAGCGCAACAATTTTTTTATTTCGTTTTGCTACAATATTAGAGCAGTATGAAGTTGTTTATTTTAAGCAATGTAATTTTTATTTTAAGCAATAATCGATAGAGAACAAATTGCACTACAGATGTCTCTGTCTGTGTCAAGTTCAATAATCTTGTCGAAAGACGGTAATGATTTCTCGTAATCATCTAAACAATTTTTGCAACCGATAACATTAAAATGTTATAGCATTAATATTGAATGTGTTCGATGATTAATCGTTTTACACTTCAATCCCATAGTGTTGTGGATTTTGTTTTTCTATTCTAAAAAATCAGTTAGTAGCTGAGAAACAAAACATATTTTCTTTGAAAAAAAAAAAAAAATATTTATATTTTTCTACAAATATTTTACTTTTAATTATAATTAATAAATTAGAAGAATTATAAATAAATTCAATACAATTCAATTATTTAAAGTTCAATTCTCATTTTACATCATACCTATATCCAATTTTCTTTATACAGATACGTAAGAGATAATGAACTATAAGTAATTTTGAATTAGTTACGAATAGTTTTCGTATTTTACATTTTGTAAAAAATTGTTATGTGTAAAATACGTATTTTACATGTAAAAAACCGAGTATATTACGTAACGTAAAAAACAGGCACAACACTGGCAGTGAATACAAGCGGGTCAATATTTATTGCTATAAAATTAGTAATCTACAGATAAATCAAGAACAGTCACCTTGTCAGACAAAAGATGTAAACTTCAGGATAGATCTTATATAAACTATCGGCTATCATAAGCTATCTTACCTTCGCAATCCTCTCGTACTCTAAAGAGTTGGATCAGTCGGTATTTCCATAAAAATTTGATTCGTATCAACGGTGAAATAGCACGGTGAAATATTAACAGTTTTAATGAAATTTGCTTAATCCGGTTATGTAATTTATCCATGCGATGATTCTTGCTCTATATAGAGATTATATTTTGATCATATATCATCAATTCTAAGTAATCGAACTTTCTCATGCTTCTCATTTGCCGTGTGCTTGCTCTCTAGTAACTGATATTTTCTTGTTCACAATGCTGATGTGAAGCTCATTTTTTGTACGGTTTCGAAAACGAACTAACTTGATTTATAATATAAGGAGTTGCGCTACTCTTTCTTCTGTCGAATGATATTCTCTAATGACAGGATGAAAAAACTTTTAGCTATTTGGTTTCATTGCCGAACATTATACCCGTATGTTATTTTAGAAGCCACATACCCATTAAAAAGTATATTAGATTGTGTCAGATCAAAAGATAGGAACTGCTTGGATATTTGGAATTTCGCTCCTTACGAATAGGCATCTTCATTTAAAATGGGGTGTGGGGTTACTAATGGTTTATTAATGAGTAAAGGGTGTCGTTCAGCCTAACCAATTTCATCCATTTAAGTACCTTATGTTTATTTTAAGATGGGCTTATAATCCTACCATAAAACTGAAGTTGATTAGAATTGGTTCAGGCATTTTCAAATTCCATTCAATATTTTAAGCTTGTTACATTCCAATTTGTTTATTAAAGACATCGATTAAATTGTAACATCTATATCGTAGCTTTGTTAAACAGTAGTTGACTTAGAAAACATAATGACCAGCAAAGTTATTTACAGCGATTGCACCTTAGTCACGAGTACCATATGGACTACCGACCAAATCGTAATTTTGTAGTTTATTGTAAAACTTTCAATAGGCGTGCAACAGCATCTGATATCTATGTGCAAATTACTGAGAACTTTTAATTCAAGGTATACAGGAAAGATAAACTTTTGGCGACATTTAAAATTGCATCGTGAGTATGAGAAAGAGGTAAGATGATCCTATCGGCTAAATGCTTTTCAATTTATTCTTATAAAACGTCATACGTGAGCTCAATATAGGCTAGGGCAACTGACATTAGCATATGTTAATGACATCTGGGTTTTAAGTCGCAACGTTGTTCTCCTGAGACAAATCACCTTGCCATTTTACTTCCCAGCTCATCAGATCGATCTACAAGTGAACCAACAAGAATGAAATGTTAACAATTTATTTGGGGAGACACGCGACACAAGAAGGTAAAATGGTTTAAAAACGATTTAAAATGTTTATTATATTATAGTTTCCGATTAAGTATCAATTAAAACATAAATCAAAGATCTGCCACGATCTTGTTGTCAAGCTCTTGTTCTTGTGTTAAAATAAATATGTATAATATAGGAAAGTGTTTCGCTCACTTTGGAAATTTTCCAGACATCGGTCTGGCCAACAATGGGCATAATTTTTTATTCAACTGAACTACATAGTTTCAAAAAAAATATTTATTTGCAAACTGTTAAAGGATTCGCTGCGTTTTGTTGACTCGTAATTTGCAAACAATTTCCGTAAATCTTCTCCATGATTGAAGATATGTTTATCATAACGCGTCATTCACTTGATGTGCAGTGCCGTAGACAAACACAAAACTTATCGCGATTTTCATTTATCTAGATTGAAAATTAAGTTATAATAATCGTAATAAACAAATTGTGGTGACTAATAGAAACGCGATTTTTGCAAGTGTGCCTAATTTATCGGGATACATTGTATTTATCTAGTTAAGAAAACTTAATAATTCTGTTTTTGAAAAATCGAGTACCGACCGACAGGCAGAAATAACTTAGTAATCTAAATAACGCGATTATCTATTTTGTGTCTTAATAAACACATTTTTATTAATCACTTGTTTTTGTTTCGCAGAATAATATTCTGCGAAACAAAAACAAGTGATTAATAAAAATGTGTTTATTAAGTATAAGTGTGTTTCGCCAAGTGCCTACGGCAAATAGCGTAAAAAGTATATTTTGTGTCTGTCTACGGTAAAACACACGATTTTTAATAATCGGGGTTATCTTTTACACATTTATGAAGGCATTCTAAAATTAACATCTGAACATTGCGCTGGTTACATCAGTGGTCGCTGTTGTAATTGAGCGGTTGAAAAATTACCATTCATTCGTAATTCGGAATTATGATTGAATTACGAGATGCGACCCCATCTCGGAAAAGTAGATATGTTGAAATGGAGTCTTTGAAAATTCATTAAATTCTGGTGCCAGCAAGTTAAAACTCATTCAATGGAATGTATAGAATTGACTGAAATTTACCAGACTTCCAGTTAACACCGAAAGTGTAAAACCGTTCTGGTTTGAAAAAGAAATGTTTGGGTAAAAATTTAATGCAACCAGTAGATATTATGTATTACATATATACAAATAATTGAATCATTCGTGGAAAATGAGCAATACAGTTTTAATATCCCCCTAAGGGATACGATCACTCTCTTTAGATCCGTCTTTAGATATTTGGGTGACTAAAAAACTTATGTGAAAATGCACCCGAAATATTAATAATTTAAATCATTACGTTAAATCGAGCTCAATGAGGTCAGTTCCTGAGTTGAGGTGACCATCTACTTTGCTTCTCGTTGTGCGAGATTTCTTTATAAAAAAGTTATATTATTTCAATATGATTGTAATATTGTAAAAACAGACAACAAATACCCGAACGCCTCATAAATAAGAACTGAAAATTAACAAAAATCAATATATAAATAAGTTTGTTGTTGTAACTAAACCATTAGGTATTTGGACAAAAAAACCTTTTTCATTCTTTCGTTTTATGTTTATTTTCGATGCACTTGTCTCCAAAAGATAAAAAATGAAAAATTACGAAAATACAAAATTTGATGAAGATTTTAAAATGGTACTGTACGCTCCATCTACTAGAAAAAATAAACCAGTGTTTTGTGTCTTAGCTTTGAAAATCGACCACGTGTTACCTTGAATCGGGGCCTTAAATAAACAACAAAATTAGAAAAGGAAACTTGAAAAATACTTTTAGTTTTATTTTGGCGCGTTTTCTAGGGGATTAAGCATTGGTGAATATGGGCACAACTTAACTTAAAATGTGTGATGTTTTGCTGCATTATCAAGCACGATCCAAACATTAGAATTACCTCGCGATTCCAACGATTCAAATAAATACCTCAAAAATTCACAAAATATGGTTGTGTTGACTTATAAATTCGCTACTGTTCTATGACAAATAATGCCCTGGTTTATTTATTGATTTATTAAAAGAAATCTATTCTGTGATTATGATTTCTGATTATTTAGTTTAAAACAAAATTTATTAAAACAAAAATAAATAAAATAAAAAATTTAACCATAAAATTTTAAACAAAAAATACACTATAAATCAAATTTTGTTTTAACAATTAAAAATTAAAAAAAATAATTCTTCAGGATATTTTTGAAGATGTCCTTTGATAAACTAATGTCGAATAGATGATTTTGAATAATTTAGACATCCTTTTAATGGTAAAAACTTATAGTTTCCAAATGTTCTGCATAACACATGAACTGATATAATTCCCAAGATGTATACCGAATCAGTATGACCAAGCAAAGCGTTACAAATAAAATCCGTGCCTAAGAGAAGTCCGTCTATTTTCAAGCGTGCATATTTTGTAAACGGTGCATCTTGTTGAGTACGGAGGTAATCGAGCCACATTTTCATGGAATGGTAAGTTGTGGTCGTAGTCGCAGTCACTATTTTTTACAAAAAAATCAGAAACTTTTTTTGAACGCTTTCAATTCTTTTAATGTGCACAGCATAGTATGGATTCCAGACCATTACAGCGTATTCCAATTGAGATCGAACGTAAGCGAAATAGAGTGAACATAATGTTTGAACGTCTTTAAATTCACCTGTCATCTTTTAACAAATCCAAACATGGCTTTCGCTTTCGCAATGCAATTTTCAATATGCCTATTGAAACTGGCATTTTTGACAAATGTAACACCTTAGTCTATAATCTCATTGTCTTTTTGCAATTCTTTGTTGTTGACTTTGTTATTTCCAACAAAGTATTACCGGATTTCTTTCACGATGGAAATACATGATTTTGCATTTCTTAATATTTAAGTGAAGCACGTTTTGATTACATTACTTACTTTATCTATCGCTGTCTTCTTGAAGTTTCTTCGTATCTTGCATTCCTGGCGTGTCAATTTTTGTCATCATTTCTCAAATGGTAATTGAACCCCAATTCACCCAGAAAAATAATTTTTTCTCATTCTACTGGATCACTTTGAGGGTTATTTTTAAGATTTTTAGTGCGTTTTCTATGGCTGTCGTACTCAAATCAACATTATATACTTTAATTGGAAGATTTTTGCTTTATTATTTTATAAAGTATTTTTGGTAGTATTTGAGGAGGTATTTTTGTTTGTCCGCCACATTTTATTTCAATAATAACCTCGCCGTCTTTGATAAATCTCTTAATTATTGAATGTGCAGTGCTTATGCTAATCCCAGCAATTTGAGCTGCTTCAACAACACGTTTTCCGTCCTCGTTCACTTAATTAAAATTTGTTTTGCACCCATGCTTACCTTATTGTATGTGGTGGCTCTTCGAACGTTTTTATTGAGAAGGGTGATCCTAGTAATCCTTGATTGAAACGGCGTTGAAAAAAGTTATAACGAAAAATGATACCGGCCGGAAATGGGTTAATGTTCTGATTAAATTAAATGAAAATGTAGTTATTTTATAAGACAATTACAAAAAATTACTAATTATTAAATTGTTATTTATCTGCAAGAAAATTTAAATATTGTGAACCTTATATACCATAAACACCAGCTGATCTGTTTAATGTATATCAAATCGAGATTCGATTTGTGTTGAGTTAATTCAATTCCAAATTAAAGCGATAATATCGAATTCTAAATAAAATCGAATTAAAATCCACTTCTTGCTGATTATTTCCTTCTTTTACCGTTATATCGGTCCGCGTGTTATAAACCATGAAAAATTCGTGTTTCTTAAAATAATACAAACAAATTACAATTTCCCTAACAACTTTATTTCCTATAAAGCTACATAAAATTAAAATTTTGACATACATAATTGATAGCACACGCGAATTATTGTAAAATTGACCTTCGCATGATACTCTATTGAAACATACGGATATCGTAAGGAAAACATAACGAAAGAGAACAGAAATAGAAATTATATACGAGAACGTATACGTGTTTTACTAAGTAGGTGAACCCTAATGAAAAACGTTACGAAACAAAAAATTCAATCCAACTTTAATTAACATTTTTTTTCGAAATATATATGAAATAGAATTTTGTTTAGGTTTTTATAGAGGCACGTGAGAATTATATAAAATTGCAAAGTGTATGACCTTGGCAGCTAAAAATCAATACACAACTTCAACATTTTATTTATGCCTGAATTATACATAAGTCTATACCCATTATGCCTGGGGTGTGCGGAGAATTTATAAATTTATATAAAATTACAGAAACAACATTTCAGAATATACCAGCTACACTACAAAATCAAAATAATGGTCACTTGAAAAAATTAATAAAATTGAGAAATTTATTGTTCGCATTAATTCACATAACTGTACATATTATGGAAAATAAGAAAGAACCTCAACATCGTTTTATAATAATCATCTTCAAAATAATAAGAAGAATAACAATAATAAAAATAATAAGATGAATATATTTTTAGATTATTTCAAGATTATGATTATAAAGAACGTTATCATAATTTTTGTAAAAAAAAAATATTTAACTCGGAATTTTCGAATAACAAAAGATTTAATAAAATACAATCAAGTTGTGAAACTAATTGTTCATAACAATTTTTCTAATGGTTTTTAAAATTAATGTACTGGAAAACTGATTTAATTGTTTAGATTTGGAACAAATTTTCCAGAAGGGATTTTACATTTCATAATAAGTCGTTCTATCACAATAAAATTGACAAATCAGTATCATAGCAGATAAAGCACCTGCTTGATTTAGTTCTTGCGTGGTTGCCGAAGCGCAATAAGGTAAAATTATGTTCGTACTGCAAATTTTTGTTGCTATACATTTGGAAGCTGGTAACCAAAATAAAAAAATAAATCACTAAAAATTCTTTCTTATTTTTAAGCAAGCTAAAGTTCTATAGGAAATGAAATCAGTATTGAAAAATTTATATCTGTGGCATCCTTGTTTTTCTTCTCCCTATCCTCCGATCCTCGATACTAGCTCGGCCTAGGTGCGTTCTACTAACGAAAATCAGGGAGAAGTAAATAAAATCCTAGGAGTTTTATTCATATGGTTTAACAACACGTGACACGTCTCACCATGATAATAAATATACAAATATCAAGGAATACTCGGCACATAGAGTCGATGTTCATTGTATTATGGACACTATTAGTATTTTGGAAATTTCTAATTTCTGCTATTGTTACTGCTAAGATTCTATGATTCTTAAAAGGTCGCAATAAAATTACTATCAGAAAATGGACTAAAATATCAATAGATTGCATATTTTTTTAGTTGATCCTCTCATTTTAAGTTTGACTAAGTAATAATCTACGTTAAGTGATTTTGATTATTCAGTTAAAGAACTTATGTTTAATTTAAAGTGTGTGTTTGTGTGTGTGTGTGTGTTTGGAAAGCACCTTAGTGAATAATCGATAAAGGTACCAGCGATGAGCTACATAAAATAATTTAAAATGCAGGTGTCCAGAAAAGAAACCCAGACTCACTGCAAAATGCGGAAAAACGTCTTTTGTAGATTAAATTGCTTATGCAGTTGGACAATGGACGACTGGAAGAAGGTAAATCGAAATGTTAAGCACTCTTTATATATTTTCAAAAATTAAATAAAAAAAAATCCGAAATTAAAGAGTTTTTTTATATTTATAGTTTATATTTAGTGACGAATGCAGGCTAAAGGCCGTTACAGAATCGGCCCAGTTTGTCAGAAGGGGATCAGGAGAGAGGTTTAAGGAGAACTGTGTAGTCAAGAGCATAAAATATCCACCATCACTAGTGACATAGAGCTGTATTAGTGGAGTCGGATCTGGTCCAATATACTTCGTAGAGGAAACCATGAGAAAAGAACAATATAAAAAGGTGTAAACAGACGTCTTATTTCCTTACATGAGCTCGGCACCTGAAGACCAATACTCTAACACTTTTACGCAAGACATAGCGCCTTGCCATACCGCAAAATTAATGAGAATGTCCCTCTTAACCAAAATATTGACATCCTCTCTTGGCCTGGCAATTCCCTGGATTTAAATCCTATCGAAAATTTTTGTGCCTTACATAAACCCAACGTAAATAAAACTTCCAATCCTACAGTGTCCACCCGAAAAAAAATATTGAAAAAAATATGGAGAAATAGTGATCAAATTCGCAATATGTCCAATACTTGTAGCATGGCTGAAAGAATAAAAGCTGTGATTAAAACCAAAAGGAAGTTTAACCAAATTTTATTTGTTTTCCAATTTATGTATACTCAAAATTATTTAACTTTAAAGAATTAAAAATTTAAAAAAAAAATCTTGTTTTTATTTATATTTTGCAAGAGTTTTTCACTTTATTAATTGTGTTCATAATTCAATGAACATGGACTGTAACGTTAACACATGAAACAAATTAAACAATCTAAAACGACACAAAGAATTTATTACAATAAAACCACTGTCGGTGCACATGAATCGATGTATGGGATACGCTCTGGTTACATTTGGCGCCCAACGTGGGGCTAAGCAAACGGTGTTTACAATATACTTTTACCGTATAAGTTGTTTCGTTAGAGGACAAGTGAATCCCAAATAAGAAAAGCAATTACGAGCGTATTGCGCGGTTGTTCTGAATTACGGAACTTGGGTCTCTTTTTGTTTTTGTTTCAAACAAGAAATTTTAAAGTATAATGAATTCAATTAAAAAAGTGCTTCGAGTTAACTTGGTGCGATTATTTAAATAACTTTATAAGAGCCTATTAGCTTAGCATGACTTTGAAGACTGTTGAAGTATAATTTGTTTTGTGCCACGCTGGTTAGACGGCAAGGAAGTAGAATACGATTTGTAGCACGCTTAAATTTGGAGGTGCCTCTGGAGGAGTCTTACAGCCAGTGGGTTACACGGGTTGCGGTCCTGAGATTAGGCGGTTCTCGCAAGACATCACTGCGAATATTGATGCTGTATAAGATAGCGGAAATATGACAGCGGAAAATAAAGGATTACGTTACTCGCCGCAAGTGGCAGCACTATCACAATAGAGAATTGGATTTGTTAAATAATTAACAGCATAAATTTTTTTTCATTTTCATTATATTTATTAGACGTATATCAAATTAACTTAATTCAAACGGCAGAAAAATATTGCATCTTATAAATAAAGTAAAAAATAAAACTTTAATTGATAAATTACAAAATTTTGTAATAAAACGGGCGGGATTCAAATCAAATATACTGAACTCAAACCATTTATGAACTTCCCAATAATTTCTAATAAGAATTATTGAGTTTCATTGAATTAACAGAAATTCCCGAGGTTTTTCCAGAGATTAAAAAAATATACGGAATCAATTTAAGAATTTTTTACTTTTAAAAGCAAATAAGAATGTCCTTCTACACAATTTACTAAATTTTGGCGATAAACATTCGTAGCAATAAACCTGGAGCAGTGGAATATTAAAACTAGATGAGTTCATGTAGGTGCTTAATCAACTACTTCACAAATAAGCGAGAATTGAATTAAAATCTCCAGATATGATCGTCAATGGCCATCAAAATTTAGTATAAAAAATCAAAAAATCTCCTAAATCTGATAGGTGACTCTGACCTGAATCGCAAACATCGGAAATGGCTAATATTGGCCATCTAAATTTGAGTAAAAATGATTTCTGTATACCGAGAACATCAACATTCGTAGCAATAAACCGAAAGTCGTGCATTATTAGCACTAGGTGGTTTTAGTTAGGTGAATCAATAGCGAACTTTGTGTACGAGCCAGGCCTGAATCACGATCTCTGGGAATGGCCGATGATGGCCGATGAAAACAATGAAAATAACGTATGTGGCCACAGAAAATCTAAAAATTATAGTGCAAGTTCTGATCCATAGATTTTCCCCAAATTTTTCATAGTCTCAGTATTACCTAAGCTATTAGAAAAACAATCGAAACTGTTGGTTGCTAGTATAAGTTTTTGAGATATTGACGTAAAATTGAAAATAACTTATATGGCCGCAGAAAACACATTCAAAATTCGAATCAATAGATTTTGTCCGAATTTTCCCAGTAGTCGATGCAAATTTTTAACGATTATTAATTAAGAAATAGCCGAGTTTTCTCCATTTTAAATTTCAATTTAATCGTGTAGAATGTACAGATTCCATTTTTTCATCTAACATTTATGTCTCAAAAATCAATCTAGAAACTAATTTTCATAAGGATTGGTTATGAAATTGCCAAGTTTAGTCCTTTATGAGCAGAACCTAGAATTTTGTCCAAAACTTACTTCAAAATCCTTGATCAATACTACTATCTAAATTTCATCGTAATTCGTTAAAAAATGGCAAAAAAAAGATGGAATATTGCTAAATTTTATGATTTCATTTACCGAGTTACTTTACTTCGGAGATCAATCAATTTGTCATTTTAAGGATCACTTTTAAAATTTTATTCCTCTATTTAGAGAAAAAAAAAGATATGAAATGAATAAAAAAAAATGTGCGCTGGTAATTAAATAACAAAAGAAATTCTATTTTGTGACAGTGCTGCCACTTGCGAGTAGTGCAATCCCTTATTTGCCGCAGTTAAATTTCTGAATCAGACAAGCCCAGGAGCACAGACATGTCGTCTGATTCCTTGGCATATAGCTGAATTTCACAGCAACCAACCATCCGGTGTTCGGGTAAACAATTCAAAGATGAACAAGCAAATGCGATTGACAAGGTAGTAGAAAACGTTCGACGATCGAACGACCATTGCTTAATAGGTTCAATGAAGAACTTGATTTTGGAAAGGTTACAAAATAATATTGGCTGGAAGAGGCAGGGGACAATTTATATGTACTCTGATTTCAAGTTGTCAAGATTGGCATGTGGGAAAGTAAATCATTTGCCATCAAATGATTTCTTGTTGCAAGTGGACATGTACGTGCGAGCTGAAGGAACGTCTCAGATAAAGGTTTCAGTCGATCTTAAACCTACTACGTATTTTACCATTTTACAGTTACCATTTTACAGTTAAATCGTTTTAGTACTAACCCAAAGGTGTTCGAAATACGTCATTTTATAATTTATAAAGCTTATGTTGCTCAAAATGACATGGTCAACCGACAGTATCATAGAAGAACATTTTAATTATTACGTTTTTTTATTAAAAGTTGCGTCTATTTTTACGCTTAACCGGTTAGATGAACGAAACGTTATTTTAAAATTTATTCGTGGTGACTTCCTCGTATGATTACACGAACAAAAAGTCAACACCTTAACGAGAAACCAAAACCTCAAAAGTACCTGATATAAATTATTATTTGCTCGAGATAAAAATAAAAAAACTTTTAGAGTTTTGAAATTCTGAAAATTCAAAAAAATAAAAATTTCTGTACTCCCACAGTTGTTATCAGTGCAAACCCATACACACACACACATACACACACACACCCACATTTATAATAGAAAACCGTAGTATTTACGTTCGTTTAATTAAATTTCCGTACCCACGTTGTAATAATAGAAATTTTGATATTTTTCCGCAATTTAATGGTTCACCAACTCGAAAACAAAATAAAATCCGTAATGAAATTATAAATTAATTTAACTTTGGTACACAGGATTCATATTATTTTAGCTACCAGTATCTAATAAGGGACTATATATACATACTGAAAAATTTTCTAACAGTATTTTGTTTTTGCTTTATATTTTCAGCGCTAACAATAATTTATTCGAGTACATTACAAAGTACAGGGGGGATATGGATTGTTTATTTTTGTACATCATTATTGGATATCATACATGTACACACACAAGAATCTAGGATATGTTAAAAGTAAGTTATTTTTGTATTCACGTATTCAACAATATTATATTAGATAAATTACATATTGTCATATTCCAATGTCATGTTTGTTATAGAACCAATAAATCATACCACCACCACCTACCCAATAAAAATATTTTTTTTTGTCTAATTTTAACCTTGTGCTGTCGATTTCACTTTTTCCCATCCATCAATCGGACTTTTTTCTAATGTGGATATGATTCTATATCGGGTTAATTGACAAAATGTATTTCTATTACCTTGTGAACTTAATAAATTTTCTAGGTCAAATTAAAAACACAAATTTAACATGTTATTTTTAGAAGTTGTCGAGGCGTACGATTTATCGTCTGATCATCCACCACTTAACAAATCGTCTGCAGAAATATTTATTTTCCTAAGAAGGAGGGTCACATGTCACTTGTTTCTAAAAACTGTTAGCTTCCTAATGAAATACTATTTAACTAAAATTCAGCGAAAAAAGTTGTAATGCATATTAAAATTTATCGATCAGTCTTCTTCGGTTAAAAAATAAAATTGTTGTGATATGGATTCGAGTTTAGCTAAAAAATCTGAATCTAAAACTACGGTAAACTATATGTCGCAAAAAATGTATATCTGTGTTAAATTTCTATAAATTCAACTTTTCTATTGCACGTAGTTTTGATTGCATAATGCCCATCTTTTAAAAAGGCAGTGTGAATTCCAGGTAATGAAATAAGCCGTCGAAGCTGACATATGACGTGAATATTTATTAACCCATCTGAGACATGAATATCTTTTTCTCAATTTTACATTTTTTTTTATTTTAATTTTGGCCAAAACTAAGAGAAATCATATACAAAAAAATTTAATATACGAGCAGTGCTGAAATAGTTTGTGTTTTCGTATTTATTTGTTTAAAAAATATAAAACAAAAACGAAACAGATTTTAACAATTCATTACTTGAAAATAAAAATGAAACAGAAACTATTAAAAATATAAAAACTAATATTTCGTAATTCACAGCATCTAAAGGTTTTTAAAGTTTATTTAAAGCTTTCAAGGAACAAACTTTTGTAATTTATGCTAGATTTTTATGAAATCCGGTTGGACACTTTTCGTGTAAAGGACATTACGTATGTTACACCTATAATATGCCTGTGTCTACACAGAAAATAAAAACTTAGTAGTATTGATAAAATATTACTAATATTGATAAAAAATTGATCCCATAAAAAAAATTGAGCATTTTGATAAAAAATTTATCAACTGAAGGGGAATTCTAGAACGAATCTTAAAATATACAAAATGTAAGCTATTGATACAAAATTTATGAAATCAAAACATTAAATTATTAAATTTTTAGATTCTTGTGTGTTCTTGATACAATTTTTCAACTGTTTCATTAATTAATTTGTAATACTTACACATATAATTTTAAGTTTGTATAAAATGTATAAATTTAGTTGTGAACAAAATAAACGTTTTAATAATTATATGCAGGCAAATATCAAAATAACAAAGCGAATATAACGAACTAGTTATAAAATTGAAAGAAAATTTGTCGAAAACAAACAATTTTGTTTCAATTTTATAACGAACCAATCACATAATTTATTTTATTTATACTATATAAATAAAATAAATAATAAAATATACACCAAACAAACGAGCTTTTATATTTTAATATATTTATAACAAATTTCCATGGTTATACTTCACGGTAAATGTTATGTTTATACTCCAAATAAATCTTCTTCAATTATTATTGGCGGCTATTTCTGCATCTTTATGCAGCTGTACCATATGCAGGATTCAATTCCTGTTATGCTTGGAATAATTGTCAAGAGGCATTCTTGGGGATGGTTGATCAAAAATTTGTTTACTGCTTGTTCACCAGATTGGTCTTTGGAAAATTTTCTTCTTGTTGGAATTATATTTGGCAATCAAGCAGGCTTTACTGTCTGTAACAAAAATAATAATATAATAAAATTAATAATATTCAAGTAACATTTATAATAAATGTACAAAATGGACACTTAAAATGAAAAATCTAAATTAATGATATCATCTTTGTTTAACTATACTTTGTAAACTAAGTTCACAATCTGCTCAAAACTATCTAGCTATTGTTCTGTTGTAACGTTCGATTAAATCGTCAAATAAATGTAAACGGCCACAATCATTTGAAATTATACCTAACAAAATTATTTTTGTTAAACTTTCCAATCATGTCGTTTCCAATCATTTATAGCAAAAAAAAATGTAATTCAAAATTTTTAATTCATGCAGATGTATAAAAAATTTCGGGAGTACATGAACACATGTAACAAATGACCTAAAATTAAAGCGCGACTAAAATGTGATTTCTAGCTCCTTATCCTTATCCTAAAACTAAATTTAATTGCAAACAGACAATGGGAGGAATATTGGATTATACGAATAAAATCATATTTACTGTGATTTATTTTGTCCCAGTTTGCCTGCAGCTTTTTTAAATAATTTGCAGCGTAAATACCCATTAGGTCATTTTGAATGTTGGAAAATACTTCAGTCAAGGGTGTTGTATTTGGATATATTTGTTTAAAATCTGAAACGAATAAAAAAATTTAAATAATATTGAATCTCATAAATTTTAAAAATATATTTACCAATATGAATTCCAGCTTTTCCTTGTATTACGGTCAATTAATAAAAGCGCCTTCTGTAGGTGTGTGTCATCATAAACTGTGTAATCTAGCAGTAACATTAATTAGCATTAACATGTGTAACATTTACCGGCAAAAAGAGAAAAATTTATTTGAATAAGAGGTTCTTCATTCATAGTTTTGATTGATTTCTGTTTCTAACTGTGGGTCCATCACGTGTGATGTGCAAGAATCACAATCAGCTGCTTTTGCTCCATTTTGTTAAATGATTTTTCGCAAGTCGTTTAAAATTATTTATTCTAGAGAACGAGGAATTACTATTGTGGTGCTATTGTGCACTTATACGTACTAAAATGAGTTGGGCATATCGAAATATTTGTAATGGAGTATTAAATCTTCACAGGCTCTCACATTTTCTTGTGCAAATAAAGCAATCCAATTTACGCTTAGTAAAGGAAATCAATTCGGTTACTAACAATTATTTCTATAAAAATATACGAAATAATTAGTTTTTAGATTCGATTCCAGTGATATTAATTGTAAAGAAAATAAACGAGGCAATTAATATGTAATATTCTTACAAGTATTCAAAACAACCACAAATTTATTAAACATGGATACTATAACCTAACTATAAATTACACAATTTACACACCAAAAAATATTCTTTTATATTTATTCAAACATTACATTTTTAATAGTAACCATTATTAATAAGTACTTTCACTTTTTCATCAGATCTTATCACTGTTATCACAGGCGCATCGATTGCTTGTAGAAGCATACAGCGGGGCTGTTGAAAGTATAAGAGAAGTTGACGAGAACGGTTTCAAAAATGTAAGATCGAAAAAGGTGATGTCGAAGACAAAGAATGTAGCACTTAAGGTTTTAAGGTGTGGATCAACTAGCAATTTTCATCGTTTAAAATCATTGGTAATGTTAGGCAAGGAAATTAGGTTCCATTTGAACTGAAGCAGAGGGACGTTGAATGCAGTTTAATTTATGAAAAGTGTTGCTCTGTGTTACTTGCGGATTTCAGAGTAATTTACAATAGAAGTTTCATATTCGAGTGATACTTTTTTCGGTAGCGGAATGTTTATATTGAGAGGGAGTGGCGGAATTGAAGTCTGTTGTCCTGGGATATAGAAATTTAAAATGTTGTAATCTATACTGTAAATTTTTTAGTTTGAGACAAAAGGGGCTGTTTAACATTTTACGAAGGTGTCCATTGCTTTGTCTCTGTATGCCTGAGTCATGATGTTCATTGATTCTTAGCTCATGTCCATTGAATCCAATTTATTAATAGTTAGCCAAAGTTGGTGGTGTACCTGTTGGTAAAACTCTGGAATTTTGAGATGTTTCTGGGTGAGAGCAGTTATTTGATCCTCAATTCTTCGTTTATTTTTAATTCCGATAATCAAATGGATTTTGGGATATGTACCTCAAGACAGTCAATTCTGTCATAGGAAATTGCCCAATACTTCCAAAATGTTTTACACTATTCTCATATACTCGACTATATATCGTTTTGAAAGGGCTTGAACCAAACAATAATTCCGACCATACCACTTTAATTCATAAAATCCAGAGATTGGACGCTGTTAGCTTATTTTACACAATTTTTGTCATACTATAAACATCTTCATCTCTTCTCTCCTTCTTCTTCTTCTTCATTTACAAAAAACAATAATATTGTAGAAATGGCAAGTTTTTCTCGAAAAACTTCTTTTATCATAATTCGATCTGCAAGCGGAAAAACTATTCGAAGTGAAATATATACTTTCGCTTTACCATAAATTGTCAGCTCCTTGCTAAATGTGTTGAAAACCTGTGTGTCGGAAGTGGATTTCGTATGAGATTTTTCCATTTTTTACAAATAATATTGAAAAGTCGAACATTTGCAAAGGACGACAAAGAATTAAAAGATTCAAATAAATATAAAGATTAAATTTTCAACAAGGGTTGACTTTGTTGCTTTACTATGCGGTGGGTGGTGTATTTGAAATCATTATCATTATGATAAAAGAAAAGTTAGCCACAACATAGTCACCACCCCTCTATTTTTTAAATAATTGATATTGCACGTATTTGTTAGTATTTTGTTGTTATGCACTTGTCGGAGGCACCAAGGAATGCCATACATTTCGTGTGACCTCCATTAACGTGTAGTATAACAACTTTTGTCAGCAGATTTTCTGTGCCTTATTTTGTATGTTCAATAATGTTGATTGGACTTGGAGTGAGGCCTAGTTTCAGAGCGTGTTTCGGTCTTTCTTTTTCGATAATGCTTTGAGAGGCTTCTATATATGTCCACAGGTTCTATATTGTATTACCTTATAATTTAAGATACCACTTAAACTGTTCTCTGTGCAATGTTAATTTTATCATCAGCATGTTGTAGGACGGTTAATTGTGTGGCTGGTTGTTGTTCGTTTAGAGTGCTTGTTGGACCAATATTAATGCGTTCGTGCATATCTCTTCAATAAATTCCTCATAAATTTTCGAAACGTTGTTTCTCAACTCGAAATATTAATTGCTCATCTTGAGTCGCGGATTGGTAGTATTGTAGATACAGACTATTTAATATTCTCTATATTTTCTAAAATTGGTATGGAGGCCCGTAAAAAATTGAAATTTTGTTGTTTCTGTTAGGTATCCTCAAATGCCCGTAATATTAATTTCGGCTTTGTTTGTTATTTATTTTCAAGCTTGGTGACCGGCTTTTTAAACAGTTTCTGCAGTTTTTTTCCTAACTATTAATTGTTTTGAACTATTCACAAACCTGCATGTGGTGACCCTTGGCAGACATAACAAGTTGTATTTGTTGCCACCAATGTTATTCCTGTTAGAATTGGTTTTGGAGTAAGAGTTAAAAGTTGGCGGATATTGATGCTAGTTAGCAACATCGCATACAGCCTTAAGGTTTTTGAGTCGAGCTTCTGAGTTATAGTGTAACTTACATGAAAGTTGATACAGACCTCCACGATTCTTACTGCATGCATCTCACTGCACTGAAGTATCGATTTAGTGCTCTGCGTTAATGCACTGTTGTTGTGCAATAACTTGTGCTCTTCGTCAGTGTAAGGTATAACAATTTTTGAGTGATTTTGAGTGTTCTACAATAACGACAGGACGACTATTCTTTGCCATCATATGTTGTACACGAACGTAATGCCTTTTCGTTTATTAGTCTCTCAATATGAAGGAGAGCTAGTTTCAGAGTGGGGTTTCTATATTTTTCAAATGTACTGCAGTTTGATACCTTATTGATTAAAGTACCATTTTATTTATTTATTTTTATACGATTTACAATTTTGCAAAAACACACCTCATTTTGTGCATCAAAGCCCATTCATAGCGAGGTTGCAGTTCAATTTTGCAAAAACACACCTCATTTTGTGCATCAAAGCCCATTCATAACGCGGTTGCAGTTCACAGTTTTCGCTAAAAGTTGTATGTGCAATTTACAAAGTCAACTATAAAATGGTTG
Organism: Nephrotoma flavescens; assembly: GCA_932526605.1. NCBI lineage: Eukaryota > Metazoa > Arthropoda > Insecta > Diptera > Tipulidae > Nephrotoma > Nephrotoma flavescens. The sequence goes on along the minus strand of OW052220.1, from coordinate 86,391,663 downwards.
TAACTCATAGCAATTCACAGTTTTGTCTAATAGTTGTATGTGCAATTTACAAGGTGAACTATAAAATTGTTGTAACTCATAGCTCCATTTATTATCGTCTTCAAAAGTTTTCAGTTGCTCTGATTTGCATCAGAAACATGCACGACCGATATGCATATTGCCATAGAATTTGTGCTAATAGTTATGAGGCAAAGCGTAATAGATCGGTTCTTCAAATTCACGAAACATTTTTCACAATTTCACAATATTTTTCAAGTATACAGAGATATTTACATTTAAACGGCATTTTACATATGAGGCGCTACTTGACAATCTGTCGTTCTTTAGATCGTGTAGTGTGTTTCAGGAAGCTGCCTTATAATATATCCTACACTCCACGGGGTACTTCAACATTCTATTGATTCACTCCAGTAAAGCGCTGTCACAAAAGCTACAATGACGAAAAAATTGATTTGATATCGCAAGTCCTATAGTTGCAAAAATGGATGGATTCCCTTCCTGCATGTAAAAATTGTAATATATCGTATTTTATTTAATTTTTTATCAATTGCTACACTAAACCTTCATAAGATATACTTTATCTTTATTAACAAAATTTTGCAAAATAAACTACAATTTTTACTTCGTGCATGTAATATTTATTTATTTAATAAGCCAGTCATTATGCTATTATAGCCAGTCACAGACAATGTGGTAGCATTTTAAAGTTCATTATTGTGTAACTAAGCTAATCTGACAAGATTACTAATGACAATAATGAAATGATTCTTTTCCTGCATGTAATAAACGTATTTAAATTTTTATGCGTAAATGTTTCAGAAAATACTTGAGTAAAACACTTATTGCGATATACTTTTATTTAAACTAATTTTTTTACCTATTTTTGGTAAATATCGATGATTATTCACTTCGTGCATGTAATTTTTGTTATACTAATAACGTAATAAGTTAGGAATTTACGCAAGGTGCAATTTAAAAAACACCATTTGGTCAATTGGAATATAGGAATCATATTTATTCATCGTTAATTATACTTTAATCTTTAAGACATATTTGGCTTTAACAGTAGTTTGATTCATTTCCTGCATGTAATTATTATACAACATTGTATTTAACGTGAATTGTTTATCAAAAGCTTGAGTAAAACTTTATTAGAAACAATTTGTTCCTTTTTTATCAAATTTTTTATGACGCGCTACTTGATTGGGGTACTTCAACATCACTCCAGCAACAAAATTACAATTTCCGATTTTTTCGGAATGATTTCGGATAGAGCTGCTAAAGGCCTGTACAATTAATTTGTTTTTTTCCATTTTGGCTATTGAAACAAAAACTATAAAAAATATATAATGAGGAAAAACAAACAACAGGCTGACGCAAAAGTCAAAACTACAATGACAAAAAATTGGTTCGGTATCGCAAATCCTAGCCGTTACAATACATTAATAATTCCCTTCCTGCATGTAATAATAGTAATATATCTTATTTAGCTTAATATTTTATCAAACGCCAGAGATAACTTTTATAAGATACACTTTGCCCATTTTTTAACAAAATTTTGTAAAATAACCCAAGTAGCACCAAATAACTTTATAGTTTTATGACCAAATCCCGACGTCGGTGCAACCGCTAGAAACATGAAAAATTAGACATTTTGAACTTAAAACTAAAATTTCTTATCTATCGGCAGGGATGGGCGATTACGCGTCGACTACTAGTTTTTACACGATTTCGTCGACAACTCGTCGAAAACGTCGACAACTCGTCGACAACGTCGACAACTCGTCGACAACGTCGACTACGTCGACAACGTCGAGAACTACTTGAAAAATTAATTTACGCCATCTATCGAAACATAATAAAACTCAGCATAAATTGCCGTTACTACTGATTGTATTTGTGAATCATTAAAACACACTATGCCTAACATTTGTATCATAAATTGTGCAATAAATTAATAATTATCCATTATCGAAATAAATTCTTTGACAATCGAAAAAAGGCATATTATATTTGCGGATTTTAATAAAATTTAAGTCTATCGTGATTCCGCTCAAATGAAATTTTGAAGCTTCTACTTTTTATTTAATTTTGCTTTATTGTAGTATCTTCGAATAAGATAAATTATTTTTTACATATCCCTTTATCAACCAAAAAAAATGGCTCTATTAAAGTCCAAACCACACAAATGTGCGAGTAAAAAATCATAATAATTTTTTGACATGGTGCTTTTGCCGTACCCACACAATTGTGTTAGTAAAACACAAAAAGGATACATCTATTTGATAAAAGATGGCCTGCAAAGCATATAATCTATTGAAATATTCAAAAGTTTTAGATAGATAGATATATGCCTCTAGTTCAGAGATTTTAAATTTATTTTAATTTATAAAATGCTTGTAAAAATGTTAGAATTAAATTTAAGTAATTTTTTATCAATTTTAATAGTGCGGTTAACGTAAAATAATTAAAAATTTAGTTTTAATATCATTTTCTAGGTTGTCGACGTTGTCTACGTTGTCGACGTTGTCTACGTTGTCGACGTCTGAAAAGCAAAAAATCGGTATGTAATCTACGTGCTAGATTACATGTCGACAACTACGTTGATTACCTTACGTAATCTACCCGCCCATCCCTGTCTATCGGTCGGTCCGACCACCATACGACGGTATCTTTTACCAGTCAGTATCAAGTTATTTTTTATCGAGTTGACCAACTTATTTCACATTTTCTAACTACTATCCGACTACTATAACTTAATGGTCATTATTTACCCACGTGCCGACTCTTTAGTTTGCCGGTCGTTTTACCCGATATTTAATGACCAGTTAGCGACTTTATTGTCATTTAAAAACTGAAATCTAACTTAAATAAGTTATTTGACATATGAACGACGACGAAATAACATTTTTCACGTATCACAATTTTTTTGACTCGCTTGACAATTTTATCGAGAATATTATTTATCGACAAACGTCAAATGTACAAAAATTTATTATTTATAAATAATTAAATATGGATCATTTTAAATTAAAAAAAAAGCCATTTAAACATTCGACATTATTTTTCCGGCAAGTGAAATTTTACTTAAACAAACCCTTAAATCTAAAAGTCAATAGAAAAAGTAATTTTGACAATATTAAGTTAAAAAAATAACCAAGTTGTTGCTAGAGTGACAAATTTGTTGGGAAAATAGTTTATTTGATTTTGAAATGACTTTTTTGTGTTTTTTGAGTCTTTATTATAACTTTTTTGTCATTTTCATATACACTATGAAACTCGCCATTTTTTTTTTAGATTTCATTAAAAATTATTTACTTCTGAAAAACAAAATTTGTTATTTTGATAATTTTCATGACTATATGTTAATATAGTATCATAATTTTAATGACGGGGATGTTTTTGAACAGATTTTCTCTGCTTTTATAGTAATTTAATCATATTTAATTATTTTTATTTTTTGAAATATCAACTTATGTTTTAAAATAAAGAAATTATGGAAGCCCGTAAGTTTTGAGTTGGGAGACAGGTACATATTTACTATAAAACAAAATTTGTTTGAAAAAATAAGCCGTAATAAACACCAAATTTGAATTATTAGTTTAACAATAATTCTATAAATTTTAATTTTTATAAAGAACCTTTCAAAATAGGAACATTTGGCATTTGTATTTTTTTATAAAACAAGAAAAAGAAATAAATAATATTATGAAAAAGACAGCACGATTATTTACATATATTGAAAAAAAAGTTCCCTCTCCACAAAATGTAATCCGAATGACGGACGAAATTAGTTTTTTTACGAACGTAATAGTTGTATAAGCGACTCCCATCTAACTAAAACTTCAGTCATTTGAAAAGACAAATAGTGGTTATTACGACGTTATAACAACCTAAGATTTATTCCCCAATACCGTTGTAGCACCGTTACCATACCGTTGTACCAACGTCGGCTAGCCGACCACTAGTCATTCAGCTAACGGCGGTACGACGTTATCCCAACCCATTTGTGCTACTTGGGAAACTATAATTTTCACTTTGTGCATGTAATTAATTATTTATTTAATCAGCCAGTAAATATTAATATTATACGCAATGTGTAGCATTTTAAAGTACACAATCAGTTACACTTTTAACTAATCTGACACGAATACTAAAGACAATAATGAAATGATTCACTTCCTGCATGTAATAATTATATTTTAATATTTTATGAGTAAATGATTCAACAAACACTTGAGCAAAACGCTTAATGTGATATACTTCTCTTTAAATTATTTTTATACTTATTTTGGTAAATGTCGATGATTATTCACTTCGTGCATGTAAAATTTTGTTAGATTAATAAGGTAATAAGTTATTAGTTTATGCAGGGTGTAAGTTAAAAAACACTATTTGGTCAATTGAGATTTAGGAATCATATTTATTCATCGTGAATTATACTTTAATCTCTAAGACATATTTTTCTGTAACAGTGGTTTGATTCACTTCCTGCATGTAATAATTATAATACAATGTATTTAACGTGAATATTTTATCAAGTGCTTGAGTAAAACTTTATTAGGTTTTTTTTCTTTTTTATCAAAATTATTTGTGCCGCGTCAATCTGCCATTCGTTAAATACTTGTGGTACTTCAACATTCTACTGGGGAGCACTGCTTCACTTCAGCAACTTAAATACGATTTCCGATTTTTCGGAATGATTTCGGATAGTGCTATAAAATGCCTTTACAAATATTTTTTTTTTCCATTTTGGATATTTAGATAAAAACCTTTTAGAATGACGACTGTTGTTTTGTGTCGTCGAGTTTTTATCCTGTAGTTGTAAACTGTATATGTATTTGGTGGTTGTTTAAATCTAAAGATGTTTCCAGAAGTTTTAATTTTTTTGTTTAATAATAGGTTACCATTTGTGAGGCCTATATTACACAGAATAAGCACTTGTGTTGGAATCCTAGTTTATTCCTGTTTATTTTTAACAAAAGGTGGTATTCATATACACATTTTTTACTGAAAAATGTGATAAATAAACATTTACTCCATTGGTTTCGGATGCCAGAAATATTTTGTCTGGTTATTCTAAATGTATGATGTTTTCACATATGGTATACGAATTTGTCACCCTTATCCGTTAAAAGTCTTTTCTTTAACTAAAATATTTAACATTGTGAAACATGTTTTATTAAGATTGAACTAAATTGGTTTTAAATTACGAATGAAATAAAATCTGCTGCTCCCATATACAGAAAATACTTATCCTCGTTACCGCACGGAACCACAATGACCAGTAATAATTCACTTTATACCAATTTTGGATTCAACCTTTATCGTGTACGTACCCTTTCACCGCATTGAAATCGTAAAAATCCATTTAGCTACTTATGAAATTACCAAAATTCCCAGCTGGTATCATTTTATATGGCTATCAATTATGTGTAATAGGCCTATAAATGGGTCTATTTCGGTTAAAATTACCCTTCATAAAAATAACATTTGAATGTTTTCGATAATCTATCCCAAATGTACCATTATTTTTATAAAGAGGTTAAAAAATAATTGTTTATGATAAAGGTGTACTGAGATACAGAAAAGTCAGGTATAGGCTGCAAATAAAACGAACTTGCTGCGAGGTGTATTACTGTATTCACACGGATCAACATCACGCATATAGATGATTGTCATTTGATACAAAATGCGAGAGCAACACAAACTCATTAGTGGTGTGTTCAAAACAGAGTACTCCACTTACCAATGCTATGACTACAGTTGTTATGTTATTACATGAATTTAAAATATTTTTTTTCTATACACTACGCGAAAAATATATAATAGATTATATCGGAAATTAGGTACGACTGAGCTTTCATAATTATGACAACTGATAATTCGAGCAGCTTGACATTTTCAATACAAATATGACTTACGACTTTATATGGGAGAGCAATCTAATTACTTTATATTTATATAATATATTCCAGCAAATGTAATTAAATCAAATAATTGTAAAGTTAAACTACTAATTGCAATTTATTTCGTGCACTGTATATTCTGAATATAGTCTCTATATGTTTATATGTGCTTTGTTCATTCATTTCAAAAGGTTTTAATTAAAATGTCATTTTATTTGTCTCTCGTATTATTTAATTAGTATTATGTACTTTCCTTTATGTGTCATGTACACTAAGCATGTAGGTATATCGTGCACATATTGCATAGTTGTACAACATTATGAGACATAATGAATGGATTGGTGCACAAAGCATTTCATTAGGAATTTATTCATTAGAGCAATATAACCTGCGGTACAATGTAACAAGACCTGGATTTTTTTTTATTTAAATGTTCAATTAGAGGCACGTTGAAAAAAGACCGATTTTATTTATCTGGCAATATGAAAGGTTAGCGTATCAATAAATATATTATCTGTATATCTGATCCTGAAAACTCATGTCAATATTTTATTGGTTAACTTTTAAAAATACAAATTTGATTCCTCTCTCTCTCTCTCTCTGGCTTTCACATCCCATGAAGGGATTTCGCCGCCTGCACAATGGCCCTCCATCCATCCCGATCCATTGCTCTCGTCCTCCAGTTTCGACATCTTAATGCTTGCAGATCTTGTTCAATGTCGTCACGCCAGCGTAGTCGGGGTCTTCCTCTACGACGTACTCCGGCTGGTTGTTGGTGAATCACTTTATATATCATCCGTTGTTGTGGGAACCTTGTAACGTGGCCGAGCCATCTCACTCGATTGGATTTAATGAATCCGATGATATCGCTGCCTCCGAGGAGTTGCTTTATTTCGTGATTCATACGAATCCGATATTCGTTGTTCGCAACTTTAATTGGACCAAAAATTGAACGGATGACCTTCCTTTCGAATGTAGATAACAATCTACAATCATTAGAGGTCATGGTCCAGCTCTCGCTTCCGAAAGTCAGCACAGGTCTTATTAGTGCTTTATAAAGTGCGAGCTTGCACGACTGCGATAGATGTTTCGAACGCAATAATCTTGATTGGGCGTAGAAAACTCGTTGTCCGGCAGCGATTCGGGCTTTTATTTCTGCCTGCATTTCATTCAGTGATGTTATAACTGACCCGAGGTATTTAAAGTTTTCGACACCATCAAAATTGTGGTCGCCAATTCCGAGATTTGCACTAGAGATGTTCCTGGGTGTTGTTAGATATTTGGTTTTACTGCTGTTCACCTCCAAACCAAGTCTTCTTGCGCAGCGATCGAGCGGTATGAAACTGTCTTTGATATCGCTAGGTCTTCGGCCAAGAAGCACGATATCATCTGCATATCCAAGAATTTGGCCGGATTTATTAAATATACAGCGCGAAGTTTCGATGTTGCTTTTTCTCACTACGTACTCAAGCGCCAAATTGAACAGCAAAGGCGCGAGTGCATCACCTTGTCGAACGCCAGATGTTATTTCAAAAGAGTCTGACACAGTTCCTTCAATTACGATTCTACATACAGACCCATACGTTGTTAATTTACACAGCAAAACGAGTTTCTCTGGGATACCTAGGCATATGAGCGCGGCCCATAAGTTGTCGCGGTTTATACTGTCATATGCCTGCCGGAAGTCTATATATAGTTGATGTATGGTTATGTTGTACTCCCAACATTTTTCCAAGATCATCCTCATGGTAAAACACTGGTCCGTGGTTGATCGGTTGGGTCGAAAACCACATTGATAGTCGCCAATGATGTTTTCGGCGAAAGGGATGAGTCTGGCAAGTACAACATTAGCCAACACTTTGTAAGCAGCGTTCAATAGGGCTATGCCACGATAGTTTTCACATTTAAGACGGTCGCCTTTTTTATGCAGCGGACATATGAGCGCGGTCTTCCAATTCTCAGGCAGCTCTTCTTGGTCCCAAATACAGACGACGAGATCGTATAGACTTGTTGCAAGGGTAGCGCCTCCGAGTTTAATCAATTCTGCGGGGATTCCATCGAGACCGGGTGCCTTGCCGTTTTTCAATCGACTAATAGCTGCGTCTACTTCCTCCACTGTGGGATATTCGACAAAGACCTCGTCACCTGGAGGAGCTATTGCTCTAATGGGGGTCACGTCGTCATTCCGATTTAGCAGATTTTGAAAGTAGGTTTGCCATACTGAGAGAACATCAGCCACGTTTGTTCTCAACTCTCCATTCCCGTCTTTGATGGCTGTACTTCTTGGATGGAAGTCTTTAGTGAGATTCCTGGCGTTGGCAAAACAGTCCCTTGAGTTTCCCAGTTCCGCTTGGAAGCTGATGTTTTCGATGCATAATCTCATATGTTCGCGCTTTTTTTGTCGAAGGTATTTAGTTGTGGCTTTCCTAGCGCGGAGATATTCTGCTAGAGTGCTTCTAGTGTTGCGAGCCAACCATTTTTCACGAAGCGTTCGTTTATTTTCGACGACCCTACGGCATTGGTCATCGAACCAATCATTGCGGGGCCTCGGAGGTCTTCTTCCGATGGTATTTTGCGCCGCGGTGGTTATGGCTGACTGTATAGCGTGCCACTGCTCCTCGATGTTAGAGGGAGCTTCTTCGTTGTTGCTGGGCCGCTCTAAATAGTTAGTGACAGCTGATTGGTAACTCTGCAATGACGCTTGGTCTTTTAGAGCATTGATATTCCATCGAACGGTCTTTTGTGCTTGTCTGTTAAACGTAGATGACAGTTTGCACTTATATTTAAATATGACAAGCATATGATCGCTGTCCATGTCTGCACCTCTCACGTCAGATATGCTGGTGGAGTGCCTCTTAGACACCATGACGTGATCGATTTGATTTTCCGTTCTCCCATCATTTGATCTCCACGTTACTTTGTGGATTCTCTTATGTGGGAAAAACGTACTTGATACAACTAAGTTGTACGTTATTGCCAGGTCGGTGACTCGTTGGCCGTTGTTATTACTAGTTAGGTGCAGGCTGTTAGGACCGATGTGCGATGTATTTTCTGCACTCCTACCGATTTTTGCATTAAAGTCGCCCACGATGATTTTAATGTCGTGGTGCGGTATGTAATTGATGACTTCCTCCAGTTCGACAAAGAAAAGATCTTTGATGTCATCTGATTTATCTTCGGTGGGTGCATGCACATTAACGATCGTGATGTTAAATTTCTTAGTGCGAAGTCTGACCGTGCATATCCGCATGTTGATAGGGCGGAAATCGATGATATGATGCTTCACGCGCCGATGGATGAGGAAGCCAACTCCAAATTCTCCTCCGTTCTGATGGCCGCTGTAATGAAGAGTGTAATCATTGGTGGTGTCATGGATCCCACTCCCAGACCATCTAAGCTCTTGTAGTGCAAGTACGTCTAATGTGTAACTCTTTGCTTGGTTCGATAGGTTCTGGAGATCTCCAGGTCTTAAGAGGCTAAGCACGTTCCATGTTCCCATTTTTAAAGCGTTGTCCGTGTACAATTTTCGAGGTCGAGTTTGTAATGAATCCGATATGGTTATCCGAGGCCTTTGTTTAGGGTTCATAACTTGGTGAGTTTTTATGAAGGGAGGTTGTTGGCCTTCCGCTCAACCCGCTTGTTACGTGTGTGGGTCACGTACTGGTGAGAATCTTGAGGCATCCAGTCCTACCTTGAACACATTTATATAGCGAGCCGCTTGATACAAGACAGACGCCCGCTTCAGCCGCTCCTAACCTGGAAAACAGACGCTGGTTTGGCATTGGTTTTGAGGCGCCAATGGCTCGCCCTGACATGTAGTGTCCATGACTATAAACAGGATTTAGCTGCTCGTCTCCACTACACCGCCTGATTCATTTAGAGTTACCCAAAGAGCACCGCAAATTTTATTCCTCTCTTTTTTATATTGTACATTGGTAGGATGGGCTTTGAGAAAATGCTTGTAATCTTTAGATAATTCTAAATTTTATCTGGTTTGCAATTTAATGGGCTTAATCCGGCAATGCCTTTATATAAATAAAATGGTCTGAGCCCAAAAAATTCCGACTCGACAGCTGTGGCACATGCTATGACGATATATGATAATAAAGTGCCATTCTTGGATTGCACAATATTCGCTATCTGAATAAATATCTTCTGGCGCCTAGAAACCGTAGCACGAAACATTAAATATCTCCACGGTTTCGGAATAAGTAAGCATTTTTTTTTCTATTGTGATACTTATACCTTGTCATAATCATGGATACATAAAATAAATTTATTCCAACAAGTTTCACAGGGTCAGAAATTCAAGTTTATTGAAAACTTTAAATAATATATTAAACTTTTGGGTTATTTTCAGAATTGCCTAATTTAAAAAATGGAGGGGTGAGTATGTTGAGGTGAACATCCGACTTCCCTTTGCCACGAATCTACCCATAGATCTGCAATACTTCATTTCAATAGAAAACATATCGGGCTTATGGTAAAGTGCCCTGCAAAATCAGAAATCATTATTATTTTAACTTTTTGCCGTTTTTTCTAAATAACGCATAGACCTGCATCTTCTGGTATACAAATTTCCACCAAATTTCGTACAATTAGTTAAAAACTGTGTGAAGTTTGATTCCTAATAATCAATCCGCCTGGTCCGTGTAGTAAGCGACATCCGGTAATATTTAAACGAAATGATCTGACCAAATTTTGTCTGAAAATTAACTAAAATTTTTTTTAATAGTCTTTTCGTAATTGCTATATACTCCTACAGCACTTCTGGTGAACTGAATTCGGCCACATATCTCTGAGACGTTCAATTAAAAGAAAATGCTTTACTATGACGTTTCATTTCGATCAATTTATTCGTGTAGACTATACAGAGGCCGAGTTTAGGCTGAAACATATATTTTTGTCGAAAATCATCATTATTCTATTTATTTTTTGGAAAACTGATCTGAACCGACAAATTAGCCAGTTGTCATGACAATAAGTGACTAGAGGCAAACAAAATAAATTAAAAATTTAACTTTGAGTCGTGTGAAATTTTATGGTCACTAGAAAAGACATAAAATAAGCCGTTTATTGGTTGAAAAGACTACGACAGTATACATGTTAAATAATTTTGCGAGTCCGCCGACTTTGGTTTCATAAGAAATTAGTCACTTGGAACGACTGAAATGTAATGCCAATTCAAACCATATTTCAATTAATTTAATCCGATTTCTAAAATTATATATAGACTTCTAGTTTCCATCAAGAATAATTGTTGTTATTGTCGGCCATATTTATTGTGACAACAATAAAAATATTTGAAACTAAATGTATAATCTGATTTAAATGGAAGTTAATATCAATCTGAATGGTTTCAATTAATTTAATTCGAATTACAAAATTCGATATAGACTTTTAGTTATCATTTAGAATGTATAGCGTTATGTTCGGCCATGTTCAATTTGACAACAACAATGTTTGTTAAACTACATTCGAAAGGAAGGTCATCCGTTCAATTTTTGGTCCAATTAAAGTTGCGAACAACGAATATCGGATTCGTATGAATCACGAAATAAAGCAACTCCTCGGAGGCAGCGATATCATCGGATTCATTAAATCCAATCGAGTGAGATGGCTCGGCCACGTTACAAGGTCCCAACAACAACGGATGATATATAAAGTGTTTCACCAACAACCAGCCGGAGTACGTCGTAGAGGAAGACCCCGACTACGCTGGCGTGACGACATTGAACAAGATCTGCAAGCATTAGGATGTCGAAACTGGAGGACGAGAGCAATGGATCGGGATGAATGGAGGGCCATTGTGCAGGCGGCGAAATCCCTTCATGGGATGTGAAAGCCAGAGAGAGAGAGAGAAATGTTTGTTAAAACTAAATGTATAATCTGATTTAAGTATACAAGTCAATATCAATCCCAACAATTTAAATTTAGTTAATCCGGATTATGAAATTATGACTAGCGGATTGAAGCTGTAAGTTCATAATCGTTTTTCTCATAAATGATAAAATTTTCAAAATATTGGGTATACAAATAAGTCTCTGCCATTTTTCATCAAAGTTGAGCAATTGTTTTGAAGGAACGGTAGGTTATTTTTATTTTGAGGCTATCCAAGTGCTGCTCAGACAGGCCGTCATGGATCGATATAAGTGGTAATCAATGGGACAATATCTGTTGAATACAGTTGGTGGGGTAAAACTTCAAATTTGAGTGTTTCCATTTAGGTTTTAACCGGTGCGGACATTCACTCACGAGAATAACTCTATTCTGTCTGTAAAAGAAGTCGGCGCGTTTTTCGAGTGCTGGCTCAATCTCATTAATTGGGTTCGGTATCCCCAGGTCTCTCTGGGGCGGTATGTTGTACCATCACTTCGAATCGAAATGGTCGAAATTCGAAAAAAGTCGAATCAAAAAAGTGAAAGTTGTATCATTTTTGCTTTTCGAAAATGATGCAACATACCGCCATTCGATTTTTCAAATTTCGATTCGAAATGATAGTACAACATTCTGCCCCTGATCCCACCAAATACACAACGTGAGTTTTTTCCATGAATATTTGGCTTGGTTGTCGATGCTGAAGCATGGCTAAATGATCTCCATGATTTTTTTCCTTTTCCGGGTTTTTAATATGATGATCGTAGTGGATCCATTTTTTATCACCAGTGACTAATGCGCTCCAAAAAGCCATATTGTTTACACCTGGCAACAAGCAGCATTTCACATGACAGACTTACTCGGCTTCAGTTTATACGGAACCCAATTTCTTTCGTTTTAAATCATTTTAAAGGATTTTAAAAGAGGTAAACTTTCTTGTTGAGTCACTCTTAATGTAAATGCAAGTTCTTATCGAGTAGTGAATTTTGGTGAAATAAAGTTTCTTGATCAAAACATTTCCGCTAAGATTTAAAAAATTAATTTAAAGAAATGTTGTTTGGCACTTAGTGAACAATTTTTTCGTTATAATCGTATTTCCGTAATTTTTCAAAATATGAATTGCAAAAACTTAAAAGCACCAATGGGAGTTGCCATTTCCAGTTGACCAACTTCGACCAATAATCACTAGGATCTCCTAATTTAAATGTTTGCGCATGAAGTTTTACAGCGATTAGTTGGGGTCCGTCTGGGTTGTAAGGGACAAGCAACATTTAGTCTGCACGATACCGCACACGCGCACGAGGTCCAAACTTTTCATAATTACTATACAAATACATTTTTTTTGTAAAAAATCGTAATTTCCGCTTAAATTTTGGAAAACTGATTTAAACCGATACTGTCGAAAATATAATTTCGAATCTTTTAACTCATAGTTGTTTTCTTCGTAAATGATACACTTTTTAAAATATTCTAACGGTCATTCTAGCGGTCTAACAATTTGTGGAAAAAGTTTAAGTGTCAGGTATCATCCCAACCAATCATTTCGTCTGTGCAGTGCAGGGTCTAATTTTTGTTAAACAACAAGTTTTTTGCAAAAAACGTCATTTCCGCTTAAATTTTGCAAAACTATTCTGGGCCGGTGTAGTTGCGAATTTAATTTAAAATGTTGTTGTTAATAATCTTCTACCGGAAGCTTTCACTTCCGATGATCCAATTTTGGCCAAAATTCACTGGAATCTCCCAATTGGTGGAAAAAACTTTCGGATGATTATCAGTCAATCCGTCAGGGATTGGATGTATGTGAAGTTGGCCCGAAAAACCAGCCCGAAAAACAACTTTTCAATTTTGGTGTGTTTCTTTGCTAAATTCAATACCATCCCGAAAAAATATCATAATTGTTATGGAAAAGGAATATTTCGATTTTGCTTTATATCACACCTTTACATCCGCCGTTCAGACTTGAACTATTGGCGTTATATCTGAGATAATTGGACCTAACTTTTGAGCAAATAATCTCGAGGGGGATATCTCCTGGATTCCAGCAAATAAATTTTTTAATTTAATCACTTTTTTTTATATAAAATGGAAAAGTTCAATGCAACCTGTGCTGAGATTTTGCTTTAGATCACACCTTTACATTCGCCGTTCAGACTTGAACTATTGGCGTTATCTTTGAGATGGATGGACCTAACTTTTGAGCAAATAATCTCGAGGGGGATATCTCCTGGATTCCAGCAATTAAATTTTGAGTATACATTTTTGTACTGATGTTTAACTATTGTTACATTGCGAATGAGGTTATTATTTTTCATTATGCAAATAAATATTTAACCAAGTCTTGCTATAAGTTTATATTAGTTCATATTAGTTTTGTATCTTATATGTAATCGTTATAAGCAACTAAACAATTTACTACCAAGATTTACAATGTGACACATGTGTTTTTTAAGTATTACTAAATTTTTATTTGTATAATATGGCTTTATCAATTTGGTAACTTTTCGCGATTAATTTAGCTTTCTCATATTAATTAACAAACATATATTTCTTAAATAGAAGAAAATATTATTTCGGGATGAAATATGCCTTGTCCATAACAATTATGATATTTTTTTCGGGATGGTATTGAATTTAGCAAAGAAACGCACCAAAATTGAAAAGTTGTTTTTTGGGCTGGTTTTTCGGGCCAACTTCACATACATAGGGATTGGCAGTTTTGCATACTCAATGTAGTTGATTCACTACAGCCAAGATGGGACGACTGATCAGGGTGACCGGAAGTGGCAATCTATATAGGAGCTTTTTCGGTTTTAGCAAATATTTTGAAAACTATATCATTAAGAAAACCACTTTATTTCACCAGAAGTGGGCATCTCTTCATGCGAACTGACTGTTCAGAATAAAACTTTTTACTACAGTTTTTCCATAAACTGGAAGATTCTTGTGAAATTTGGTGGACATCATTTACTCGTATGTGCCAGAAGTGGCAGCTTTTGTAAGAGCTTTTCCACTTTTGCAATGAAGATTAAATTTTCAAAGAGGGTTGACCATGTTGGTTTTCTAAAATTTTAATAGGATGAATGATTTTTGATATTCGAAATCAATCTAATTAAGTCGGATGTTGGACACACCAACTAAGCTCCTCTTTTTTTAAGTTTTTGATGGTTTCTGCAATAGAAAATGTTCAGTATCAGGAGGGTAGATGGGGAGAGGAGGGGAGACGTGATAAGTTCTTTTCTAAGTGTTAAAGTTTGTTTTAATTCTCGGTTTTCTAATATTACTGAAGTAGGTAGTTTATGATTGGGTTATTGGAAAATTAACTGTTTGCAAGTTTTCTGTCAAATTTTATTCCGAATATTTATTTTCAAAGAGCTTGAATTACTTCCAATCCCTCCTTCGTGTATAAATTTAGTTTTATAAATTATTTAGTTATTGATATTTATTTCTAATTTACATCAAAATAATATTTACTTTTTAATCCGACCTTGAAATTCATGACCATGTCATAAATATTGACCCAAGAGTATAATTAAACTAACAATTTTTGTTTAATTACTTGTCGTGAAATTTTGAAAAACATGAATTAATGTAAAATGGGACTTCGCATGATGTAAATGTGTATCGGGTTTTTTCCGCTTTTGTACTGCAACATTTACATCTGCGGCACTTTCTATTTTTGAGGAGCTTATGATTCTGCTAGAATATTTATCAATAAGCTGCTTTGCTAACCGCTATTTGAAAGTCCGCTTATAGATTGCGGAATACTTTCTGACATGATTTTTCTTTATTAAACTATTAAGTAAGGCCATATAAATAATGTAATACGAATTGAATGCCAGCAGTTTAGTGAACGTTTTCCGATTGTAAATCGCTCTCGCAGTTTTTAGAACTAATCGCCTTCTCCGAAAATACCATTCAGTAATAATAATTAGCAAATGCCATCAGTTAGACAATGAACAGCATTTCAAATGCTTTATTGTCCATGTATTTTGTACAGCAGAGATCAATTCCTTTGTCGCAAATTGATAGTCACCATGCATCAAAGGTTTTTCAGACTATGTGTTCTTATCCATAAATGTAAAAGGACCTCCGATGTTGTCTCTAATTGTTCGAGATGAGAAAATGCTAAGGGCAGCCAGTTTTTCCATAAAACTAATGTCAGTGAAATAATTATCAAACACAACATACTATACGTTATTATTTATCTGTGATGAGGTCTAGCGTATCCCTTTGGTCAGAAGGAACATCTGAAGAATATATATAATTAATAAGTAAATATGTAATTAAATGCCCCCAGCGTGGCTCTATGGTCCAAAACAGTTAAACACATTCTACAATCTCTGTAAAAATAAATTTACAATTTCATATCAAACAATACACTCCAAATTTCATTACAAGCACTTACTTGATAACCTAGTTCTGTTCCAGTTAGTTATTTTAAGGAAATTCTTACAGAGCTGACCTTAATGTTCGGTTTCCATCCATAATACTAAATTTTATCAGTATCGGATTAGAGTTGACTTAGTTCTTATTTGTTTGTAGGTTTCGAAGTCGATCCAACTGTTTGTGTATTCTGTGTGTTCATGCTGGACTGCTTCGTTGCAGCTTCTTTATTAGTCACTGGATTTCAAATTTGGCTTTACCTTTTTCGCCGTTTGGTAAACTTGTTTATAAATGTTCTTAAATGTCTACTTTGCAGAGAAATTAAAGTATTAAGCAGCTCCGAGTTCCGGTTTAGTCTACATTTTTTTGAGAAAATATGTGACCGTGTTTGGCTATTTTATTGATTTTGTTGAAATGCTTCCTAATATTGTTTAGAGATTTTAGCAACCTGCGACTATACAATATCATCCATAAATAGTGTATTATGTCTCTTGCAAGTGAGCATGCTTTAATCAAGGAGACGAAGGAAATTTTACATTTCATTTCATTTTTGTCTCGCAACAGTTTTTCCAGAATTCTACGGAAAGCTTGAACGAAACTGTTTTTTTTCGAAAGAGAAGAGAAATTGTTTAAAACCTTACAAAACATATTACAGCATATTCTTGCTGTTGAGTTATGTCTAAAACTTGTCTTCCATAGAGAATATGCCGCATGCTGTAAACCTTCCCAGTTTATGGAGAAAATGAGTTCCTGGGTTGATTTTGCTGTATGTGGGTGAGCGTTGTCATGCATTAATATCACCTTCCGCCTTCCTGATTTTTTCTTCCAGAGCAACACTCAATTTGATAAATTACACCTGGCAACGTTCAGCTGCAATAGTTTGAACTGATTCCTGAACCTCGTAGTGACACTTAAAAAATGAATTCTTTCGAATCCCACCAATGCGTTACAATATGACGCAATTTTTTGATCAAATTTTCATTTTTTGCAACCGATATTGATGGCTGGCCTGGATCAACCCATAGTTTTCTGCGATTAGGATTATCGTACAAAATTTAATTCTCATCACCGGTAATGAATTTATATAAAAACTCTTTCTTTTGTATCGAAAAAGTAAATTCATGCAGAAGTCAACTTATGAGGAGGCCAGTTTATCAGGAACCATTTTTTATTTCTTCTGTATTTTTCCCATTGCATGCAACAGAAGTGATATTGCTGGCTGAGTACCTCCTAACAGTTTTGCAAGTACTTTTTGAGTTTGACACTCCTTTTTTCCTAGTAAAACTTTAAGTTATTCGCCTTCAAATTGTTTTACTGCACCAGGACGTGGATCGTCCTCAAGACTAAAATTGCCACCAGGAAATCTTGCAAACCACTTTTTAACTGTTGAACAGCTTGTAAATGACTGAATGATTCTTACTATATTATCTAGGTACTGCGATTTTTTAAGGGACTTAGAAAATATTTACCATTGGGCTTTACATGACACGTAATTTAACGCTATATATGTAATTACATATGTTCTGGCTAGCGCCGGCAAATTTATTGAAAAATTATTTAAATGGCACGTGCATTTACAAACCACATAATAATATTTGATAAACTTCTACCAGCGACATAATAGAGACGTCGTGTTTACATTACACTTAAATAAGGCAAGTATATTTATCAAGTTGATTTAGGTATATTTTCACAAAATGCTCTAAATTATTCGATTTACCGCCATAAATCGTGACCTCTTGCTTTATAATGGTATTCAAGTTCAAGAAAATTTATTACGCATCCTTTCGAGCGTATCTCACCGACGGACCGTGATGTTATATAATCTTGAAAATTCAAACAAAAAAAAAATATTTATTCTTGCTCGTGAATTCCGTAAATTAACATAAATACCAAGAAATCAAAAAAACAAATTTTTTTATTTGCGATATGCTTATCATAAAATTCCTTTTAAAATATTTACAAGAAATCATGGATCAATAAACAAGAATTTGTAAGAATTCTTTTCTGTTCTTCTCTTTATCTATATCTGGTTTCGTACCAATTAATCACTATAATGGAAAATTTCTATAGAAAAAATTATTTAATTAAAATTAAGCCGAATTTTATTTCTTTTTAATACTTTTGTTTTCTTTATTCTACCTATCTTGATGATTTCGTGCTGTCATTCAAAATGTCAATTCAAATTCGTAGACATATATATACTTACATATATACCTTTAAGAAATAACCTAAAATATCGAAAATAAATTTCAAGCAGCAGCAAAAAAAAAAAGGGAAATCGCATCCAATCATCTAGAAAATAATTTTACAAAGTGATTTTTATATTCCTTTCAATCAATACGAGAGACGTCGATGAAGAAAAGATTTTAGTTTTTCTTTTCCCGCACACCAGGTAAGAAATAATATTAGCTTAAGCATTTTACGTCTTTTATACCATCTCATTTGAATCCTATATCTAATACATAATGCTATAAAATGTGGGGGAACAACTGTAAAATATTATTTTGCCTTACACAGTTTTTCGTATTCCTAATGCTTATGGTTGATTTAAATATTTATATATTTTTTAAAATAAAATTTTATTTCTTGGAAAATCCGTTGCTACTTTAAAAATGAAATTCTGTGAATACATTTCCATCTCTATAAAAACTTTTATTTATGTTTGTGGATTTTCAGCTTTTTCTTTATAGTTTTTATACGTTTGTAGGTTTTGTCTATTTTATTATAATTGGTTTACTAGGTTACCATGTGATGCATGTGGGTAATGCAAATCTTTGAGGAAGAGATTTTGGTTTGAAAATAATTATTTTACAATACCTAAATCGGATGTAGTTTAAGTTGAAAAATTATGTGACTGTAATTCACTGAAACTGGGGAATTGGAATTCGTAAACATTTTTATTAATCCTTATAATCCGAATTGATGCAGTTGCATTCTGATAGCTCGACTTGTTCAATTTATTCTTCTTTGAGTAATGTGGTGTTGGCAAGATATCCAAATACTCTTTTACTAAATTAAGCACATTGATTTTATGTAGTGATTGAAGTACATATTATTTTTATTTCTTAAAAGTGGACTGTATGTATTTTTACTTTTTATGTTTTTCAACCGACCGATGTACACATACTCAACTTTTGCGTTACATATATTTTTTCCTTTATTTTTGTTTTATTTTGCTATGTTTTATTTTTCGTTCTATTTTTACAAAATTTAACGCGTTTCTATGTTTACAAAATATTTAGTGCGCTCCATGGGTTTTTTTTTAGAACTATTAGAAATCATAACACTCCCCGCATTGGAAGGAATAAGTTCCTTACAAAATAAACATAAAATACCCTCTAGATTCTAGCTTAAATATCTATCTAAACAAAATTATAAAAAATAATACTTATACAGTCAAAATAACTAATTCATTTTTTTTATAAAGATAACCCTAAAAATTACATTTAATAGCTTAAAATAACCGATAATTATATATGTAAATGCAACTGTTTGTACATATGTCACCTTAAATAATTTCAAAATTGAATTTAATCTATTGGAAGTCATGATAGGTTTGTGATCTCTCGTTTTATTTATCCGTTTTTAGTTCGAATAATAGCACAACGGACCTTATTGTCGGATCCTACGATAACTTGTTCGACTCGACCCATGAACCATGAACTCGGCATTATTCTTCTATTACCACTACCAATTCGTTTATCTTTAAATCTGGACTTGATGTTTTCCATTTATAACGAGTTTGCAAAGCATTAACATATTCCAAATTAAAACGTTTCCAGAAAAGTTGTATCAATTCAGTTAGTTGTTTCCATTGTGATAACATATTAACCGGTAGTTTACAGATATCAGGTTCATTATGGAATTTATAGCAATGCCAGTTCAAGGTCATTCGAATCTAAATACATCTCAGAAATCGGCCTTGAATTCACAATACCTACCACTTTTACGACTAATGTATAAAAAACTCTATAATTTTTATCCCGATTAATTTTTTTAGATTTGATTTGAATACAAAATTCGTTCCGTGATCACTCCAAAGTTGGGCACTTTTACCTCTTCGACTAAAAAATCGTTTGAGACATGTAATAAATGCATCGGCCGTTGCATCCTCAACCACCTCTTAATGAACAGCTTTAGTGCAGAAACATGCAAAAATACAAACATAAACCTTATTATAGGTATCATTTCCTTGATTTATGTAGCGAACCGAAAAAGGCCCGCAAAAGTCCAATCCTGTATAATAAAATGGTGTCACCATATCTATGCGGGATGCCGGTAAGTTACCCATTAATTATTCCAAACGTTTTGGTTTTAATCTAAAACACCGAATGCAATTATGTACAATCTGCTTAATTAAATTTTTTCCGTTTATGATCCAATACTGTTGACAAATTTTTGATAATGTCGACTGGATACCTCCATCTAAATTTTTCAAATGTTCTTCTCTTGCCAGTATAGTTGAAAAATGATGTCTTGGTAACAATATTTGATGTCTGTGACCGTAATTCAAATAACTTTTCCCTAATCTGCCACCCACTCTTAATATACCTTCTGTGTCAACAAATGGCGATAAACTAAGTATATTGCTATTGTCCGGCAGTTCCCGTTTAGACTTTAAATATTCCATTTCTTTAGCGAACACCGAATTTTGAACGATTCTAATTAAATTTTTTATAGCACCGCAGACAACTCAGATGCTTCTAAACACCCGAGATTCTTTTTGAATTCATTTTCTTTCCTTGAATACAACACGGTAATAAATACTAAATCGTGTTGTTTTTTTTTAATCAGGCAAATCTACATTAGAGTTTATAAATTTGCTTGGCCAAACCGTTTGCTGTTCCAAGAAAAATGCATGTCCTTTGAACCAATGTGAATTTCCTTTCAATTCCGATGGCATAGTGCATCTAGATAAAACATCCGCGGCGTTGTGTTTGCTGTCTACATATCTCCATAAGATCTCTACTGACAATTCTTGGATTTGACTTACACGATTAGCCGCATATGGCTTCAATTGTTGTGGAGTTAACTTTAACTGTGCCAGAACAATGCTAGAATCCGGCCATAGAATGACGCTCCCTAATTCGATATCCAAAGAATCCTTTACTTTATTAACTAAATTAACTAAAAGCAACGCCGCATTGAGTTCTAAACGTGGAATTGAAGTAACTTTCAAGGGAGCTATACGGGATTTACTACACAAAAGATTCACAATAACCTCATTTTTAGAATTTATGCATCTCAAATAAACACACGCACCATAAGCTTTCTGTGAAACATCTGAAAACCCATGTATTTCAATTTGAACTGTATCTTTCAAGATAACACATCTCTTTATTTCTATTATGCCCAACGTATCTAAATTACTGTGAAATTGTTCCCATACGGTTTGTAAATTACTTGGAATCACTTCATCCTATCCGATTTTATTAAGCCAAATTTGCTGCATCAAAATGTTTGCAGTAACTATAACAGGAGCGGATCAAACAATTTTGCTAGGTTTGACAACACAAACCTTTTTTGTCACCAACTTTGTAATATGAGTTTTTAATAACGTTAAATTTAAATGTGTCAGATGTAGAATTCCAAATCAAACCTAATGTTTTAATAATTTCATTTAACTCAGCTGTTGTTTACCTATTTTCGATTGGTTTATTCTCCAATAGTTTTGGTTCATTAGGAGACCATTTCCGTAAATTTATACTCGCGCCCTTAAACATTTTGATCTTGAATTGATCTTGAATATCCAACGCTTCATTAATGTTATTACTACGACCCAGAAAATCGTCGACATAAAAATGAACTAAACTTGCTTTTGATGCCAAAGGAAACTGATTTCTTTCTTCTATAGCCAATTGAACAAGCGTTTTTGTTGCCAAATATGGTACAGATGACGTCCCATATGTTACAGTCTTTAGTTCAAATTCTTTTATTTAGTCTTTTGAATCCTCGCGCCATAGAATTTTCTGCAATGAAATGTGTCCTTTACAAACTTTTATCTGTCTGTACATTTTTTCAATGTCAGTTGTATATGCGTAGACAAACTTTCGAAACCCAAGTATGACTGAAAACAAATCATGTTGTACGACAGGCCCTACCAAAAGGACATTGTTGAGAGACAAATTATTTGACGTTTTCACCGAAGCATCGAAAACGACGCGCATTTTAGTGGTATAACTATTAAGTTTAAATACGGTGCGGTAAGAAATATTCTAACGAATGTTTATTATCTATTTGGCTAACCTTCATATGCCCTAACTGTTCATATTCCCGCATGAAATTAATATACTGTTTTGAATTCGGGATTACTATCAAGCTTTTTTCTACATATTCTAAACGTTTTCTTGCCATTGATTTTGAATCTCCTAAATAGACACAATTTTCTTTTAAAGGTATATTTATTGTAAAACGACCATTTCTATCTCTCGATATCAGCATACAATTTTTCGCACTGTTTCTCTTCCAATGTCAACACTGGTTTCATATGGCATGACTCAGCTTCCTAAAATTTCTGCACCTGTTCATCTAATTTTAGGTCCATATCCAACTGAGATCCATGTACTGACAAATGAAAGTGTTTTCGTATTTACCACCAATCACTTATCCAAAAACTGTATCGTGCAACATTGGTAGGTTTTGTGCTAATTTTATGGTTTTGTTTACAAGTACCTTATAAAACACCTCAGCCCCAACAAAACATCTATTGAACTAGGAATATTAAAAGTAGGATCGGCAAATTTTATATCATTTGGAATGAACCAATTGTGGACTGTATATTCAGTAGGTAGAATATTTGCTATTTCGGTTACCATAAGGAAATCCAAATTACAATCAAAATTATTAATTCGGGATTTAATCTTTGTAACTAACTTATTTTTAACTTGTGTTTTCGTGTTATTTAAACCTGCAATTGAAAATGTTGTACAGTCTTTTGGTATTGCCAATTTATCAGCCAAATCATTTGAAATAAAATTAGACTGTGCAGCCGAATCTAGCAACGTTCTACACAAATGGCTTTGTCTATGGGAATCGAAAATTCAAATCATTGCTGTTGAAAGCAATATTTGTATATTTTTACTACTCTTATGGCAATGCAATACGTTACTATTAAGAGATTCTTTCGAAATATTTCTCAATTGAGAACTGCCTATATCTGTACTGCCTGACGTATGCTGCAAATTATTTAAATCGGCTATTGATTTGTTTGCAAATTCCATATGCAATAATTTATTATGTTTCTTATTGCAAGACATGCATCTAGGCCCTCTACATTCAAATGCTTTATGTCACCCTTTTTAAAAATTTAGACATAAACCAATTTGTCTAGTCTTTTCATAACGTTGTTGGATGATTAAATTTAAAAATTTTCGACGATCCACGATAAAATGATTTTGCTAACAAATTCCACATACATATGATTTAACAGTTTGGAGTATTTCAGATGATACGAACAATTTGGAGTGTGATTTTTTCCTGTTATGATTTGATGAAAAACTTATTGCATGCTTACTATTATCACCTAATGCGGCTAAAATACGAGAACGACCTTGTAAGAATTCTACCATCTCATTCCAAGTTGGATTTGTATTTAATTTAAATTCGTTTTTCCATAATTTTCTCGTTTGCTTATCCAACCGTTCTTTAACCGTATAAACTACTGCAACGTCACTTACTTTTCTCCTAAATTTTCCAGCGCACGAAAATTTCTCAAACTATCATCTAAAAGTTGTTGTAGTTCGTACTTGGATTACTTTTGAACTGGCTTTAAATTAAAAAATGGTCGAATATGTGTGTCAATTATTGATTTTTTATCATCGTAGATTTTTTATCATCCTTTAGCTTCACCATCTAAATTACCACTTAAGTAATAAAATTTTTCTAAATCCGACAACGCTGGATTACCAACTACCATTATTCTAAATGAATCCTTAAACTGAAGCCAGTTTTCTAAATTACCGTCAAAACGTGGTAATGATATTCTCGGTAATTTTATCGAATACGATTTTCACATTGATGGATCATGTGGTGGTATTTCACTTTTTCCCGTTTTTTTTTTGTTGTGGCGTATCGTCCTCATCGGTTACCGACGAAGCATCTTGATACTTGTCCAATTCTTTTTTAAATAAAAACTTTTTCGCAATAGTCTAATTCTATCCCTACCAAAATTGTTTCATCCTCTAACTACGCTGCCAACTTAACCAGCTTACTATAAACATCACCATAACTACCTAAACACTCGTCTAATCTGGCATAAAGCAATTCAAAAGAAATTTACTTTGTTCATGTATTCGACTGATCACACTTTTCAATTTAAGCCATTTTTTCAACATGCGGTGATGAAATTAATCGTTTCCTCGATATAAATTTTTTTGACTCATCCTACTCGAAGGGCCAAAATGATAGCTCGACTGGTTCAATTTATTTTTCTTTGAGTAATGTGGTGTTGGCAAGATATCCAAATACTTTTTTACTAAATTAAGCACATTGATTTTATATAGTTATTGAAGTACATATTATTTTTATTTCTTTAAGTGGACTGTATGTATTTTTACTTTTTATGTTTTTCAACCGACTGATGTACACACACTCAACTTATATTTTTTCCTTTATTTTTTCTTAGTTTGCTATAGCCGTATTTTGTTAAGAATTAAAATATTAGATGTCAGGTTTCGAATTAGATGTGTTTGTATCTGAATTTATTATAACAAATAAAACATTTTCATCATAGTTGGCGTATTTATCAGTAGTAATAAATTTCGAGTTCGCTTGCATCTAAATCCAAAAAAATTGAAGTTTTATACAATTCGAATTGGAATCATAATTACTACTGATAAGTAAGCCAACTATGATGAAAATTTTTCCTTTGTTAAAATAAATTCAGATACAAAAACACCTCTAATTCGAAACCTGACCTCTAATATTTTAATTCTCAACAAAATACGGCTTATGTTTTATTAATGGGCCACTACTGGCCTAAGTGTGCGATAGCAGCCACTCTAACCTAACCTAACCTAACCTATGTTTTATTTCTCGTTCTATGTTTACAAAATTTAGTGCGTTCCATGTTTACAAAATATTTAGTGCGTTCCATGTTTACAAAATATTTAGTGCGTTCCATGGATTTTTTTTGGAACTAATTGAAATCATAACACATTCGGTTTGAAGATTACCAACCAGCAAAAAAGCTTTGAACAGACAAAAAATTACAAGCTAGGGCAATGCTATTATGGAAGCATTAAGTTTAGATGCAAGATTAAACTTTGATTTCTTAAGTTAACCTATAAAACTACAAAGATTAAAAAATTGATCATATACTACAATGTATTATGGTTCAGTGAAATCCTTGAAATATTGATGCAAACCATGCGGTGACATTTTGAGGTACCCAAGTGTTAGTAGAAATTTGTAAAATTGTAATTAAATGAGTGCCAAAAACATTTATTTCAATGTGATCAAAGCAGTTTTTTATTAACGGTCAGAATTTCCATTTCATAACTTAGCGTTATCGTGTACCCCTAATCGCCTTCCTAGAAAAATGATGAACTAAAATAAAATCCCAATCACCAAACGACCAAACAACACAGTGACTAAAGCTTTGGAGTTTGGATCGGGGTTCATCGTTTTGAACTTCACAAACAACGGGAAAGATGGAGTCGATTTTGGTTTAAATTTAGTTATTCTCAAGACTGCTTTCTGAACGGACATCAACGGGCGAATACTGGATAGGTAAATTCCGCCCCAACAAGTAATTCCATATCGCAAATGCAAATCAACTTGTGAATAATTTATGCATTTTAAGAATTCTGGACTACAAATATTCCGAAGATAGTAAAAAGTTCTTAGTTTGTCTGATATACACATTTGTATAGCACTGTCCGGAAACACTGTCTGCGGATATATTAATCTCGCCCCTCAAAAAATTTGAAATATTCATCAAAACTGTAAAATTTCTAACATCTATAAAACAAAATAAAATCAATTATATCTCTTTCTCTATCTTCATGAAAATGTTGTTGACACCCCCGTGAACATCTTCAGAATTTGCTGGAATATTGTTTGAAACCCGTCAAAAATACTGAATGTCTAAATATAATTTTTAATAAAAAGAATCTCAAAAATATACTATACCTAAATCCTAGAAATAGGTCTATGCTATAGATATTTGATATTTCTTGATTCGACGGCCCAACATTTGGAAACGTGTCAAATTTTATAATTTTATTTTGAAAATAAATTCCAATTGGAAAAATAACAAATTTAACAGTGTAATTTTTAATAATTTTTTTTTACCACAAACTTCATTATCACAGTTTTGCAAAATTTTAGACTTTAGATTTTAGAAAATGTTCATATTTTATTAAGTAAAACCTTGAAAGCATAGAATTACCGACCAAACGGCACAGTGGTTAAAGCGTTGGTGTTTGTATCGAGAGGTACCGGGTTCAAATCCCGATAGGGGCAGGATGCAAAAGAGGTTTTTTTCAAACAATGATTCTTTGTCGGAGTGTAGAACTCATGAGCCGACAAATCTTGCTGGAGCTATGCATTGTGAAGATAGTTCTACGAAAATTGAAACTGTAGCCGTACAGGTCCGAATTGGCTGCTAACGGCATAAAAGTAGTAAGTGAAACGCAAACCGGGCAGAGTTGGGCAGTGCCTCGGCCCCACAACACAACAGTGGTTACCATTCGATTCGAGGCCATATTAGCTAGATTTGATGATACATCTTTGATTTGATCCAATTTCGAATTTTAATAAAAATCAAAGATATTTCTCTTCACCTATGCGAGTTGTGAGCTGCAGACAGTTATATTAGCAAATATCACAGGAAAGAACTTTTTTCTGCTGATTTTAGAAACCAGCAGAAAATTTAAGAATGTTTTCAGCAAATCAATAGATGTCAACAGAAAGTTTTATGAGAAGGATTTATGAAGCACAAGGAAAAATCTATGTTGAAATGTTTTGAAAGGGAAAATGTTAATTAATTTTATTTTTTTTCCAAAAAGGTAAAGTCTTTCAACAAATACTAAAATTGCCATAACCATTGTAATGCAAAAACATGGCAAAACAAAAAACTCGCCTTAGGGTGTTTAAGTTGGGGGTTTTAGAGTGCTACCGACCGGTAAACACGACTACCTTTTTCGGTAGTATAGCGTCAGACGGCTCTTCTCGATGATCATAATATTCTCAGTTTTCTGTTGCGACGTATAAATCCTACTCCTCCCCATTCTAAATACTTCGTGTCTTTTCACTGAACAGTCCCGGGATCTCTCGCTATTTTAAAGGCAGCATCATCTTCCGAAAATCATAGTACCCTCAGCGGGTAATTTCTGTCTTAAGTATTTTTTATTAACTTGTCCATTTATTTTCAAGCTTTTAAATTAAGCTAATAATGCAGAGTATTTGGGCGATGTCAGAAATACATTGTGGTAAAATGGTTCAAAGTTTTCTCTTTACTGCTATTTACGGCTATTTTCAGTTATATTTCCTGAAATTTTACACATGTCAGCGTTTTTTTTTTGTTATATTACAAATGTACATGGATTATGATTCTGGGTACGAGTAAAATTGAGGTGTTTTTAAAACATAAAATCATTACATATTAAAATTATGTTTACATTTTCTAATATGCTACCGAAGCAGGCGATTCTCTTATGTGGCGAACGTTGATAGAATACGCTAGAAGTGTCAGGAAAAAATCACTTGTAAGGAGTGAGGGGTTTAACTCATTTATTTAAAACCAAATCTGTTCACAATAAGATGAATTTACAATTTGCTAGGGTTCTAACGGCGTAGACAATTTTTATCGATCCACGATCTTAGGTGAGAGAAACATTAAAATATTAATCGCTGCAGTTGGGGGCAGATGGGCTTTTTACAACCTTTTCAATACCTGAATATGTTCACTATTCCGATGTGTGATGTTGCAAATGTAGATGGATTAAATTCCCAAATATCATAAATCAATAAATCCAGAGTAGTTGGGTGCAGTGGTGGCAGGGTTTCTAACACGCGTGTATAAAAATTGAAAAATTTATAGCTGGTCATGTTCTATGTCATGTTGCACGTCGTGCCGCTTGTTTTGTTGCACGCAAATCGGTGCTTTGTTGGAACGCAACCATTTTCTCGCAGTTAATAGTCACTTGACTTTGCTTGCTGATTGTTGGTTGCGAGATTACAAAATCATCGTTTTTCAGAAGATATGGCATAAATCGAGTATAGATATTTTTATTTCGAATTTAGATGTTTTGACGGTCAAGCAACCATTGAGCTATAGGTATAAATTGTCGCCATCACCATGAACGGCATCACTAATAGCAACATTTTGTTGATTGTTGCCTTCACTTCGTACGTTCTAGAAAAATGTGAAGATATTCCATATTCGACTTTTTTCAGACGCCTTAAATCTGTTGTTTGATATTTTATAATCTGGTTAGTCCGGTTTCATCAATTAAAAAGTACCCTAGAGTAAAGCACCATTAAATTCTGAAAATCGGTCCTTATTCAATTTGAAATTGTTGGGTTGCCAGTTTGCCACCTCAATCGTCATAATAGTATGCCTCGTAACTCCATTCAAGTGGCCCTTAATGGATTTCATGTTTTATGCGGAAAAAATCAGATATTGAAGGTATTGAAATTGCCGTATTTCACTAACGAAAATTGTACAATTGTCGCTACCTATCTCACCACGGCCCCTTCAGTATTGAATGCGTTAGTGGTCATGTCCGAAACCAATCCTCAATAATCTTGGTTTCGAAGCATATATGAAAAGCGCTATGTGTGCCTTAGTCAATCTCGACTATGTTTAGTTTTAATATTAGTTGAACCAGCGTAGTCCATACCAGAAGTTGTAAATGGACGCCAGAAAATCAAATGTTGCTTTGACAAATCGCCCATACAGTGAGATAACTTCAATACAATTCTGATGCATTTTTGATAAAAATGACGAACTGTATTTTCCTTCGCATGAACAGTACCTATACCCGGGTATAGATATCACGGTTTTTACTTTTCAATCGCTTAATGAGTTTCCATCCAATCGTCTTGCCCGTTCAGCTATATGTGACTAATTTTTCAATTGATTTCAAAAAATCACAAAAAAAAAATTGTTTACTTTCCTCACCTCCTTTTGATTTTTATGTTTTGTTTTCCAATCATTTTTGCTACTCAATGTGAAAAACAAGAAAATTACATAGTTTTGAAAGATATTTAATTCTTTTATGCACACAAAAATAAAATAAATACATATTATGTTTATTTGGTATTAAAAAAAATCAATCCAACAAAATTCGAACAAAATGCGAACAATGTCATATAAATCAACTCCCTTATGACAATAATTATATAATACTGTGAATTTCATGAAATTATGGAATTCATAATTGCCATAAAAAATATACATAATAAATTAATTCATAAGACATTGTTCGAATTTTGTTTGTGTGAAACTGTGTACAACGAATACAGGTTTCCTGCATTTGACACAGGCATGGTGATTGTTTTGTGTTTTTTCTGCTGTTGATAGCACAAGTATGCATGCATCCTTCTGCTTCATATGCGGCCACTGATGTCTCGATCATCTTGGTCGACAAGAAACCCCTCATCACGCATACTTCCAAAGGATTCACCTAAAACACACTCCATTGCGCACTACTTACAGTAAATTCCTCTGGTACTCTTTGATTTTGCGATCTCATTCTTATTTAAGGTATGCACAATCGTTCCCCTAAATATTGTTGGAATTTACGCCGTTGTTTTTTTTTACATCTCCGTCTTCTTGGGGATTATTTTAGACATATATTACGTATGCTGCAAGTGTACCAGTATCCAGCAGGTTTTAAAAATTAGCTAGTGGCCAAAGATTGGACTTTTTTTTGTAGTATACTGGCCCAACATTTTGTCCATAGAGCTTACTTCACCGTTCGTTTGATTATAATAAAAAATATAATTTGTGGCTTCATTTGTGGGCTGACAGAATTTCTTTAGTTTTTGAGACCCTGAACTCATTCGGTATGTTGCGTTTATTGCTTTTTATTGTACCAACAATTGACATTTTCCAATTAAATAATTCTTGGGGTAACGGTAGAGTGTGAAAAATTGTCGACAGTTATATTTTGACCACTATTTTTGTCAAGATCAATCAGCTTTTTTACAATTTGCTCGCTTTGATTAGCATCTCTTACAATGCCCACTTTTCCGGTGTAAATTTGAACATTTAGTGGATACGAGGTAGCTGAATCCTAGGCTGAAACTTTATACCATATTTGGCAGGCATCCACAGTGATCGACTCTGATGGTCGGAAATAATGTTTTAGGTTTGCGTTCATCATTTCGAAGACACCCCGTTTAGCTGCTGCTTTGTCATTAATCAGTCGAGTAACATACGACTCAAATCAAATGAATCTTGTTATTTCTTTGAAACGTCTTACTGCCATAGTAGCACAATAAAGCAAAAAAGCATTATTTTTCCAAAGCTCATTGACTTGCTCATAGTTCGACCTATGGAAAATTCTTTATTTCTATTAGGATTTTGACTATTCCATTCATTGCCACCTTTTTCTGCTCTTTTATTCATATTTCTGCAATTGGTAGTGTGGTATTACACATTATGAAGAAAAAAGTATCGTTTCTGTCATATTTTTGGTAGCCGGATTGAGTCCTACAAACGACATATTACGAAAAATATTATCCGGCCACTGACGTTGCATTACAGTTTGATTCTTATATACACAACACGGTCCCATCTTTATACTTGTAAAATAATAATTTGCTTCTGACGATGTTCAGCTTTCGTCATCTCCATCACTCTCGCCTTGCAACCATTCCTCGTCGTCAGATTCTGAATAACAAGCATCTTGAATTTCCATAATTTCTTCCCCATTATCTACTTCAGCATCAGAATCAGCAGATGCCTATTAAAGCAAATAGTCCTAATCAGAGTGACAATCTACATCAATTTCTTGTAATTCTCGAGCCAACCGCTCTAAGAACTTGTGCATAATAATTTTCCCTTTCTTCATACGATAATCTGAAACAAACTCAAGATTTCTAAATATATACGCATTCTAACTCATACAAAAATACTAAACTATAATTATTTCTAGTTTTTTAAAATTTAAAGTTTTTCAATTTTGGTTTATAGTTAAAAATAAAAATAATTACCTCGATACAGCTGCATTTGAAAGAAATTTAAAATCACTTTCGTTGTTTTCCATATTGTGGAAATTTTTTCCTCCTATTTTTTTCTAAAAAACTCAAAAAACACAACTACAGCATTCAAAATTTAGATAAACACTAAAATCACATATTATATATTTTCTCTGTTGTACAATGCACGGTGCACCTACAGATATTTTAGTGATTCCCCGTAATTCTTCTCAACAAACTCCCTCCCGGTAAACAAATGATAAAAAATTATCGTCAAGTTACCAAGTTACCAAGACACCAAAACATATCTGATATAAAAGAATTTACATAATATATAAAAATATGTACCGGGAGATACTGTTAATGTAAGTAAAGTAAAATATCCGTTCAAGAAAAGGTTAATCAAGAGAATTGACAATAATGCATAATCTAAATTTGGCAATAATTTTTGGACTGATTCCGTTCGTTGCAATATTAGCACAGTTTTCGCTCCACGTTACATAGTTGCAATGACCTCTTCCATGATTTAAGATGTGTAATTACCAAAGACCATAACAATTTTGGTGTCCCTCCAAGCAAACACATGCACATGATAATCTTTAAAAGTGAGAGCACTAAATTTGATCAGTTGCATCATAATAAAGGCCCACATAACTCTAGTCGTCGAATTGGAATTTATTTGTGGCAACGCGTGCATTTGCTAAAATTAATCATGTCTTGATACTGCATCTTCAGTACGTAAATGTACGACAGCAGCATATGACATCACAGAATGCGTATATTTGGATAGATTTTGTTGTTGAAACACAATGGCTTCAAATTTTGGAAACATTTGTTTTGATATCGATTCATATAGCTGCCACAATTTTTTGGAAATGTGTTTTCATTGAAATATATAGTCGACGAACAGCCTAAGCATCCTAAAGGGTCACTTGAACAGTGAATTTCGTTTAGATCTTCCTAAATTCGTTGATATATAGGTCATAAATGAAAACCCCGTTTCACGCGGGGTTTTCCTGAATGCAGATAGTATTTATGGTGATCTCGTTATTCGATACTTAGTTGAAGGATTCTCTCAAATCGACTTTCTCTATTAGAGGTCGACGTATAGCCGTAGATCGTGAATAACCGAATAATCCACACTAAATTTGTAAACTGGGCATACGTGTGTCCTGAAAAGATAATGTTTTCTACTTTAAATAAGTCAAAAAATTAGTCAACACTAAATAAAATATCAATTATCCTTGTAGTGTCGAAATTTGGATCTGCCATCACAAGTGAGACAAATTGATTTCCTCTAGCGGGGGCGGGCTATAAAAAGTCACCCCAAAATTTGTTTAATAAATTTACCCAATAACTCAGAATATTCGGATAGAGTTTCTTTGTTACATCGAGAATAAAATAATTTTTGTTATTCAAGGGTACCAAAACGAAATAGAAAATGCCGGTTCAAACTCTTGAAACCACTTAACAAGGTACACCAAAAAGTCTACGTCATGTTTTGTTAGGTTTTACAAGTGTTCTTATTTATAAAATAAATTTTATCACGCTTCTTCACAAAGACGATGAAAAATATGGAAAGTCCTCTTGATACATGAACATTCTGCAAACATTT
This sequence comes from Nephrotoma flavescens, assembly GCA_932526605.1. Taxonomy (NCBI): domain Eukaryota; kingdom Metazoa; phylum Arthropoda; class Insecta; order Diptera; family Tipulidae; genus Nephrotoma; species Nephrotoma flavescens. Next base: position 86,358,726 of record OW052220.1, on the reverse strand, counting down.
TTTTCTGGTTCTATCCTTTTTGTTTTTGAAGGATGTTAAAAAAATATATAATGTAAAAAAAAAACTGTATATGGTATTCTATTGTGAGGAGAAAGGATTTTCCTTCATTTTATTGTTATTTTTGTTCTAGTTTGTAGATTTTAGTTGTTATACTGTCTTGTTGGTACATAACATCTGTTATTAAAACTTTATTTTATGTAAAAAAAATAAATATGAAAATGTCTAGGAAAAAGCTCAACGAATAAAAAATGTAATCAAAATTACGGAAATAAAATTTCAACTTAACTTGTACATGTGGCGCGTATCTTTTTCTCGGTATTAATTTTCCGGCAATTTTAATGTAGAATGCAAAAATAATGTTTTATTGCGATGGTAGTAATTCGCGAGTGATTGGCGAGACGGCGTGGTGTCATACTAAAATTATATCGTTTTAACCAACTCTGAATACAACGAATGCGTAAGAAGTATAGGTTTATGTAGCTGAAAGAAACAATACTCAATGAATTGAATTATTCATAACCATAAAATATAAAGTAGTATTATTCATCGATACCTAATTTAGATTAACATCTTTTATAATAGTTCAAACCTACACAAATTTATTCAAATTCCAATAAAATTGGTAAAATATGACATATTTTCCACAACTTTATGATAAAACGATAAACTAAAAACCAATTTATTTTCAAATATTCACGTAGGATTAATAAAGTTCCCGTTTAATGAAATACTAAACCTCGTCAATAAAAGTACACCATCTTTTGAGATGATTTTTCAACATTCAATAATTATTTGAAATCAATTTGATGTACCGATATTGAGTGGACTGCCCGCAATTTTTTTTTATATTTTAGACAATTTCGTCCTTTACCCACATCACAACACGATTATTATTCGGTAGCTATACATAATTTATATCTGTTAAATCATAAAAAATATTAAACCAAAGATATACGCGCATAAAATTTTATGTTGCGGTACTCCATTCACGAGGTTGGTCATAAAATAATATTTGCATTATTGATTTAAATGTTGTTAAAGCAAATTTCGGAAAATATTTTTTTTTTAAATTTTAACAATTTTATTTAGGAGAGTTAAAAGTGATTTCAAAATTGTTGTATATCCTAAGCGTTATTTTGGCTGTTGGACCAGCTGCAAATAAACCGATTATGATGGGATTGGGTATGTTGAATGGAAATGGGATTCTTAAATGATTATTGGAAGCAATTCTGGAATATGGCCACCTGGGACGGAAATGGGATTGGGTATGTTGGATGGAAATGGGTTTCTTAAATAATTTTAGGAAGAAGTTCTGGAATATGGTCAACTAGGACGGATTAGGTATGTTGGATGGAAATGGGATTCTCAATAGTTTTTGGAAGAAGTTGTGGAATATGGCCACCTGGGACGGAACTCGGTAGTTTCTTAACCGATTATGATGAGCTTGAGTATTTTGGATGGAAATGAAATGTTTAATTCATTTTTGGAAGAAGTTGTGGAAAAGTTGTCACCTTATAGGTTGGTCAAAAGGCGATGATTAATTGCTGTACTCGCTGTTGAATAAAAAAGCAAAATTATATTTTTTATTTTTTCTAATAAGTTTTCTAGTAAAATGTTTAACCATAGGTGGAGTTACTTATCTAACTCCCAGACCATCTAATCTCTTGTAGTATAACTACGTCTAGAGTGCAAATTTCCTCTTGGTTTGAAAGGTTCTGAAGATCTCAGGTCTTAAATGGCTTAATATGTTCAATATTCCACGGTGCCGGTATTCAAAATCTCAGTTTTCAAAATCCTTTTTGTTTCAAACAAAAGTGCAATTGTCCGGGTAAAAAATAGACGATTTCAAACGACGATTACACAAAAACTGGTCGTTGTTACAAACCAATTTAAACGGATTATTACTCAAAGTTAAATAACCTTTCATAATTGGTACAATATACTATGATTTAAAACAAAAAAATTTTCGGTTTCAAACAAAAGTGCATTTGTCCGGGTAAAAATACAGTCGAATTCAATCGACGATTACACGAAAACGGGTAGTTGTTTCGACCTAATTTAAACGGACTGTTATTCAAAATTAAATAACCTTTCATTATTGGTACAATATACTATGATTTGAAACAAAAAAATTTTCGGTTTCAAACAAAAGTGCATTTGTCCTGGTAAAAAACAGCCAATTTCAATCGACGATTACACGAAAACGGGTCGTTGTTTCAGCATTTTTTTGGTCGGTTTGTATAAAACTTCGCCTTGCCTCAAATTGAGGATGGCTGAAAATCAGGTGAACAGTGACGCACATTGCAATGTGCCACTTTTGTTTTAGTTAGCTTGGTTTCGACTGGCAAGGTTCTGGCTGTAGGAGGTGGTTCTGGTTGACCTTTTTATGGTTCCGGTGAAAAACACATAATACACAACCATCTAAAGCGCATTATGCTCATTGTGCAATCTGCTAATGGTTCGGGCATAAAACTCTGGTTTCGAAAGATTCTAAATTGCTTCAGCTGGCTTAATATTAATTCCGATTGATAGATCGGATACTGCGCTTGCACAACGATGAACAATGCATTTTGATAATTGTGTCATTGTTGGATTGGTTTAGGCTGGATTTATATGGATCTGGTTAGCATTACTTGGTTCTGGCTGAAAAATCAGATAGTGCATAATGATGCACAATACGGCTAATATGCTTTCTGGTCGGGTGACGGACACTTCCAAGGGCCTATTTGTTCGTGGTTTTATTTTATTTAAACAATGTCGTCTATTTTAGCATTGATTGTTTCTTGCTTCATTTGATTCTTTGTTGTAATTCGATAAAGTAATCCTTTGACCAGTGTTTTCAAAAATATTGACCCATTTTTTGTAGTAGTCTCAAAAGAATGTTCCGATGGTAATAGTAATGCATTTGGATCAGATGCAACTATTGTAAGTGGCGGTGAATTCAGACATGTTTTATCTGTGATATTTGTGTTGCTAATTCTTCATCTGTGAGAGTTGTGTTTCCAGATACTCATTTTAGATGACATTTAAGAGGTTTTACTGCATCGTCCCAAATACCTCTATTACAAGGAGGATGTATGCGCCAGGAATCCCTTCTACATGGTTTACTTCTACGAACTTTCGATACTCTAGGTGAGATAGGTTCGGCATAATCCAAACCGGTATATAGGTGAAAGGACGTCATTAGTTGATGTTTCGTAGAGGTGTTGAAATGATGTGAGTTGATATTTATTTTGGTTTCTAGACAAACGTTATTTTCCATTTTATAATCCAATATTTGTTTCGTAGGTGTGACCAAGTTGATTGAACTCCCCCATGCAAAGTTTTGCGATGCGTTTATTTTATAAATAACGTTGTTAAAAGAACATAAGCTAAGATGCCTAACTTCAAAGTATACTCAGATTGAAGGCAGTATAATTGGATGTTAGGCATCTTACCACCTTAAATTTAAATTTACCATTATACATCATTCTCGCAGTAACGTCTGCTCGTCTATAAAGAGGGTTGAGGAGTGTAAGTTCATGAAACTCTACGTGTTAAATCATTTGAATTAATTTCATTACGGGAACTTTCAAGTTCTTTAACGGATAGTGTGCTAGAAATCAAGTTCTCCTTCTTTAAGCACCTGTTTTTGAATAGCCTACAGAAGCTTATATGTAAATTTTTTTGTTCACATTTTATAGCATCTCGACCAAACCAATGAAAGGATTTCCTATTGCTAATATTCGTTTATAGCGAAACCCGTCCATTATAAATTATTGGTATTAAGTTCTTTCAAGTTCACTTGACCTTATTGTGCAAGATTTTTGTAATTGTTGATTGCGACGACGATTGGCGAGAAACTTCTGTATTTATATGCTGTAGTCCTCTAATGCGTTCAGAGAAATGAACATTTAAATTGTTACCATTTGAAAATTCCAGCCCATGAAAGACCTGAAAGCCAAAACTCATGCATTATTAGCTTTGCGACGATTATTGTTGGTTATTACAATCAACTGCACATATACTAGACGCCCTATGAATACCCAGCCCAATTTTCTTTGTTGTAAAATTGGCTCTCCGGATGAAGGCTTTATAATATTATTCAGTAGAATGTCTTCATAATAATCGGCACGAACTAAATAAAAATTTCACAATAGTCCCAAAACAAATTTTCCATGCTCTCATAGTCAATACTATTTTCCAGTTCAAATCAAGGTCAACATTAAGGAGTATATTATATTCTAGTGAACAATCCTTGCAATTGATAGTAATAATTAATAATTTTATAAAATGCGATTTTGAAATTTCCTGTACTTAAGCCATTTATTTCATTTTCAATTTTTATCAATTTAGCAAATTTGATTTTTCGTTTCCTAATTTAAAATTCTACTCATGAAATAATTTATAAAATAAAATAGAAAAGTTGCGAAGATCTCCGTTCGACTTTTTTTTCCTCGAAATTTCGTTATTCCAATGAAAAGAATCTAGCTATATAGCCTTTTTTTCACCATAGCATAAAACATTCTTCAATAAACCAAACAAAAAATTTCGTACCGAACTTTTCTAGCTGAATTGCATAAATTATTTTTTGTTTTCATACAATCAGACATAAGTTTCTGTTCTTTAAAAATCTGTTTCTTATTTTCGTATTTTTGAACAATTTGCATATTTTTAAAATGAAAATTGTTTATTGGGGTTCTGTTCGTTTGTGAATTGGTAGCAACTTTTAAATTACATCGACAATATTTTATTGGGAATATTATTGTGGTGTTAAACGGTATACATAAATCTATTCACTTGGGAAACATTTGTTATCATACTTCTACCAGTTCATGAACCATTAAATACTAGTAGATTAATATGTATTTTTATTTGGTTTCAAATATTTTGTAGCATTGCACACAAAATTATGATTAAAATAAGACAATTTACTAAATATTTGTTAATTACAATTCATTGTCCTTTTTAACACATAAATTTCTTATGGGTAAAAAATGAAATATTTGTGTATAGCTTGAAAATGATTTATTTACTCACTATACGCCTTTTGACACGGTGTATTCTCTTAAAAATCAGAGCATACTCAAAATTTCTCAGAAAGAATAGGTGGTTTTTCAAAACTTTGAAACCTCCTGGAGATTTGCCAAGTTTTGAGGTGATTTTTTTGTTTTTTATGTAAATACAGATATCCTTCGAGTTACGCGCGGTTAATAGGTTCCGGCTAAGCCCCAACAAGTGATTGGAAAATCGGCCCTAAACTTGAAAAGCGGTTTTCGGGTTTGATCTTTTCAAAAACCGGTTTCCGGTTAATAACCGGCTTTAGTTTTTGCGAAAATAGGCTCTTAAAATGTAGAGGATATCAAATGTGTCATCAGCAAGGCGTGACTTAATTTTAGTACAGATTTTTCCTGAAGAAGGAAAAGCTCTTTTTGTTTCTACGGTGGTTGGCGGAATCGTCCATATGAATTTATAAATAAACTGGCCAATATTACCCGGAGTTACCCGTCTCGTTTTTTGATATGTATACAGGGTGTTTTGCAGGTGGACCGACAACGTTTTATGGCAGATTAAGGGGGTCATTTGGAAGCTTTCATCTCATAGAACCGATGCCCTAAGTCTCACGGTTATTGAGATAGATATTTTTATTTTTTTTTAAATCACCCAAAACCTAACTTTTATAATGTCATAACTTTTTTGTTTGTAGACGTAAAGACACGAAATAACTTTTATTGTATTTTTCAATGTGATTTTATTCCAAGTAAATCATTATTTAATACAATCGGTTTAAGAAAAATGAGTTATGGGCTTTCAAATCCTAAAATATGTATAAAAGTATAAAAAAATGTCTACCTTCTACTTGCATTTAAAAAAAACTAGCAATTGTTTTGAAATAATTTTTGTTTTAAAAACTTCTCAATTTTATGCCCTTTCCAACGGTATGCTACATGTCATAGAAATTGTTCAATTTGTGGTCAAAATAAGAAATACTATTTCGCCGGGGCCAGGTTTAAGAATATACCTTTTAATTTATTGATAAATTTTTAATCAACTTCATTTATAAGATTTTGTTTAAAATGACCTCCTCTACTCCGTGTAGATGCAAGGTACATTTTTCTTATCTCCAAGGTTGTTGTGCGAGGTTGAATTTAATTTTTAATTTTGTTAAATGCACCGCTTATCATTTCCATTAAAATTTCTACTGTGGGTACTTTTGTGGCGTACAGTAATCGCTTAGCAAGTCCCCAGACGTAGAAATCCAAGTGTATGAGGTCTGGGAACCGTGGGAGCCATGAAATAGGGTCAGTCGTTGCATTTTTGAATTTTTTCCAAAGTTCATAATGGCGAACAATTGGCGTGTTTGATTGGAGATGAGGAAATGACTGCTTCGTTAATCCATCGCGTTTTAAAATCAAAGGTTAATTCTTATTCTTTCCCATAGTTCTTTTTTACTATACATATTTTTGCAACGTGGTATTTCTTGTTGGAGAAGCTCTAAAAATATTTACTATTTTATGAATTTTTGTTGTAAGGCCATGTATCATAGGATTATGTTCAAATTGGTCGGATAATTCTGAATCTAGTTTATGGTTACGTGAAATTTAAAAGTTGTCTATACAGAGATTTACATCATCCTCGCATTCGTTTTCGGAGTCTACAGTTTCTAGGCAATTTATTTCGTCAAAAGTATCATCAGCACTCCCAGCTGAATGCCATGAGCATAGCAAAGCTGATGTTCTGGCTCAATCATTCTTCCAAGTCTTTCGTTACCCATGTTCCATCGGTGGTTCAACTTACAATATTCTTTTCAAGCGATAAAAAGAAATCGTTTAATTTATTGTTAATTAGCTCAATTCACTTTTTGGCTGTTGAATTTTTGCAGCATTACAATTTTTTTTTGTGGTGTTGGGTAATTTTGGTATTTGATTGCACGTGAATCCTTTGGCCATAAGCAATAACCTGAGATCATATGAGGTGCAAAACACAAAAAATGGTATACCATCTCTTGAAATTAGCCGTGATAAAATGGCAGAGAAAGAAAAATCTTGTTTATTTTCACCAAAGGATTCTGTAATTTTGTTGGCTAAACTTGAATCAGAGAAATTTTATGTAGATGGGGTACTTAGCTTCCGTTTTGCTAAATTTATATTGTGGACCGCTCGTAGATCCATCGCAACATTTAATTGGGTTTAAACATTTCTTGCATTTAGCACAATTCCCAGTTTTTTCTCGTAAAAAAATGAGGCCATATCGTGTGCTCATCGTTCTTGTCTTTTCTATATTTTCAAAATATTTACATTACGATTAAACTATTTTGATTCAAAAATCATTTGAAGTGAATGAACAGAAACGTAGAATTATCAAAATGTCTAACCCAACACAAAATTTTAATTTGTACGATAATCCAAATAAAAACTGGGCGAACATCGAAAAAAATAGACCGAAAGTACATACATAGAGCCATCTCTTATAAATATAGGAAAATATTTCAAACCCGTTTTTTTTCAAATAAAACCGGGTTTTCGGTGACTGAAAACGGTAAAATTAATCGGCTAACCAGTTAATCGAAAACTATGGTTGCAATCACAAGTTCAAACCCAGTAAATGGAGACTCAGCATTAGTGCAAACTACCATATTGCATTCCCCGTAATAGGAAATAGAAACACATACAAAAGAGGATATATCATTTCAAGTGCAAAAATTATTAAATTTCTATTCAAAAAATAATTTTTTTCTAGTATTGGTTTCATAAACATAAATATTTTATAAAACAATGAAATACATTCGGTACAAAAATACTTGAAATGAAAATCATTCCAAATACTTTCCTATTCATTATATGTACTGTCAAGGCGAAATTTCGTTCTTTCAGTATTTCTTCTTTTAGAAGGCTAAATGTTATCATCGCTTGATATTTCTTCATCTGGATATTCTGTACTAGAAAATGATGCCTTCAAATCTTCGAACAATTTTTTTTAAGGAACGAAGTGTGATGAAATGATGCTCTAATGGTCCACCCTCAAAATTTTGTTCTCTGTTATTTTTCATCTTTGAATTAGAGTCTGTTATCTTCATCACTCAAAGCTTGCTGCGTAGTTCATCAACGTTTTGAACATTCATATTATGAAATCTGGTAGTGGTTTCTTCTTTTCTTTCTTAAGTGGTTTGGGATGACATAAGATTTTCTTTATTGACCACTATCGGTAAAAGAGCTTTCTAACAAGCATTCAGTGTAGGTCTAAGGTCACTCATAGCATTAAAATTTGAGATTGATCCAATGGCTGTATTAGAGATGGTAGAAAGGGAACCATATCATAAGGATGAAAAAGCTCTTTTGGACGTTCAAACTTTAAAACTTATTCCTTTTTTTTTTCTTTTTTTTTTATAAGATAACTTTCTACATCCCCGGCACAAAACAATTCCTAGCTCAATCCTTAAACAGATTTGCCATCATCCAAGCCGTCATTGACTCACATATAAACAGGCAGCTATAATTTATCACAGTTTTTTAATGGCCAATGATTCAATGAACTAATAATAAAAATCGGCTTTATTAAACATTTTCCCGATGCATTACTGTGGAAGAGAAGAGTAAATTGTTCCTTAGACACTTTAAAACCAGACACGGACCTCTCATTCTTAGAAATATATGTATGTATGTATGGGATCTCATATTTTTAAAGTTCAAACCAGCTTCGTCCGCATTCAAAATCTGATGTGTCAAATAACCACCACTCTTCTACAATTTTCTTGATTTCAACCGTAAGTTATTGAGTAGCTTTTGTATCTGATGCACTTTCTCCTTGGTATTTGATGTTGTATAATGAGAATCTTTGTCTATTTTTTTCTGGCCGGCCCTTGTCTGCCGAAAATGATGGTGTTTGCATTTCCGTAGTAGTTTGGAGTGTGTGTGTGTGTGTGTGAGTAATATTTTATTTGGGAAGTTTTCAATGAATATTGCAAGTACTTTCTAAGTTTTAATTATGTCTTCATTTGCTGAACAAATCCTTCTTCTATTGAAGCGTTTTTTCATATTTGGTCCTCATTCTTTTTTATTGCCCTAATAGTCGACTCATTCAATTTTTTTTTCATTTGTTAAACAAATCCTTTTTCTATTGAAGCATTTTTTCATATTTGGTCCTCATTATTTTTTATTGTCCTAATAGTCGACTCATTCATATTTTTTTGTATTTACAACAACTGATTTTTTTCTCCTACCTTTGTTCGGCCCAATGTTCTGGTGTTTTCTTCAAGTAATATCGTAAGTCGCTTATCAGTACTGACATCTTGCAAGTATTGGGATTAGACTAGAAAAATATTGAATAAATAACCTTACCTGACCTCCAAAATAAGTCTTTGGCATTTGCTATCAAACTGTAAATAATTTCCATAAATTCAGGATATATTATAGAAAAATTTCGATTTAATTAAGATCCGTTAAAATCCGGAAGACATTACAACATTTTATTATTTGCATACACATTTGTGTACGTGGGACTTCATTTGTTTTTTATGGCCGGAAAAGGGATTTATTTGAAATTGTACCTGAGACTGTTGCAATTTCATTGCCGAATCGTGTGTGTGTGTAATGGTAAACTCGTTTTATTTAATTTTTTATTGTTTTTCCAACATATTCTTTTTCTCAAAAGCATCCTAATTTGTTGACTAAACTGGTTTCTAATAATTTTGGAATTTTGTAAATATAATTTTTTACAAACTCTGAAATGAATTTCCAATAACTTGTACATCCTAATTTTTGAAAAGTTTTTTAATTTTTCCAAACAAAATTTTGAAGTACGGAATTGAAATATATAATTTTTCGTTTAAATTAATTTAATTTTGAATTTGTGCATTATTACTTTTGTATAAAGCTTTAAAGTGTTATTCGTAATTACTTTATTTAGATTTCTTTTATTAGTAATACATCAGTTAATTTCTAACAATTTAATAACCAAACAAAACGCCATACTTTTTATTTTCGTACGTAAATTTAATTCGCGGTGTAAAATTTTAAAAAATACTAAAAAAAATCTTCTACAGAATTTAGAATTGCAGTATTGATATAATGGGAGATATTTCAAAACTTCAATTTCAATATATTTCATGAGCAAATTGGCTACTACTGAGCTAACCAGCGACCCCGCATCAGTGAACCAAATATTTGTTTAAACCATCCCACCTAAACTAACTTTAGTGTAATCTAGCTCAAATTTTGAAACTTCAAGAAATTTTTTTAGTTTTTAATTTTATATTTTTCCAAAATTATTTAACTCGTTCGCCAGGTAGTTTCATCTTAATCTATCGAACTATCAACACTAGCCATAATCTATGAATAGGGAAGGAATCCTTTCCTAACAATTAAAAAAAATTATTACCTATTTCCGAAACGTGAAGAATGTTCAGAATAATTTCCGTAATTGTTAAATTCACAATCCACGTTTGTTCCAATTCCTTAATTTGCTCACTTCTGGATATAGTCTCAGGGAAGAAAAAAGTTCTAAAATTCTTTAAATTTCTTTATTTGTCTCCGTTTAACGTTTAAAGTGCTCCGTTCGTTTGTGTCTGTTGCGTAAAAAACTATGATTAAAATAAGACATTCAACTGAAGGTGGGTTAATTATAATTCAATGTGTCAAAAATTCTTATTTCTCACGACCAGAACATTTACCAAATTTTGAGTGAGTTTTACAATTTTTTATGTAAATATTTTCAAAATAAACAATTTGTGCGCCGTATTGGTTTTTACCATTTTTGGAATTTGGTCTTTCAATTTTGTTTTTGTTTCAGTTTTTCCAAACTCTGAAATGAACTATCATCAACTTGTTTGTCATAATTATTCAAAAGCATTTATATTTTTTGAAACCGAATTTTGACTACGGAATTGAAATATATATCTTTTTGGTTAGGATTAGTCTAAAGAATTAAATTTTGAATTTGTGCAGGATTTTTCAACAAATGGTATATTGTATAATTAGGAGGAAAAGTACTGCATTCCCGGACGATAGTGGAAATTGACGAGGCGATAGCCGAGTTCGGCAACCACGGGAGCCCCCAGGAATGCACTTTCCTTCGAATTGTACATACTATTTTTCCTCCGATCGGACTTTAAAACGAATATAAACTCGAATATAAACGAATTTTTAGTATTATTCCTTAATTATCATATTAAAAAATCAAAACAAAGTAAAAAATCGAAAATAAAATAAAATTATTGCTTAGTTAGCCACGACATCATAAGACATGAATACATTTTGTTTTTTTTTCAAAAGTTGTCTAGTTTGTGTACCTATTTGATTTATAAAAACGTGTGAACGAAATTTAAGGGATATGGACAGTGAAAGCGAATTATCCTTATCTTGTAGCCCGCCGGATATAGCGGGAACAGCTAATTCAGCTACATGTGATTTACTCCCACAAAAATCGGAGGAAAAATACGAAAATGCTTATAAACGTTTTATGGATTATCGTCAATCTAAACATATCAAACCATTTTCGGAAAACGTCATTCTGGCGTATTTCGCTGATTTATCTACAAAATTGAAATCATCTACATTAAGGTCAAAGTACTCAATAATCAGGTCGATTTTAGTGCTTAAAAATAATGTGGATATTTCAAAATACCAAAAATTACGTGTCTTCTTGAGACGCAAATCCGACAGATATAAAGCGAAGAAATCTAAAATATTAACTATGGAATATGTTCAACAATTCATTTTGGAAGCTTCAGATGATTCGTTCCTAGTTACTAAAGTAAGCATGTAGGTATTTAAAACGATTATTATATGCGTATTTACATATTAAATTCAAATATTTTTTCGGATAAAATACAATTCACACTGCAATATTTTTTGTTTGTAACATTATGTTTTTTGTAGGTTGCGTTAATTTTTGGAATCGCTGGTGCTTGTCGACGGAATGAACTAGCCCGCATGGAAATTACTGACATTAGTGATTTGGGATCTAAACTTTTAGTTAAAATCCCGAATAACAAGTCAAATAAACCACGATCATTTATCGTAAACGAAACTTATTTAGAATATTGCAGAAAATATATATAGCTTCGCGTCCAGAAGATTTAAATTCCTTGCGTTTTTTTTAAATACACAAAAGGTAAAGGTAGGTAAGTAGTTGGCATACATCAGTTTGGTAAAATGCCACAAATTGTTGCTATTTTTTTAAAATTGCCAGACGAAAAGCAATACACAGAGCACTGTTTCCGCCGTTCATCTGCGACAATTTTAGTTGATAATGGCGCAGATTTAACATGCTTAAAAAGATTTGGAGGATGGAAGTCATCGACTGTTGCTGAAGGGTATATCGATGAATCCATTATCAATAAAATTGAAGTTGTTCATAAGATTTTCGATACCACGCACGGATAATGAAACAGCCGATGCAAATAATGTTAATGATTTTAATAGCAATATATCAACAACAATGCTGAGATGCAATACTACTAATCCACCAATGTTCAATAATTTTACTAATTGTACGATAACCGTTAATATTACAAATATGTAAAATTAAACTCCTATACCTAACACATAATTTGTTTGGCATAGATTTATTAAATAAAAGTTGATTATTATGTATACATACTGTTAAATTAAAATAAATAAATTCGTTTGGCCTTATAAGCGTACTTTTATTTCTTCTAAACAATTAAAAATTCATACGCGAATATATTCCTAGGCCAGAAAAATATTCTAGTACTATTATTACTTGTTGCTTAGCAAGAAATATAACGTACTGGAATCATGAGCTTTTCATTTCGAAAAAACAACGGAAAGATATATTTTTTCCTACGATCGGAGAAAAACATTATTGTTTTTATTTAAGAATTTTTTCGGCTTTTCGGACAAAATATTATTTTAATGGACACCCATACAATGTTTACGACTATTTTAGTCGCAGAAAACAAAGAGGCCATTTATTAACAATATTTCTACCACAAAAGTAGAAAAAATGCACTCCCCTCCCCCAAACCTTTAACCCCAGGGCGTACTTGTGTATACAAAGAACACAAACCCTTGCAAAAATGAGAACTCCCTTAGGTAGCTTCTTGGCAGCTTGGTTTCGTACTGATAAAAAGTTGGTCTACTCATCAGGTTGCAACGACCAAACTGCAAAAATTCCACTCTTGCTTTGTACCGATAATACAAAACAAGAACATATCGATTTAGCGAATTATATATCACTAAATCAGAAACCACAGGAAATTCTCACTATGTGTGTGTAACAAGCCAACACATTTAATTAAGAAGAATTTTTTAATCGTCCGTGAATTTAATTTATTTAAGAATTTTTTCGGCTTTTCGGACAAAATATTATTTTAATGGACACCCATCAGGTTTGGGGGAGGGGAGTGCATTTTTTCTACTTTTGTGGTAGAAATATTGTTAATAAATGGCCTCTTTGTTTTCTGCGACTAAAATAGTCGTAAACATTGTATGGGTGTCCATTAAAATAATATTTTGTCCGAAAAGCCGAAAAAATTCTTAAATAAATTAAATTCACGGACGATTAAAAAATTCTTCTTAATTATTGTTTTTGTTTACGGCTTCTTTGATGTTATTCATAATTAGTGTAGGTAACAATTTTTTGTTAAAACATAAGTTAGTTTTCTAAAATTTTCCAGAACTGTAATTTTAGTACAGGCGTGGCTTGATGTTGTTTTATGATACCAATCTGTTCTTATGCTCTCATCTTGACTTCGTATAAACAAAACATCCATGCAACCATTATTTTCAATTTAATATGTAAATTTCGCGGGGTAAAATTATTTAAAATACTCAGAAATGAAACTCTTCAGAATTTGGAATTGCAGTAATGAAAAGATTGGTTTAATGGAAGATATTTAAAAATCATTAGTTTTAATATTAAAAATTCTTCAAATATCTACATTTGACTCCGATTAATGTTCTCATAACTTCGGATAAACGTCAATTTTGGAGTTTGAAAAAATTAGCATAAACTTCTACTGGGTGAAATTATTTTGATTTGCACAGGTATATATTCTGACTTGTAATTTAAATAAAATACTGTAGGCCATTTGAAATTTAAGAAATGTGGCCTAATTTCCATACAAGCTAAAAAGAATGTTCAGCAAAATGTTCCAACAAAAAATTTACTAAATTTACTAAATATTATCTGTGATGGTTTGTAATTGGGATTGCCTAAGATTTCAGCCACTGTCAAGCAGTATTGTATGCCACCTGTAATCTGAAAAATGAGGTCCCATTTCTTGTGTCAAACTTAGTTTACATGCAAAGAATTTCAACAAACAATTACTGATAGTGGTTAAAGTAGTCTTCGATAATCCCTATGAAAAGCACCACAAAATAAAATTTCTTAGTAAATAGTTTGGTGGAAATCATTATATAATAGAGTCTGTCACGAACCTTCTTTCCAGCTCGAATAGAAATTGGGTTCACTTTCTGGTCGAATATAAGGTAATTTCTATGAAAACCAGCCAAGAAGGAAGTTGTTTAGTAAATTTTTGTTGAATTTTCTAGCATACAGAGTTTGACAGTTACTTTCTTTCCAGCTCGCATAGAAATGGACCCACATTTTCAGAGTTAAAATGGCCAACATTCCTTTTTAACTTGTAAAACATTGTGAAATCGGTCACAGAATAAAATCGGCAAAGATTAATTTTTTGTTAAAAAACGTTAAATACTTAGTCAAGCACGCACTTTCTTTTTATTATAGAAAGCCATGACAATTTCATGACAGTACTTAAGTCTCTCAAATTTGATTTGCAAAACATACTCGTTTTTAAAAAAGTTCTGGATAAGAAATCAAGATAATGCAGACTGTCTAAATTTTTAAGGCCAGCCCGAAACTATTACAGGTTTAGCAAAGATACAATTATGTTTTACTTTCCGTTTACTATTCGGGCCACCAATGCTTACTTTTATTATCATTGGAAAATTGGAAAAGCCTTCATTGAAGCTGCCACTCAGATTTTTACCAAATTTCGCTGGGGTCTCCTAATTAATGGAATAATTTCAAGCATTAAGTTTTGAAAAATGAATTGAACTAATTTTTTTTGAAATTTATTACAATCTTTTGTCGTTTATCGTTTATTCATAAATGTTATACATTTTTCAAAAAGTTTACAAAAACAAAAAAGCTCATATGCAAGTTATCTCTTCCAGTGGACAGAATTTGACCAAACATTACTGGAACCTCCAAATTTATGGTAAAAGCTTAAGTATCAAGCTTCTACTCGACAAAACAACCCATTTAGATCCGTATAGGTGTCGAATTGTAGATAAAAACCGTTTTTTTGTCAAAGATCGTCATTTCCGCAAAGAATTTTAGAAAACTGAGTTGGCCTGATATTGTTGCAATATATATGCATCAAAACAAATTTTACACTAAAAATCTTTTGAACAGTAAATGTTAAAAAATAATTTTCGATAATTACAATTTTTTGTTTTTTTCTTAACAAAAATTTATAACCGATATTTCGCATTTTGCAACTTCGGCAACAACTCGCAATAAGCGAGTTTATACTGTATTTGCAACAAAAAAACTAAACAGCTCCATTTTTGAAAAAAACTTTAGTATGTAGATTTAGTCTGCACAAAACTACATACACACACATGCACATATACGAAGATTTTTTTAAAACACTTTTTTGATTTGGAAAGTTTGCTCATTTTAAATAATCTAATTTTGTGATGTCAAACGCAAAGTAAACTTAAAAGCGGGTTTATGACTGGCACGATAGGTTATATTTTACATTCAAAGTTTTTTCTGATTTCAAAAAAAAAAAATTCATCTAAAAAATTCACTAAAAGCAGTACAAAGAGAATAAAAAATATTTAAAAGAAACCCAAAGAGTGGAGTTAATAGGATTAGTTGCAAGGTGCTTTTACTATTTTTGAAAAGACTCATTTTGATGTTAAGCATGTTCATTTATTTTGCATGTGCGATTCTTATATTTATCTGTAGTTGTTCTTCAATCTGCGTTAAGCCGCATCACTTGATTCAATTTTAAAATAGAATCGATTTAACATATTTTTACTTTTCTGTTCACTCACTCGCATGAAAAAGCGGTAACACAATCTTGGTAATTTTATGTTAATCTTGTGATTAGAGTAATATTAGAAGTTGTCATTTTGTTTTATGATAATTTAAAAATTTTTTATATATACCGAGTTATCCTTTTCTTCTCTCTCTCACTCTCTATTTTTCAGAGTGATCACTTGAAAATTTGTGAAAATTTGAATCTGTGTGTGTGTCTACGCGTGCGTGTGGTTCCGAGCAGACATAATCTATGTGCCTTTTCTATAGCCTAGATGGATTGGCTGATTAGAGTGAAACTTTATGCTAAAGTTTTTCCCTAAATTTAAAGATACCAGTGGTTTTTGGCCGGAATCGTTTCACCCGGATATGGCAATTTCCATTCGTCCCATGAAGCAAGTGACCGTCATGCACTTAACAAGTATTCTAATCTTTATCCTCCAATACCGTTCTACTGCACCGTTGAGGTCAAAAACTTGAATTGCGTTTTTCGTGAATTAATTTATTCTTTGTTAAAAATTCAGTATGGTCTAGGCATAGCGAAATTTAAGTTAGAAATAGTCGCAATGGATGTTCATTGCCAGTAGTCAATATATTTATGAACAAGTTATGATATATTCACGAATAAGATAGTATTAAAAAATTACATGCAGGAAGTGAATGCTTCTATTGCTTCGGCTGTATGTATATAAGAGTTTATTTAAAACACAAAATAGCTACATTTGTTTGATTTTAAAGTTCAAAAAATTACTCATTAAACAAACGAATTATTACAAGCACGAAGTGAATATTATTGTTCATTTAGGAAATTTGAATAATACAACCAGGTACAGGAAGTTTCTATTGACTCTTGTTTCTTTCAGACGTTAACTGCAATATATTCACGAATCAGATATGATTCCAAAAATTACATGCAGGAAGTGAATCCTTCTATTGATTCGGTTGTATGTTTAAGAGAGTTTCATTAAAATACAAAATACATTTATTTTATATCTAGTTTCAAATGATAAATTCTGGCAATCTTCCGGGAATGGGGGGACCTGGGGAAAGATTTTTCATATAATTTCTGTCTATATTATTTTTATCTGGCATACTAATATAATTAATAAATAATGAATAATTCAATGAATCATTTGAATAATTTCCCTGCAGTTTCGCTAGGGAAATGTGATTTCGAATTTTTTTCAAATTTACATCAAACATTTTTCATCAGTAACGCGGCTTTTACATCAAGTAAACTTTTTGTTTGATAAACATTTTTGTTATCGAAAAACAATATTTGTAGTTGTTTTTAATATGAATAAAGACTATTTTTAAAAACTTTGATCTTATTTAAGCTTTTAAAAATAAATAACAATTTAAAGCCATGCGATTTATGAACTTTTTAGCGAATTTAATATTCTATAAAAACTTCGATAAAGAATTAACTTATCGAACTCAAAAGTTTATTAAACAAGCGCTAAATCAGTAAAAAGAATGTGAGTGTTGAAAAAACTAAAGTTATTACAGCAGGCAATTTCACTTATAATACGAGCGCATCGGGTAATTCGAGTTTTCAATCATGTCAAAATATTCAAATAATTGTGACAGATAAATAATAACATGCACATATTTGTTTAATTTTATTATTTTATACGAATATATTTGCCAATATATAGAATATCATTAGATTTATGCAATTACGGACTTAACGAACAACAATGGTCAGAGATAAGTAGCAGCTTTGTATAATACGTTAACCTTTTCATGCGATAAAATTTCTATTCGAAGTTAAAAGGGCCATAATTTTTTAATTTAAAGATTATTGTAAAATGCATGATACTCGTAACTGTTATTAGGCTTGACATCGTCAGACAGACGTGTTTCGATTTTTCGTTCAGACATTATAATAAATTTATTATTTCTATTAAAAGTTAATAAATAGAACTTTTAGTAGACATAACTGTATTGCAATGCTTTAATGATTTTATTTTCAATTCAAAATTCTGACATTTAGAGTATTCACAATGCCTACTAGATGTCGTAAGAATCATAAAAAGTTTATCAAATATATTTAATGCATGTTCGTTTGATGTAAAACCCGCGTAAGCCAGAAAAAAATAATTTAAACATTAATTATCGGTAAAATATTTCCCCAGTTCCATATTCCCGCAGAATTAAAAGAATAAGGCCACTGAACCTGTATCGCCATATTGTTCATGCCAATATGAATATTATGCTATTTCGACTTTCTTTAAATTCCAGTAATATACACGATCGCATAAGTTTAGTAAACATAAGAGTTTTAAATTAACAGTAACATTTGCTGATATTTGTTTTTTATTTTTAAAATATAGCTTAAGGTAGTCCCAAGGAACTCTGTATATTTTAAATCAACCCTGAAATTAAAGGGTTAATTTAACATTTAATCTGTATTTAATAATCGTGCGGGTATTTTTATTTCTCGCTTCACATTTAATAAGCCAAGCCAGAAGATTGATTTGAAACAGGCTGAGCGGGAGAGTTTTACATTTTACATTTATACCGAAATTCAAAAAATCAATATACTTTTTGTTTGATTTTAATTTAATTAGTTTTCTATCTATTACACAAATCTAATATATTTTCTCGTTTTTATTTTGTTGCAGATCAAACACTCAGCATCAACAAAGTATCCAATAATACACAGCAAATGTGGGGAATAGATTTACGTGAAAATTTTTTATTTCATTTTGTTTGAGTTTACTGATTTCCAGTTGATTTAAAACAATACGCTATACAAAGTTGAATAGTCTAGCAAAAAAAGGAAAAGCTTTCATGAAAAGCACATATAGTGAAAATAAAAATTATGTATGCAAAATAAAACACCCTGCAGTGAAATTTAATTAATCATACAAAACACACAAAAAATAGATAAATGAAAATTGTGTATGAGAGACGACGAGCTACAAAAAAGCAATTGAATGTGAAAAAAAAGTTCCATTTTGTGTCGCAATCGTATGATTCGGATTTTATTATTAATGTTTAAACTTAGGCATCAGTTTATTTATTTTGCTTTTACCGTTTCTTTTCACTGTTTATTTAATTCATTATGTTTAATTACGCGACTATGATGTGTTTATGTTTTAATTTATAAAACAAAAAGTCAAAAAAAAAAGAAAATTGTTTAACAGTGTGCGAGAAAATCGTTGATTATTAATTTGTGAAAGTTAAATTTGAATGGCTGATGAAATAAAAATTTTAACACAACAGAGTACAACAAAATGGCAGAGATGAGAATTTTTATCGAGTGCTGGTTTAGAGGTAAGACAATTTTCTTATTATTCTCACTTTAAACTTTAGTTAATGTTTTTCCTATAAGTGTATAGTACATGTAAAAAGGTGTGGTCCAATAAGAACCCTTATTCTATCATCGCAGTAACAAAGTGACTTGAGAGTCTTAATTTAAATAGTTTTATAACCAAGGAAGTATTTTTCACTTAATGTCTGATTCTGAAACTTGAGACAAGAACATAATGCTTTCCACTGATATGACAAATTTCACAATTTGAGACGTTCGCAATTTGTTTTAGAACACATGTTTCCTGGTTACTTTAACGATTTATCCCTTACTGAGATCACGTGACTTCTTAAGTAGGCATACTTTACCGTCGTTCCTAAGCTTTTCGGTTTGAAGCACGTACATTTTTTTTTTAGTTCACCATGAAGAAAAACTCTAACATTGTCCAACATTGCAACGCAACACTAGAACTTCTCAATAAAAGAAATCTATTTTCTATAACTTTTTGGAGTGTTTCTTGCGGTATAGGACCAATTGTTGCAAGGTGAAGGGCTTATTCACATACACTTTTTCCAGAGATAGTCCTACAAGAAAAAATATGCGGCAATCAAATCTGACGTTCTTAGTAGTCATGTCAAATCGCCGTTTCTGGAAATTACTCAACGAGAAAATCGCTGCCTCAATAACTCCATTGTTAAACGTGCCGAAATCATATATTAGCGATTTGTAGCAATTGCGGAACTAAAACATTTCGTTAACAATCTATAACGTTCTCCATTTATTGTTTGGCAGGCTTGCGCCTTGATTATTTTTGAAACACGGGATGTGAATCTTTTCGGTGGCAATGTCACATCTAACACTAACTTGGCATGGGTGTAATGGTCTTTGATGACGAATTTTTATGATCCCCAAAATCCGCAGTTTTGTTTATTTACGAAACCGCTCAAGTGAAAATGCGTTGTTCGTTGGTCATCATATAATTTTCAAAAATATTTTCATCATTCTCAACGAAATTTAAAACCTCTCTAACGTATTTCAAGCGCAAGGCGATGCCCCCAGGATTTAATTTTTGAACTAGCTGAATTTTGTACTTGAACAGTTGCAGATCCGCTGTAGGTTGTGTTTTGCAAGCAAATCTCTCAAGTTTCTGTAAAATAGAAAAAAGGAAGTTCAAAAAATTAGCAAACAAAGAAATTAAACATTTTTTATGTCATAAATCGGGTTTTCAAATAGGGACTTAACAATTTTTTTATTATAATACAAACGTGCCCTTGAAAGATTTTTATGATCTCTCAAACTCAGAACGTTAGTATTGAGCACTTGCAACCTTTGAGAATTATTAAAAATTACTACCGCAATTCTGAGTCGGTGGTCGCACCTTTAAGAGCGCTTACTTCAATCTTCGGTCCTAATAATCGTCACGCCAAACAGGCTCATTTTGGAGGCCAGTTCACTATTGGACGTTCCTGTGTCAGTGAGACAACGTACCGGTTTTTTTTATATAGATCTTGACCTAGGATCCTACAAGATCAAATTTACTAGACAACTGAAGCCTCTACATTATTTGAAGCGCCAAAACTTATTCGATTGGGCTCTGCTAAAGTTTGAAGAAAACCCTGAATTTATTTCTAGAAATACCAATGGCAGTAATCAAGCCCGCGACGTGGACGTGGCTATCTAGGTGTTACCTAGATATACACAGAGACTGCCGAAGCACTCTGGGTACCCTAGGCTGAGTGGCGTTTATTTTGTTTTATTGATCCTGGATTTCTAAAATAATTTATTTGTATTTTACGAATTTAAATGAAATCGATTATGGTTGTACCAATACCGATGACATCGATATACCAAAAGTCCTGTCGTGTACTACTACTACTCCGGCTAATAACCGGAAACATAGGATAATACAAGTCTAGAAATATAACGGATGAACTTCGGTAATAAACCTTATTTGATCACGTAACGTCGAAATCCAAAGTATATGATTAATGGAAACGACTAACCCAATTAAAAAACGAATACGAAAATTAATAAAGGTTATGTTTTACTTTAAAATATCTTGAATAGTTCGAACGAACTAATCTCATCGAAAAAACAACAAAAAAGAGCCCTAATCTACATTATACGGGTTATGTCGACAATAATCTACTTACTTTGGTGCATGTTGACAACGACATGTAGATAACTCTGAAATATGTGTAGACGCACAACACTGTAGTCGAATCAAAAAATTTGTTAAGAAAATTTACAATCCTGAATGATTCCAAATTACATGCTGAGACCTTTAGAAGCTACGAATTTCAAATTTTACAAGTAACGCTAATGCTGCATCAGCGCTTGTACCACAATCCAATGAAATTGGTACTAGAACTTTTTACAAATTTCGAATTTGTTACAAAATTAAAAAATCTTGTACAGGTCTTGTTAAGCTTCAATTCGTCTGTGTGTTGGCATGAGACAAAGCTAGGCCATCTCTGTTAATATTTATTATATCGTACTGAAATTGTTCACAAATTATTTACAATACATAGTTTCACCCCAAAAAGAAGCAACTGTTTAACATCATTCGATAGTACTGGGGCGCTTCTAGGAGTTTTTACAAAATATTTACAATATGTTAGAATAGTTCAATCTCTTTAGGAGTATGGAGTGAAACTCTTTAAAAACCATATGTCTCTGTAAAATTATTACAAAATGCTCCTATTTTACGGATTCCTTTTACCAATACTATAAAAATAACGTATCAAAAAATATTACAGTATCGTGTAAAACACCTGATATTAATTTTAAGAGACGTGTAGCGTTGTACGCTTATTTACCGATATGCAAATTACACGAGCTGCTTCAAAATGATTTTCGAACCAATTCAAACCATTATGTTAAAACTTATGTAAATCCAAATAATCAATAATAAAGTCATTTGTTAACAATTAATTAATTATTTTATTGGCTCAAGATTGTTTGTAAAAGAAAAAGATTTAAATGTCCGGGACTGGAATTACTGGGTCGTCCAAATTTTAAAGGCATCGGTTAACCAAATGTTGTTTACTACTGCAGTGGCTACGAAACATAAATTGGAACATAATCATTTGCCGTACACTCAACGGATAAACTTAGGCAGCCTACTTTAAAATTATTTGATATTGTTTCTGGCGACTGAAATCCAGTTGGAAATTAATCAACATTCATGTGACTAACTTTTTACGGAAGACATACGTTTCTCTTTCTTACCTTTTCTCAAAATGCTTAGGCAAAAGATAAAAATACTTTTTGCTCGATTTTTAATGGTATGTTGACTAGATGTTTAATTCATGACAAGTCATATTAGTTTCCAAATGACATGCCTTATTGCAGTTTACGTTCGACGACAATTGTAAGACATGTCATATACATTTCTTTTTACATGAAAAGAATTTAATCTTTCTTCTTTAATTTATCTTTAATGTATTCCATGTAATTTTCTAAAATAAAACTATGACTATTAAAATAAAAAAAAAAATAAGAAAATGCTGAAAATTCAATACAAAGGCGCGAAATCATTAAATCCTACCGGAAAAATCAATGAAAGTTTAGCGGCCAAAAATGTATTCGATAACCATTGGACTATCGAGTAATTTTGAACGGAAATCTACTACCTAATCTTATTCATGAATATTACTCACTGCTGTGAAAATATTATAGAAACTGCATTTATGTGGGGTAATCACATCCATGAGGGCTAATTTTATTAAATAAATCGAACATACTCGATTAATGTTCGAAAATAATTGTCAATCCGTTAAAATTTCCCGGTCGTATTTCACGATTCCACACACAATACTATTCCCTGGGAATGGGGAAAAGTCATAATATAAAACTAGTAAGTGACCCGTGCGACCCTTGCAAGCATGAATTTATGATTTAATTAGAAATTAAAGATGAATTAAAATAAAAAAAACAAAAGAAAAATATGCGAAATAAAGAAATTAATAAAGCTACCTCTAAACATTGTAATAAGTTGCAAAATTTAAAAATATCAATTTTTTAATCCCATGTATTTTCAATGTCAAGTTTCTGAAAATTTGATCCGTTACAGCTCAGCCCAGGAAGAACCTATCGGTGTAATTCCAATGGCTATGAACTTTCCTCACCTAACCCTAAAAGCGCACGTAAAATATCAACAACCCACCTATTACCCTTCTCGGTTTGCAAAAAGCTACGAACATTTGTGCATTATTAATAAGATTTCTGTTCAAATATTTTTTTCTGGCCTACCGAGGAGAAAAGTGTGATGTAAATATTTATAAATTGGAAATAATTTTTCCATATGTAGGTTTAGGTTTCAGTGGTTTACACTTAGGCCATTTTTGGCCCATTGTGATACCACGCATTCATGCTACATCATTAACCCATTCACCTATTCACCTACTCACACCTCTACAGTATACCACCTGCACATTGCAAGCTCCATGTCAACCTGTACATTAACATGGACGGTGGGTCGGCGCTGAATTCTGCACTCCATCAGAGGGTCTTAGTTGTGTCTATTAACATCATCGATTGTAATCGATGATGAAAATTCGATTTGCATCTAGCCTCTGATAGGATTCGAACCCATACCTCCCGGTCCAAGTGCCGAAGCTTTAACCACTGCACCACTTGTCCGGTTTTTCCATATGTAAATTAGCCAGGATAATTTTTTCTAAAATTACTGCCCCGATTTATTGCCACAGCCCTAAGCCGACCAGTCTATAAAATTTTACCGTAAAAAATTGTAAACTATAGTTTTAAGTTGAAATAGTGGAGCCAGGTGAAGTCAACGTCTTTGTATCTGCCACTATTTTAGGTTGCAGGAGGTAGTAGACACTTTGACACTTCCAAAACAAACTTCTTACTTGCTTAGCTTTTTAGTTCAATTTTTTTTTCGAAACTATGAAATTAGCAAAAAAAATCTCTAAAAACAGAAAGTGACATCATCATTTAGCCATTTGACCAGTAATTTATGCAATATGTAGCGTTAGAAACATGTGGAATTGCAAACAAAAATATATTGGAAAACATTTTGAATTATTTTAAAATACACTCTTATCACCTATTGGTTTGTAAACATTGAATTTGTACTTTATTCAATGGCTGCTTACTAATAGTCGGGTAAAAGTCAATTTTAAGTAAATTTTTCGGGAAATTCAATTATTTTTGACAAACTATGATAAACTTATCGCAAAGTCAGTGCCAATAGTTTTCGATAGAATAACGGTATTTTAGAAGTAAAAATATTTTTATTTTTTATGTAAATTTTTAAATTTTCATCAAAGTAGATAGGTTTTCTCGCCGAAGCGAAAAGAGTGATAGTTTCAACATGTCGGCCCTGTACTTAAACGATGTTTACCATAGTAAACGATTTATCCGGTTATTGGTACGCAACCATTAACTACGATTATTCTACTCTACGAATTGTTGATATTATTTACGTCAAAATGAATTTTCTAGACGCACAACACAGGTTTATAAATGTAATAAGCCACCCTCAAATTTGATAAAGCTGTCCATTATGTATACAATAAATGAATACCTATGAATTTACTACAACACCCACACGCAAAAAAATCGATGATAATACATCGAACTACATTTCTTTACAAGAAATGGGTACTCTTGAATTTTTGGAATGAGCCGAATGTCGAAGGTCCGAATGTCGAAGGGCCGATTGTGTCGAAGGGCCGAATGTCGAAGGGCCGAATGTCGAAGGGCCAAATGTCGAAGGGCCGAATGTCGAAGGGCCGAATGTGTCGAAGGGCCGAATGTGTCGAAGGGCCGAATGTCGAAGGGCCAAATGGGTCGAAGGGTGAAATTTTTCATTTTTTTTTATTTTTAGAAATATAATTTTTTAAATTTGTTGTTTTATTGAATATTTTGTAAATTTTTTTTTATTAAACATAAATTAATTTCTTATGAATTTATGTATTTTACTATGTTTCATTATTTCATCACGTATCCAGTCAGCAATACATTTTGGTGAAGGAACATTTTGTCATGCGCCACCGATAGGTATATCCCATTTCCTGCCCGTTAGCACAATTGTGTGGGCACTGTAAAAGTACCATGTCAAAAATACCATGTCAAAAATTTATTTTTCCTTTTAAAGTTATTTTGTCCGAAAAAAACACTATAACTATATACACAATTGTGTTGGTTGTACTTCAAAACACGCGAAAGTGTAAATGACGTATACATCACCGAAATCGGGTAAGATGAATTTTTTTTAAAAAAAATTCTTTATCGGATTGTATACCTATCATTTTTAGCAGGTACAAGCCAAAAATTTCGGAAAAATCATCACATTTTCCTGGAAAATTTTCAGTTTTTCCAAAAAATTTTTCTGATCTTTTTCATCCACAAATTAAAAATCTGCTGTTTTTATATATCAAATTTTAATTTTAATGATAAAAATTCGAATTACACTGTCATGAAACTGGTAACAAATTACATATCTGCGTTATTTTAATAAAACTTTTTGATTTTCTGGAAAATTTCCTATTTTTATTTTTAGTTTTATTTAATTTTATTAATAATAATTTCTTCGTCAACCTTGCAGACACAGATCAAAGAGTTTTTATCGCTCTTATCCCTTCTTCTGATAGTGCCACAAATATTAAAAAAATCATCTTTTGTAAATATAAATTTTTTTTTAATGTAATTTTATTTCATTGTACACCTTAGAGGATGGGGGCTATCTCCAAACAACCGCTTTTCCAGGATTTATACAATTCTTCAAATGGCAAATTTTATTTATAATTTTAGACTAAGTAAAAAAAATAATAAAATTTTCTTAGAAAAATTGGAAAATTTTCCCGGAAAAATTACTTGTACTGTCGAAAAACTGTTAAAATGCAATGCTAATATCAAAATTAAAAAAAAAATTCACATTTGTACTATTTTGAATAAAATAATACACAATTTGTCACCAAAATTTTCCCGGAAAATGTGATAATTTTCTCGAAATTTTTGGCAAATATACAAAGAAATTTTTTTTTTTAAATTTTCATCTTATCTTATCCGATTTGCGCGATGTATTCGTCATCTACACTTAAGCCCAATTTTTTATCAAAAACGCCACTACATACTTTGATTTTTTACCCACTCATTTGTGTGGTTTGGACTGAAATAGTGCCATTTTTTTTTGGTTGAAAAAGTGATATATACAAAAAATATATAAATTAAAAAAAAAACATATTTCTAAAAACAAAAAAAAAATAAAAATAAAAATTCGGCCCTTCGACCCATTCGGCCCTTTGGCACATTCGGCCCTTCGCCATTCAGCCCTTCGACATTCGGCCTTTCGACATTCGGCCCTTCGACACATTCGGTCGTTCGACATTCTGGCCTTCGACATTCGGAGATTTGATATCATACCGAATTTATTACAAGAGCCATGAGGGCTGTAGTAATAAACTCATGGGTTCCCATTTCTCATAATTCGATGCATCGATGCAAAGAATGGTAATTCGATGCATTATAATCGATTTTTCTGGACGTGAGCAGCTGAAATAAATTCGAGGATACCCATTTCCTGTACATAATGGCTGTTTCATCAAATTTGAGGAAGGGTTGTTACTTTTATTACGCAAGTCTATAAACTGTAGTAGTACATATATTTAGAAAAACATTTTGTAAGAAGTTTCACTCACCTATCTTTCTTTTACGTAGGAAAGTATATTATTGATGTATTATTGTTATTTTTGTAGGTTAGTGTTGTTGTAACATACCAGGGATGCCAATTTCCTGTACAGGAAGCCAATTTAATACTTTATGATCGAGTATTGCGAGTGGGCATGTAGGAGAGTGGGAGTGTTTTAATAAAATTACATAACCAACCTTGTAGTTGTAGGTAGCTCGATGCAATATAATCACTTTTCCTGGTTGTAAGCTCTGTATAATAAATTTCTATGTATCCATTTCTTATGCAGTCCATACACATTACGAATCAGTTGTACAACTGAGTTGTAAAACTCATTTGGCTTTTTACCACACACGCTCTATTTGATTGCACAGACTAGACTCTATGACAGATGACATAACCTCTGTTTCGTTGTGTGATATTTTTGACAAAAATCATAAATAAAGAAACAGTCCAAAATTAAAATGGGCAAAAAACGGAATTCTTGCATTAATAATTATTGATGTATGTCTGCAACAAGAGGAAGAAAGTGAACATAATACCATCACCGAAGTTAGGCTTGGAATTACGTTGCGATTTTTGGCAACAGGTAATTCTTTTCAAGATTTGGAGTTTTCCACGGCAATTTCGGATCAATCTATTGGGGGAAAGTTGTTATCGAAATTTGGTTTTTCTCATTGCGTATAGGCGCTCTGGATGGCAACATATCCATATAAAAAGCCACCACATTCGTCTTATTTTAGTTTTAGAAAGACTTTCAGTGTTATGTTACTTGCGGTTGTGAACGCCAACTGTGAGCTTCTGTATGCAGCTCTTTGTACTAATGGTGAAATTTCTGACTGAGGAGTGTTACTTAAATCAGAATTTTCAAATAAATTAATTAAACGCCGGCTAAGCCTACCACTACCAGAACCGATATCCTGGTGGAAAAAATTTGCCATATGTGTTTGTTTCGACAAATGAATTACATTTTAATCAACGTTTGAATTCAGCACGAGTAAAAGTCGAAAACACATTTGAAAAAATGGCATGACGTTTTCGTGTATTTCTAGCACGAATTCATCTTTCTCCCGAAAAAGCAGCAACATTAACACTAGCGTGCTCTTACTTGCATGATTTCATAAGAAATCATCGGGAGACTATGTATACAAATTTAGAAATTTCACCAAGCTAATTTCACAGGCCACTTGAAGCTACTACGTCACGAAATGCTGCCACCCAAGCAACGAAAACACGAAAACTTTGGGAATAATTTTTTTGCAATTAAAATAAAGGTTTCTTGCCTGTTATTCGGTTTTTTATTAGTTTTAAAAATATTAAACATTAAATTTAATTATTCGGTTAATCATTTTATTTAATCCTTTTTACACTATTTGCCGTAGACACTAGGCGAAACACACATACAAAACACATTTTATTAAACACTTGTGTTAAACACTTTTATTTCGCAAAAATTACATTTTTGAATATTAAAATTTTTGTTCAAAAAGTTTAAGAAATCTCTCGATCGATTTCGACTTATTATGTCATCATCAGTAGTATCTACTGATTTGTAAAAGTAAAAATTTAGTTATGTATAGTAGAAAAAAAGGCAAAAAAGAATAAAAAAGATGGAAAGACAAAAGAAAGGCAATAAAAATTAATATATAAAATAGTCATCTGCTGAATAACAAATATACATTGAATTTCGTTACTTGGCCGATGACTATTCGCTTACCTGGTATACTCATGACCCCACCCCCTTTTTTATTATTAATTTTTTCGTATAAACAACAGTTGGCTGGGACGAATAATAGATCAATTTTTATTGCCTATTTTTTTGTCTTTCCTTCTTTTTGTTCTCTTTTGCCTTTTTTCTACTATATATAACTAAATTTTTACTTTTACAATTCAGTCGATATTCCTGTTTATTAAGTCATTATTTAATCATTCTCAGCATCGTCAATGTCCGAGATTTTGGAATATTGCATTTGATCAGTTGAGGCCGCTTGTGGTGGCACTAGCACAGCAAACAAACCATATGGTAATTCAAAAATATGGGTGATCTTTTATCCTGATTTTCAATCGGGTCTCGATCATTTTGTAAAGTATGTTGTGAAAATGGGTGCAGAGCTGCGTGAAGAAAAAGTGGTCCTTGAATTTAAACATGGGGGTGAAGGTAAAACACAATTTGTTGTTAATTTTTTCCAATTGTCCGAAAGTTAATATTTCTTTAATGACCTTTTTCGAGTTAACTTTTTGTTCAGGTGATAATTTTTGGAACGAACGCACCCAAGGCTTGGCGCATGTCTCTGCATCGTTTGGTTCTTTTTGAGTATTCGTAGACTGTAAATGCTCCACTGCTATTTGCTGTAATTCGGACCGTTATATTTTGTTTCTTCGGACGCGATTATTTTCGGGTTGATGATTTCTGCAATAAGAAGGTATGAAATTTAAATTTAGAGATATAATCCGAAATGCAACTTGCATGACTTACCGAAGCATGAAATTCGGTTTCCACTTTTGAAGGTGTAATGTCATACTTTAGAAAATGTTGTAATACGTAAAACCAAATTAACGGTTCATAAATATCGTCGACGGCACAACATGACTTCATTCTTTCATTCCCTAATTTTAATTCACTTTGATATTGCGATTTAAAATTATTTATTTTATTTTTTAAGTTTTCTACCGTTGCATTGGACACAACTTCGTAGTATTGTAACAATAATAATTGATTCCATATGCGCTCCGTTTTGCGTGTTTGTTTTTGTAATTTTCAGTAGATGATTACCACAAAATCGGTTAACTTTTATTAATTCAAAAAATTCACAGATTTTTACAATTTCGATCAATACTAAACTCAATTTCAAAAGTTTTAAAAATGTTCGAAATACAATTATACACTTAAAATGTCAACCGATTGCACGCAGACTCGACTCTATGACAGATGACAAAACCTTTGTTTCGTTGTGTGATATTTTTTAGAAAACTATTGAAGTCTGTCAGACTGTTCCGCACACTCAGCGACTAGTTTATGCGACTATAGACTCCGCCTTCAAAAATCATTTTTTTTTGTGTTTTATCGACATAATTTGTGGACTGTCAAATGAGTCTGCAGACTGGTCCACACACGGTACGACGTTAGTACGATTTGATTAAGTTGTAGAACTAGTCGTAGCGTGTATCGGCCACATTAAACGTAATCAGCTGTTTCATCAAATTTGGTGATTGGTTTGTTACATTTATACCAAGTTTTTAATGTGCATATGGCATTACATATCTTGTTTATTACAACAAGATTATATTTTAAATATTTATTAATCCTCTATTTTAAATTTATTCAACAGGTGGCCAAAGAAGAATCATTGCTTTGTTTTATATAAAGCCATGAATGAATCAGAGTGTTCACGTTTAATTGCATCCGTAGAGTGGACGGACCCAGGAAATTTAATATCATTATCTGTATTAGCATTTATTGATGTGCTCGTAATTGTTGGTAACTGTTTAGTTATTGCGGCCGTATTTTGTTCCCATAAATTACGAAGTGTTACAAATTTTTTCATCGTTAGTCTGGCTGTGGCCGATTTATTAGTTGGTATAGCGGTATTACCATTCTCAGCAACGTGGGAAGTATTTAAGGTAAGTGTATTTTGAATTTAATTAATTTTGTAGATATTTGTAAATAGGAACCTCAAAACCAAAAATCCGTCACTGATCAAACCTTAGATAGATGCAATATATTTCTTTGTGTATATAAATACATATATCAATTTTGAAGCTTTCAACAAAAAAATTTTTCTATAAAATTAATCGAATGAAACGAGAAACCAACTTTCAACTCTTTGATGTTCTTTGTGTACTTAATTTAGTTAGAAAACCGAATCGGTTTATATGTTGCTCCACCTACAAGCAATTTTTATATATTACAAACGACAGGTACGAAACTCTTATAAACTTATAAGTATAAGTATGTTTGCAAATTTGCATACAAAATAATACTGATGTTGGTATTTAGATATTTATTTTAAAATAAGTAAATAAATAGAAATGCATGTTTTAATTTAAATGTGCAATTTAAATAATTTAAATTACGTATGTGGTAAATTATTTTCTTCATGAAAGTTAGAGGCATGTGTTGTATAGTGTTCTACATAGTTTTCTAAATTTGTTGCAATAAACAATATAGTTTTACAATTGCTCGAATTGTATAACCATATGGTTACGTTTTGTATTTCGTATTCATTTTAATTTCCTTGTTTACGAAAATTACGTTGTATTGCTGCATTGTAGACAGAACTTGTTTATTTTACAAAATAATTTGCTTTAAGCTATTCTCAAAAACAGCGAGGATTATTTATTTTTCTGTTGGTTAGGGAAAGGAAAATGTGTAAAATAATGCTGCTATTTAACACCGGTGCGAATATAACTCCTCTGTTGTTTGTTGGAGCGAAAATGCGAAAACGAAATAAATTACGTAAAAGAAGAATATTTATCATCTTAATAAAAAAGGTTCATCTACTGAATGGATTTTCGTGCCGTGTTGCTCGATTGAAGGTTGAACTGTTGAGATAAAGACAATCAAATTGTCACTGGTGGCTTGTATACGCCATTCCAGCATTTTAATGTGACGGTTTGAACTCGTCCATCAGATTCTGGATAGGTCTAAATAATCCTCTCGAGTGGCCATTTCGAACGTGGTATGATTTCGTGGTATGAACCCTCATCCACTTTGGTTGTTACTACAGGGAAAGCGAGAAAGGTATTCCTTCGTCCAAATTATCCAGAAGGCATGATAAATTATATAAAGCTGCCTGAAAATCTAAGAAATGCCTTGGATTGACGATCGTACAGCCATCTGCATTGCTTCTCATAGGACACATTGGCCAACAATTTCAGCTTGCCTCATGCTGGCGTACAAGCATCATCAAGTCCTAGAATATGAGTAAGGTATTGCACATGATACGCCGTAAATTATGCTTTACCGATTTTACGCCGGTTTCCCACAAGCCGACAAATTGCGGCAAATCAGGAGGAATGAAGTTCCAGGTTATGCTATCCTGACCAAATAATTCAACAATTTCCAGAGTGCCATCTCTCGTGCTCTACATATACTATGCAAGAATGATAAATGATGACTAAACACCGGATTTTGCCTTTTCCCGCTGTGAACCTGTTAAATGACGCAATGAATGTGTTTGTAGTAAGTTCGAACACCAGCTCCAAATGTGGTGCCTTCGTAGCTAGGCAGACGAAAATACAAATGTACAGCCCTTTGTTGATACGTTAGCACATCCTTGATAGATATTGAGCTTGCATAGTCCATGCCACTGTGCAGAAGTGGTCTCGAAGATGTGACATAATGCGATGGAAGATTTGCCATCAACTGGTGGCTCGTCATTGTACGTAAGTGTGCCAGCTTCAGCTGTGAAATTCGTAAGTTTGCTGTTATTGGGAAGAATGATCAGATGCTTTCGTTTGTATGGCATGTTCGATTCTTTGGCGGCCCAACCCGTAGCGTATCGTCACTGCCGATGAAAGGGTTCAAAGATCGAAATATGGGCTCTATTAGACAAAATGTTTTCCGGATTGAGATGTCTCTCGAATGTGTTGTTGTACTGAGATGTCGATGTTGAATAAGATGTTTGCAGAAGGCTGTGATACAAAGTAATTTGCTGAGCGATACGTACTCCGTTGTATAAGTCACTATGAGACGTCGATTTCTGTCGATGGTAGTGAGCATAGTATATTCTTTAGAGTCTTCAATGACCTTTATCGGCTAAAGTTTTCACTTGTATATCGAGAAAATCAGGTAAGGAGTATAAATTTTTTAAAAATTTTTAAATGCAGGATTGTTTAATAACAGTTTTAAAGAGGGGGTAATTTTAACTTTAATAAAAAATTGAGTATTATTTTATTCAAAATACCTACAAATGTGTAATTTTTATAAATAAATTTATATTAGGATTGTATCTTAAGAGTTTTTTTTGACAGTGCAAGTAATTTTTCCGCGAAAATTTTGAAATTTTTTGATTTTTTTTTTACTTAGTTTAAAATTATAAATAAAATTTGACACTTGAAGAATTGTATAAATTCTTATAAATTACATTAAAAAGAGAAGAAGCGATAAGAGCGATAAAAACCATTTGTTCTGTGTCCGCAAGGTTGACGAAGCAATTATTATTAATAAAAATAAATAAAATCCTACCGATTAAATGGCACAGTGGTTAAAGCTTTGGCGTTTGGATCGGGAGGTACTGGGTTTGAATCCCGAAAAGGGTTGGATGCAAAAGGAAATTTTCATCAACAGATTACGATCTATCTATTAAAAAGGAACACAACTACGACCCCTTATTGGCGTGCAAAACTCATGGGTTGACCCATCTTCCGCATGTTCAGTATGCAATGCACGCATTGGTAAATAAATCGGCCCTATAGCCGTTTGTCTTGAATTTGGCGGATGATGCTAAATAGGACGGAAAAATTAACCGCGAAAGAATAGGGAGTGCTTCGGCCCAAAACAAATAGCATGAATTAAATAAAAAAAAAATAAAAAAAAATGAAAATTTCCCCATTCTAAAAACTGATAGTTAACAATCCTGTGTTTAAAATTTTTCAAAATGTATACTCCTTACTTGAATTTCTGCCAGTAGACGTATATAAAAATTACGCCCTTTGATCTTCTCGTAACCAAGTTGGCACGAGACGCCCTGTAGTTAGTAATACGTGAGAGTATGCTTCGTGTCGGCATAATTCCATTCGGTAGGTTAAATGCAATTCAACATGTGTTAAGCCCGATTGGCCACAAACGCCAATCACGTACCACTTGCGAGTCGGCCCGTACATACATTTTGAACCTATGGCAAGTCAAGTGACTGAACAATGGTGTGCGTGACTGGCACTCATCTGCGCTGAGTGTCAGTGTTTTCACCATATATATCACTGCTCCGTGTGATCTCTCAGAGGGGTCGCTGAATCTGTGAACTTGAACATGACTGCGAGAATCGATCGCTGGATACAACATTTGGATGTGTCGAGCGATCGATTTTGAGAGCCTCCATTGATTTCAAACTATCTCGATTAGTGGTTCATCTTGAGGTATTGATTTTGAGACTGCTTTATCCCACCCCCTACAACTTTTGTAGTGTGATTTCCGTTATAATGTTGGTAAGAGATATCTAGCCTAGCAGGTCGACTAACTTCGATGTCTATGTGACATTCGATGCCTTTGTTCGTTCTGTTGGTGTACATACATCTTCCGACGCGTTGAGACCAATATAGCTCGAATGCCTTGACTGAATCGTCCTAGTTCAGCTCAAGTTGACCATGACGTTTGCGGAATTCGATTGGTATCTTATTGAAAAGCAGCTGACTATTCGAAAACCACTTCCATAATTCGAATCCGCCACATCTGATTATTTTCTACATGTACTCGGTCATCACCCCGGTGGGGTACCCAATGATAGTTGTCACCACCGAGTGTCGTGCTCGTATGTATTTTTATAAATTTAACAGTCCATGACGAATGATTTCGTGCCGTAAAGTAAGACAACTGTAAATAGTAATGTACTTTAATTTTAGTAATTTCTTTTTGGCCGTTGGAACCCACTAAAATTGTATACTTAAACGAATTCTACACAACTTCAGTAATTTATCATATTGCGGAATTTTTAAAGGCGTATGATACGTGTTTTAAAATTTGCTCCTGGTCTTAAGATCTCACAGGTTTATAGATAATATCAATCGAACAATTTACAATAAAAACATAAAATTAGACCCAAATTCCACAAAAAATCATCATGTATAAGGCCTATCGGAATCAATTCTTGGCACTTTATCATTCGAGCTACAGTACCTTCGCAGCGGATCCAAGTAATTATAAAACCCTTGTCATCGTATTTTTTGACAAAATCAATCGAGCTCAAAAAATATTACTATTGGGCCTTGGGCCCCACCGAAGCACATTCAACACGGATTTTACGGAAATTACAACCGATTGTTATCGATTCAAAACATTTAATAAAACATCCCTTTTACCAACTTTATCAAAATCGTGGCAAAATAACAAAAAATGGAATCCGCTTTCCATCGAATCACTCTTTAAATAAATTACCGAATTCAAAACCCATCAAAATGGATTTCTAAAAACTCGTCCGCTCCTTTTTATAAAAATTTTGGAAAAACAAGGAAGATGGCCCCACTGAACGATCGTCTGAACAGATTTCCACGGAATTTCTAATCTAATCAATTCCTGGCGCTCGAAAGCCCTTCCTCTCCATTTTTAAATAAAATCGCTTAAGGCGAAGTAAAATTAAAGAAAGGGAACGGTTTTCACCGTAGGAGACCAAACTGTTTTATCAGAAAGCAGAACCCCCTATTTTAATTAAAATCGGGTACCTGCAAAAAATAAATCAAAAACGGGCAAATATTGCAAATCATGCAAACTAAAAAGAATTTTATAGTGAGA
Organism: Nephrotoma flavescens; assembly: GCA_932526605.1. Taxonomy (NCBI): domain Eukaryota; kingdom Metazoa; phylum Arthropoda; class Insecta; order Diptera; family Tipulidae; genus Nephrotoma; species Nephrotoma flavescens. The sequence goes on along the minus strand of OW052220.1, from coordinate 86,323,350 downwards.
ATCTAGCCTCCACAGGGTGACCACCTAAATCAATTTTCTCGAAGTCAGGACCAATCGCTAACGGTTCCTGGTACTCAAAAACACCTCCTCAGTAAATTTTTATAAAACATGTGCGAGCCGCAAAAAAATTAAGTTAGGATAGTTAGACCCAATAAACATCATCAAAATCGTTTGAAGCGGAAAAAAATGTGGAAAACAAACCAAGGATAAAATTTTAATTGGATAACGAATGCTAGAAACCATTAATTGAACATAATGCACGATATTTAATTAAATAAAAGCACAAAACCCAACACGAGACAACAAGCCGCAGCATGGTACATGACACAAGTAACAAACAGAATTCAAAACTACGCATCGTTGCGCAACATGGTGTACCAATATGCAAACTTGTGCAACATGACAACCTATCAGGACAACCTTGAAATAAATAATTCAGAAGTCATTGTAATTGCATTTGAAAACTCTGTCCCGGTAAAATATTTCAAAATCGTTCAAGCTAAATAAAATGTAAAAAAGGACCGAAATCCAATATGGTGGAACCTCCAAATCCAACATGGTGGCAACAGGGTGCAACCACATATAATATCCCTCTGCAAGGTACAGTATTACACAAAATGGCGCTATGTGACACAACATGATGAAACATCCCACAACATAGTGAAACATCCCATAAACTAGTGCAACAAAACGCAATATCACGCAACATCACACAACATGGTACAGCATCATGCAACGATGTACAACATGTTGCTACATGGTACAACATTACGCAACATTGTGCAACATGACAACCTTCCTGGATTACTCCTAAACGAATTATCCATGCAATCGATTCCTGGCACTAGAAAACACCCCTCACAAATATTTATCAAAATATAAATATTTTTTCGTTTTTAAAAGATTTCCCAAACCCAATTTTTCAATAATTAAGACCCTTCAAAGTCTACTCCGGCTATTAGAAAATCCAGCCTTTTCTCAACGCAATTTTTATGAAGATGGATTAAGACGAAAAAAAAATTAAAAACGGGTTAATGTCCACACCGAAAACATCCTAAACGCATTTTTTTCCGATACTATATTCGTAACCCATCGAAATTTTTTCTGGACATTTGAAATCCCCCTTCACCAATTTTTATCAAAATCGGCAGAACCAAAAAAAAACGAAACCCGGTACTGTCCGGATGACTCCTCAAATAAATGTTTCGAAAATCAGAACCCAACACAATTCGTTTCGCTCTTCCAACAATTATTATAAAAATCGTGCAAACGGAAAAAATCAAAACAAGGGAAACGGACTCCACTGCTCGACACTCTGAACGGATTTTCCCGTAATTAAGTGCATTTGAGTGCTAGCCGAAAAAAAGTTTGACCCAAAGGAAATGACCCCACCATACGACCATTTAAAAAAATCGTCCCAAAATCTGGGGCCTTACTATTGAATTTGACGTTAATTTTCAGCGGCGATCGTTTTCCTGTAGCAAGCGTAGAAACAAAAGAGAAAAGAAGAGTAAAAATTCATACATTTTTCTTTTTTTTCTTTTGTCTACTATAGGAAAACGATAGCCTTCGAAAATCAACATCGAATTCAGTAGTTAGGTCCCTCAACTAATTGTAGTCGATTGCTGGCCAACCATCTTCGTCCATTTTTATTTAAATCGTGCAAGCGATCCAAAAAAAGGAATCTGGGCTCCATCGGATGACTTTCGAATCGATTTTCTCGAAATAAAATCATGGTACTTTTACTCGAACTTAAAGCCTACTAGTGATAATTTGTCGGGGAAAAATAAATCCATTACTTTTTCGATAGATGGCTTTAGTGACAGGCCATACTTATACTCGTTGGTAAGGTAAATTTACCTACTAAAACAATTATTTTGTTGATGGTTTGATTGATTGATTCAATTGAGAGTTGTAGCGTGCAAAACATGGATGTAAATAAACAGAAAATCCACCCGCTATATTTTCCAATTTTGTTTCGAAATACAGGCGAAAACGCAAGTCAGGCAGCTGAAATTGTGAACGGTATCTCTGGTCGGGATATTGTCACAGCTAATCACGTGCAATTTTCGTTTCGTCGACTACGTTCCGGTAGTTTCGATATCAAAAATGCACCACGCACTTGAAGGCCTATACCGTCGAAAATATCGATAAAATCTTGAAAATTATCGAATTTAACGAGCATGCAAACTATCGTTGCTCCGAGCAGGACCAGATCAACCACAAAACGGCTTTAAACCGTTTTCATAAGACTGAGTTCAAATTAAACCTCGATGTTAGAGTGCCGTGCGAGTGCACGTAAAAAACTTGATGGACTGTATTTCCATCTGCGAATCCTTGGCCAAACGAAACGTAATCAAATCATTTATGTAGCGGATGGTGTTATTGGACAGAGCCGAGCGGAAACAATCGTGATCGAAGGTTGGAGAAGCAGCGCAAATGGCGGCCAAACCGAGATTGACGGCCGGAATGGTTTTGCTGTGTGTTTGGTGGGACTGAAAGGGAATCGTGTACTGTGAGGTGCTGCCCAATGGCCAAACACATAATTCGGACCTTTACTGCCAGCAATTGGAGCGATTTAAGGTAGAATCGACCAGAGGCGGCTGGAATTAGCCAATAAGAGATGCGTCATTTTAAACTGGCACGAAAGGTAGGTCGGCGCTGAATTCTGGACTGCAGCAGAGGGTTATAGTTGCGTTTATTAACGTCACCGATCGTAATCAACCTCTGGTGGGATTCGAACCTAGTACCTCCCGACTCGTCAACGCAGACTGTCCACTTGCGATAACAAATTAAAGACATGGCATATATTATATTTCCTCTTTAATGAATGATGAATCGATATTGTATCACTTATTGATGAGATGCATTATTCGACGTTGCAGTGTTTTGAAATTTTGATTACATGGGATATTGTTTTGACTTAACTTACATATTTTTATGACAATTAATTTAAAAAAAAAACACTGAAAACCCGACTTTTGGAAAGTCTGATCCTTTAATAAATTTTTTTAAATGAATCTAAACCATTTTATTATTTGAGAACAAAGTTTGTTTGTATGTTTGTGTGATGGAAATGGATACGAATATGAGTTTCAATTATGATTATAGAAAATATAGCCTGTTTCAAATTAATTAAAAAAATTTTAAACTACTAAGTAGAAAACTCGTTCTACATTATCAAAATATGAGTTTTGTATGAAGTTTTTTGTTGACAACAATGAAATTGGAAATCCTTTGAGGACTATTTGGAAGTCGTTTGGCATCTAATTGTCATGTAACTGACACAACTGACTAAAATCCTTGGTGAGTGAGAACGGTTAAAATATCATAGAGGATTGAGAAATCGCATAGTTTCATTGTGCCCGATCATTTTTGGATTACTATCTGCCTTTTTGGGACACGATTCGTTTTTGTAAACATTTGCTTGGTTTATAAGATTTATCAGAGGTTGAGTTTTTAATTTTAAATGAAAATGATATTATAGCATTTAGCCTGTGCTTGCTTTTTTAGCCAATTTAATTGAAATGCTGTCCTAATATGGTTTTTTAAATTTGTACTTACCCAAGCCATGTGTGCTCGACGTATTTGTTATAGGAATTTGTTGTTTTTTCTTTCTCTGATACTTACTCAAAACCGCACGGTTTCTATTGTCAACTTAAACATTTGGCTTAAATCATTATTCTTTGCGTTACCGATAATAATATTGAACAGACCCGTGGCTCATTTCATTCACTGGAATGTATTCCCTGAATTCGGAATTTCTATGAGTTGACAGATGAGAACTAGAACTATGAACGGTGAAATAACTGCGCTAGTTCAAAAACGAACCAAAGAACAAATTAGTAATTTACGCAAGCACTCATGTAATTCTACATGGTATTGCAATATGCAAGCTTTTGTATTTTTTGTTCAAACATAATTTAAAATGAAATTATCAATTGGTACGGGGATAGTTTCTACCATCTGCGAGTTACGTTCTGAGTTTACTATGAGTATACCTCTTCGACCTCGCAATTAGCCGGAGACTAATCCTTCAATGACCAAATCAGCAAAACTTTTCTTGCTCACGCTATTCACTTGCGGTTTTAAATCACCTGGTACAAATTCAGTCAGCGCCTACTTAGTGCATAAAAAAGTTAAAACATTTAAACTTTAAAAGGATTATTGACTTGATCGGTTTTGATTTTTAGAAGTGTTCATGATCTGGGTGTCTATTATGAAATTTTTGAGAATTTTCATTTCTGTTAGGCATTATAAAAAATTACCTCATCTCTGAAGGTGTCAAAAGTTGTTGTGAATTTATATTAAAATATTAAATGTGGATCAAATAATTTTAATAATTTAAAGTAAAAGTTTTAATTTTAAAAATTTTCCATAATTAATAAAATGACGATTTTTGTATTTTCAATGCATTTGAAAATTTTATAAAAATTTATGGACCTCGAATGTTGGAGCACTTTGCACGGGAATTCCAACATTAACTTGTAACTTTTCTACAAAATTTATTGTTACATTTCTCATAAATAATTCCCGGAAGCTTCGGTTGAATTCTATGGCTATTAATTATTTCCATAATTAAATTTATGGCAAATATTCCTTTGCCTTGGTTGTGGTTTTTACACCTTGTCTCAGTGTCCTTTTATTTGTCAACAGGTTCCTTTAGAAAACAGCTGCATAAATGGTAACAATTGACATCAACATTTCTGATCGAATAAACAACGGAACTATTTATAGTTTTAAATTACAAATTCTTATTTTTGCCTTATACATATTCAAATTTATATAAACGAAACCATCAAATTAATATTTTTTAATCAAACGATATTTTGAACTCCTTATTTCGTATATTCAGCAGATTAAGTCTATTAATATGTAAGCATAATAAAATGCAAACATATTTCGATTTAAACGTTAATTGCTGACTATAAACATAATTTCCTATATTGAGAAATTTTTCTTAAAACAAGAAATTTAATTCTTAATTTAAACATTTTTTTTGTTATCTTTAAAAACTATTCTAAATTTTTTTAGTTAGAATAATATGATTTAAGAAATACTTTTTTCTCAATATGAAACTATTTTCTTATAACAAGAAATACACATTTTCTTGATGGTGTCAAATGGTTATTTTGTAATCTTTATAACATAAACTTGAATAAATAGTTTCGTATGAAGGTGAAATATAATTTCTTGCTTGGCGAAAATTCCGATTAAAGTAAAAATTTAGATTTATTTCCGGTTCAAATTGTTTTTTATAAATCGCACTTATTTCTTTCATGTATGTTATCCACTAAACAGTTGCACTTAAAATAATTTTTTAGAGCATTAAAGAAGAATCAATTAAAACCCGGTTTAAGCCCCTCCCACATTGGCCCTACCCTATAGTTTTAAGTAGAGTCAAGCCATACACTCTCATGTTGAACCTACTGTACTTTAAGATTCAAATATGCATTCAAAATTCGACGGGTGGTTGAATCGTTCGACGGGAAGATGAATTGTCTACTTTTAATTTATCATGTCCACTAATAAAATACGCCATCTGAATTTGCCTTGTCATGAGTTTGATCCAAAAGAAGTCGTTTGATCCTTTTGGCGTCTCACGCAAAGGTCGACTGCGATTGTGTGAAAAACACGCCATCTCTTTTTGAGACGTTATAAGTCACCGTTTCACACTATGTATCGAAATGTACTATCACATGTAACTACTAGAAAGTAAAATGAAGTACACATCGAATAGAAATGAACCCTGGTTTTCCCTGGTTTCATTAGATTAGTGGTTGTACTTGCTATCGAATTTTGTCGTTTTTTTCACTTAATTGCATCACGTCGCTAAAACGCTATTTGTAGGTATTCGTTACAAAATACAACTATCCAAAATGTTCTTTGTTGCAATATTTTTGTAAATATTCCTCGCTTCATTGCCATTACCTAAACGGTATTGAACTATAATTTATAAGTATATGAAATAGTATCTTAATAATGATCACATGAATTTCATACAAAGATTACCTAAACTTCTCCCTAAAGTATATATGCCTGTAGTGTTTAATATCATCAACATCACCTTAATAAATAATGAAATAATGAACGCACACCGATATTCTACTTATATACGATAAGATCCGCATTCGAAAAGAACTAAAACCATTACGATTCGCCCCTTGTCTTATTATTTTGAAACGTAAAATCTAAGAACAACACAAAATTGTATATGTGTCTTCCCAGGGCAGCAATAACGGTATAAAGTAGGTCATAAAAATAAGAAGAAAAATCTAGGCAGCACAGACAGAACAAAATAGTTAAAAGGAGGAAAAACTGTTGTATAATACTTGAATGTGTGCGCGGGGTGTACAGTACGAGTATCTTATACGAAACAGAAAAAATAAAGTTTCTCGCCTTATTAAACTCAATAGGGAATCCTTTTATTAAAATTTTTTTTTTGTTTGCCCCGGTGTCTTATTGATTTTATGTGGAATCCAACAAAACAAAATTTAATGTTTTCTCATGCCTTTCTTGTGTTTAAATTTGGTTCCGGATTATTCGAGGTAAACACAAAACCGACAATAGCGTCAATTTTAAAAATTGTGCTTGCTCGTCTTGTTTGCTTTCTAATTATGTACAAGAGTCATAAATCAGCCTTTCGTTTTAATTAAGTTTATTTATAGTACACAAACTATTACCAATCAATTAACTATTTGACTTGAGGTTATAAAAGAGGAAATAAAAATTGCTGCATAGATGAGGTTTTGGGTTGGTACAAAAATAATTGCATTTTACTTTTGTATAAGCAAAGTAAGTATGCATATAGAGGAGGGTGAATTATTATATAGAATAGGAAAAAATGAAGCAAGACTCAGTCTAGCTCATATTGGTTAAGTTAATTTTTTGAGATAATTTCACTAAAAATAAATAGATCCATGACTTTTTGTAAAACGATTTTCAACCATGTGGAGTGCCAAATATTTACAATCGCCGAATAATTTATGACCGTGTGCCAAATTCTCTATGAAAAGTTCACTACAAAATGCAGCATGAAAGATATTCGGATTTATCTTAAGTTAGTGTTACCAAATGTAATAAAATTGGTTAGACTAACCAGATGCCATTTTTTGTCACAAGGCTGTACGGCTAAAAGAAAAATATAAAATTAATTATGTATGGTGCGCAGGAACCACGAATGTCGGCAACTAATTCTCGTAAAAATTCTTATGTTAGATTTGCTCAATTTAGGTATGCCTTTAATAAAAATGTAAACAATTCATAATTTAATTAATGTGGAATAGTTACCAAGTGTGTCTGCATCAATTTCTCGTGTGATTCACTTGTGAACATCACAGTTTAAAAGGAAGTGGCTATCCTTGAAATGGTTTTATTAATCTGTGTAATATTTGTTAAGACTATTCTCATGTTGGGATTGGGGATATTGGCGACCACATAAAAGAGCTAAAGTAAAATTGTCTGATTTCAATTTTAATTGTGGTGTGCATTTCAACCCAAGTTATTATCCGATTTAAAAAGTATTTTTTTTAATTCTTAAAGCTCATGTTTCGCGCAGTTGACATACAAATAATTTTAGGCGCATAGTAAATTAAATTAAATTAAATTGGCCAAGCTTTGTCAAGAATGAGAGGCGCCTATATTATTTTATTAATTTTAATGAGCCAAAAATAATTTGTATGCCAATAGATCTTGTATTGTGTTCTAATTACGGGTATCGCCCGATTTACGATTTGCGTTCTACTTTCTTTAAATTAAATGACCAAAAGCTTTGTAAAGTACGAGTAGAGCCTACAATTTTTTAATGAGCAATTTGATTAAGCCATAATAAGTCTAAAATAATTTGCATGTCAATAGATCTCGTTTTACGTTCCAATTTCGGGTCCGATTTTCAATTTAGGTTCTCCTAGATTTGCAGTAGAAAACTTAATGCTTTTTCTAGAACAAACTGACAAAAAAAAAATAAAACACTATGTGTGCTCCTTTATTCTGAAAATGTTTGCACAAATGATTTTCCATTCATATTTTAAAATTAAACTCACGTTTCCAAATTATAAATTATATAATATTTATTTTTTTGATCTCTAGACCATGTTTTACGGACAATGGCTCGACTTCTAATAATAATTCATCTAAAAAACTCTCTTCTGAACACTTGGCTCTAAGCCGCTAATTTTTTGTTGTTACCCCGCCATCTGTTTTTGTTACATAACATTAAATTATTTTAATCGTTTAATAATGTATGTAATAGTGGCATCTTTCGGTGACTAGCTAACCTTACATTAGAAAGGCTATATTTTGTATATGATATTAAGGAAATAAATTATTTCGACTATGACAATCAGCTGCCAAATACACGAATATAAATTGTATCAATAATTTTGTTCTAATAATAATATTTTTTTTAATAATACTTTTTTTGATATTGTCGTGAATATTGGATTTGTATTTTTTTTGACTCAAAGTGAAAAACTTAACATAGCGGTGTATAGATATGGATAGTTTACACAATTTGTGAATCTGCCGCTGGATGACTTTGACACTGTTTGCAAATCGCATGTCAACAATTCGAGTCGACAGTTCAATTCAACATGCTAGTGACAACCCTTTATCCGCCACTAAAATCAACGTTTCCTGCGATAAGATTTTCAGATTGGCTAGTCCATTTTTTTTGTAGAACTGCCAAATAAACAGAGATGGGTTCCCGGTATTATGATCGAGTGCTAAAGATGGTGCTAAAGATTTTTGTATTTGGCCTCCTACTCGGATGATTTTCTCTTCTATTCAGAGATTTAAGCTTATTAATTTGTTGTGTCGCAATGCATCTATCTTTTGCAAAACTGGAGTAGGTCAAATTATAAATAAAATTGCTCGTTGATACGACAAATGTATCCAGTTTTGAGGAACGTAGTTCATCGGTCGTGATTTTCTTCTTGTGGGTGCTATTTGTTTGAATGGTCCTCATCTGCTCAACATCTAATGAGGTTCACAGCACCACAGCTTGTTTCCAGCCAACTCCATCGAGTTCACGCCTCGAATGCGCTGATAGCTAACATTAATTTTGATGGTTAGCAGTTCATGCATCGATTTCACCAGATTCGTTAATAGCACTGCACTTGTCAACTCGATACGGGGTAAACTAATTTGCTTTATCGGTGCTACACGGGTTTAAGTTGCAATTCAATTTGACTCAGGTTGCTTGATTTTACTAAAGCACATAAACCCCACCATATGCGTATTCACTTGAATTGCTAAATCAGAACAAGCTCATCTGGTTACAGAACTGCAGCCATCTTGGTATTCGGAAAATGGTGTTTTCGGCAATACCTCGTCTAATTGCCGTCCACTGTCTCAAAATAGTGGGTCCCAGTTTAAATTCTGTATCAGGTAAGCCAACTTTACAACTGGCATCAGATAGCAACGTTCTCTTCGTGTGAGCACATAAACGGTTCAGTTTTTGCACACTGAATTAAAATGCGTCTTCATAAAGGACCCTACACTTTTGGCATGTCTGTTTGCTCATTGCAGTTTCTCATTATTTGTCACGAATTTTCATAATAGAAAACCATTTCTCACCATGTGTTATGGAACTTTTTCCAGCCATCATTTCATCGACATACATGTCTTCCAATAAGGCCCTTGCTACTTCTGGCTGTCTAGACTGTATTTGTAAGTAAAAATCGGGCATGGTTCGGCTTGCTAAAACGCCGCTTTTGCTGTTCCGTATGTCTGTGTTTTCGGTTTATACGTACGTGGTTGATGCTCTTGGTTGGTTTGCCTTAAAATGTCTTGATATCGTGGATCCTCGCTAAATAGTGGGACCCATTATTATAATATAATTCAATGATAATCCCGTAGATGACTTAGTCGTCGCGTCAAAACCAACCCTGAGTTTCGTTGTGCTCTGTTGACGTTCGTCACAGTTATACACTGTTCAAATTCACCTTCTTATTCGTATTTCCGTTCCATTGGAAGCTTTTTTAATGCCCAAAATTGACGTAGAAATTTGTCTACATCTAACAGGTTATTAAAATTTTTGGTTCCACTTGTATCACAATCTACCGCAAGTTTTCCGGCCATTACCCATACAAAAATTGTGCAAACCGCTGTTAATCAATTTCCCTAGTTCTGGCGTTTGGACTGCAGAACTTTAAAAAATGTGTTCATAATTAAGGTTGACCAGCTGCGACTCATTCAATATTTTACGACCCGCGTCCAACAAATTAAATTCTTTCGAAATACTGGATACTTTTGGTATGATGAGTACTTCAGTTTTCAGTGTAGCACTGTGATCCTTTTATGCTACTTCTCAGAGTTTCTTACAAGATCCTTTGCATTTTCATGTTTAAGATTTAAATCTTCATACATGCTTTAGATATGGATGATGTTTGTGATGCAGAACCAAGTAGCGAACGGTAAGTTTGCCGCTGATCATTGCTGTCTTTGATTTTAATAAACGCCGTTGTTGGTACCCTTTGGAAATCTGCCGGCCTTATAGTGAGCGTGCTAGTTTTCATCTTCCTTTTCGGTTCTTCATTAGTTGTTGACATATGGACTTTATGGACCGTCAGTCAAGATTGAAAATCCTTCCTACATGCTCTTGCTCTGTCTGATGACTCATGCAACAATGCGTAATGCTTCCGATGACAGTGTTTACATCTTGACTTAGATCTGCACTGGAGTACCCTTTGAAAGAAAGAATCTACATATAAAATCAAAAAAATATAAATATAATTTTTAGGCGAAATGTCTCGCTTTTAAAATCAAAAGGATAATCTTTTTATTTTTAAAATATTTTTTTTCAAAATAAAAAAATTGTTTTTATTTTCCAAAATACTTTCCTTACTTTTGTCAACGAGTTTTCTTAAATTTTAAGGGCTTGTTTTTTAAAAATAAAAAACTTTTGGCTAGTTTTAAAACATTTATTTTAATTTTTAAATAATTATTTTTTAACAAGTTTTAAATTAATTTTTAAGCTACACAATTTTATTAAAGCAAAGTAATCGGGTGTATTACAAATACAATGACATTCACAATGTTTGCGAATTGAGACTGTTCAGGCCAGCAAAAACAAAGAGGTCATCTACTCATAACATAATATATCTACCACAAAAAGTAAAAATTAACTCTCCCCCTCCCTTCCTTCCCAATTCTTAACCCCCAGGGTCCTTGTGTAAAAATACAAACAACCCACAATGAGAATTTTCTCAAGTTCTTTCTTGGCAGTTTGGTTTCGTACTGATAAAAATTGGTCTACTCATCAGGTTGTAATGACCAAAACCAAACTGCAAAAATTTAATCCTTCATACCTTTAGTATAACACAAGAACATATAGATTTGGCGAATTATATAAAATATAGACGAATTGAAAATAAAAAACAACGGGATTTCTGGCAAACCAATAAATATAAACATTTTCATAAGTTGTCATTAATATCAAAAAAATTGTTTTAAAATTCTAGAACTCTTCTTTGGAAATAAATTATTCTGTTTAAATAAATAAACTTTTTAAATTTTAAAAGTATTTTATAAATGATGTTATTAAAATAAAAAAGCTATTTATTAGTTTGTAAAAATCTCATTTAATTTCAAAAAAATACTTTTTAAATTCAAAAAAATTTATAACTTTTAGAAATAATAACTTCGTTTTTTAATTTTACAAATCAAAATTTTTCTCAATGTGGAACTGCATCGAATACTGAAACGGATTACAATTTCTTACCAAAATCCCAACGCTATCAAATATCTCAAAAACCATATCCAAACCAACTCGGAATATGGTTTCTCGTTTTAATCCTCAGAAATTTCAAAATTTGCAGGCAGACACAAAGAACAGTATTTCAAAATCAGTAATGCCTGCATGTAATTCAAACTGTGTAAGGCACAAAAAAACTACAGCTTTACTGAGTTTGAAGGTCTAGCGGCAGTGATGAGTGTGAAAAAATTCGGCCTTTATATGGTGGAATGTACATTCACAATTATTACTGAGGATTCAGTCCTTCGTTGGCTTATGGACAAAAAAGAATTAGGCTAGCGGTTATAATCGGTATATGCTATAGCATGGTGGTCTATTAAACAAAAATTTAATTTCTGGAAGATTCCTTAAATGTTGTTACCGTCAGCTTATGAACGATAAATATTAATGTTAGGGCCAAACCGAGCGATGAAAGTTTCATCTAGATTTAAATTGCTGTAATTTGCTCTCATAAAGAGAATTGCACTAGAGTGTACCTTATTTTCGAAATAAGGGCAACCTCCTAGAAATGTGAGGTTATATTAAAATCTTAAACAGAAAAAATATAGGGTCAATCGAACGTGGTTTAAAGGTCGCGACTTGAGCGCGAAGTTCAATAAAAACGATTTTTTTTTTCAATTTTTCACTTTCACAAAAATTATTTAACATTTTTTCTCTGCCTAAATGAAAACCTTTCCAAAACATCAAAGATATCGAAAATCAGTTGACAAACAGCGAGATTATTGCAAAATCTCCGAATTACAAAAACAATACAAATTCTTAATAAACACATTTTTATTAATCACTTGTTTTTGTTTCGCAGAATATTTTTCAAAAAGTTTAAAAAATCACTCGATCGATTTCGACTTGTAGATACTCCTGATGATGACCTAACAAGTCGAAATCGATCGAGTGATTTTTTAAACTTTTTGAAAAATATTCTGCGAAACAAAAACAAGTGATTAATGAAAATGTGTTTATTAAGTATAAGTGTGTTTCGCCAAGTGCCTACGGCAAATAGCGTAAAAAGTACAATACAAATTACTAATATTTTTTTTTATTAAATGTATAATGTTTCTTCTCTACAATGATATTCCTATACCTATTAAGGATGTTTTGGTATATGTTGAAAACTTTTGTGTGTAGTCCTTTACGGCTTCTAGTAAATATTGCATCGCATCGTCTTATCTTATTAATTTCTTATTATAATCTTGTACGAAGTTATCATCACGTTCCAAAAAAAAAAACCAATTTTCAACTCGACGTGCTTACTACTGGCTTACTGTTTACTGCCTCTACATCCCTCATCATATCCAACTGGTACACCATTCTTCTTTTCTCTGCACTAGAGACGTTTTCGCCGAAAAAAGAGAATACGATGCTTGTCGTCGGACAAATACCACAATTGACCACATATTTTATTTAGTACAGCCCTCGCCAACTTTACGTCATTTGTTTTGTAGAATTAATATCTCGTAAATATTTTAAATCCAGCTTCGGTGCTTTAGCAGCTTTTGTGCAATGAAACTTAATTTTCACATAAAATCGTACGATAAAATATAAATGTTCCGTAAATTCTTCTGTTTTTGTACTGTTAGCATGATACATGGAAACTAGCAGACGAGAACGGGTATTTCAAGTCGGTATCAGGCCTCAAAAAACTAGAATGATATCCAATAATCCGTTGTAAACATCCTGCGCATATTCCTTAGCCAAATCTTTCTTACAAAAATCTGTATATTCCGCTATCACATCATTTAATTGAATATGAACGTAGTGATCATCTATGTCTGCTTTAAAATTATCCCTATTCAAGAAATTCTAGTCATTCTTGAATCTCACAAATAACGGAACTCTTGATGTTTTACCCATTTTTGATTCAATTGCAGCGCACAATGTAATTTCACATATGTGATGTCGACAAGAAGGATATAATAAACTTCTTTCCAGTTTCTGCTCATAAAATAATAGCTGCTCCATTTAATCTTCCAGTTTAAGAACGCCCAATATTTGTTCTACAACTATATGGAATATGTTCACCGGCGAACGATCCACGGTTTCCTTTCCATACAACTTCAGAAGTAATGTTCCATCCTAATGTACTACGCCTGTTGTAAACTTGAAAGTCGATTTAACTGATGCTTCTACTCTATTTGTGACTTTCTGCAATGGCACTGATTTAATGCATTGGTACACGATCAGTAATCTTCCACTTATCCAAGGCTGACAATATTCTGGTAGTAATGAAATATTTAGGTATTTTTTTCAAGATATCTTTTGTACGATTTTTTTCTGACTTCCCATATGTTCTACTTTCTCCCATTTCGTCTTCACTGGTCATCATCACCTGGGCAAGACATTCGAACGTACGATATCGAAAATATCATCCAGTTTACTATTAAAGGCAATTTATCGTTCACAGTAACTTGTTGAAGGTTTATTTTATTCTTTAGAAAATTTTACTACTCATCCTGCAATTTTTCCAATTTTTCAAAGGAAAGTTTTTCCCTTTTCACTGGAATTCATGCTTCTGACCTAAAACACTTTCTGGATTATCAGAGCTGCACTTTCACGAATAGTTAATTGTACAGTACGGTGATTGTAAAAAAAAAACAAAACACTTGCTTTTTGAGGGTATCTCACCATCAATAATTTGACAGAACTCATGGCCAAGAAGATAAATTTCTGTAGTGGACCGTAAATTAGCTCCCATTTTATCAACTATACACTGAGAAAAGTTTTGGTTTGTAAAATTAAAAAACGATGTTTTTTAATTTCTAAAAATTATAATTTTTTTTGAATTTAAAATGTATTTTTTTATATTAAATGAAATTTTTCAAACTAATAAATAACTTTTTTATATTAATAACATGTTTTGTAAAATGATTTATAAAATACTTTTTAAATTTAAAAAGTTTATGAATTTAAACAGAATAATTTATTTTAAAAGAAAATTTCTAGGATTTTAAAACAGTTTTTTTGATAATTATGACGAAAATTTCCTAGAAATACCGTTGTTTTATTTTTCAATTCGTCCATATTTTATTTTTTATTTTAAAGTTTTTTCGGTTATTTTAGACAAAATTTTATTTACAAATACAATGACATTCACTTTTCCAGAAGTTTTAGTTTGGTGATATCGATATGGTCTTGTGTTATACTAAACGTATGAAGGTTTGAATTTTTGCAGTTTGGTCGTTGCAACGTGATGAGTAGACCAACTTTTTATCAGTACGAAACCAAACTGTTAAGAATTAACTTGAGGAGGTTCTCATTTCATTTTTTTAAAGAGTTGTGTGGATTTTTACACAATGGCCCTGGGGGTTAAAAATTGGGGAGGGGGAGTCAATTTTTTAATTTTTGTGGTAGATATATTATGTTATGACTTTATGAGTAGATGACCTCATTTTTTTGCTGATAAACAGTCGCAAATTTTGTTTTAAACATTTTTTAAAATATATTTATTTAAAAATTAAAGTAGATCTTTTAAAACTAGCCAATAGTTTTTTATTCTTAAAAAGCTATCTCCTAAAATTTAAGAAAACTATTTGACTGACATAAGTAAGGAAAGTATTTTTGAAAATTAAAAACAATTTTTTTATTTTTATAAACATATTTGGCGAAAATTTATTTTAGAAATAACAAGACTATCCTTTCGATTTTAAAAACGAGACTTTTCGCCTAAAAAATATATGTATATTTTTTTTGATTTTATATGTAGATTCTTTTATTTTTACTGGATTTTTCTCAGTGTAGTAGCACTTCTTTAGAAAATATTAAGAAAACTGTTAAACGGACTAGAGTTAATTATTACAAATTTGTGTAGTTTTCTCGAAAGATTTGGATTTGAAAAATTAATTTGCAAAACAAAATAAATTGTTCATATGTTTTATGATATATACTATGAAACATATTGGCCATAACAGGTCATGGTCCTTATGACTTATACGGTTAATTATCACATCATAACACATTCCATTGTTTTTTCGTTATACCTCAGTTTTATTATTTATTGTTGCTTAATTTTGAATATAAATTCCAAGATTTGAAAAAAAAACGTTTATTTGGGTTTTTATTAGTTTCAAAAATTGGCATTGAACTTGCTACTGTTCATCGAATTTCGATATCTTCAATGGTAGGGAAAGGTAATTATATCTTATATTCATCACAATTTTCATTAAGGCTTGAAAAATTTGTTAAATAATTTTTCTGTTCGTTTAAAAGTGAAAAATTGTAAGAAATACCGTTTTTGTTGAACGTTGCACTAAAGTCGCGACCTCTAATCTTCGACTGAAACATAATTTTTTCTGTTTAAATTTTGAGCATAACCTCACATTTCTAGAGAGTGTCCCGTTAAATATCTCTAATTTTTTTTTCGCCTCATGCAAACAAGGACCACCCTAATAAGCATTGACTAATTTTGGTAATCAGTAATAAAAAAATTTTTAATCAGCATTGACTAATCGAGGGAGCTCACAATCCACCACGAACAGCACATCAAGAAATCATAAAAACAACGAATTTTCATCGACTTTGTAGGTCCGTATCATATAACCTAGACTAGCATAGCTGATTCTCCATATTTCAAGAGTTTCGATCAACTATACAGCCGCAATAAGGTGATAAAGTGTTTGGAAAATCAAATACTCCATTTATTTGGAGTGCCAGAAGCAATACTCTCCGCCAATGGAGCTTAGTGCTATTCATCCCTATTTTTTAGTTTGGTGAAAATATTAGGTGTGAAGCATAAGTTCACATTCATATATTTCCCGCAAGCGCATCGCTCAGAAAACTACTTAATTTTATGGGCAACACAAAATTCTGCATGGTAAAATAATTCTTTTCTGAGGAACCTAAATTGTCTCGGGGACAATCGCTTGAAAAAAAAACACTTGAAAAACGTGCTCCGGCTGCTAAGTTCACTCGGCTTATTGACGATTTGTTTCCGGAGTATAATGAGCAACCGCGGCACCCACTTTGAGTGGATGCCGCGGTTGCTCATTATAAATACTTCATATAGAAGCTGCCTTGCGATCAAATGAGCATTCAAAACAGTGTATATCCTTTTGATATCTTTAAGATGTTTGCTATCTCACGCATTTTTGTGCACTTTTATAATTTTTCTGGAATAACTGCCGTTTTCAGGCGACCACAGCTTTTAGCATCATTGGTGTTTGTACGGCCACCTTCAAACTCATAGCAAACTAACGTTCGTCGTTTACTTTTGAACGGGCCCCTATAACACTTATCAAGTTGTGGCTTTACTTGAACACGAAATAATTTCAAATTAAAACCTGGACTTATAATTTTACTTCATCATCACAGTATATATTTATTTTTTCCTTATTCTTTAATACTAAAATTTAAAGTTACCATAAAGCTTTTATATTAAAGTTGAACTATATTCGAAGTTCCTCAATTTCTCGGATTTTATGGTACAAAGCTGCACATTCATTTGGTATCATACATGTAGAATTTCCAAAATTGAACTTTTTTCGTGTATTTTATAGTAAGATAAAGCATATTAAATAAAAATATGAAAAAAGTTAAGAATACTTGTTATCGCTCACCAGGGAACACCCACACCCACATCCCAAAATATTACTATATTATCGAAATATGTAATCTCGCTTTTATTTCATTTAAAATATCGTAAAAATGTGGATCCGAACCGTATACGTATAAAACCCAAGTTAATAATATTTTATCGAATTTATTGAAATTTAATATTGTGCTACATACACTATCATTACTAGATGGATATGAACGAGTACTCTATAGCGAGTTAACAATGCGTATATGTATTGATAACACACGCCAAAAAATTTCATTCGGTTCTTTTCCGCTTATAAATTCCCAATTGAGTATTCCAAATTTTTCTGTTTTCAGGAATTTTTATCCACGCGTGCTTCTCCCATCTATAAAAATAGAATAATAATAAAAATTACTCTGTGATAACGTTTTTCAGTTGGCGTATACGAAAGAATTCTGTATACCAATATGATTTGCAATAAAATCGCTTTTAAAGCTTTCATTGTTCTTGTAATTGACGCTTTGAAAAACGTTATGTATAACAATGTAATAACAATCTGATGAAAGCTATGCGCTGCTTATACATGAACTTTGACATGTCGCTAAAATTTGATCCACTTAAAATAAAAAAAAATCATTTTATGTTTGTTTAATATTTGTGTTTCAATTTCGATGGCAGATAGAATTCCCACGCGGCATTGTAAATTTTATTGTTCGCAATATGTAAAATCTATTATTTTCCGTTTTCACATATACGTGAATTTGTGTTTGGGCGTTGGTGTTCTCTATATATATGCGGTAAAATTAAATTGAGAAAATTCACTGCCTCGGGGGACGTTAATATTTTATATGGCATACAATTTGTGCAATGCCCAATAATAATCGTGTATACATGTCAAAAATTTTGAGCAGTACGTATGTGTACACGACAAATGATAAATATGAATGGCGTGTTTATTATATGCAATAAACATTAAATTTTTTGGTGTCGGTTAACAAGGTTATACACCACTAAATCATATTGTGGAAAAGTAGAAAAAATGTTCTTTCATATATATTTTGACATTTCGTGTTATCACTTGGAAAGATGGATTTTTTTATATATTTTGACTTGTTTAAATTAGCAAAAAATATTGTGATTCAGTGCCATCCATATAATATAAAACTTTATACAGTTTTCATCTTTATTATAATTTACGTATAAATTTATGAGGTGATAAAAGATTATGTCTCGCCGCATATCTTCCTTGACCTTCAACAATATGAATTGTGGTATGAAAGCATGGACTAGTTGTTTGTTTTTCTGTGATGTGAGATGGAATTCAAACATGATGAAATTTGATATGTAGTATAATGAGTTGGATTATAATTTGTTAATATACGCTCGAGTGCTCGCAAATTCGAATTAAATCATAATTTAAGTAACATAATATACTAGAGAAGGGAGACCAAATAGGAATTGGTCGGTATATATTTTACTTTTAATATGGAGAAGTTTGTAGTACATGTCCTTGAATCCCCTACAAAGAAATCACAAGAAGAATTTTAGATAGCTATCAATATATTCAGACAAAATACCTTCCTCATCTTCCTGTTATGTTAAAAGAACCTTCTGGCTTTACATAATATAATAATTATTTACTAGCACGGGAATTTTGAAATGGCGATGGTGCGCACTTGTGAAAAGAAATAATTTAGCACAAGTAGATTTTCGCATAAATTAAACATTTAATACTTCCTTATCCTATAGTATTAGAGACCCTAACCGGTTCAGGATTCCTAGTCAGTTCGGACTTACACCGAATCGCATCTTATGCGTAGCACATTTCTTCGAATAATTAGGTGACGATCGAATGCAGTGGTGGTAGTATACATGTGCTCAAGAAATCCAGTTGCTGCGTTTTTCGAAAAATCTGAGAACATCTGGCGAAGGGCATACAGTGTAAACTCTATCTTAGTCTGATCTTTGTAGAATAGTGGGTTGGATTGCAACATTAATTTTCTTTGACTATGCTGAATGATATTTCGTAATTTCTAAAGATATTGTTTGCATCCCAACTAGAACTTGGTTTGAATTTCCCTGTTAATAAATTTAGAATTGTTATTAAATAGCATATTTCGGTCGGTAATGTTGGATGACCTTCTTAAATTAAACTGTCACAAATTTTTAATTTTTTTTCTAAATTTAGATCTACGGTTTTTTTTTATCGATAATCGATAAATATCGAGATTAAAGAGTATAGATGGCAAAACTGTTTCATTCACCAAATCAAACCGTGTATAACCCAGTGTGTATAAATATTTTTGGTAAGAGGAATACCATGAAACGGAAAGTGTATTATGGAGTTTGGCCGCCACATCACCCCCTCTTGATCGAAAAACGTAACGTTTTGAATTATACGTCACGGTATTGCACAGTTTGCTGGTCACTAAATATGGTCCAGAATGAAGTAAACTCAGAGGATCTCTCACTGTTACCAAGGACACAAATACGTGTACACAATTTTCCAGATAAAATAACATCGATTACTAATTAATTTGGTTTTAGTTAACATTATGTTTTAGATATTTATTAAAGAAACTAACCGCCGGAAATAAACCGTTGGTTTTGATCTCTATTTTGTAGAAAAGTGTTGGATAAACTGCCATAGACTTCTTTCGATTGGGCTGTATATTCCAAGTCGAATACTTGGAAAAGTTTAAACGCACAGTCCATGGCGGTCAATAGGCTAAAGCATTTATATTTAATTGAATCGCATAGTATACAAAATCACTGAGGTTGCTCTTAGACTCTTAGATTTAAGATTTGTTTGAACTTCTATTAATTTATCGACATTCCGTGCTGTTTGTCGATGGTTTTATAAACGCATGCAAAGACCAAGGTTTCAGCCCGTGTAAAAGTAAGAAGAATTAATTTTGCTATTCTAGATTGAAACTGATAAAAAGCTTACCAATATCATTCATATTCATGGTTGAATTGCAATTGTTGTTGACATTGGAATCATGAAAAATATTTTCATTTTTGGAGGAAGTTAGATTTGTTTAACGATCTGTTCTGCAGCTCTCGTATTTTGGCTATTTTAACTTTGAGTTTGTATCCAAATGCTTTTGTTTCTTTGTCAAAGATTTGAAAGCAATCTCCTCTTTCTTTATTCTCATTTTTTCTAAGTCTAGCTGCCTCCCGACTTTTTTTTCCAATCTCTAATTTTCTTTTTCGAGTTTTTTTTATTGTGCTTCAATCCACATGGGGTAAGTGATCACAAATGGTTTTGTTGGTTTTACAATTTATATTCCAGCTTTTACTGGTGTTATAGGCCAATCTAAATATTTTTATATAGTGACAGTTGGTTCTCATTTGGTTCGTTAAAATTTCTGGATGCCTATGATCTGGTTATTAGACATTTTACTAGTTGTTACTGTTACTTCTTCTCCAAAGGTGATTCCTCGCTATTCGTTGAAATATAATGACTTCGGATCACATAACCCATTGGAAATGTTTTCATAAAAAAAACGAAATCGTTGATTTTATTAAATATAAAATATTGTTAGGACCCTGGGTTTCATCGTTTGTTAAATTAACATTTTCACAACTTTGATTGCGATGTGTCTCCAATTCTTGCGCAGAGTCTCTGAACATTTCGGCTAATGTCAGGCCCTAATTGTCATAAATATCTGGAATAATAACTTGAGTTATATGAGTTGCCGAGATACTTCGAAAAATCAATGGCGCTAAAATCCCACGGAAACCAACCACATGCCTTGAATCAATTTTGAATTATTTGTGACATAATGCAGCTGTCAAAAGCTTTTAAGAATAAATGGACAAGCTTCTCTCTTAAGCACCTGAGTTTTTTTGCGCCATTTATTAATCATTTTGATCCAGGAATTCTTCAACGGTTTCGGTTCTTCAAGTCACAACATAGGAAATTCTATGTTGTGACTTACTAGATATGTTTAGAATTGCTTCGATATATACTCATAAAAGGCCTCCTTGGTCATCCATCCATTTTCTGAAATTGCCAGGGCCCAGGATTACGTTTAAGTAATCTGTTGAACCAACTCCTTTCAGGTGAGTTATTCATAAACGATAAATTCCTTAACATACTCGGAAACGTTCTCTTTTCTTTTGGGAAATCCTTGTTTTGGCAGGCGATTCGCCATTCCACAATAGCGTGCTCCTCACTTTTAGTTGGAATTGTAGGTTTTTGAATATTTTGTCACAACCGAAAAATTAAGGTTGAGCGTGGGATATAATATATATTTGTGTTGCTGTTTTCTTTGTAATACGTTTTTCTCTAATTTCCAATAATGCTTTTTGGAGAATCTCTTCGTTATAAGTCCCTCGCAATTATGCCTAAATAATTGCAACCTAAATTTTATTAAATAAATTGAAATATACGCAGCAAGTGGCATGAATTAATTATCGATCTAATTTTAAGGTGACAATAGCTATAGCAAATATTTGGAATTATTGACAGTCTATTCATAAAAACATTTAATTCAATAGATAATTGTAAATCTGATCAATTGTTTAATTAAAAATTGTAGAATATTCACTAACCTTTAGAGCATTTCTTGTTTAAAATCACTTTAATTTCACTAACTTGTTGCTGGGTTTATACCGATGTTAGTGTTTATTTCGAGATAAAACTTCCTAATTTAAATAGCCTAATGTATCCCATTTCGAACGTTTATAGTCAGTATGCAAGCCAATCTCTGAGAATTTTGCTATTTGGCTTAGAGCAGTAGAACATCCGTGGATATGCAGATTCGCTGTATTGGAAAAAAACTTTAAAAATTCGATTCACGAACCTTGTTTATCATATCGAGATAAGGCTTACCGATTTTAATAACTCAATGTATCCCCTTTCATGCGTATATAGTCAGTATCCGAGCTAATCTCTAAGGTTTTTTGCTATTTGGCTAAGAGTAGTAGAACATCCGTGGATATGCACACTCGCTGTATTGGTAAAACTTTAAAAATTCGATTCACGAACCTTGGTCATCATATCGAGATAGGGCTTACTGATTTCAAACGAGTAGATCACGAGTCAATTTGAAAAACTGTTTTACTTCATTTTCTTAAATTATTACATCTGTTCTGTGTGTTTTGCGAATTGAAATAATTTTAATAAACATTTTTATTTTTCATATAATGAAAATCGGGGCTGACTTCACATATGAAGTGTATTTGGACTAAAATATAATATAAAATTGGGCGGGGCGGGGCTAACTTCACACAAGAGTTAGAGGCATATTATTATGTTAAGTGTTGCCTGATAATCTTTTTTAGTTTCGGGGATAAAATCCGGGGATAATGTTACATCTGTTGGGTTTTCGCTGCTACATCACTCCCCTCCTGATCGAAAAACGAAATGTTTTAAAGTGGACGTCACAGTATTTCACAGTTTGCGGGACACTAAATATGGTCCAGTGTGAGGTTAATTCAAAGGACCTTTCACTCTTTTCAAGGACAGAAATATGTGTACTGGAAACACTGGAGGAGCTTTATAAGCTCGGTGAATATCGTTCATTTAATTAGTGTTCCTATGTCTTTCATGGTAAAGATATGGTCGCTATATCACCAAATATACTCATTCTAGAGAATCTTAATTAAATATTTTGCGGCCATTACTCGGACTGGATATGCTTTTTGCCAACGGGTAAATTGATTGCATCTACCGCTTGAATTTATCAAGTTCTGATTTAGTGAGTCGATGAGCTTTGAACTTCTGGCGTGGTATACAACATTTCGCCCAGGTGCTTTACAGTATTCATTCTTTGGCCAGATGCTTTTTGGAACAAAGAGTTTTTGCGTGGCACGTTTTCCGGGATGTGATAAGCTATGTAGACTATTGAAGATTGCTCATCGCATATTTATCAATTTTTGCCTGTTGAAGTCTTACTGAAGTTTGTTACAGGCTGGCTACTGCCAACCTGCAGATTTCACTTAAACACATGCAGAGGCCTCCACGGTGATCTTTTGCCGGCTAAGTTCTCAGCGAGAATTGCTAGGGTCGTGGGGTTTGAGGCTTACATGGTTCCTGGCCTACACCGTGATTAACAGAAAGTTGGGGAAACGCAAATAATAAATAAAACCCGGATTCCGCCGAAATTCGTCGGCCGGAACCTGAGGAACGAACAGCAGATAGTCAAATAATAAATAAAATAAATAAAAAAAATAAAAAAAATGATAACGGAAGAGGTGCCTTGGTGCGCGCATCCATCCGATTCAAACGGGGCCAAGCCCTGGTTACGGAATTGGATGCGGGCACCAAGGGACCTCAAACACTAAACCGACACAGAGGGAGTCTCCGCTCCCATCACACCTCACCGGAAAAATTTAATAATTCATTTTATTTTTGTATATATATATGTTTTAAAGAAAACCAAAAAAAACAAAACGGAAACCAACTTCCCAACAAAAGAAAAAAAAGGAAAGGGGGGAACGAGATAGAGAGCGAGAGAGAACAGCAATGCGCATCGAGCGTGCACCCGCTGTGCGACGCTCGATTACAAAATTTTAAATTTAATAATAAATATAATAAGAAAAAATTTAACAGAAAAATAAAATCAAAAATTTTAAAAAGAAATAAAAAAAAATAAAAAAAATTGTACCTTATTTTTTTTCAAAAAAATTCGTTGCGGCCTTGCGCGGCCGTTACCGTTTTGGGGCCTCTCCCCTATATATAAAAAAATGGGTTGCGGCCTTGTGCGGCCGTCATGCCACAAGGGACTCCTGTCCCCCGGACCGTTGCGGTGCCTTTCACCGTTACCAAAAACTACACGAGGTGCCGGTTGGCAACCCGTTAAGTTGCGGCCGACCACCGATTGTTTGTTGACCACTTGCTCGCCTTAATTGGCCGACCACCGATTGTTTGTTGACCACTTGCTCGCCTTGAACCGAAAATCCACCCCGAAATAAATTCTAAACACCCATCCTTCATACGCAATTAAATTTAAGAACTTGCCACGGTGGCCTCTCGATTAAACTTGGCCTTGTCTGGCCGCCAAAATAGGTTGGGCGTTGCCTCGCCCAAAACAAAAAAAAACTCGCTTCACCGATAATAAGTCAGTTGACGGGACCTCAAATGATCACCGGTATATGGGGCGTTGCCTCACCTTACTGTATTTCGTAAAAATTTTCGCCGTACGCCAAAAAAAAAATATATGGATGCTCTCGTGGTGGGCCACCCTGTCGTGATTTTGTATGTATATCTTCAACTTTGGTTAAAATTTTCTTTCACTCAAATTTTTCTTTTTGTTTTTAATTTTTATTTTTATTTTTATTTTTTTTCTTAAATAAAAGAAGTCGCATACACCAAAATTATCTTTTATTATTTTCTTTCAACAAATATGTCGTGACGACGACGACCAAAAATATAACCTTTTATATAGTCTAAAATAACGATTTCATCACTCGACTTATTCTTTTTTTTAATCACAACTCGAATTTAATCAAAAAAAATATGGCTCGACCAAAAAATTATTTATATTAATAACACTTTGTTTTAACAAATTTTAACTATATCAACTTGAATTTTAATTTTCAATTACAAAAAAAAACAAGACTTTTCTCAATCAAAATTACTACTCGAATGCCATAATCAAAAAAAAAACAAAAACTCGAGCGTCGCACAAACGACGCGAAAAACATTCCAGAACAATTGTCTCTCTTCTCTGTTTCTCGTTTATATCAATTCGCATTGATATAAACGAGAGGCATATAAGAAAAACATTCTTATGGAATGTTTTGCTTTACACACACTCGATACGCATTACTCTCTCCCATCACTCTTCTTATCCGCGCGCCACCTCCACAATATACATAAACACCAACCAACTCCGAAAGAAGCGGAGACACAATTCAAATGGGATAAAATACAGTACAACGTCGGTCACGATTATTTAATCGTAACAAACGCTGCACCGCACTCTACCCCATTTGATTACTACGATTACTGGTTAAGATTGTACAATCGTAGATTGTACAATCGTAACAAGTTGCAGGTTTAAGCTTAATTTCGGGGTGCGTGCCGAAATCATTTTCATGATTTCTGTGAGAAGTGATTCACTAGAATGAGACAAACAGTCGATCATCACAATATTACTCAAGAAAAGCTGAGAATTTTGTTTGTTTATGTTTCTAATGATTTAATTGGCTTTTCATTTGCGAATCATTTTTTGATAGCGTACGTGAACCTGCCCTAACTGCTAATTTTCCTGGTTGCAACATCATTGGCTCCGGCTTTGTTGCCACTGTGCAAGCTAACACTTTTTCCTCTACGGTTGATTGGTCCCTTTCGCAAAGACCATTACTTACGATGTTGTGCATTGGAGTGTATTCTCCTTTACAGCGTTTAAAGCGGTTGTTTCGGATGGAGTTAGGAGCGTGATCACAAAATCAGATCGCGTTAAGCATCTGGATTTCATTTGGATTCTAAATTATCTTGGAATTTTGATCTTGAACATAAACCTCAAAAATGAATATGCACATGCTAACTTATGTGATTATTGTGTTGAGACCGATAGACAACTTAAATTAGATTGTGAAACAAAATTTTCATTTAAAAAAAAAACAATTTAAAGAAATTTTGGAACAAGTTCCACTTCTATGTGTTAATCCTTTTTTTATTTGTAAATAAAACACACAATTTCGCATGAAAACTTAAATTTTTTTATTGATAAGGAAAGGTGGTTCTATGTCAGTTATTTTTTTAATAAAACGGATCAACGAATTCAATTTTAACTCGAATATTGTTTTTAAATTATTGAATTATTGCTTCGTTAATAACAGGAGGAGTCTCCTTCCAAAATTCAACAATTTTGCGATGTACCCATTAAGATGAAAATGAGCTTCATTGCTAAAGAATATTTCTAATGAAAAACTTTAATTTCGTTCTAGCACCAAATTAACGAAACGACGACGATGTAAATGTTGTGGTAGCTTCAATTTTTGAGTTAGTGAGATTTTGTATGGATGCCTTCGTTAAATGTTTAGTACTTATGAACGATGCTTAATGTGCTAGTTTCATTATGAACATTTTCAATAACAGCTGCCACTTCGTCAGGAGTACGAACTGGATGAACATGTTGATACGGTCTACTACCTTTCTCTTAACCAGTTTCTTCATAACGATCAATAATTTTGCCAAGTGCTCTCTAGGCAGAACGTCCATGTTGACCAAAACTCTCACGTAATTTACGAAATGTTGTTGTTTTTAAACGATAATTTTCATAATAAATTTGGAGAATCAAAATGCGTTGTTGTGCTGTTAGCGACTCCATATAATGATAAATGGCATATTTTTGACTTTCATATTTTTTAGAACAGATAAAATTAAGTACTAAAATTCATCCCTCAACCATACTACTTAATGTTATCTGTTCTGGCTCATCCAATTTTTTGTTTCTAAGGAGTGAATTGGCGGCGGAACACCTATAAAGTAGCCGCAAAGATTACTGCGGCCAAAACCATTCGTATTTTTACCTCTGAGACCATTTAAAAGCTATAATTTATTCTTCATCTATCCCAGATAAAGAAACTTTAATTAATAAAATATGTGAAGCTTGTATAAAAATTAAAAATAAAAAAATTCTAAGAGTAATCACATAAGATTTGATGTTGAGGAGGGATTAAATTAGAATGTTGATTACAATTATCACCTAAAATAAATAACGTATATGCAAAGGTTGTTTCAAGCAGAATGGCGATTGCGTTTAATCACATCTCGCCGCCCAACATAAAAAAGTTCAACTCTAAATTTCTAACGGTAGGTTAGTTGTCTTTCATTTCGTCAATAAAGCACACTCATTTTGTTTTCCGCAGATCGCGCTTACGAATTGGAATATATTTTCCCAAAATATTGATTACTGTCAGATTCTTGGAATCAAGCTAATCGATAAAGATAAATCTCAATTTATAGATCTCAAAAATATCGCTTTGTAATTTTAATACAATTCTTGAAGAATATCAAAGGAAACATTCCCGATCCTTAGTGTTTGGTGACTTCATATTAATTTATTGGACTCATATAACTCTGATGTTAAAAAATATCAAGAAACTGTGCAATCCCTAGGGTACCTTTTTATAAATAAATTAGATAAGAAATATGCAACCCGAACCAAGAACTCGATTGACACGATTACAGACCACATTTTATCCGATATATTGTATTTATTTACAAGTACGATTTAAATATTTCTGATACGGCATTATAAGATCATAAGTTACTCTTTCTGCAGGTGACAAAAACGAAGATATCGAAAAAGCTAGAAGCAGCTTGGGCACACTTATTAACTAATTTAAATTGCAATGATTTCTTACTCCAGCTCTCCGAAATCATATCTCGAAATACGGAAACGTCACAAAAATACCCAATAAACGGACATGAAACTGGGCTAACCAGTGATATCAAAAGATTAATGAATGAAATAAACAAACTGTTAAAATTAAAGAAAATGTACCCTACAGATAATTACATAGCCCAGAAACATAAATCTATTAGTGTTGTTATAGCACGGAAAATCAAATGGATTAAAAAAAAACATTGCAACGACTTTATCTCTAAACATATAGATAAACCAAAGGAACTGAGGAATTATTTCAAAGAAATTATTTACAACAAAAGTCAGAGTAACTCCACAAAAATGTATCTACAAATTGGTGTTGACGTAATATCCAATCAACAGGAAGTGGCTGACCGATTTAATACATATTTTGTAAACGCCACGGCAGACATTGGAAGACATCTCCCGATTCTAACAATTGAAGATTTTAGATATTTTGAGTACCATGTATCATTTCCTCTTTCACTGCACCCGACTTGTGACAATGAAGTCAAAACTATATTGCTTGATCTTAAAGAAAACACTGCAACCGGAATAGATAAAATTTCTATAAAATTTTTAAAGCATACGTCAAATTATGTCATACCAGTGAAAACCAAATTTATTAATGAATCGATTGCTTTAGGTAGCTTCCCCAGTTCCTTGAAACAGGCATGAGTCACACCTTTTTACAAGTCTGGTATAATGAGATGGATTTGTCTAACTTCCGCCCAGTCTCCGTTCTTTCAAATGTTTCAAAAATCTTCGAAAAAGTTGTACTAGGGAGACTCAATAACTTTCTAGTTATTAATAGACTTATTGCGAACAACCAATTTGGATTCACTCAGAACTCCAATACTGCAGCTGCTTGTCTAAATCTTACTCACTTCCGAAGTAGAGCCTTTGAAAAACGGCAGTTCTGTGGTTGCTTATTTCTAGATTTACGCAAAGCATTTGGTTCTTTCCATCCAGATATCATGATGATTAAACTACGAAAGCTAGGCCTCACCGATGTTCAATTGAAATGGTTTCACAGCTATCTTTCAAACAGTGAGCAAATAAATCTGCTAGGTTAAATAGGGGTGATCCCCAGGGAGCTGTTCTTGCACCTTACCTGTTTATTTTAAAGGGTGGTTAAATTTTAAGGGCCGATGTTGATTTTGAATAAAACATAAATTATTTAGAAAATTATTGTCAATTCTTTTTATTATGATAATATGGTATGGTTCAATTATGTATGGAACAAAATATCGGCCAAATAGCCGCCGTGACCTCGGCGTCACGTGGAGGTGGTCCAAATGGTCCAAATTTTCAATGACGCTTAGGCATAATTGAGGTTCTATGCCGAATTATCTCATCCTTTAGCTCTTGAATTGTTGCTGGCTTATCAACGTGAGATATGCAATTGTTGGGCACGGCGACGAGTTGAGGTGGACGGCTATTGTACCACACTATCGCGAACAACAGCAATATTTTCTGCAGTACGAGCTGTACGAGCATGCACTGGTGTTTTAAATTGTCATACAGACCAGGTTTGCTCCAATTTTTGCACGATTTTTCCGATTGTACGCATATTTGGACGATTAAATTGACCGAAAAAATCACGAAGTGCACGATATGCATTTTGATTTGAACGCTCATTTTCATACTATGCCTAAATAACTTTAACGCGTTGCACGATTGTGTATCTTTCCATGGTTCAAATTGATTTAGTCTGAAATTGAGAAATGTCAAATTAAATGCAAAAAAAACTTGACGTTTAGGTGTGGTTCACATTCAACGTCGGCCCTTAAAATTTAACCATTCTTTATATATTAATGATATAACTTGAGATGAAGATATAACAATCAATGATATAACTTAAGCAGATGATGGTCTGCTTATGTACTCCTCGGAAGACATAACAGATTTATTGAGCAAAATGAATTCAGATCTGCGTGTTCTTAAAAACTGGCTTTATTTCAATCACTTTGCACTAAACCATAACAAAACAAAATACATGCTATTCGAAAACAAAACTTTGGATGAAAATGTATTAAAGAGAATTCCCATTACTTATGATTCCTTCGTAATTGAAAGAGTAAATAAGTATAATTACTTGGGTTTAATGAATAATAGGAAACTTAGTTGGTTTGAACACACTGAAAAAATAAAAAAACAATTTTGCCATATGTTTTTGCTATCAATCGGACAAAACATATACTGCCGAAGAAGTCCCTATTGCTACTGTACTATGCATACATTCAATCACGCTTAATATACCTAAGCCTGCTTTTTAGTGGTTGTGCATCGTATCGGCTAGATGAATTAGAGATACTACAAGAATGGACGTTGAAATATACATTGCATGTTTCTGTGCGATATCCTACTGAATTATTGCTCAAAGAATTCTCCTCATTGAGATTGCTCTTTCGCCGAGAATTGTTAGTTTTAGTTTACAAAATAGTTCATGAGTTAATCAAACACAATTTACTGTTAACAAGAATATTGAACATACATGGTTATGAAACGAGACGTCGTTCGCTCTTCCAAATAGAATTTTTCTCAAGCTCCGCATCAAGAAATAATGTTCTATATCGCGGCCTAACTAATTTTAATGCCTTAACCTGCTGAAATAAGAAAAAGTGCAACCCAAAATAAATTCAAAACGAAAGTTTATGAATATCTAAAAAGTGGAATTAATTAATGCTTCTATAAAGCTATAACACTGTGACTGTTAAATTTGTTATTAAAATATTTTACTATGTTACTTTTAAGGTAATATTGATATGATTTTTCTTATCTAGTAGATACAACATATTATAATTATAATTCGATAAATTGTAAAATTACATGGATATTATTGATTTTTTTTACACTAATTAACTATAAATGGAAATTAAATTAGAATAAATTAATTATAATACGTATGACCAGCTTATTAAATGGAGTTACGCTATAACCCTAGATGGCTCGAGTAACTTTAAAAAAAAAAAAAAAAAAGTATATATCTCTTATTATATTGAAGTATTGAAGTTATAAACTAGTTGGATTTAAAGATTGTATTTATTAATAAGTAGGTAAAATAAGTAATGTAATTTAACTTATCTAGTAAATTAAAAAAAAAAATGCTCCAACAACATTTTACATATTCATGGTATCCGCCACATGCTCGCCATATGTAACAGAAAATTATATATGAACTAAAAAAACTCTTTAAATGTTAATTGATCAACACTGCTAGACTAACTCGTCGACATTTAGAAAATTTTCTTCGACAGTAGTTCAACGGACGAAAATTGAAAAATATTATTTCCCACTGGGGGAATATCATAAATTAACACCACTAATTTTTACTGATAAAAGTGGTGATTTAAACAATTAAATATCACGCAGTTTTCAAATGCGTAAAAACTAATTTATTGCAATATAAAAACATAATTTAATTCTATGAAAAACTATAGAAATTATTTCTCCCATGCTGTTGGGAAAATTGAATTACAATCCATTCCACCACACTGTTATACAGTTCAACCGTCGTGCAAAATAGAAACTTTAGCTATGCATAGTAAAAAGTAAAAGTTAATGCATAAATTTTCTTTTCGAATACCTACATGTACGTCGGTATCGGAAAATGAGATGAAATTGATTTTCTTTTTAGTGTATACTCATGCATTATGTATATGCTTGGTCATGTGCGTCTTAAAATTAACAATAGGCGACATATAATGAATTTTTTGTATATGTATTCTACGCTTTAACCACATTTGATTTCAATAAGTTGGTCAAATAGCGATGGCGTATATACATCGAAGTAGCATGATAACATGAACTAATTTCATTTTTTTGTAAACAGTTTTATTGTAAATTACGCATGATCACGATATTGTCGAGAATGACGTCATGGAATACTTACACCTATCCCTAAAATTAAACAAATAATTCTATAGTCTTAATTTAATCTCTAATAGTCGTATAATACGGTTTTATTGCACACACACACGTATAGTCTGTATTAAAAAGCACATTGAGTTTTTATATTTTATACAAACACATACTAGTAGATATTAACGTAATATTCCCATTTTCATATTATGCCGTATCTTAATATATACTCGTATGTGGGAATGTATGTACATAACCGTGAATTATTTATAAATGAATTAGCTTTTATCATGCCATCATAGATCTGTGTACCGAATAATATCGTATACGAGAATAGCAAAAGAAAATCTGGTTTAATAGGTGTATGACGTAAAGCAATTTGAGACATATGTTTGATTTATAATTTTACATAAATATTAATTTTCCTAAAGTATTTTCGATTGCCTCGTTCGTATGTGTTTTAAAATATGTATGAGATTGTTTTATTGCTTTAGATGCGCATGTTGTTTTTTGGAATAATCCCTTAAATGGTAAATCTGCAAAAGTATAATGAGATTGATAGATAAAAACTACATAATGTACAATGTGTAGATGTGATTTTTAGCAATGATGTTTTTTAGCATGAGTCGTTGTCGTGTGGATAACTAATTTTCTTATCACACATTCACACATCACCTAGTTTTATTAATTTTAATAAATTTCCATACGAGACGCCTTGTTTTCGCTAATGAAATAAAATATTAAAGGCCATTTTTAATTAGCAGTTTTGGTTTCTGAATTTAATAAATAACTCAATAAAACTTTTCATCAAATCCAATCGATTAAGATGGCTCTGCCACGTTACAAGATCCCATTCAACGAATGATCAAAAATGTTTTCCATCAACAACCAGTTCAAGACCGTGACTGCGCTGGCGTGACGACGTCGAACAACATCTGCGTATGTAAGGATGTTGAAACTGGAGGACGAGAGCCATGGATTGAGACGGATAGAGGACCGTAGTATGCAGGCTGCAAAACCTTTTCAAGAAATGTTAAAGCCAGAGATAGAGAGCGGGGAAGAGAGAGATAGAGAGATGGCGAAAGAGAAAGATAGAGAGAAAGAGAGAGAGGAATAAAACTTTTCGTCATAGTTAGATTATTTATCGGTATTTTAGAAGTCGGTAAACCAGGTACGAGGTTTTCTCGTATCAAAAGGGTTTCATAAAACTTGTCCAGAGACGTTTAAATTATTCGAATTTGAGAACATGTTAAAACAGGTTCAAAAATACTAGTTCCATAAACTCTTAAAGGCAACCCCGATTCTGGTTTTTCTCATTTTGGTACTTGGAAACTTACCCTGGCGAAGTCACGATGCTCGCTTTGATTTTTATGATGATGAATTACTTTATGTGGGTAGTTACATCACAAACTTAAATGATATTGTATTCAGGCTTAAATTTAAACTGAACTGTATTTCTTTATATGCTAAAAATAATTCACTTTTATTTAATCCCAGTAAAAGCCAAGAATTATGTCTTTCTCGGAATAACTCATTCAACATTACATCCTCACTTTTTTTAGAAAACAATATATTCAGATTTATTTCCACAGTTAATAAGTTTGGCATATCGCTGAAGTTTAAAAAAAATACTTTTAAAATATCTCAGTGTGTCTTAAGTTCTTTTCGTAAATCTCGAGATCCCAATGATGACCGAAACAGGTCCATTGAAAATCAAGCTTTCATAGGAGCTTTTTCGTTTTTTGAAAAGTTTTATTTTTGTTTTCTGTATAATTCGGGGTTACCTAAGAATTTGTTTGAATTAAACTTGCATTCTAAGAATTAAGAAGGAACTCTGGTTCTTGTTATGATCAGAGTTGCCAAAAAAATTTTAATGAAAATTTACCAAATATCTCAAAATAAACAAATAGTAGTTCTTACTGTAAAACATCTATCAAACATGAACTTATGCATATAGGTTCCTTCCAATATAATTAACGTAAAAATTTACCCATTTTGGGGGGGAGAGAGGTGGTTGTAAGGCTGCAATGATGATATTAAAATTGTTATTAAAATATTTTTGAAAGAAAAGTTGTAGCTTATGAAAATATTTTTAATTTCAGATTCTGATTGTTCTTTTAACTGCTCTATTCCTTGTTACAAAAAAAGGTTTAAAAGTTGAAAGCCATGCTAGAAACATAAAATTTGACATAAAAGCTCTTTTTATCCAAAAATTGGCGTAAAAAATACTGATAGCTTCAGGCCAATTCGTAATGAGGCTCTAACACCGTACTGAAAGAATAAATTGTTTTTTATGGAGGACAATTGGAATAAATAACAAACTACAAGCGTGTTTTTAATTAATTCACGAATGGTACCTTCGTCCTTAATTTCCTTTGATTCTCTGTTCTGATTTTCTCGGGGAATTGGGAACATATTTTGCTGTAATTACAAATAATTCTCAAATATTACTCAAATTAATTCTCAAATATTACTGCACTAATTCTCAAATATTTATTTCTCATTCCAGAAATGCATATTCTGGTAGACTGGGAATAATTTTTCGGGGAAAATTTTTTATGCAGATATTTATAAACTAAAACACGTATTGCAACCTTATTGCAAGTTTAATTTATTTTTAAAATAATGTTTAAAAATTAGAAAATGTACAAATCAAAATTCCCCGAAAAAACAATGAGGAAAAATTAACGTCTAAAATGATTTAAAATGGCAATATTTTTTTCCCAATAAAAAAAATCCCAAACGCCAGAAAAAAAAAAACTTTGGGGAATAAAAAATTCTAAATGCTACAAAAACGTCACTAATGCATAATTCCCTGTTCCCGCGGAAAACCAGAATATGGTCATTGAACGTCCTTCAGGTTGCTCAAAAGCGATCAAATTTTATTCACGTAATTTTAAATAGGTTGCTTAAACATTTTATTTATACATATCACTGTTCGCCCAATATAACGGCAAAACCATTTACTTCACCATTTCGACCTCTAAATTACTCCCTTAGAGCGTGGGTAAATTGGTAGACTTTGTTTAATTATTTATAGTGAAATGTTCCTATGTGGGGAAGCTCATATTTAGTAGATTTTTTCCCTGCAAATTCCTTATTTTAGATGATTTTTCCTGTATTATAATTTACGCTAAGAGTTACCTAATTTAGATCGTTGTTAAAGCGTTTTAAGTACTTTATATATAAATCTTGGTCGCATTTGTCATACATTGGCGGCCATTACAGTACTCCTAGCAAAAATTGTCTTATCATACATTATTTAAAATATGTACATATATTCAAACTTCTGACAGAATTATTAAAATACAAAATTTTAAAATTAAAATTTTAAAAAAATTAATGCATAAAATTATTTATTGAAAACAGGAATCATTTGGAAACTTTATTTGTCTCGTGATCTCGCGACTACTTGAATATAAAATTTATGATACGAATTTGATACATTACGTTACATTGCGTAATCATTATTTTGTGCGATTACTTTCTCTGTAGTCACCGTAAAGATTATCGGTGGACACGAAAACTTCTCATAAATTTTCCCATACAAAAATTAAGATTTCACAAAATTGTGTACGGTAAAGGTTGAAAATCAATTTCAAATTGATCCTCGTCTTATCTATGTGACCAGAAAATACGTTTTTGAAATCGTTTATTATTGACTAAACACTTGATATGGCCACAAAATTGTATGTTTGTTTATATAAATACTCGTAATCCTTCTATGTGCTATATTCCCCATTCTAAATACAAACACCGTATTAAATTTATTCAGTATTGGTGTACGAGTATGTACTCAGGTTACCAAATAGTTAGCTATAGGTATATGTACTTGAAATGAATCGATAAAACTATTATTAGAAAATATTGAAAGGTGATAAAATTGGGATGTGATAATAATCAAATTGAAATAATAAACACCAACAGAAAAAAACGGTTTGTATTTCCCTGAAAATTTATTTTCGTGATCAGGGAAAATACAAATCATCCCTTCGAGTTAAGCAAAATTATATATAAATGTAACAAAAAAAAAAAAAGGATTTTCTATTTCGTTTTATTGTAATTCCATTTTAAATTCAACTTTATCTAATCACACACCGTTGTGAAAATTGGATTTATTTTTTTTTTTGTTGCCGAGGATAAATATAATATTTTTTTCTGTGTGTGTAGGTACACGGATTTTATAGTACATATTATTAAGGAACATGTTATTGACATAAAATGGTATATATACTTTTAAGTATGTTTTGTATGTGCCACATTTACGATACCACCGCAAAAACTGAGTCAATACATTACATAGGCAGAAATTGAAAAAGTTTTTCACTTATCATTTTAATATTGAAATTTAAAAAAAAAATTAACTTACCAAACTTTGAATATTGTGTTTTTATGTTTACGTTGTCTCTCGTTGCCAATTCATTTATGATTTGTATTTGCGTTTGGAAACATTTGAAAATTTAAATTTAATCCATTCTAGCATACTCATTAGCCCAAATATTATAAAAATGCTTGGAGTTTAATCCTCACAAGGAAACCAGTATTTCGGTCCTGTGGAAAATCGATACTTTTCACAAAAGTCTTAACGACGGAAATATGCTGATCATACATTAATCTTTAACATTTAGAATTTCAGCATTGCCATGAGATTTTTTAAAAAAGGTGTAAAAGCAAATGTTACTGAAAATTGGATTATCAATACAAATAAATAAATCTCATTTTTAACGGTAAACTGGATTGGATGAAGTTAGACCATTTTGTGAATTGCTGTATCCCATGTTTATAGTGAGGCGGTAAAAGTAAACACCTGCTCCAAATAAATAAATTAAAAGCTACAGGGTTAAAAAAACATTGCAATAATTACATATAGGAAGTAAATATTTCTATTGCTTTGAATGTTTTGTATAGGAGTTTAGTTAAAACATAAAATACATTTATTTGATATCTAGATACAAATGATAAAATGAAATTTAATTATGCTGCACATTGCATGTTATCTTAATTATTTATTGGCTCATTAAACAAACAAATTTTTACAAGCACGAAGTGAATATTATTGTTCATTGAGCAAAATTGAATAAAACAACTACATACGAAAATGTTTTATTGACTGAAGTATCTTTGAAACGTTAACTGCAATTATTCACGAATCAGATATGATTGCAAAAATTACATGCAGAAAGTGAATCCTTCTATCGCTTTGGTAAATTGTTTAAAAGAGTTAAATTAAAACACAAAATTCATTTATTTGATGTCTAGAATCAAGTGATAAAATGTGTTCTTAATTATGTTGTGCATTGCATGTAAACTTAACTATTTATTATCTCATTAGACAATCAAATTATTACAAGTAGGAAGTTAATATTATTGTTCATTTAGCAAAATTGAATAATACAATCACATACAAGAACGTACTATTGACTGAAGTTTCTTTCAAACGTTAACCGCAATATATTCACGAATCAGATATGATTGCAAAAATTACATGCAGGAAGAGAATCCTTTCATCGCTTTGGTTGAGTCATTAAAAGCTACATTTATTTGCAATCAAAGTTGAAGTGTCAACACTTGATAAAAACATTTTATTTAGCACTTGTTTTTAATTCGCAAAAATAAAATTTTTGAAAATTTTAATTAAAAAATTGTTTAAAAATTTTAAAAATCATTCGATCGATTTTGACTTCCTTTTTTCATTTATTTTTTGCTTTTTTGTGCTCTACATAACAAAAATTTTACTTTTACAAATCAGTAGATACTCCTGATGATGACCTATCAAGTCGAGATCGATCGAGTGGTTTTTTAAACTTTTTGAACAATTTTTTAATTAAAATATTCAAAAATCTAATATTTGCAAAATAAAAAACTATTGTTCAATAAAATGTGTTTAATAAGTGTAAGTGTATTTCGCAAAGTGCCTACGGCAAATAGCGTAAAAGTATTAAAGATTCAAAAGGCGTTCTTAATTATGTTGCATTGCATTAAATCTTAACTTTTTATTGGCTCATCAAACAAACAAATTATTACAAGCAGGAAGTGAATAATATTGTTCATTTAGCAAAATTGAATAAAACAACCACATACAAGAATGTTTCTTTACTGAAGTGTCTTTCAAACGTTAGCTGCAATAAAAAAGTTGGTCAACTCAAGACATAAATTTTACAAGCTACAGAGAAATATCCTAATAATGATTTCTTCTTGAATTCGTTGAAAGCGTTATTTAAATCACGTATTGTGTTTATAAGAAGTTATACTTTACCTGAACATTTCGTGAAAACATGACCAATCCAAAATTCATGTGGAAGCAGATTTAATTGAAACTGTGTAACGAACGACCCGCCTTGGAATCGCCCGTTAGCAGATGCCCAGGAGTCACCACCAGCAGCATTTGGCCGGCTATCGCGCAGTCTGGCGTGGGGTTATGATGGTGTCCTTCCTGGGTCTTGTTGCTGCTATTGAGAACAACTACTTACCTCATTTTACTCGAACACACACACATGCTGGTCCCACTCATCCCCCGAACTGATTAGAATTAAAACATCATTCCTTTAATTGTACCCATTTTTAACAAATTACATATATATATTTTCATTACGTATTGATTGAAATTATAGGATTGTTACATTAATCATTGTGGGTTATGGAATTTACACATTCATATAAAGAATTGGATATAACCAACAAGTTTTTTTCTTGACTCGGCGCACGAATACAACCCCCGCGGTGAATACCCTCGAGCTCGCTGGTTCCCACCGACCTGTAAATAAAGACAAGAAAAAAAAAACCTGCGCAACCGCAGTCGACGGTATTAGTACAAACAATTATTTTTCCGTTTGGAACAAACCAAAACAATTAATGTAACGACCTTGACAAAATTAAACAAGAGAAAATGGATACTGATTATGTTCAATACACACGCCGCCTGATCTGCTACAATTCCGATTCACGTGTGTCAAATGATTTACTCGTTCCTCCGTCTGCTTCTAAGTTGTCCCACGTTGAGGCAGGATTGCTCGTAAGCTAGATTTAATCCGCTGCTGGTGGATTCTAGGCAGTATCCCACTTAAGATCCGCCGGTTTATCACGATCGGGTGTGTATAGAGCGTTTATACGGTAAGTCGTAGGGTGGCGGGTTGTATCGGTATTTCCGCACAATAAGTATAGAATATAATAATTTTTTTTGTTTACCCAACACTACACTGTTACACCACGTAAACTGCAAATTTTTGTCCGCTCGTATATTTTGTGTCGTCGATGCGGTTCTATCTGGTGGTGGGTGTGGTTGTCTTGACCCCAATAACTTGTGTTATTTGCACTTTGTTTACACTTAGTACACTTAGCTTACACACTTGGGTATTATCCCGTTTACCCGAACAATTTCCTATTATTTTTCGTTTTATCACAAAGCTACTTTAATAATTTTTTTGAGACAATTTAATTTGGCGTCCAAACTTCTCGGGTGTCGATCTTTTTCTCTCCCAGTTTTCTTTTTTCCATCACCTTTTGTAGCTGTCAAAAAAAATTTATTAATAATCTCCACTACGAATTTGAAGTATTGAACGAGCATCCCTGCCATCTATTACCGAATAGCTCAAATATGTTGTCTGCCACTATAGCAGTGCAACAGTGGTATTCCATAGTGCAATGGACGCGTAATGGGGGGGAAAAAAATTGCCAAACAAATATATAACGAGTCAATCGTTACATCGTGGGGAAGACTCATGCCTTGAGATGTCTCATCAGCCGGGCTATAATAGAACAGGGGCATTTCCCTCAATGTCGGATTTTGAAATGGAATCATGTTATGTGGGATCGTTTTTATTGGTGGATATCTTTGGCATGGTAAATGCCAATGGTTTTGCCTGCTGCATCTTCTAATTGGTAAGCTACGTGTCCCACGCGTGCTTTGACCACAGCTGGAGTGAACTTCGGGGCTAGTTTCGCTGAGAAACGGTTTGTTGCACAGCTTTGTGGGAATGTTCTCAGGTACACCTTTTGGCCTACAACAAAATCGCGTAGTTGGCTCCTCGCGTTGTACATCCGCTCGTTCTTCACATGCGCCTTTCGTAGCTGTTGTAATACGGATACACGTACTAATTCCAAGCGTGCTAATTTCGTAGTTATTTGAACGTCATTATCACCTTCGCAACCCAGGACTCGCCGAATTTCGTAATCTTGGCCATGCCCACTATAGCGCTGGCCGAAAACCAGGTAATGTGGAGAGAATGAAGTGGAGCTGTGCACCACGTTTCGCAGCATTGACCCAATTTCTGGTAAGAATCTATCCCATTCCACATGATTCTCTCCAAGGTATGCTCTAATGCAAGCTAGAATAGTTCGGTTCGCACGTTCGGACGTATTACATTGAGGTGCATGGAAGGGAGTTTTAATGTGTTTTATGCCAAATCCTGCAATTAGATTACTGAACAAATGAGATAAGAACTGCTTACCATTATCCGTAATTATGAACTCGGGTACTGAATATACATTGAAGACTTCGTCTTTTAGGAATTCGCACATCGTTGCGGCTGACGCTTCTCTCATTGGTTTTAATAGAACATATCTAGAAAATTGATCCAAAACGATTAGGATATAGCAATTGCCCTTACTGGAGCGGGGATATGGTCCTAAAAAGTCCAAGTAGAGTTGTTGAAACGGCCGGATGCTCTCTCGATATTCACCCATATTTGGTCTCGTTCGATAGTTTACGGCCTTCGATAATTTACATGGCTGGCAGTTTTGAATATATGTTTGAACGTCTTTCATCATTCCAGGCCAAAAGAAGTATCTTTTCAATAGTTCCACCGTTTTTGAAATACCCATGTGTCCACCAGACAAATTGGTATGGGCCTTTTCAAGTAAAGCTGGGATTGCACGAACGGGTACAACTAACTTCCAATGGGGCAATTCTGCTTCCTCACAATATCTCCACCCTGTTGCTGGACAGATTAAAATTTTGCCATTCTCTATCTTAAAATTGGTTCTACCATTCGTCGTGGTTTCAATCTTTCGTATCCTTTCCAAATATTCCTCATCCATAAAGTAAGGTGAATCTACTTCGATCCAGGGTGTGTTATTCCATCGATCGTCTATAGTAATCGGTTCGGCAAGGAAAGCTTCACAGAAAGCTCGTGACAGAGCGTCTGGTACCACATTGAGGGTACCCTTACAATGTTCGATTTTGAATTTGAATGCCTGGAGTTTGAGGCTCCACCTGGCCAATCGACCCGACAAATCGGATTGGGACATTAGCCATTGGAGACTCGCATGGTCGGTTATAAGGGTAAATTCAGATCCTTCGATATAAGGACGAAATTGTTTAATACAAAGGACGGCCGCATAGCATTCCAACTCTGTGGTGGAATATTTGCGCTGCGCACCATTTAGTTTTTTTGAGTAATATGCTATAGGGTGTTCCACATTCCCTGGTCGTTGGAATAAAACTCCTCCCACTCCGACAGACGAGGCATCAACCTGAACGAAGAAGGGGAGTGCATAATCAGGATGCACTAAGACTGGAGTAGTAGTGAGGAGGGTTTTTAACTCATCGAACGCAACTTGAGCTTTTTCGGTCCAAACGATGGATTTTTTTGATTTGAGGAGATCGGTCAACGGAGCAGCTACTGAGGAATAGTTGGGTACAAACCGCCTGTACCATCCGCTCATGCCTAAAAATCTTCGCAGCGCCTTGGTGGTCACTGGTTTTGGAAAGCTTGCGATTGCTTGAACTTTCTCCGGATCTACTCTGATACACCCTTCACCTACAATATGCCCCAAATATTTAATGCGTTTCAACACAAAATGGATTTTCTCGACGTTAATGGTAAGGTTAGCCCTCCGCAACCAACAAGCCACGAGTCGCAGAAGTTCGAGATGATCCTCAAATTGACGAGACGTAATCAGAAGGTCGTCCAAATATACGAATACTCTGTCGTGATACTCGTGGGGGATCACTCGATGCATCAATCGACTCATGGTTTGCGGCGCGTTACATAACCCGAAAGGCATCACAGTGAACTGATAAAGAGGCCTACCAGCCACCGTAAAAGCAGTTTTAGGTTTTGTATCATCGTCGAGTGGGATCTGCCAGAATGCATCTTTAAGATCCAAACTGGATATGTATTCGGTGTGATCCAAACGACTCAGAATCCCTTCAATTAGCGGTAACGGGTAGGCATCCTTAACAGTTACTTCGTTGATCTTCCGAGCGTCCAGGCATAACCTTACCTTCCCGTTCGATTTCCTTACCAACGTAACCGGAGAAGACCAAGAACTAGCCGATTCCTCTATTACGCCTAGTTCAATCATCCGATCTAATTCGGTGTATAGAAGTTTTTGGATAGCAGGTGAAATGGCATAATGTCGCTGCTTAACAGCCTTCGCGTTTTGTGTGTCGATGCTATGACATAACAGATTAGTACGCCCCAAACCGAGTTTAACCGAAGAGGGAAACTGTTCGATTATACTGTTTAATTGCCGCTGTTGTGACAAACTCAAATTATGGGTTGCAAGTAACCCATCAGGATCGTTTACTTGGGGTTCGGGGATGGTTGAGTTTACCAATGACTGGGGTGCTGTTAACTCCGAGACTTGTATGGTTAGATTGAACAGTTTGAAAAAATCCACTCCTAAATATAATGTTTGAGATAAGTTTGGCGCGAGAAAGAATTTCATACGTTTGTTTGCGTTGTTGAACGTAACATTTAAAACTACATACCCGAGTAAGCGTTCCTTTGAGCCATTCGCCGTAGTGATAAATGACGGAAAATTGTGAAGCTTAAGATTCTGAGTTCTAACAAAATTATGGCAATCCCTACCTAACACACTAACATTAGCGCCAGAGTCGAGAAGACCTCGAAAATTTTTGTTATTTAAGAGAATGTCGAGATATGGCCGATCATCTGAATTAGAATAGTTGGACATAACGGAGTCGCAGATAGCCCGACGAAGATGTCTCCGTGTTTTAAAGAATACATAGGACCGATGGAATTTATGATTTTGCTGACTTGTGCATTTTGATATAGAATTTTGTTGATGAGAGGTTGCGACACCACCTTCTACCATTACGATTTCCTCCGCGGAATCTGGTATAATTCCGGATCTACCTGGTTCCAGGTCAGCGACTGACATGGGTGACGTTCTAAGTACGTCCAGTACCACTCGGAGGCGGTGCCGGTCAGAATATTACCAAGATGATCAATTAGGTTCTTGAGGGTAAGATTGG
The DNA here is from genome assembly GCA_932526605.1 of Nephrotoma flavescens. Classification (NCBI taxonomy): domain Eukaryota; kingdom Metazoa; phylum Arthropoda; class Insecta; order Diptera; family Tipulidae; genus Nephrotoma; species Nephrotoma flavescens. The sequence goes on along the minus strand of OW052220.1, from coordinate 86,280,670 downwards.
AAGCCTGTGCTAAAAACTCCAATCTGAACAGAAATCTGTCAACAGGGAGGTCCTGAATAGTTCCACCAAACTTCAGATTCCAGGAACTGATTATTCTGGAAACAGAGTTTTCACGTGTTTTATGGTCATATGTTTGTCCTTGTGGAGAAGCGTAAATCGGTTGCGGGTGCGACGTCGGTACTTTTGGTATATAGTAGTGATCGCGTATTTCGTGACCCGGATAGTTGTTTCCTTGAATATTATAATCCTGAACCGGTTGTGAGTTTAACTGAGACGTGTCGTAATTTAACAATGTCTGGAACCGAACATTATTGGTGTTTTGAGTGAATGTTTCACAAGCAGATGGGTGGCGTGGACGCATCCACCTATACCTGGCGTCTTCTAGTGAAGTTCCGTACCTATCTCGTGTAATATTCTGTAAGAGTAGCTTAGGTTCTTCCAATAGAGATTCATTTCTATTATTGTCAACTTTTGTAGTTGGAATTTTTACGTGATTGGATGAACTTGGAGGGTCCTCAAAAGGATTATAAATGTTGGTCATAACCTGGTCATCAAATTTGAATTTGATGGTTTCCTGCTTTCTAGGACTAATATTTAAGTCGGAAGGATTTACGTGTTCGGCCCTCGCTTGACTACTTCTTGACATTGCCTGCAAAGGATCCAATTCAGAAAGGTCGATGGTCGCAGCACGGGTATTACTCTCTGTTACTTGATTATTAGGTAAAACTAAGGAACATGACGAACTAGAATCATAAGGGACTAATGGAAGTAAAATATCTACCGGTGGACTACCGGTGGATTATTTTGTATAATGTTAGCTTCCGATTTTTCCTGATGATTGCCGAATATAACACTGTCGGTCTCTTCTAAATCGTGTAAGATAGGTCTTTCTATCGATTCAACTACTGCACAACATTTGGCTAATAAATCCGAGATTGATCGAGCCAAACTATCTATATTCAAACTTTGGAGTCTGCGAACACGCTCGCGATAATGTACGATTCTTGACTTCACATTTTCCATTTGTTGTTCTGTGAGAGTAATAGAAGAATTCAATGGAGTGTAAATTCTCTGTACTTTAAGTGAACACAGTTTGAGATCGTACTCTGGATTATTAACAGCTTTCAAGTGAGGTCGGGATGGTATGAGAATTGGGAATGACTGTTCGGACTGCAATTTTGCTTTTAGCATACTAATCGAAAGATTTGTAATGGGAATGTGGCGAATTTCGCACTCTATATGGAACTCTTCTGGTTCCAAAAGACTTGGATTCATAGTGGAGTATGCCATATTTGATAGACTCGAAGGTAGACCTGAACGGTAAATAAGGTGCTCCTTACGACGAGGAGGAATAAGTTTATAAATTAATAAAAATAGTACGAGGTACTATCAAAAATTATAAGGGGATAATTAAGTAAAGATAAATAAATTTCGATAAAAAAAATTACGACTATTTTAATAAATAACAACCGAAATATAATCAAATAGGGTGGAATAATTAGCTTTGATTTGAATAACCCACACCAAAATGATTAGTTACCAAATAATTAGGGAATAATAAATAATAGAAATATGCCGACTGTGATTTAACGTGATGACACGAGAAGTAATTAAATAAATATATAACAAAACAAATTGTAATAACTAAATATGTTTTACTTATAACTAAAGGGACAAGTAAACACCTAGGACTCACGTTTATAATCGTTTATCCTTTTAAATTTTAATTCTAAACTCACCAACAAATATTATCGAAGAAAAATAAACCAAAATGTGCACTTTGAAATACTTGTATTTTTATGTTTGATACTTCAGGAGACGAGTGACTGACTGCATGTGTGTGTGCGCGTGTGCAATAAGTTTCAAAATCTAAAAAAAATTAAAGAAATGAAAGGTTAATTTCGACAAATAATAAGAAAGTCGATCAGGAAATAACTGAGATATATGCTCGTACTTCCGAAATTAACTTCAAATTAGAAAACTATACATCGTAATCAAAAAAAATTATCTGTCGTATGTGAGTTACTCGAGATAGATAACGATGCACGTTCGAAAAAAAAAAATTTGTTGATCGGTATTCACACCCTAATTGTTTACTGAAAAATTCAAACTAATAAGGATATTAACCGTAACGAGAATGCGAATAGCGATAACAAATTGATGAAAACAATTGCGGTAATTCAAACATGTCCACGTTGTTATAATGCAAATTCAAAGACAAGATCGCCGATAATGTATTCCAACTGGACATGATGAACCACTCAACTGTAATTAGACAAATGGTAAAATAAAATATAAGTGTACAGAAAATTAAATTTCACATGTGCTTTTAGCTCGATTCTTAACTCGAAAATAAAATCACTGACCTTGATATAAGAATCTGCAAACACATGTAAACAAAAATTAAGTAATAACTGCAAACAAGATTTACGTTAAGAAATACCGTTTCTGACCCGGTTGGCCGCTACTTTAACAAAGCTATAATAAAAAAATTATAATTATTACCACGTTTTGATGTACCGTATACCGTGTTTGGGCGCCACTGTAACGAACGACCCGCCTTGGAATCGCCCGTTAGCAGATGCCCAGGAGTCACCACCAGCAGCATTTGGCCGGCTATCGCGCAGTCTGGCGTGGGGTTATGATGGTGTCCTTCCTGGGTCTTGTTGCTGCTATTGAGAACAACTACTTACCTCATTTTACTCGAACACACACACATGCTGGTCCCACTCATCCCCCGAACTGATTAGAATTAAAACATCATTCCTTTAATTGTACCCATTTTTAACAAATTACATATATATATTTTCATTACGTATTGATTGAAATTATAGGATTGTTACATTAATCATTGTGGGTTATGGAATTTACACATTCATATAAAGAATTGGATATAACCAACAAGTTTTTTTCTTGAATCGGCGCACGAATACAACCCCGCGGTGAATACCCTCGAGCTCGCTGGTTCCCACCGACCTGTAAATAAAGACAAGAAAAAAAAAAACCTGCGCAACCGCAGTCGACGGTATTAGTACAAACAATTATTTTTTCCGTTTGGAACAAACCAAAACAATTAATGTAACGACCTTGACAAAATTAAACAAGAGAAAATGGATACTGATTATGTTCAATACACACGCCGCCTGATCTGCTACAATTCCGATTCACGTGTGTCAAATGATTTACTCGTTCCTCCGTCTGCTTCTAAGTTGTCCCACGTTGAGGCAGGATTGCTCGTAAGCTAGATTTAATCCGCTGCTGGTGGATTCTAGGCAGTATCCCACTTAAGATCCGCCGGTTTATCACGATCGGGTGTGTATAGAGCGTTTATACGGTAAGTCGTAGGGTGGCGGGTTGTATCGGTATTTCCGCACAATAAGTATAGAATATAATAATTTTTTTTGTTTACCCAACACTACACTGTTACACCACGTAAACTGCAAATTTTTGTCCGCTCGTATATTTTGTGTCGTCGATGCGGTTCTATCTGGTGGTGGGTGTGGTTGTCTTGACCCCAATAACTTGTGTTATTTGCACTTTGTTTACACTTAGTACACTTAGCCTTCACACTTGGGTATTATCCCGTTTACCCGAACAATTTCCTATTATTTTTCGTTTTATCACAAAGCTACTTTAATAATTTTTTTGAGACAATTTAATTTGGCGTCCGAACTTCTCAGGTGTCGATCTTTTTCTCTCCCAGTTTTCTTTTTTCCATCACCTTTTGTAGCTGTCAAAAAAAATTTATTAATAATCTCCACTACGAATTTGAAGTATTGAACGAGCATCCCTGCCATCTATTACCGAATAGCTCAAATATGTTGTCTGCCACTATAGCAGTGCAACAGTGGTATTCCATAGTGCAATGGACGCGTAATGGGGGGGAAAAAAAATTGCCAAACAAATATATAACGAATCAATCGTTACAACTGATTTAATTGAATTGAAAATTCATGACGTCATCACTAATGACGTTGGTTGTGGCTACCCAATTTGCTGAATTAAATATTACTCTTAGGTCATTAGCTCTTATTACTCTTAATATAAATATTACTCTTAGGTCATTAGCATACGTAAATGACAATGAGATTAAATTTACAATTGAAAACTTAGAGACAAATACTTCAATGGGTTATTGACGAGAAACATTTTCCAGGTTTTCTGAAAATTGCAAGAGTAACATCAATTTTTAAAAGTGGAGATAGAGTCAGAAATTATCGTCCCATTTCAGTTCTGCCGATTGTGAGCAAAATTTTTGAACGGATTATCTTAACTCGAATAGTTAACTACTTTGATTAGTACAAAATCATACATAAAAACCAATTTGGATTCTGCAAGACCAAAAGTTCAGCGTCGGCCACCGTGAATTTGATTGAAATTCTTTATGGGCAAATAGAACACCGAAAAACCACTGCATGCATGTTTTTCGACCAAATGAAGGCATTTGATTGTGTAGACCACCATATTATTTTACGGAAACTAGGTTACTATGGATTTCACGATAATGTTATCAAACTAATTGGCAGCAATCTATCTGACAGATTACAATATGTAAAAATTGGTAACTGCAATCTGAGAAACATAGTTTACATTGTGGTGTCCCCCAAGGATCGATTCTAGGTCCAACTTTATTTTTAATTTACATTAATGAAATATTTGAAATTAAATTATATGGTAATGTACAACTATTTGCGGAGCCATTATTTATGGATGTAAGAACAGCACTGAACTAAAACATCAAATGTATTCGGATCTACAGGAAGTATTGAAGTGGTTGTACAATACCAAACTGAAACTAAATTTTCATAAATCAAAGTCTTTATCTTTCTATCTACAAACACAAAAGGCAAATATATTTAATGAAATAACCGTTCAGAGCTTAAGCATCAAACGAACTCAAACTATTACCTATCTAGGTCTCAAAATAAACTCTCATTTATTTTGGACGAATCATGTTAATTCCTTGAAAATAAAAATTTCTCCTTTTATTGGAGAGTGTCGATATATTCCTGAATGTCTGACTTACAATTTTTATTTTAGTTATATTCATTCGCATCTAATTTATTTAATCCAGATATGGGGTTCTACGAGCAAATATTTTCTGAATGACCTTCAAATATTACAAAACAAATCACTAAGAGCTATAAAACATCTTCCATCCCGTACATCAACAAAATTACTTTATAACGAAAATATTTTACTGATTATTAAACTCATAGAGTTTGAATACGTTATTACAATCTACAAGATTAAACTTGGTATCATGAAATCAAATATTGATCTAACGACTAATATTGAATTAACCAATAGAGCTAAGAGAATCCAAGAATATAATTTGCTACACAACAATTTGCTGTAGTTGTTTTAGAGTAGCTTGTTTTCGATTTAATATTACCTTCATCATACGATCCTTTGTTTTTTTTCGATAGAGTATATAAAAATTATCTAGTGTATATTATATGGTACATATAATGTGTGATTGACATTTCGTCAGCTTTATTTGTAATTAAGTTACCTTTAAAATTAATATTTTCCTATGTACAATTTTTATTTTTTTTGAAAAAAAGTAAAAGAAATAAAAAAATATATCCACGAATAAGATAAGATTACAATTATTATATGCAGGAATTGAATTCTTGTATTGCTTCGTTTGTATGTGTATTAGAGTTTAATTAAAACACAAATTACATTTATTTGATATCTAATTTCAAGTGTTGAAATGTGTTCTTAGTTATGTTGTACATTGCATGTAACCTTAAATATTTATAGCTCTTTAGACAAACAAACTATTACAAGCAGGAAGTGAATATTATAGATCAATGAGCAAAATTGAATAAAACAACCACATACAAAAATGTTTTATTTACTGAAGTACCTTTCAAACGTTAACTGCAATATATTGATGAATCAGATATGATTGCAAAATTTACATGCAGGAAGTGAATCCTTCTGCCTCTTGGGTTAATTGTTTAAAAGAGTTTAATTAAAACACAAAATTCATTTATTTGATGTCTAGAAACAAGTGATAAAATGTGTTCTTAATTATGTTGTACGTTGTTTGTAAACTTAACTATTTATTGGCTCATTAGACAAACAAATTATTACAAGCAGGAAGTCAATATTATTGTTCATTTAGCAAAATTGAATAATACAATCACATACAAGAACGTTCTATTGACTAAACGTCTTCCAAACGTTAACTGCAATTTATTCACGAATCATATATGATTACAAAATTTACAGGCAGGAAGTGAATTCTTTTATCGCTTTGATTGAGTCTTTAAAAGAGTTTGATTAAAACAGAAAAATTCATTTATTTGATATTTAAGTTCAAATGATAAAATGTGTTCTTATATTTTGCACATTGCATTTAATCTTAACTGTTTATTTGATCATTAAACAAACAAATTATTTCAAGCAGGAAGTAAATATTTAGCAAAACAGAATAATACAACCATATACAAGAATGTTATATTGGCTGAAGTTTCTTTCAATCGGTAAGTGCAATATCAGATATGATTACAAAATTACATGCAGGAAGTGAATTCTTCTATTACTTTCTTTGTATGTGTATAAGAGTTTATTTAAACCAGAACTTCAACGAAACATATTTAATTTAATGTTTCGGTCCCTTATGTCAAATCATTACATGAGAAATTAAGTTTTTGTATGAGAAAATTCAATTTAAAATTAGTTGTGAAATCACATATAAATTTTGGCAACACACTTTATTCGAATCTTAAAGATCATACTGTGATAGGTAAAAAAGCTAATGTTGTATATCAGGTTCAATGTACTTGTAATAAAATATATAACGGACAAACAAAACAATTGTTATCTACAAGATTTTGCCAACTTAAAATAGACGCTCAAAACATAGGTAAAGGTAAACTTAATGGTGAAGTTGCAAGTGCCTTATCAACACATTTGTATAATAGTAAGCATGATATATTTTTAGATATTGTTCAAATATTAGAACAAGAAAAAAGTCTTTCAATTAGACGTGTGTTAGACATGCATATGTATTAACCATCACGTAAGTGAAGAAAAAATATCTTAATTTGACTGATTAACTTATTTTTCCACGTTCGTCCAAGTTGTAAAACATCTTATTTTTAAGTATGATGGTAATCTATACCCATTGAACTAGAAGTTCTCATAAAATTTAAAATTTTATTGGGAGTAAAAAATACAAAAATAGACGTCTAAAAAGACAAAAGGTACGCGGGTACCCACACATTAGGGTTAAAAAGACATATATATGTATTAAAAAGAATCTCGAAAGTATGAATAAACAACACACCTCGCCTCAAGTGCAAACGGGTTGACCAAAATGGCAACGAAAACGGCAAACGGGGTTTTGTTGGCAATTAATAGTACATTAAAACCCCGCTTTCGGTGAAATCCTAGCTGATCATTTTTTCGAGATTTTCGCATTTTCGTGATTCTTGATCACAATTAATCGATTCTGTCCCAATTATTTGTGCTTTTTATTTTCCAAGATTTTTATGCTGTATATATATGGTTTTTGGGGTCACTGGACCCGCATATGATAGGCATTTTAACTGAAAACGGGCCAGTTGCCCACTATAGGCAACTTTTGGTCATTTTTTGCAGTTTTTTTTTTGACTTTTTTAAAGCTGCAAACAATAATCAAAAGTTTCCTATAGTGGGCAACTGGCCCGTTTTCGGGCCAAACGCCTATCATATTCGGGTTCAACGACCCCAAAAACCATATATACAGCTTGGAAATCTTGGAGAATGAAAATCTTCGCTTCTGTGAAATCTGTCATCACAATGAGGCTTCTTGCCATTGATATTCTTTGTGCAGAAAAGTGTGTTTGTGTTTGGTGTGTGTGTGTGTGTGTGTGTGTGTGTGTGTGTGTGTGTGTGTGTGTGTGTGTGTGTGTGTGTGTGTGTGTGTGTGTGTGTGTGTGTGTGTGTGTGTGTGTGTGTGTGTGTGTGTGTGTGTGTGTGTGTGTGTGTGTGTGTGTGTGTGTGTGTGTGTGTGTGTGTGTGTGTGTGGGTGCGCGCCTGTCCTTGTGTATGTACAGATACCAATACATGTGAAAACGCAACCTAGCTCTTTTCGTAATCAAAACAAAGAAAGTTGATTATGGTAATCGCCGCTATGCAGCGCATACTCCAGCGGGCAATATAAAATCTAAACTGTTTACAAGTAAACTAAACTGTATATCTAAACTGTAGAGCAAGATTGCGCTGCCTATAATTTTCATGTTTTACATTGTTTATCATCAGTAACAAGTATTTTATTGAGGAATCTAGTTATTTTTGTCTCCAAGATCATGAACGAAAATATTATATCAACTCACTCAAATAGACAATGTGACCACGAAGAGAATAGATTCAAATTATGTGCACCGTGTGGTAGCAAGATTATTTTTGGCGGCCGTCGCAAATCACAGTTTTCAATCACTCAAAAACTTGCCGATTTAATAAAAAAATTTATAAACGCTTAGTTTGACGCGTCGAATTCTCGATTTCCCACGAGCATTTGTGTTACTTGTAGACATACTATAACAGAATGGGAGAAAAGTGATATGCAAAGACCACTTCCAAGAATACCTAATTATGAGGACATTAAATTAACAAAAGAAACCAGAACCAGAACGACTTTTGAGTGCAATTGCTTTATATGCTTAGTCGCAAGATCCAAAGGTCATTCTAAATTAGTCAAAGGCAAATGTCTCGTACGCCAGTTTAATACTATAATCGATGAAACTTGTGGTCTGTATGGAGCTGTGTCAAGTGGTCAAGTGTCTTCTGCATCAAGTGGTCAAGTGTCAACTGTGCGAGATAATGCTGAAAAGAAACGTCCAGGAACATTTGCTGTGATTGTTTTCAACAAATTGGGAGAGGTGTGCATCATTCTTGCGGTGGAGGTTCTTCTTTCTCCAGCGCTCGAGAAAATGTCTTAAGTCTAGTGGAAAAATTACCAGAGAAACAACAAAATCAAGTAGTAACATCGATTTTTAAAAAAAGGAGGTCAGACGAAAGTACCATGGATGGTGACATTAATTTAAATACCCTAGGGTCTCAAATGAGGGTAACTTTGAATAAAAAGGTTCAAAAGGAATTCGTTTTTACTACCAGGGGCTTGGACAAATTCCAAGCAAAATTCCAAGCAACTATTGGCGCATCTCAAAATCAGATGAATAAGATGACTAACTTCATTGCTGGAAAAAAAATCGATTCCAAAAGATTACAGACAACATATGCGTGAAAAATCAAGTTCATTGGCAGATATTTATAAAGAAGCTGTTTGCCCGTTCGAAGCTAAAGAAGGTATGGTTGATAGACCTATTGTATATGCGAATGCATCAAATCTTCTTGATGCAATATTTGAGAATCGCAATGTTAAAGCCATCCAGAATGCGAATATAAAATTGATGGCAGATGGAGGGCAAGGCTTTTTTAAAATATCTATAGGAGTTTTGACAGAAGAAGAAGAAGAATCTGATCAATATTTAGACGAACGTAAAAGAACTCAATATTATACTGGTGGAAGTGTGTCCAAAAACTGGAATTTAAACAGCGTTTACAGATTAATTATATTGTCAATTTTTCCTCAAATAAAGGAAACTTACGAAAATGTAAAGAATTTGAATTGACGAAGGTCAACCAGATACCCTTCAAATTCAGCTCTGACTTGAAGCTTCTACTATGGACAGCAACAGCAACATATCCTTGCCCCTACTGTTTCATCATCGCTTAACTTTGAATTTATATCGATTCAATCAGTTCAATCTTTATATTAATTTTATGTCCTTTGATGCTGAAAATAATCCCAAAATAAATTAAATGATTTATATAATTCACTTTTTATGTAACGGACATTATACAAATTAATTTTATTTAATTTTGAATGATAAACAAGGATTCCACATTTTTCTCATTTATTGTGTGGGTGGTAATCTTTATAAGTTTTTCAGAAGAAATCTTATCGATTTTTAACTTGCTTCTGGGTTTTGTTACGCATAAATCAACAATTAACACACTAAGTAATTTTATATTACATACTTATTGTTCGCTTCACCTTTTTTCTGGAGTAGGTACTCCAGATATGTATTAGGATTATACTGAACCTAAGTACTTTATATATAATTCTAAATAAGAAGCTTACCTTTATCATGTACACGCAACAGATTATTTAATCATTATACAAATATTATATTTGGTTTCTTTGTGCTTTTCTAAGTATTTCGGTAATTACTGTATGTAAACCAAAATAATTTTTTTTATTTCATACACAGGGTAGCTATTTTATAATACGGTTACTGAAGGTATTAAATTTTTGTAAGCTAATTTGAAAATTAGCAATATCCTGTTACGATATTAAACGCTTAGCAGTTAACAAAAAACTTTAATACGAAACCATTTAAAGCTCTCTCTTATTTATGGTCGCTTTTCTAAAATAAAAAGTATAATCTATAATTTTGTTGCGAATTTATAAACACAACAATTTCTCTTCGATAAAAAAAATATTCAGTACCAAGTAGACACACAAAAAATCTTTAAAATAATATTTTGTGGGGTGAACCAAAACTCCAATAATAGCAACAAAATATTTTCTTCTTGAAAAAAAGTTATTTTTAGAAATTACAAAATAATTTTTTTATTTTTACTACAAACTTGCTGTTTTATAAAATTCTTTGGAATTCTGAAAGCAGATGAGCTTTTAGAATCTTGTTTAAGTTAGATGAATATACAAAAATCTTTTTAAACAAAGTTTACTCTTACAAAAATTTTAAAATTGTGAACTATATACGTTTTGATAGTTTTGTTCAAACTGTAAATCTTAAGATTATCTATAAAAATTAGAGAGCAACTTTATAACTTAATTTTTTTTTTAAATATTAATCACGTGACTTTTGTTTATGTAACAAAGTTTTTCTTTACTCTTTTTCCAGGTTTGGATATTCGGTGATATCTGGTGTCGTATATGGTTAGCAGTTGATGTTTGGATGTGTACCGCATCAATTTTAAATTTATGTGCCATTTCATTGGATCGGTATGTGGCTGTGACACGACCGGTAACATATCCAAGTATTATGTCAACAAAACGTGCAAAATCACTGATAGCTGGTATATGGGTTTTATCGTTTGTTATATGTTTTCCACCGTTGGTTGGATGGAAAGATCAAAAGGTAAATATTTTTATTTTTATATATATATTTTAAATTTTGATTGCTTTTTTATATTTTAAAATTAAGAGCATAAATTGATTTAACCTTTTTGTTTCTAATTTTTGGTTAAATATTAATTTAACCAACCGTAAACCAAAAGGGAATATTTGATTTTCAATATGTACGGCAAAACGTTTTTTACTTTAAATAATTTGATTTGTATGTACAACAGTGATTCGCATGCTTAAATTTGAATATGAAGCACGTCTCTCTGTTTATTCACGTTGTTTAATTTATGGTGGTACGTTACATAACAAAATTCATTAAGGATTAAGGAACACGAATTTTAATTTAGTTTGGGTAGTAAGGTATGGCCCGTTGTTATTAAATACAAGGGGTCTAAAAAGATTTTTGAATTTAGTTCATTTATTTTGTACACTAGAATCCGTTTAATGAGACTGACTCACAAGAAAATTTTGAGTGGGACTTTTACTGAGGTTGTGAACTGTATTGTGAAGTCATTATACTGGTATTTAGTTTGTCGCTTCCAGCGGCAGCATTATTCAACTTCGAAATGCGTTGTTTTTATCAAACATCAAAAATTTCCTTATAAACAATATCACACGGTTTACATTACCTTCTGTTTTATTGCTTTGGTACATAATAGATTTTAACCATAAGATTGATTGATTGGACTGGACAATAGTCCAGAATGACGCCGGGTATCTTCTACACAAAAAGCGATGAAAATGTTCTAAAACTGAAAACATTTAAAAATATTTGTGAATCATTTCACTAAAGCTTTCAATAAAGCATTCAATCAAATTTAACAATGAAAATTTACATCACCAAATTTATAATTTAACTTGCATAACTTATTTAACTATAACTTGAGGCATAATAAACTGTAATCTTTCGTAGCATTTTTTGTTGTTTTAAACTACTTTAGATTAATCTATTTAGCTTAATCTATAATGATATTTGTCATTTAAAGCAAATATCACAAAATAAAAAAATTAATTTAAAAACGCCGCGCTATTATTTTTAAATGATCGTTGGTCAGATGAGCATAGAGAACTAAATCTATAAGAGATCTCAAGTAGTGTAAATTATATATGGCAATTTCTTTTGCGAGGTTAATCTTATTTTATAATTTATAGATATATAACGTGATGTTAATGATGCGGAAGTGAAGTTAAATGCAAGGCGGAGCACTTGGTATAAATCAATAAAATAATAATAAAATGAAAAACAAAATTTAGTTAAATTTTAAAATTAATAAAAAAATTTTATTTGAAAAAATAATGATTGCGGCTGCTGCTTCTCCAAAATTCCAAAACTGATTAAGAAATTTTTCAAAATTTTGTATAACTTTTATACAAAATTTTTGAAAAATTTCTTAAACAGTTTTGGAATTTTTGGAGAAGCAGCAGCCGCAATCATTATTATTTCAAATAAATTTTTTTTATTAATTTTAAAATTTAACTAAATTTTGTTTTTCATTTTATTATTAATTTATTAATTTATACCAAGTGCTCCGCCTTGCATTTAACTTCACTCCCGCATCATTAACATCACGTTATATCTGGTGACCCAAGACGACGGTTTTTACCGTTCATGTAAGTTTTTAACTTTTTATATATTTTTTTGAGAAGTGAAAATAAAGATTAAAATTATTTTATACCAAAAATCAAAAAGTACATGTGCAGTGTGTTTTATTTTTTTAAATTTAAAAAATATAAAAACGACGAGTTTTATGAAAGAAGGGCCTAAGCCCGCACCAGTCGTAAGCTCACTATTTTCATAAATCGTCAAAAATTCCCTGGTCGTTTTTTAGAAATAAGTATCCATTCCGACACTATTTCTAAAAATTCACAAATTCCATTTTGCTCTGGTTGAAAACCTCGGGTCAAACGAGCAATATTTATTTAAAAAGTGCAATTAAACATTTTTTTTTACGTGTGTGAAACCATCAACATCAAAGCAAAATCATTACGTTTTGCGCTTAAACCAATATGCACAATGACGAAAACAATCGGCAACAACAAGCAAAAGCCCAACCTGAGCCCCAGCAGAGTCAAAACATTTGACAAGGCTACCAGCGTTTTGGGAAACCAACCCAACGTATTGGTTCTTGATTGCTGAAATAATGTTCGACGCGAACAAAATCATTAGCGACAAACAAAAGTGTGCGCACACTGTGCTATCGCTCTCGGCAAGACAGGCGGAGAAAATCAATTTCATTTTAGAAGATCCCTCAAGCCAAGATAGATACTACTCAATTAAACGAGTACTAATTGATCGCTACTCCATTTCCGAGGAGCATAAATTACAGAGAATACTCGGCACAATCGACATATACAAATTAAACGATGGCACGATAGTTATTAAAACCTTATTATAGATGCCCCCATCATCATTAAATGATTGTGATAACCGAAGACACAATTATTTAATACCACTTAACATGATGACGGGGCAGTTAAACAAAAGCAAATTTAACATTGCAATACCGTTCATAGGCGTACGTACGTCTATAATACAAACAAATTGGTAACCAGCTGAAACCAGATTTGGTGGATGCATTTTAGATTTTTATTACCTTGTTTACCAAAAAGCGAAAGCTGTGGATCAATCCAATTTTTATTGCATCCAGATGGTCTCAAAAATTTTGTATATGTCGTGTCTTCGTTATCACGATAATGATAGCGGCATCTATGAGTCAATTGCAATATGGTTCGTTTCAATGATAAATGATTTATTGGTAACGATTTTGATTGATATGAAAATCGGTATGATAATGAAAGTTGGTAATTTTGTAGTACAAAATTGTTTTGTTGTATGTACCGATTTTGTATGGAAAGACTGTTGTTAAATATTCTTATGGAATATGCTTATTTATACGGAGAATTGTCCGTTAATAAATAATTCAGTCTATGGAGAATTGTCCGTTTGTGATTAAGTATATTGTACAAAGTTTCTTGTAATTGAAGAAACAACCGCTACAGATATTTACATACTTAAATTTATATTTTTTTTATTTATGTTATTGGTTCTTGCGAAGCTAAAATAAATTTCCAATAGTAAAATAAATTATCCTGAAATGAGAACAGTTTCATGAAAATCACTTGAAAACTAGGGGTAATATTGGACTAAATCCCAAGTATTGAATTGTGGATCGACCGAATTGTTAAAGCAATGTGAACAGTTTTAAGAAAAACTCTTTAGGTTAAGAAGGTAAAATTGGAGCAATTGAATTGTAGATCTATTGAACTGTTTCATCTTAATATTTGAAGTACTCAATAAACGTATATTTTTATGTAGATATTGGTTAGAGATTTGGGTTGTGAAATTGGTTGTAAGGCCCTTTTCCAATTACCGACTTATTTGTGAACACCGACTTATTCAAATAAGTCACCTCGCGAGGAAACTTATTTGAATATGTATGTCTATACAGAAATGTCTCTAAAAATGTGTCTTGACTAAATGTAATACATGCAGCTTTTTTTACAATCTAGTAGCAACGACCAATATGTCAAGAAAATTTTTTCTTCCATATAATAGAAATTTAGTTTTGTTTTTTTGCTATTGCGTCACAAATAAGTCGGTACAATGAATTGGAACAAATTGACTGACTTATTCAAGATGGCGTCAAATAAGTCAATAACTCTGAAATAAGTCGGTAATTGGAAAATGGCCTAAGTTAGTTTTAATTTCCTTACGTAGTGAAATAAAGTAAAATAATCATAGAAGATTTTTAAATCAAGATTATTGCAGATTTATCATATCGCAGAAGTAAAAAATGTGGATTTTTAAATATTTCTGAGCTTGCTTTCGTGCGAGTTTGGTGTTGTGCGGAGCAAAGGTCTATTGCTTTTCTACAACCCAGACAGATTGATTGATCCGGATTTGGAAGATCTCAATAATTTATGGCTGAAATCAGACCGAAAGTGGCAGTTTTCATTCATTGAAGTTATTTTTTCGGATTTTGCAAATTTTTCAAAAGAATATCATTTACAAGAAAAACGATTTTGATCTAAAAAAAACCTTAATTAATTTTACCTCGATAACGGTTAAAACCAGCTTCCCAAACTGAAGGAAATGATGATTTTTGTCATGGTTTGGACCAAAATCTTCATTTCCGTCAATTTAGAAAGCATGTTTTAACCGTTATCGTGGTAAAATTAATTACGGTTTTTTTAGATCAAAATCTTTTTTCTTGTAAATGATATTCTTTTGAAAAATTTGCAAAATTCTAAAAAAAACGCCACTTTCTTCGGTCCGGATCAATTAATCGGAATAATATTTAAACTTTTACCATAAATTGGGAGGTGCCAATGATGTTTGCGTGAAATCGGTCCACCGTAAGTATGAGCAAATATTTTGTAACATATACCATTTATGAGAGAATGAAGTATAACTAAGAGATTGTAAATCAAATTTGCAAACAGTACCTGGCAAAATCAAGTTTTCCAAAATGTAAACGGGAATGACGGTTTTTAACTAAAAATTGTTTTCTGGCAAAAATTGGGCGACATATTTGTATGTATCACGCGCTTCTCTCACAGAAAACAAAAATTGCCAGGCAAAGCAAGAAAAAAAAATCCGCCTGCCCTTATATAAAGTTAGCCCAGCCAAATATTAATTTGTGGAGTTGGCATTTATTAGAAATGTCGTTCTATAGAAAAATTAAATTCGTTCCTTTCAAATTTGGCGAAGTTTTGTCGTGCAACCGGAGCTTACAAAACTCGCATTTGAACTAAAAAAAAAATTAAATTTGGCACTTTAAAAATCTGTATGTATGTTTGTCGGACTAAGGCTGAGGTTTTGAGATAGTCACATTTGTGCCTTCCTTTCAGATAAATTAGAAAAAAAATCGTTCTTCGGCAACTTTGCAAAATTAGACCCTGTACCAGATATAGGGTGCCGCCACTTGTAGTTCGTTTAAACATATATATATTGAAATCGTCGTTTGTATCGATGGCTGTGTAGGAAGTGGTGCCGTGCTGTTGAAATCATAAATTGGACCAAACTTCCTCTTTAATTGTAGGGAATAAAAGTTAGTTGACATGGCACGATAACTGCCGCCATTGAGTGCTGCGGTTTCTTGCTCATTTTTGAAGAAAAATTACCACATGGCCCTCTGGATCATATTCCGCACCAAACAGTCGTCACTCAATTTGAATCGATATATGTGGTCCAGAACTTAATCTCGCTTAGCGGCTACGAAACGGGTTTTCTCTAATATTACTAAAAGTAAGGCACGAGTGTGACCATCTCAAAACCAAATCTAATTATACTTGCTCGCAAATTTTCGCTTAACTTAAAATGAACGAATTAATTTAATTTTTGTATTTAAAGTCATTTTTAATATTTATTTCTGGGATAAAACTAACGTCATTTTAATCAGTTCTGAAGTTAGCCTTCGCAAACTATTTATTTAGAATCAATTTAAAAACATTCTGGGCTGAACTCTTTTTTTATTGGTTAGTGTTGCCTGATGATTAATTTTGGGTTTCCTAAGATAGAATCGTACGGGATAACTTCATATATGTTGATTTTTGACAAAAAACTGTCTACCAGAAGTGGCAGCTTTAATAGAAGCTTTTTAAAAAATTTCTAAAATTATATGGCATTTAAGAAAAAACGATTTAAATAAAAATATTAAAATTTAAATTCACTTAAAATTAGTACAGATAATTTTTTAAATTTTACTAGAAATGACGGGTTTTGATAAAAAATACTTTATTTCACTAAAATTTGACATCTCTGTAGTCCAGGCGGAACTTCACACTTAAATTTTTGCCATTAATTGGAAGGTCGGTTTCAGCTCCAAAGAGAACATTTACAAGAAACGACAAAGAATTAAAAAAATTATTTAAATTTAAAAATTTAATTTTAAAGTTGGATTCAACAATAAAGTCGGATTTGCCCAATACATATTAACCCCTTAATTTTTTATAATTTTTAAAAATTTTAACTTTATTCCACTTCCCAAATTTTCCCAAACTCCCAACAAGAATCTTCAACTGAAACTATTTCCACCGATAACCATCGACGAACTACTTCAAATGAGCCTTGGACTAGTTCGCCGATGGTTATCGGTGGAAAACACTTCAAACAATTTCGAAACGAGTCAGTGGTTGTTACATTCACTCAAAGGTCAATATATCAAACAAACCTTTCAGCCTGTCTACATTGATCTAGGAAACTTGCCGGTGCGGAGATTTATTAAAATCATTAATCTCTAAATGTAGCTAGATGAAAAAATTATCTTCAGTCTGTAAGGCCTAGTTATTGAAATCTTGATAAAAATGATGAAAAATAACTCTACTCCAACACCACTTTTATCGACGTATGGATATCTATATGGATAGTTGGATGCCTGTACCGATAATATCTAAGAACAGCTTTTGATTTCTATTTAATCACCCAAAATACACAATCCAATACCACGTTATTGCTTTAAATTTTTCCCATATACTCGTGTAATAAATATAGTTTGAAAAGTCTTGGATCAGAAAATAATTTTAAGACAACTTTAGTTTAAAGATTCACCGTTTGGGCTTTGATACCAAATTTTTCTTGCTGAACACCTTTGTACACCAAACTATTGTTGTTGTGCCGGAAGCATTAACAACTTTTGTTATTCCTCTATAGTCATGTGACACAAGATTTCAAAATTCTTTTAATTAGCACTTTAATTCACAAACTCGTCATTTTATCATATGACAAGCACTTGTTGTATATCACTGGTTAGGTCTTAAAGAACGTAAATTTGTCAAAAGCACCATTGTATTCAAAACTATCGTTGTAGCGCTGGAAGTAGTTACAATATTTTTCATTCCCATATAAACATGTGGCACATCAGTTCAAAGGTCTTAGATAAAATAACTGTTTTATTTGCGCTTTAGATGATAAATCCATCGATTTGGCACTGAACGATAAATTATTGATTTATTATGGAATTAGTATTGCATGTTTGAAGCACATGTAATATATAAATCCTTCATGGTTGAGATTTCTAGGAAAAACTACAATTTTATTGCCAGCACTATAGTTCACAAATTCACGGCCTAGCGCTGGTGACCAATTAGTCATAAAAACTAACCTCCATATGCGTTTTAAAACCTAACCAGAGGTAAAATGTTGTGAATGTTATAAAATGGCGAACATTTCGCGACACAAATCGCGATTATTTGTGTCATGTACAAATAAAAGAAAATGATGTTATTTACAATTTTCCAGCTACACATGATTATTCTGCCATTCCACATGAAAACACAATAATTAAAAACCTAAAAGATCCATTAATTTTCATCAACAATAAAGAATAGAAATTATCATATCGCACCGTATATTGTTCCGACCGCTCATATAAAATACAGGCAAAAAATATTGTTATTGAATTTCCCACTAAAAACAATAATGCTATACGTACACAAAAAGCTTTCACGCAAAGCATAAATAAGTTGAGATTTTTTATTTTTATTTTGACGGAAATCCATAATTTATTATATTAAACATTTTTCATCTATCCTTACGCGTATATACGAGAGTATAAGTAGATTTCCTTATTGTTCTTCTTATTTCCATATTTCCTTATTTATGAAAATTGTATTTAATCATAACAAAAATTCTATTAATAATCCCAAGTTTATATTTTCTTGTTTTGTTGTTGTCGTTTTACTTGAAAGATTTTCCACCGTTGCTTTTACACCTTCTCCCGTACCAAGCAGCTTTCTTATATATATTTCCTTAAAATTTTGCACTTTTAATTTACGATCAATTACGTTTAATTATTGTTTGGTTAAATAAAATTATGTTACGTACGATAAACGTCAAGGTAGATATTTTTGATGGATTTATCTTAATGATGAGAAAAATAAGAATTATTATGAACGGATGAATGAACGTTTTGTGTGTAAAATTTTATGACATAAATTAAAAATGTTACCACTAATGTTCCTTCCAATTTAATAAAAAGACTTTTAAAAATTGATGAATTTATCGAAAATACCCGTCAATTTGGTTAGAATTTTTTTTTATACGAAAAATCGTAAATTGACTGCGGATAGGATTTTCCCAGATTAGCGAAAGCACAAAAATAAAAATCATCATTGATGATGGTAAAATTATTGAATGAAATAATTGGATTTGATATAAAATGCCAATTAAGATGTCATATCACATTCGAATTTAAAACTTAAAATGATTTATTTATCGCATATTACAATATTTTTTATATTCAATCGTAAATCAAAATTATAACGAAACAATCAGTTTTAATTAAAATTGAAATCAATCAAATTCAGAATGATATCAGATTTGATTTTTTTGTGGCGTATTTTAAATATTTTTATTTACGTAAAAACCATTTATCGGATAGTACATGTTCACCTATACTACCTATACTTGTTATACAGGGTGTTCCAAAAAAAATTAGTTTATGCGGATTAGTAATGAAACAAATGAAAAAATACGTTGGTCATGCAATTTAAAAGAATTATGCAATAAAGTTGCAAATAAGACAGTATAAATTATAAATTAGGTTAAAAGAACATTGTGGGTTTATGGTACAACCCAGTTAAATTACATGACTTGTACATAGTAGCGCATTCAAATTCGCACAGCTAGTCATGTCTTTAAAATTCATATTATAGACTTGTAAAATAAACTCAGTTAAGTTTGAGTTTTTATACTTCACCGTCGAAATCCAAAAATATTTGATTTCTCGATAAGCCAGTAAAGTTCCATCTAACACAAGTTCCTAGAATTCTAACTGGTCCAATTGTAAATTATGGGTAAATTAATCAATTTCATAGTTGTTATACTTTTATCATGTGAGTTCAAAGTTTTTGACAATGTAATAAAACAGGATGAAAGTGCTAACCTTTATCTATAGTCACTGTATTATGATCTCGCACCTATTGCGATTTTACTGACATCCGTTATATATACATATATTGCTCAATAGCAGCTGCTGATTTATTAGAGCAACAAAGACAATTTCAAACCTAGTATCGTAATGTTATGGGCATCGTAACGTTGAACTAGGCCTAAATACATGTTTGTTATAATTTGTGAAACTTGATCGTGCCTGAAAAATAACACGATTGTCCATAAAATGAAGAAAAATCGACCATAATGAGCTTCCTGAGCAGAGAAATCTGCACTATTATACTCAGAAAATGAAGAGCAGTTGAAACATTTGATATATTCCGGTTCCCTCTACCAACTTAGGCTAAGACTGTAACAAGACCATAATCCCTTGGTTATTTCATCATTACTCCTCCGAAAGAATGTCACCTATTTTTAAATTGAGCAAGTTCGTTAACATTAATTTTGAATAGCGAACAATGCTCGTATATAAAACCAGTAACGCTTCTTCCAGCAGACTTTAATTACGCGACCGCACTTGCGTCTCCTGCAGTAAACGTAAAATCGTTCTCGTTTCATAATATATCAAAGGTTTAGCAATAACTAAGCCCGATGATACATTTTATTTTCAGAAAATTTCAATTTGATTTATTTTTCTTACTGATGATTTTAAAGGAGCATTTCAAACTTCACATTGTGCAAATACTTAACATTAAAGTTGAGTTAAGGACTAAATACAGGGTGGCCCAAAAGTCACAACACCATAGACAGCATACGCTAATCAATTCCGATAATCTGCTAGATTCTAGTGCAGAAACTTAGCTGCATCTTATACGGACATGCAGCATCATTTTAATACTTTAGAGCAAGGATCGGGAAACCTCCACATGCTTGGACCGGATTACTCATGAAATCCACTATAACAAAACCCATTTCTCTAAAATCCACTTTGACAAAATCTAATTTAGTCATACACCATTTTTGACAAAAAACCACCCTATACCTGTTTCCATCATCATAAAATCTATTATAGACAAAATCCATTTATGCCAAAATCCATTTTATTCAAAATTTGTTTTACCAAAATCCAAAAAAAAAATCAGCAAATCCATCGTTTTCATTACTTTTGCAAGCAGACATCAGACACAGCCAACATACATCAGACATCAGAAATAAGGCATCAGACATCAGACATAGCACACCAGACATCAGACATTAGACGTCAAACATCAGATACAGACAACAAACATCAGACATGAGACACAGACAACAAACAACCGACAACGGACATCAGACTATAAGACTTCACACAATAGAAATCAGAAATCAGACCTCAGACATCAGACATTACACACAAACACAGAGAACAGACAACCGACAACAAACATCAGACTACAGGCATCGACATCAGACAATAGACATCAGACATTAGGCATGAGACCACAGACACAGACAGAGACACATGTACATGACTATGAGTAACATATTTGAATCAACCAATTTCACAATTATTTTTCGATATTCACAAATTTAAATTTAAATCCTAATTGATTATTTTTGTTTGCTTTGGATTAAACCCTTAACTAGTTTCCAAAATCCTTAAAAAACCAACAAATCCATCGTTTTTATTACTTTTGCAAGCCCGGCGTCGGGCTTGGATATCAGACGTCTTGTATGTGTCTGTCTGTTTTTTTTTATGGTGGAGGAGGGGAACCTTCGATAGGCTTCACGTATAAACCCATATATCAAATACGAGAGAGTGTCGGATTCTTACCGACTAAACCACCACTCCCGATAAATCATGCTTTTCGGCACCGTAGAACTACCGTTAGGTATTACTTCGCGAGGCAGGATCAGCTGAATCTGCCCCCAATTAGGTGGAATTAACTCCTTACTAAATTCCATTTTCGGATGCCAGCATAAACTCCAGTATATCATCCGGTGTTAGTTGGACCCCACGTGCACAGATACTGCTTATCTTTTCAGTAAATCGTGGACCCTAGAATACTACGTGCTCTACATTCTCCGTTGCTCCAGTGAATAAAAAGCAATCTGGTAATTCTTCTTGTTTGAATCTGAACAGTTTTGATCTAAAGCAACCATGACCCGTGAGAAACTGCGTAAGATGACAATCCACTTCTCTGTGTCGCCTGTTTAGCCACGACGAAATGTAAAAGATCAGGTGATGGGTCCATTTACCATTCGACGACTCACTCCGTTTTCTCTGTCAGACAGCGATTGTCTCAGCCCATGCCAATCGGTAATGCTGTGCATTTGTTCTTTCACCACGACGAAGGTACGTGGTTTGGCTCTCCTTGGCCTAAATAAAGATCTATTGTGGGCATTCCCGCAAGAACACATGCAGCGTCTTCTGACACCATCCGAAAAATGCACACAATATTCTCAGAGCGCTTAGCCTCCAAACTGATGCTACTCTTTGCCTATAAATATCCTTCTCCAACGAGTTAACCAAAATTGGTGCCCCATACATCACTATACATAGATCTAACGACGTTGGCAGAAGAACTCTGCTATATGATAATCTAGAATCGATCATTATTCCTAGGTACATGATGGATGGTTGACTAACAATTTGTTGGGCTCCAATCTCTAAGGTTACGTTCTTCATTACTTTACTGCTAGTAATAAGGACAGTCTCTGTTTTATGTTCTGCTACTTGCAGCTCAGCAGATGTTGACCACTGTTGAATAAGTCTGACCGTCTTATTGCAGATCTCCACAATCTCCTCTCTATGTTTTGCGACAACTAAAGTCGCGATGTCGTCTGTAAATTCAATCATCCGTGCATCAGTTGGTATCGGCAGTCGAAGTACACCATCGTACATCACATTCCAGAGTGTAGAACCTAACACTGGTCCTTGAGGGTCCCCACCAGTCACCTCGAAAGTTTTCTTTCCCTCCTCAGTGTCTAAAATCAAGATCATCTCGCTAAAGTAGCTGGAAACTAGATTCAGCATCTAATTCGGTACCTTCATCCGTATAAGTGCGTTATATATGCAGCTTCAAATTGTCGTGTTGAATGCGTTTTTCACGTCTAATGTAACTATAGCACATTATGTTTTACTACCACGTAGTCATCGAGAACCGGATATCGCCGTCTTTAATCGCGTCCACTGTTAAACGCGCCTTTCGAAAGCCGTACTGATGCTCTTCCAGGTTTCTTGGTCTTACTATAGCTTCTTGTAGCCGGTCAGCCGGTTTGTCTCCTTTTGGCAACAGTACTAGTATCTGTTCCTTCCATTTACTAGAGAACACCTCCTCAACTAAACATGGAACAGGTGAACATGGAACAGGTGACTCACTATTTCAGACAACATTGACGGGCATGTGGGAGCAGTGGCGTATTTGTTTCCGAGTTTTTTCATCACCAATCGGTAGGGTCTACCCAGGGATTGCAGTCGATCTACTCGCACAGTTCGCGAAAGCAGTTTCGCTCACTTAATTTGATAGCATGCTTGAGCTCCGATCGAGCTTTACAATATCGTTTGTGTCTGTGTCTGTATCTGAGTCTATATCTGTGTTTGTGTTTTGTCTTTGTCTGATGTCTGACGTCTGATGTCTGATATCTGATGTCTGACTTCTGGTGTCTGATGTCTGATGTCTGATATCTAATGTCTGTTGTCTGATGTATGATGTCTGATGTCTGATGTCTGATGTCTGATGTTTGATGTCTGCTGTCTGATGTCTGATGTCTGATGTCTGATATCTGATGTCTGTTGTCTGATGTCTGATGTCTGATGTCTGATGTCTGATGTCTGATGTCTGATGTCTGATGTCTGATGTCTGATGTCTGATGTCTGATGTCTCATGTCTCATGTCCCATGTCTCATGTCTCATGTCTCATGTCTCATGTCTCATGTCTCATGTCTCATGTCTCATGTCTCATGTCTCGTGTCTCATGTCTCATGTCTCATGTCTCATGTCTCATGTCTCATGTTTCATGTCTCATGTCTCATGTATCATGTATCATGTATCATGTATCATGTATCATGTATCATGTATCATGTCTCATGTCTCATGTCTCATGTCTCATGTCTCATGTCTCATGTCTCATGTCTCATGTCTCATGTCTCATGTCTCATGTCTCATGTCTCATGTCTCATGTCTCATGTCTCATGTCTCATGTCTCATGTCTCATGTCTCATGTCTCATGTCTCATGTCTCATGTCTCATGTCTCATGTCTCATGTCTCATGTCTCATGTCTCATGTCTCATGTCTCATGTCTGAGCATGTGGGTAGTCGGTAGTCCGATGTCTGATGCCTAATGTCTGATGTTTATTGTCTGTGTTTGTTGCCTACCAGATATGTGTAATCAATTAGACATGCTACTCGCAGGATTTGAAATTGGACTTCGTGAACCTTCCTAGGTGCCGTGACACTTAACACACTCCGGCGGTATCAAATTTTATAATAAAATCATAAGGGCGCTTCGGAAAAGAATGATAGTAAATGTTATTCGAATTGCAATTGCGGCGCAGTCGGAGTCATTGACAAACGATACATTTGCAAAAAACGGCCGACAAGATGCACGAGGCCCAATTATTAATACAATCTAACTCCTCTGCGATTAAAAAAATGCGCCTTTTTTGTAGTAACCGCGCAATGCCACCCACTTCAACACGCCATGGAAGACCATAGGGAGCGACTCGAGACGACTATTAAGAATAATTTTTTTGGAAATTGCAATCATTCACCAAACCAAAATAACCGATTTAAACAACAACAACTTTTAGATCTACAAGCATTTGCAACCGTAGTTGCTGATACAACATGTAAATATAGAAATTCCTAAATACTTTGTTCAGACAACGATATCAGACACTCATATACAAAATTAATAACCTAACTTTCCTATTATTGAAACGAGAGCTGACCTTTCGGTGGTTTCTCTCAGACATTTTAACATATCAACATGTTAATCTAAAACTCGAAAGGCTCATTCACTCATGCTATCATCCTACTGATGTAAATCGTCCGAACATTGGCGTTGATTTCTTAAGTAAATTCGCACGTTTAGTTGATCTCAAGTAAAAAACGGTTAGTTGATTCAGCGACTTCAGACACACCCACCTCTTTACAATTCACGATCAACATCCATTTTGGAAGTCTGCGCTTAAGAAGTTAGCTTTCCTAACAGATCAAACAAACTGTAAGTTTTAATTACCATATTTTCTGGAGAACGACGACTAAATCGTCTTTGCTAAAAAGCTGCATACACTGATTTTCAACATGTAAACTTAGAGATTTGCCACCCATTGGCATCTTCCGTCTCTTTTTCACTACACATAGCAAGAAAGAAAGATGTTGATGGGAGATCGCTTGGAAACTATCGTTTACTTATTTCGGTAACATCTCGTCAGAGCCTATGTCACTTGCTTTCCGTTGCATTCGAAGATGTAAACAAACAAAATAATCTAGACCGACATCGTTTTCATATACATCGACAACATCCTCGTGATGTCAAAGATTGAGGAATAACATAAACTGGAGTTTCCAAAAACTTGATTTGTTTTACATTAACGTCAAGTTTTTCAAATGCGTTTCCGTTTCGAACTCTTCCGTTATCCTCAGCCACTTAATCACTCTGAATGGTATTCTGCCGACTAAGAAATGTATAAATCCCAATACGGATTTCCCACCACATAGAAACGAATCCATCAGTTTATTGGCATATGGCCAATTAATACCATCGCTTTATACCAAAACTCGCTGAGAAGCACGCCCCTATTTACGGACACTTGGCCGCTTTGCTAAGGAAGCCCAAGACATTATACAACTTGTCTTACACCGATGAATAAAACGACGCATTTTTAAGGTGAACGATGCTGCGTTCTGTATCAAGACCTATGAAGCTTAGTCAAATTTTTCTCAAAAAACCTCTCGAATGCCAAACTAAAATACTCTGCATTTGACATATAGATACTAAGAGCCGACCTAGAACTTCATAATTTACTTTCTGGTTCCGAATGACGCACTAGCTCACATTATACTTTTTAAATTGCCTGTCCTTGAAATTTACTGCGAAACTTCGGCGGATACAAAACACCCAAAAATAGCAGAGCCGTTGTGTTTCAAAATCTCCAATGCTTTACACAATCTTTCACATTTCCGCTCACTATTTCTGGCCTAGTATTTTAATAAAGACATGAAAAATTACGCAATATCTTGTTTATCCTACCAACGATTAAAAGACCAACGGCATACTAATGTGCCGATTGGACGATTCTAAATTCGACCTGATCGATTCAAACATATTCATCTTAATACAATGAACCCACTTTCACTATCCAATGGATATACAATAATTATTTGTTAGTCTGTATCGACCGATTTACGTGATGATTCGAAGCGTATTGCATGGTTAATGTCTACCAACATTTGTCAATTACGTATCACGATTCTGCGTTCCATCAATACTAGAACCGACCAAGGAATGCAGCTGTTTTCAGGGCCCGAAACATCAAAACCCATTGTAGCTCCAAAATTTTAATCGTTTTACTTAGTATTCGAGCAAAGAACATCCCAAGTGTTAATCAACTGAAATGGTTTATGGGCAAACCGTATCAATCTGCCCAGTGAGTTCTTTGTCGAAATCCCTCTTTTACTTCTATAATCAACCGGACCTGCATCAACCAAATACACACAACCACTAAAAATCTTAACCTCTCGAACACACGATAATCACAACAAAGCCACTCACATAACACAACAAATTTTGTTCTACTTGCACAATGTTTTCGAAAATATTCAGGACAAAATCTTTTGTGTGTCCAACATTTAAAAAAATCAATGATTGTCGGGAGTCAAATTTCAAGAATACCCGGTCAAAATATTTCTCCTTTAACGATACAAATATATATTCTGTAATTACGTTAATTAACTTTACATTTTTCTATTATTCCATTCCCCATTTTTAAGTTTTTTATTTTGTTTTCATTTTAGTTAAAGCAAATGTCTGTTGCTAGAACCTGTAGCCTCAAAAAATACACAAAAAACGTAAATTTTATAAAAAAAGCTTTAAATCTAGCTGAGTAAAATAAGCTTTATGTGCTAAACTAACGGAAATGAAATAAAATATACAAAGTTTTTGTTGTTGTGCTAGACTACGAAAAATGTTTTTTTTGCGAATTTAAATATTAAAATAAATTATTTTTCATACATAATGAGTTTGGAAACTAAAATTAATTTTATGGAAGGCTAAAAATATCTTTTTATTATAAAGTTTGCAAAATATATTCTAGTGCTTTAAGTTTTTCAATTATTTTCGTTCTGAAGCTCGATTTAAGTACATTACTATTTCATATAGATAGATGGTCCAGCAGATGGTATATTAGGACATTCTATATGATAAAAATCGAGGGAGCAAAATGAATGGAATATGCTTCTATTTTCTGCTAAATCATCGTTTTGTAATCCATATTTTTTTTTTTAATTTTGAACCACAAAAACCATTAATAATCGCATAAAATTTGGTTCCATTACTTTTAAATATTTTTATGTTCTATATACCATAATTGTTTTTACTCTGTTTTATTTTTCAACAATTAAATAAATAAAAGTAAAATAAATTATTTATGCAATGGGGAATTTATTAATTAAATAAAATTTCCCAAGGACATGCTGAAGATAAAAATAAAAGAGGGGACTTAATCCTATAAAGTGGTTATCATAATATTGCTTTTTCTGCGGTTGTCTTTATTAAAAATATTGATGGCTATAAAAATGAAATGTAGTCTGAAAAAATGTTAATTAAATTTTCATTTTTTAAGCAGACTTTAAAAATTAACTTCGTTTAACCTCTAAACTTTAATTTTATTGTTAAAAATTTCGACCAAGTTCTTCAATATTAAATCAGCTTATTTGGGAATATTACGTTGGTCCAGAAGTGCTGATTCGAAATCAAAGTCAGTAGCGTACTGTTATCGTAAATGGAGTTTTCGAACTTTTTCGAATAAGACACTTTTTATCACTTGAATCTGTATATCAAATAAATGTATTATATGTTGGAATAAAACTCTTATACATAAACATCCGAATCAGTATAAATATTCACTTCGTGCATGTAATTATTGCAATCTTATCTGATTCGTAAATAGTTTGTAGTTAATGTTTAAGAGCTAATTTAGTCCATAAAACATTCTTGCCAGTGGTTGTGTTATTTAATTTTGCTAAATAAAAATAATATTCACTTCGTGCTTGTAATACTTTGTTTATTTAATCAGTTAATAAATAGTTTAGATTACACGTAAAGTGCAGCATAATTAAGAATTCAATTTATCATTTGAATCTAGATATCAAATAAATGTATATTGTGTTTTCATGAAACTCTAATACACAAATAATCGAAGCATAACAAATATTCACTTCCTGCTTGTAGTTATTGCAACCTTATCTGATTCGTGGATAGCTTGTAGTTAATTTTCGAGAGCACTTATAGTGCAATAAAACATTCATGTATGTGGTTTTGTTATTTAATTTTGCTAAATAAAAATTATATTCACTTCGTGCTTGCAATAATTTGTTTGTTTAATCAATCAATAAATATTTAAGACTTCATGCAAAGTGCAGCATAATTAAGAATTAATTTTATCACTTTAATCTTTTCATATCAAATAAATGTATTCTGTGCTTTACCGAAACAATATTAATATTCACTTCCTGCATGTAATCATTGGAATCTTATCTGATTCGTAAATAGCTTGTAGTTAACTTTCGAGAGCACTTATAGTGCAATAAAACATTCTTGTATGTGTTTTTGTTATTTAAGTTTGCTAAATAAAAATAATATTCACTTCGTGCTTGTAATAATTTGTTTGTTTAGTCAGTCAATACATAGTTAAGATTACTCGCAAAGTACAGTATAATTAAGAACACATTTTATCACTTAAATCTAGCTATCAACTTTATATATTTTGTGTTTTAATGAAACACTTATACACAAACAACCGGAACAGTATAAATATTCTCTTCCTGCATATAATTATTAAAATCTTATCTGATTCGTAAATAGCTTGTAGTTAATTTTCGAGAGCACATATAGTGCAATAAAACATTCTTGTATGTGGTTTTGTTGTTTAATTTTGCTAAATAAAAATAATATTCACTTCGTGCTTGTAATAATTTGTTTGTTAATTGAATCAATCAATAAATAGTTAAGACTTCATGCAAAGTGCAGCATAATTAAGAATTCGTTTTATCACTTAAATCTTGATATCAAATAATTGTATTTTGTGTTTTACCGAAACAATATTAATATTCACTTCCTGCATATAATTATTAAAATCTTATCTGATTCGTGAATAGCTTGTAGTTAATTTTCGAGAGCACTTATAGTGCAATAAAACATTCTTGTATGTGTTTTTGTTATTTAAGTTTACTAAATAAAAATAATATTCACTTCGTGCTTGTAATAAATTGTTTGTTTAATCAATCAATAAATAGTTAAGACTACATGCAAAGTGCAGCATAATTAAGAATTCGTTTTATCACTTAAATCTTGATATCAAATAATTGTATTTTGTGTTTTACCGAAACAATATTAATATTCACTTCCTGCATGTAATTATTAAAATCTTATCTGATTCTTGAATAGCTTGTAGTTAATTTTCGAGAGCACATATAGTGTAATAAAACATTCTTGTATCTGGTTGTGTTATTTAATTTTGCTAAATAAAAATAATATTCACTTCGTGCTTGTAATAATTTGTTTGTTTAATCAATCAATAAATAGTTAAGACTACATGCAAAGTGCAGCATAATTAAGAACACATTTTATCACTTGAACCTAGATATCAACTTTATATATTTTGTGTTTTAATTAAAACCACAAACAATTCAAATTATGCGCTTGAACAACCAAATCCTTATGACCAAGCGCTTGCTATAACTTTATTTCTGAGTGAGTGATTTCCTGTGCTGCATTTTTAAAATTAAATCAAATCATCGGCTATTGGCATTGAAGAAATATTTTTTGAACACCACGGTAAGAAAAAGGTTTGCAAAAGTTTTTTATCAAATACCCGATAAATTGGTTAAACTTCATATTAAATGTCACCTGGGCATATTTAAACAAAGACTATTGATATTTTTAAAACAGTATTTACTGCTCGTAAATTTTAATACAAGAGTATCGATGATAAATAAAATCTCGCTGATCTCGTTATCGCTCTTATATATTTTAATTTAAGAAACAAAATCTTATTTCCCTCTTTCCGCTACAAAATTGTTGACTGATTCTGTTAAAAAAAATATTTTATATTGCAGAAGATATCAATTTCCAAAAATGGGAATGTCATGTCAATCTTTTATTAGAAAAATCCTGGATATAGAACTTTTTGTGGGCGAACATTTCAGGCGTTTAACCGCACACAACAAAGTATTAAAAAACACTCGAACCAAATACCATTACGAATGCACGTTTTAAAATATTTATTTTATTTTACATTATAAAACGAAAATTTATCCCTTATACATTTTTATTTTATTTTGGTTGTCAATTTGTTATCCTGTATTGATAACAATACGCATATAAATAACAAAGATATCGTTTATTCATGAAAATCATGAACCATGGTCCAGAATATCCAATTCCTTTTCGTGTTTACCATTTTTATTTATTTGTACTCTGAAAGGATTAATTTATCCTATTGAATTTGATTATCGGTTTTGTGTTTATTTTGTGTACTTCTTGGGGCTAAAACATTTATGCCTAGACGTGCTACACATTTTATAGTGATATAGATTGGAAAAGGATTTGTTTGGTTTATATCCTTTTTTAGTGTGGTTTCGGTATTCATTTTCTGCTTACATTATAATTGCATAGTAAAATATTGGTTATCCTTTCAAAGATGATTGAACTTATGAACTACGTGTGCCTGAGGTTGTGTTAAGATCTCTATGAATATCTCAGTTGACGCTATGAATACTCAACACATTATAAAGATCACTATTAAGCATAAAAAATACTATTAAATTGTGGTGGAATTTGCTGTGTAGATGATTAGTTTTGTCTTTGATTTTTATTTTTACACCAATTTGTTCGACTTGAGGAGACTCAAGTCCAGTACATTCTTGAGTTTAAATTTTCAGATTTTTTTTAACTTCTTTAAAGAGAATGACCAGCCTTCAGTGAGGTTTCACAAATTACATAAAAAAGATATTTTGATTTAAAGCCGAATAATAAAACTGTAATGGTAGATGCAATTTGGTTGTTTTGATATTAGATTGCACTTTTCTCATATCACCCTTTTCTATGATTATTACTTTATTTTACATAGTAAAATCATAAAAAGTTTTAACTTTGAGATGTTTGCATATGTACCATTCGCTATATATAGGTGAAGTCAAAAAAGTGGTTTTTCAAAACTTTTCATAGTAAATTTACGTTGAAATCGGCCCACCGAAAATGGCCGCTTCCAAATGAAGTTTTTCATTTTTTGCAAACATTTTCAAAATTATTTCAAGTAGATGGAAGACGACTAGAAACTGAAATATTCAAAATTAACTTTGCAAATATTAATTGCGAAGTTTTACTGAAAATTGATCTTCGAAAGATTAGGTCTATGTTGGGTTGAATTAATGAAGAACTAAAATGAAAACGCAACATTTAACTTTTGATATTAATTTTTAATTAATTTTATTATGTGCCAAAGATTATAAAATTTGTACACTTTTTAATAATAATTTAAAATTATTTTTTATAATATTTTTTTTTGGAATTTTTGCCCCGATCAAAGATTGTTACCAACTAAGTACAATTAAAAAATATATATCTACTACATATTAAGAGATTTTGGCAGATTTTGATTGGTCCTTTAAAATGTGGTTCGATCGATCATAAAAATGATTTTATTTTTGTAATAAGGGTCGCTACGGGTCTTTATACAGCTCAGAAGGATTGAATGATTGAAATGAAACTTCCTACTTAAGCTTTTTCTATAAATTGAGAGATTCCAATTTATTTGTAACCGGCATCAGTCTACCGGAAGTAACAGCTTCTATATGAGCTTTTCCATTTCCTGAAAATATTTTGAAAAGCATAATAATATTTATGATAAAACAATTAAATACAACTAGATTGTACATTAAGTTTTAAACAAAATTTATTCGGCTAATTTATGAGCCTATTCCGCCAATCTTCGACATCTCTAGAGTTTATTCAGACTGAGAACAGGGTGAAACTTTAAACAGGAACTTTTTCACTAAATTGGAAATTTCCAGTGATTTTTGACCATAATCGGGCAACTCTCGTTTAACTTTTACCATGACTGTATAAGTTACTATAATGGTTTTAGACACGTCACAAACCTCTAATATTTAATGCGAACAGTTAGTTTCTGTATAGACGTCTCCATAACATCCTCGTGAAAACTGAAGCCTAGGCATTGCATTCAACTCAAATATAAATTTTCCATTGAACTGTTTTATGAGCATAAAATTGAAATTATCACAATCAGCAAAGATGAAACCTCAGTATAAAGAAATATATTATTTTAAGTTTTTTTTTAAATTTAAATTAAACATAAATCTTGAATACATCTCATACACCTGCTGATAGTATTCCAAGAATTAATGCATTAGCGTTGTCATTTGGTTCTCGAGTGTACCCAAATCGCGTTTGTCTGCATTGTGTAACGTCAGGCATTTCGCTATATTGTTTCTATTTAATGGGGTGTTATAGGATTCCAAAGCGATGTGTACTTGACGAGTGTCTCGTAAACTTTCAGAACAGTCGATATCTTGGTCGATTTTATTTCTGGTGTTTATGTTATGCATTGATTAAAGTTCTTGGATGCACTAAACTTCCGCTGGCTGCAAGAATTGAGGGTTTAATGACGTTGTCGTTACTCATTTCTCTATATTTGGTAACAATGAAATAAATTTAAATAAGAAGCAGACATAGGGGTAGTCGTCGTATTGCTATAGAATTTTCCAAGGCCTTGCTTGTTTTCAAGTGAACAGCCACTATGAGCCAGATTTCGGGAATATGGTGGATGTTTGAGTAATTCTAACTTCAACTCATGAAATTTTCCAACATTGCCGTCGACATCAGAAGTAGTGTGGGGAGATTTTCATTTTTTTTTTTATTTTTTTCGCCGATCAGGCGAAAAAAATAAAACCGAATGCCGAAAGGAATCGCCGTGCAAGATTTTATTTAAATAATTTTAAATAGAGATCAGATTCGAGAGGAGAGAAAGAGTAGAAATAAAACTAAAATATGGTCGACGAATGTGATTAATTTTGAGAGCGAACCAATGCCTAACCCTGCCGCTCGATTACAATATAGTGAAAACGAAAAAATTTAAAAGAAATGGAAAACGAAGAAAAATTTAAATTTAATAATTTAAAATTAAGAAATGTTAAATTGGATAATAAAAAAAAATAATAATCAAAAAAAACAAAATTGGCACCTTTTGACCGCACTGCAGTCGACCTTTTAAGCCTAACCCATTTAAGCCCTAAAGGACACCGTACGTGTCCTTTAGGGCTGATATGGGTTAGGCGTCTTTTCACCTTGAATGATAAAATAATTCCGTTGGATGTCTTCCCGCCTTGGACTGAATATTTTGTTGGGCGCCTCTCCGACTTTAAATGTATATGTGAATGTGAGGCGTCGTCGCACCGAAAACTGAAGATATCGTTGGGCGTTGTCAGCTAAACCTCAAACTTATTCAAAGTTATTCAAATTTATGAATTGTCTCGTGGTGGGCCACCCATACACACGGTGTATTCCAACCGATAAAATCAATTCACGAATATCCTCAGTTGTTACTCTATCTCGTATTCTTTCATTTGAATTAATTCACTACGTCTAAATTCTTTTGCAAATCCTTTTATAAAAACGTTGGTATCTGCAAAACGAATCCCAAAATTTATATTTTGCACTTTTAAATAGATATTCAGTAATATTACCAGATAGTGGGTATGAGTTGTTAAGAGGACCAACATCAAATTTGACTTCTATTGTTTTTTTTTGTAAAAATGATTGAACTTTACAGAACAAACTTTACATTTTTATTTTAATTTCAAAACTTGACCATTTTGTGGATCTTTAACAGTACAATATAAAAAAGTAGCACTCGACCGTTCAAA
This sequence comes from Nephrotoma flavescens, assembly GCA_932526605.1. Lineage (NCBI taxonomy): Eukaryota > Metazoa > Arthropoda > Insecta > Diptera > Tipulidae > Nephrotoma > Nephrotoma flavescens. The sequence continues at coordinate 86,246,531 of OW052220.1, read as the reverse complement.
ACAAAAAAATCAGACTAAACAATCTATCAACGCGCGTCATCTCTTTAAACCGGACTTCAATTCACACGCCAAAACAAAAAACGTACCACAAAAATATTCTTCTATATTTTTACTGGTCGCACACCCACACAAGGTGCACATTAGTCTCGTTCTCAAAATTATTCGATGTTTACGCGATACAGCAAAGGTCAGCAAAACGTAAAACAGAATTTGAAGGCCAATTCACAATCACAAAAAACCCTTACTTCAATGCTCGAGAACAGATGGCAATGCCAGCAGTAAAATGCATTATTTATTCGGGTAACACCACTCCTTCTCGACTTCCTTTTATTCGGATGCACATCGTTCCTGATCCTCTCGAAAATTTTATATTGACCTTTCTAATCTTGTTGTGCTTCTAGAGATCTGCTTTTTAGCTTCATAGAATTGTACAACCACACCATATTATTTTGACAAAAATCGGCAAATCTCCAACTCTGGCCATGTTGCGTTTACTTTTTATTGACAAGTCGGTTGTTTTTATATTTCTGAGCACTTTCTGCTTCTGGTCTATCATGTCCTTGATCCTTTCTCTGCCTCGTCACATTTCAGTACACCTTCTCAACTTCAATGCGTGCCACCGTCATTCTAGCACTGGCAACAGTCTCGGATGTAGTGGCCTACCCTCTCGCAACTGATGCATCTGTTTAGACTTTTGAAGTCACTTGTTGCTCTACACTTGATCGAAGCAATTCTTTGTGACTCTGAGCGCTGTATACCAATTTTCTCATTGCTCGTTTTAGAAACGCCCGATCACTGCAACATGCAACATCATCCAAATTAAGCTTTCGGTCAAATGTTGGTTCATTGTTTAAACTACCCACCCCTGTGTGATGTTTCTGAGCCTCAATTCTTTCGCGACTCGATCGTAATATTTTTCTAATTTGGTCTGCAACACATCTGCTGCCTTTTATATGGATTTAAAGTGCTATACTCCATCTTGAACATTGAAAGGTTCAAACTTTGGGTTTCATTTTCATCAACTTATACCTAAGGGTTCAAAACTACATTTGAGCTTACGCAACGACGTTCAGTGCACAATCTATGGGCCTCTTTCCTTTATTTGAGAGATATGCGTCCCAAATCGTCTTGTTGGATTTTTACCTCGAACTCATCTTTCAATTCTTCTTTTGCAAGCTCTTGGACTCGTAAAAGTTGATCCAGTTTCTCGATCTGCTGTTGCTAATGTTTATCTAGCTCAGCTACTAATCATCTTGGCAGTAAGCGATTGCACAAAAAATATTTATTTTAACGGTTTTAACACGGTAGGTTGAAAATTTTGATCTTCTGATGATCCCATAAGCGTCATTCCAGATTATTCTGAAGCTGGTGGACGTGATCGTGATCACCTTATATGTTCGAACTTCCTACTCCCTCCCATCTATGGTTTTGCAGTTTTGACAACAGCTCTTTTGCTATAAATTGTATTTATTCCTGACGAAATTAAAATTGTATGGCATCCTTACATTAATGCTTGATTAAAAATGATAAATAACAAAAAATCACAAGAATTTTAAAAATTTCACTAAATTTATATTATTTTCATTTTATTTCCAGACTCAAATAGATTTTACGTATCGTGTTAAAAATTTAACTTTAATGTCAGCAACACAACCTCCACTACCGCCACCAGCATGTCCCTGGACATGCGAACTAACAAATGATGCGGGTTACGTTGTATATTCAGCCCTTGGCTCATTTTATATACCAATGTTTGTAATGTTATTTTTTTATTGGCGAATATATAAAGCGGCTGTACGTACAACACGCGCAATTAATCAAGGTTTCCGAACGACAAAGGGTAAGTCAAATATGTTTTTTTGAACAGTTAAAAATTTTTGTTATTTATTGATTGTCAATTCAGTAATATTTGGTTATCGTATATAAAGTTGAATTTCCAGAACATCAATCAAAATTCAATTTTTTTTTTTATTTTTATAAAATTCTACCTTTTTATAAATATTTTATTGTTGAGTTATGCGAATTTAAATATTTTTAATTAACCGTATAGAGATAAAGCACCAATTTACCATATTTAATCGAAAAACTTTTGCTCCTACATAGATTAGTTTTGATCCCGATGAATTTAATTAACAATGTTTTTTAATTATTTTTGTATAAACATTTAATTAATTTTTAATGTTATATATTCGTATTTAGATTAATTAAAAGTTTGTTACATACAAAAATGGCCATAAAAAATGGTACAGGCTTTAATCTCCTCGATGATGTGTTTATCGTTACATATCGCAGTTAAATTACCGATTGTAATAATACTTTGTAAATATTTCAGCAGGTTAGTATTTTTTAGATTTTTCAAACCGTAGTTTTTGTACCTGTAATATTAGAATTTTTTAAACAAAATATATTACAAACCTTTTAAAAAATTGTCCAGGAAATTTTGAAAATATTTTTAAGGATTGATATTCTTTGAATTATTGTTTACGTAATTTTCGAAAGTCAAAAAATTCTTAAAAATAATAATTAAAAATTATAATCCAAACTTTTATTTATTTGGTTTCTCCCACGAAACGTAAACGCGAAATAAACGCAAAATTTATTCAAGAATCTCGGGAATTTGAATTTTTTTTACAATCTCACTAGCTATAGGGAATTCCAAGTATTTAAGAAGGGCAATTTTTATTCATCGGAAAATGGTCGATTTTCTCAGAACTTATGTTTAAAACGCTCTGAAACAGAATGGACATAGCGGCCATCATTGTTATTATTTTAAATTTGTCCAACAATTTAAATCAAAGCAAGACTCTGGCAAGTTTTTAAGCAATACAATTTTAAATATTTTTGAAATTACCATCGCAAGTATCACTTTGAAGTTAAAGAACGGTTATTAAACCGGTTTTAAACGGTTAGAGGTTGGTACCTTTCGTTATTCAAACGTTTAGGCAACTGTCGATTTGCAAGTTAATTCAAGGGTCAATATTAACCTTTGTTATATTGTAGTCGTATACACTCTTGCGAATAATTTTCCGGACAGCAGAAAATTTGCGTTTGAAACACAAAGCACTATTAAATTATGGTCAACATGTTCTGGAAACGCCGAATCTCAATCCTAAAGAGCGTTTGTGTGACCACTTGGGCAAAACAATTGCACGTATTCACCGAATAATCAAAAAAAAAATCATTAAAATCGGCATGAATGGCATGGGAGCATGAATGGGAAAACTTTGACCCTCCGGGTTCAATACAGTGAAAAATATTACAAATTCCCAACGGTAAAATAATTCTGTATAGCAAGTATATAAATCTATGAAATATAATGTTGTCCGGATAATTTTTCTTGCTGATTTTGGCCAGTGAATTCACTTTTCTACCGATAAGCGGTAAAGTTGCGGTAATTTAGCATACAATGTTTAGATTGTGATATATTTATTAGAGCATCGTTGACTTTTGATCAGAAATGTTCTCTCCATGTTTGTTTTCAAAAAATTAACTTATCCGGAAAATTATTCACATTAGTGTATGTGGTAGACCAACTGGTAGAAAAACACTTGCACACCGTTGGTTCCTGAATCTAAGGAAAGTTAGAAACCGACCAGGATATTTTTTAACCTGTAGCTAACCTTCACAAATATACCTTTATCGATTTTTTACCCAGTACACATTAAGAGAATAAGGCAAAACCTGCGTATATGTATTTTAGTTCATATACCAAAAATAAAAGTGTCAATATTAAATAATCATAAAAAAATAATATATATTCTAATTGACGCCTGCTGATTCAGTGTCATCTTCGGTGCTATCTTCAAAGCTTCTCAAAATTATTTAAAAAAAAAACTGTAACTGTAGTCATATTAATGTAAATAATTGTTGAACGCCACTAAAAAGTTTGTTATTCATAAAATGGATACAGTCGCGAATTTATTTACACTTAACAAAATTTTCCTTTTTAAAAAATAATAATGAAAGTATTAGTGAAAATTTACTAAACTTAATTTGATTGAATCCAAAATTTCGTGTGTGTTAAATAATTTGTAAAAAAATTGGGATTAAAATGCGCTGTATAAGCGGGATGACTATATCATAACGCTTTGAATTATCACTTTCATTATTTCTTTCCACGAGTTGAAAGCATGTTTTTCAGCAGTGCCAGCCCACGAAAAGTTTTGGAGCAGACTGTCTTTAAACATAGCCACTTACATAAAATTTTGGCGGATCGCAGCTCAAAAAATATATTCTCCCGATGCGCAATGTGACCTAACAAAATTTAGTTTTGCCATTCCCTTGCCTGACCAAGAGGCTGAAACAGTTGGTAAGCTTATTTGTCCTTTGGATCTCCTTCTTCAATTTTATAACAGATGAAGGTTCAAACTTTATGGGAACACTGTTTAAACACATAAGCAAACTATTGAAGATTCAAAAATTTAAAAGTAGTGCCTATCATCCACAAACAATTGGGGCACTTGAACGAAGTCATAAAACTCTGATTGAATACTTACGAAATTACGTTGAAATCATCCCCTAGATTGGGACTCTAGGTTGCAATTTGCTACGTTTTCTTACAACACCACCCCACATACAGCCACATATAAGCCCAATAAAACTAAGCACTTTAATCCGTTTAATCCACATACAACGTTATTCATTAGCCTTTGAAAAGTGCTTGGAGCATTACGCAGTCCCATATTCATACGAGTAAACTGGTAATATCCTGTTTCAGTACTGAAGGCAGTTTTTTCACGGTCTTTTAAATCGATTGGAACCTGGTGGTGTCCATGAGCAAGATCAATATTTGAAAAATAATGGGAACGACCTAATTTGTCCAAAATAACCGTAATGTTTGGTAATGGAAACTTTTCAGGAAATGTGATGTCATTAAGTTTCCTTTAATCAATGACAATGTACCATTTTTTTTTCATTTGTTTTGAATTTCTTAGGAATACACAATAAAGGGAAATTCCAAGAAGACTTGGAATCTTCAATGGAATGTGGGTATGTATTGATTTGCTGAGAAGTTGCATCTGTTACTGGCAACTTATCCCATCAAGGAAAAAAACATCATTATTTATTTATTTATTTATTTATTCATTGCCATTAAAAATTTTGGTAAAGGAAAAGCACATATGGAAGCAATATAAATGAACAAAAAAAAAAAAAAAAAATACTTCCAGGCATAAAAACCCCAGATTTTTTCAAAAAACAAATCCACTCCATGCTAGTACCCTCGGTATTGAGCTCAAGCTCATTTGTTACACAGAACACTGCAAGAAGTGAATACTTATAGACTACATACAAAAATAATACAAATAAATACAAAAGTATTATTACAAAAACAGAACTATATGCATTGTCATTCAAGCGCGCCATGCTAAATAGCACGCTTTAAAAGATTTAGGCGAAGCTGACCTCTTAATATCTAATGGAATAGAATTCCAAAGAGAAATACCCCTAACAGAAAAGGACGTATTTAAAGATCTGCATAGGTTTATAGGGGGAAGTAAACGTTAATTTGAAGAATGGGACCTACTGAACAATAACTTATTAAATAAATAGGGAGGTTGCTTCGTTCTAAGAAGCTTAAAAATAAAAAGACATACACGAAGTTCATAAAAATCTACCAAACTACAGCCAAGGATCAAATTTAAAAAGGGAGAAATATGATCGTATTTTCTAATACTAAAAATAAAACGAGTACAAGCATTGAAACATCTTTGGAGAACATTCATATAATCCTGAAGCATTTCAAACAAAACAACGTCACCATAAAGAAAATGTGGAAGAAGGTGCGAGAGGAACATACGCTTTTTAAAATTAGTTCTCAGTGAACCCTACAACTTTATACAAACAACTAAGCATTCCAAAAACCGTTTTACTAACCTTAATCAAATGATCACCCCAAGTAAGAGTTTTATTAAAAATTAACCCTAAATTTCTAACAGTATTAGAGAATGGAATTAAAGAATCACCGAGAAAAATTCCAGGAAAGGAGGAAGTATCTATAGATTTTTTATAAATTATAATTTACTGGGATTTACTAGCATTAAGAGCGAGTTGGTTAGATAATGACCAATTATAAATTCTTACCAAATCATCGTTAATAAGAGAAATATTAGAGTGAATAGAATCATTATCCAAGCGACTACTCCTATATATTTGGACATCATCAGCAAATATATGAAAAGAAGAATGACGAATGGAACATGCAATGTCATTAATATACATTGAGAATAGTAAAGGACCAAGAACCGACCCCTGAGGAACGCCAGAAGAAACAGGTAAGAAGTTAGAAAAATAATTGTCATAAAAGACTGCCTGAAAGCGACCCGAAATATAGTCAAAAATCAATTTAGCAGTAGGGAGAGAAAAATTAAAGTTCGAAATAAGCTTATTAAACAAACTTTGATGATTAATTGAATCAAGCACTTTAGAAAAATCTAACAGAGTAAGACAAGTCATTTCTCTTTTACTAATACTACAACGAATATCATCACAAACATTCAGTAGAGCAGTGTTAGTACCGTGGAACCTTCTAAAACCCGATTGAAAAAGACTAAGCAAATTAAAGCTACCGATATGAGATTGAATTTGGTTTTTTACTACCACTTCAAACGCCTTGGACAGAGAACTTAAAATGCTAATAGGGCGGAAATGGGAAAGCTCAGAAGGATTGCTAATTTTAGGAATAGGAATAATTTTACTCATCTTCCACTGAGCGGGATATGAAGAGGTCGTTAAAATAAAATTGAAAATATGTAACAAGTACCTTGATACAAAGGAAAAATACGCCTAACTAATTTTAAACTAACCATATCTAGACCAGTGGATTGCGATTTAACTTCCCAAATTGCAGAATGCAAATCAGCAGCAGATATATTGGTAAACGAAAAAGAATTAAGGGGTTCGACGGATACTAAATTAATATTAGAAATATCATGGGAAGGACTAGAGTTAACAAGATAAAGGTTAAAGTCATTAGCTTTGAAATCTACAGAAGCAGCCCCTTTGCATCTACCAAGACCCAAGTTGCGCACGTTACGCCAAAATATCTTAGAGGGAAGTGAGGGATCTAACTTATCCTTGAAAAAATTTTGCTTAGCAATACGAATTAAACCTACCACTCTATTTCGAGAGTGCTTATAAGCTAGAAAAGACAAAGAATTAGGGCTAATTTTCCAAAGACGATATTTGGAAAAACGAACAGAAATAGCACTCAAGATCTCTTGCGAAATCCAAGGGGGGGATCTAGGTCTGAAATAAACAGTAGTGAGAGGAACGCAATTATTAAATACATAATTAATAGAGGAATTAAAATATTCGATTTGATCGGTAGAACTAGAAAGAGAAAAAATATCGTCCCAACAAATAAAGCCACAAGTTGATGAAAGATGAGATTCATCAATTTTAGAAAAATCGCTAAAGCTGAAACTTTTAGGTTTAGGTCGAGAGCAAAAATTAACAGAAAAAACAATAAGGTCATGATGAGAGCCAATACCAAGAGACAATTGATTGAAAAAACAAATGGAATTATCAGCAGAAGCGCACCGTGATCAATGAGTGAATAAGAACCACCACTTGCGGTAGCGTAAGAGTAAGTGGGCGCTTCAGTATTATAAACCGAGAGGTTAATGCTACTTAAGATATTTAAATAGCTACGAGAAAATAAAGTCTCTTGAGAAATATCAAAATTAAAATCACCCGAAATGAAAACCTCATCATACCGACAGGAAAAATAACTAAAAAGACTTTCAATGTCTAAAAGGGACTTTTTAAATCGAGCATACGACCTCTTATTCGTTTTAGGAGGATTATAAACCACACCTAAAAGAAATTTTCGCTTATCCACGAAGACATTTAAAAAAAGAAACTCAAGGTCAGAAACGAGCTTGTGAGAAATTAAGGGGGGTACGGATACAATACTACATTTAATACACGCACTAACATATGTACATACCCCACCATAAGTCACTGGTGGATTAACCCTATCTCTCCTGAACAAATTAAAGCCAACGCAGAATTGGAAATATCAGAAGACAAAAAAGTTTCCGATAAACAAATAATATCAATTGGGACCCCATTAAAAGTGTGACGAAGTTCGTCAATATTTAAAAGAAGACTTTGGACATTCAAACTAACTACATTAAAATTGTTGGACCTAGTCCGAAGCATCGATTTTATTACAACCGAGGGCAAAGAAATACTCTCGGTGGGCATCGCGAGTCGTGGCGCACTTCAATAACAATACTTACATGCAAAAAAAAAATTCAAATTAAAAGAAGAAACTTCTTTCACGGACACCAAAGGAACACGACTCCAAGTATCAAAATCTAAAAAGAAACAAACAAAGAGAAGCCAAATAATATAGGTAACAGAAAACTAAGAAAGAGGAGCGATACTTATCATTTGAAAAAATCCTTGAAGCCAAAATCCAGGAAGAAAGCCACGAATTAAAATTAATCAAAAAATAAATAAATAATTTGATTTTCCGAAAGGAAAACAAGCACAACCGTCTTCTAAGCTGACTAGGATTGTTCGAAATTAAATCGTTGAAATACAATTTTGCTTCTCAAAAATGACAGCCGATTTTATACATTACAATTTAAAAAGTGTATATAAAACACACGAACATTTTCCAGAGATTCGGATTTCAAATTAAGGTTTGATTTCAATTAGAATTTGTTAGACTAACGTATGTAAAACGTTTTCAATTTTCAAAATAGAACTTGCATTTATAACCCCTGGAAGTACTCCTGCTGAATAGCAAATGTGCTCTGAATTATTGGTCACTGAACTTGGTATTTTCGCGGATTTTTCAGTTCGGGTTCTAATTATATTTTGAGTTGAATGTTTTGAAAGCATGTAAGGGGCCGCTGAGTTAATTATAGTTAACTGAATACTTTTTGAAGAAAAATCCAGCTTTCAATTAAAAAATTTTACCTAAAATGCCAGAATATTGAATTGGAAAATCATTTTGAATCACTTGAAAGTTTTGTTTAAATGAAAAACTGAATCTGGAAAGAATAGTTCTAAATTGGATAATCCAAGTGTCTTAAATGAGTTCTTTGAAATTTCGGTGATTTTACATTAGAAATCAGGATAGTAGAGAGAATCTGGATCTAAATGTTTTATTCTAACTATGCGTAGATCCTTCCAAAATCTATCAAAAAGTGCAAAATTTCTGTAAAGTTAATTTTATGAACATTGTAGAATTAGAGTTGATATTCAAATTTTCTAAGTTCGAAATGTTGTTATTGTTATTTTAAATGTTAAGATTAGAAATTTCAAAAATCAATTCAGAAAACTTATAATTTTTTGTTATCTGGTCATCTGTAATGTTAGAATTAGTAGTTTAAAATTTAGAGTTGTAGGAATTATCATGTTGTTGGCTTGGCACTCTATTTTTAATCTCAGATCCGCTTAGGAGTACCTGGCTGTTTGGATCGTGGCAAGTTTCCCGTGCTAGATGAAGAATTTGTAATTACATTTTGTTCATAGTTTAATTTTTTCTTTTCATCAAATTGTCTCTTCATACAATTTTGAATATGATGTCCTTTATTATGACAATAAACACATGTTGAATTATTTGTATTATTTCGGCAGTAAGTTGTAGAATCATTTACGTTTGAATTTACCAATAATTTATTCTGTGTCAAATTTTCAGAAGATTGTAGTTTAAAACAGATTGACGCTTTGTGACCAATTATGTAATATTGGCATTTTGGAACTATTCCAAGTTAGAGAATGATGATTTGGGTTATGCGAAAACGCGGAAATTTGTTTTGAAGTGGACGAACAATTTGAAATTGAATATTTTTGGAATGTCTCCTCTTCCAAGGCTTTAGTAATTGCTTCTTTCAAATTGATAAATCGACAAGTTTTTATTAACTACTTCATTGGTTCTTGTTATCATTCCTGAAACGATCTGAGGGCCACTTTATGATTAATTTTTGTAACAGTTTTGATTGATTCAATGCCCGGTTGTGAAAGACACGCCTCGTTTAAATGGTAAAGTAAAGTTCCAACGCGATTTGAGGAAGTTTTCACATCTTCGGATCGTTGTTGCTTTATAGAATTAAATTCTACTTGAATTGATTCTAGAGAATGTTTAGAACTAAATTGAGTTTTAAGTGCAACTTTAAGATCTTCCCATTTCTGAAATTCTTCGAACTTAACAATTTCATACGCTTCTCCCATAAGTTTAACTCTAAGTAGATTCAAAAATTTACTTGTTTCAGTAGTTTTTAATGATTCATAAATCATGTCGCTGCAAGCTAAACATCTACGTAGGTTTTCAGAAGATCCATTAAATTCTGGAATTATTTTTAATGCTAAACTAATATCAAGGTCTGCCATTTTACAATTGGGGTTTTATATTTAAAGTAGTTTTTTAGAAAATTCAAGAAAAATCAAAAATAGCAATAATGGTGATTATGATAATAAAAATTTAGTTCAAATGAAAGTTATTCGAATTATCCCCAAATTTATTGTTATCATACGCAGTTTTTTTTTTCTTGATAATAGCAGCGACCACGCCAAAAACGAAATTAACGAGTTTGTAATAATAAATAATAATGTACTATAAACTGTTTATATTTTGATATTTTTGTACGATGTAAGAATTAGTAGTTAGAACTACATTTAATGGAAAAAGGAAAAAAAAATTGCATACCTTTAACATTTGTACAGATGTTTCCATTAACAGTTGAAAAAGGTCCTTGTAGAAGAAACCATTAGGAGAAAAAATCCACAAATTTCACAATCTATAAAATTGATTTAAAAACTTATAGTCCAAATCCGCTGCCTGTGATGCGAAATGGTGAATTGAAATATTGAAACACACGAATTCACTAAGTCATGTGTCAGTCATTAACTTAATTGCAATATGAGTTGAGTTATTGAGTTTTATTCGCTTATTTTTACAATGAATTTTAGTTATAATTATAAAGCATTTTGAATATTTATTATTAGAAATTGTATGATATAACATTTAGGAATATTTATTATTACCATGTTAACACGTCCACGAGTGAATCCCAATAGAAAGTTATTTAAATTTTATTATAATACCCATAATTATTGCTCTTCAACACCAACACATAGATACATATGTATCTATGATGGATAAATTGTAGGGGATCACGAAGATGAGTGGTACATCACAACAAGTGCCTCTAAAATGAAATGCAAGTCATGCAAGTCAAAATCATAAAAATATATTTAAATTTTAGCAACAAATTGCCAGGCATTTTTCTAAACTTCCAATTTTATCTACATTTTATAATGGAAACTAATCCCACTAGCTTTCATCGATTGTTTCCGTTTCAGCCAGACGCGTGAACTTCTAAAATATCATTCATGGTTAATTTTATTTCAGCAATGGACCTCCCCATTACTTTAAATCCTACATTCATTTTTTCTGTAATGGATCGCTCCATCGCGCCAAACCGTTCATCAATTTTTCAGCAGTTTGTGCAATTCACATAACATCCCGAATAAAATAAAAACATTAATCGGTAATGGTTATTTGTTTGTTTATTTAAATAACAACATAATTTACCAGTAATCAGAGTTTCAACGAACACTGCATTTTGAATTGATGTATACACCATATTAGTGGTTCCTACAATCTCATTTTGGAACTATAATCGGTTTAATTTGAATGTGCTCATGGTGACTCATATTTATTAAGTTCATCTGTTAAATCGTTGAAATAAAGTAGAATTGAATGTGTTTTTTGGTGAATACATTTCATCTGAGCTCGACGTGATAATTTCAGTTTTGGCTTCAGTTAACGCAGTTTTTAAGTTATCTGTAACAAAAATTAAAAGAATTCATTGTTCGGTTTTATAATCACATCACAACAAACTTAAATTTTTACTTTACTATTTTATAAATTTGAAACATATTCTTCAAAAAACTTCAAATGCCTTGATGATGCAATCACCGAAGCAAACCGTCTTAATTTTAGTTTTTGTATTGAACACAAAATTGGCCCTTTGATCTTTCGCTAATAGGATGGCCATCATCATTAAAATTGAGTAAAAGTTAAAATAAGATGCTTAAAACATTTTGCAAACCTTTTTTTAACATACAACTTAGCCCAAAATGAGAATATTCTCCCGGTATATTGATTGGTGGAGCAAAGTTCTTGCTTCTCTTGATATCCCGAATTATTTGTACTGAATTAATATGCAAAAAAAATCGTTTATAGCATCATGTATCACTTTGTGATTTATAGCATATGACCTCAGTTGATCTCTTATACAAATCAATGACTCTTGTTCTCTTTCTGGTAGAAATTCACTGTCCGATGTTTCACATTCAGATGCACTTGTTTCCGCACTATTTTTTCTCTCTTTAATATTCCCGGAAATATCACTTTTCAATGAATTCTTGTTTTTAAGTTGCACTGGTTAGAAAATAAACCTTTGAGTTAAACTGTAACTCGATTCTTACTTTAATTTAACTCTGATTAAAATTGAGTTGAAATAAGGTAGATAGTAAACCAATAAGTTAATTATTAACTTTTCATCGATATGGGATTTAATTAAGGTTTAAAACTAAGGGTAAGAAGCTTTATTTTCAAACCTTTGATTCTAACTTAAACTCAACTTTGGTTGAAAATTAGTTGAGTCGAGGTTGATAGGTACCTAAATAGTTGATTATTAACTTTACTGTGATTTTGAATTTATCTCTACCGCAATTTTAAATTATAATTGGTATTTAACTTAAATTGAACTTTAGTTAAAATCAATTTTGTACAAAGTAGATAGTCAACCGATATTGACATATGATTAACTAAATTAGGTTAATGAGAAACTTTTGAATTTTGAACTAGTTCAATCAAAGTTTGATATTAACCAGAACGTAAACTTTTAATGTCTTTTGAATTCAACTATAACTGGACTAAAATAAGGTTTGAAAATGTTTGAGAATAATGTAATATTTCTGTATCTTTGTGGTAAAGGAAACGATACACCTTATAATTATGACCTGGATAACAGTCATCGGGTGGGACCAGGTAAAGCACCAAACTAATATGTTAACGCGGACTCTATCAAATACTCATGCACATGTGACCACCATGGCCTTCATTGGTCTCATCTCCAAATCCAAAAAAAAAGATTAATTTTTCATACTAAGGTTTAATAAGCATTATATTTCTTATTATATCTTTAACATTATGCTTATCAATACCACAAACTATTCTACGAAAGTTGAGGATCCAATTCTAATGGAAATTATATTTATTTGAAGAAAGTGGTGTAAATATATATAATGTTAATTTAGTTAAATAGATACAAAAAACTTACCCTCTTGTCGCCGAGACTCGAGCGCTCAAGGTTCCGCCCAAGAGAATGGACACCCTTGCTTACCGATGCCCTAACTTTTGTTGTTAGCTCACGTCACTTATATGTACCTACAACATCTAATCAAAACTTAGATTAAAGAAAAACACTACTAAACTAATCACTGTTTATCAGTTATAATTTAAAAAACTTAAAATTAACCGAATAATTGAACTTAAAAAAATTATGACAAGAATGTGTGCCCGTTAATATCTCTCGAGCTGCTTGGCTGCTACGTTACGCTGATTATTGATGATAACGGAACTATACCGTATTCATAGGTGTGGCTATTGAACTAAACACGCGGGCCGTGATGCTACACCCTCGTTTATAGCAATAGATCAAGGTGATCACTGGCCCGGTCCGCCCAACGTATCTTAACAATACGAAATATCGTATTATACTCTGGATAAATGTTTCGATTTTATTTAACTCACGTACGCGGTACGATTAGTATTTCACTAACATTCCAATAGGACAAAACACCTATTTATTTTTTTTATACTTTTCCTTTTTTTTTTTTTTTTTACTTTTTAATTTGTTTCCTCCACAAGAACAAAATACTTTAGAATTTATTTTAATTTATTTATTTTAATGATAATGTAGCAACCTGGAGGCTCCACGCACAAAAATCGAATGAGCGATCATAACACCGAATAGCCAAACATTATTTTTTTTGGGTGTAATCAGTACCGTTCTTAAAATGAACAGGTAGCCTTTTAAGTGCGTTAATACTAACACTCATAAAGTGCACTGATCAACAAATCTGACTATAAGTCCAAAACAGAAACGTTTTACGCAGGTTACCGGCATAAGGGCAACAACAACAATCACAATACGAGTATGTACTATTGTACTCCACAAAATTTATTTTATAGTTTTATTGGTGGATAATTGTTATGATCGTTATTAGATATTATCGCTTGTACAACGGGTGATACTAAAGATATGTATCCGTGGTTTTAAATATGTTAACCCAAAACTTGGCACATTACAATAACTGAAGCCAGAAAAAACAACACAAAAGTATATTCAATTTAACATGGTTTTAAGAAGGTTCAGAAAGCGGTGGAAAACAACTAGGATAAATATTAAAGCAATGGTTAATTTCTAACCACGGTTAAAATTTGCTACTAGGGATGGTTTAAAAACATTTATTTTCAACTCCCTGTATATTCTCCAATTACTTTGCGACGATAACTTCACAGTCCTCGTGAAGTAAGTTCTAACTTTCTCCTTAAATTACAATAAAAAAAAACAAATTTAGGACAACCTTTACGTTTCTCTAGAAATTCGTGATGTATGTCCTAAATCCTAAAATGATGTATTATGCATTATAGTACTACTTTTTTCAGATAAACCAATGAAGATAAATTATTTACTCTTTATAATGAATTTTGAAATACATTTAGATAATTATTTTCAATATTCAGACACTATTGAAGATATAATATTATCATTTGCAGGCCAGTATGACTTTTGTGAAATATATTTCCTATAAAAAGGCTTCAGATTGTTACATTAAATTTGTTTCGCAGATGAATTGACATTTGAAAAAATTATACTCATATTTATGATTTTATTAAAATATAGTCGACGGTAATGGTTGGTAGAATCAGTTTCTTGCAACGGCGAGGGTCCAAGCGTTTCTAAAGCTGACTAAAAGTTATTAAACTTCTAAATAGGGTCGCGTTGCAAGAAATATTCGATTGTGCGAGAAATCGTTCGTTGAGCCGATACATACGATATTCACCATTCAGTTTAAAACGTTCAAACTATTCGCCATAACTACGAAACCTTTGTATATTAAACGTAATGACTATATCAAATATTACAATAATTAAATTTTTGTAACCTAAGGATTAAGTTAAGCAAGATTATCCACAATCCCTAATCAGATTATGAGTGTAGTAGTTAATAAACAAAATCTTTTTGTTGTTAATGACATATCATTCAATCACGTTATAGAATTTGACATTTTTACAGGCAATAAAAGACATTTCCACTAACCCAACGACACATGACAATTGCTCGTTTTTTGCCTTCAGCAGTTTTAATTTTTTGATGTTTTCCTTTCAACGATAGCTTGGAAAAATAATAAATGGACCGTTGCGAAAGCGTGGATAGGAAAAATGATCGGCATACTTGTGATTTTATTTGTCCATTTTGAAAAAAATATTTAAAAGTTGGTTTTCTTCAAGAAATTTTTGATACTGTTTTTTTGCGTTTTGGACTCATCATTTAGCGTCCAAAGCTAGCGATGGGTTTCCTCATGCATTCCATTAGGAATGAAAAATGTACATTTATAAGGGCAGGCTATACATCACATTGTTGTTGGTTGCACTATACTCTTTCCCTGTGTGCTTGTTTTTTCCAATTGGATTTATTTAATTTTAGTTTTCGAGCTGGTTCGTTCGTTTCTTTTACGGATCTTGGTGTGAGTAAATTATTGTCCAGAACACGTCTCGGAGTTTCTGGAACATTGTCAGCTATTTCCGAAAGTTCAATATTGTCTCTATCCGCGATATAATCCAGATCTTGGATTGAGTCATCGCAACTAAAATCACTTGACACGTCATCAGTTTCGATCGATTGATCCGATGTTGTTAAATTTAAAATTCCCAACATAGCTCTGTCAATAAATAATAGACATTACAAACATTTCAGGATGAATAATTATTCAGACACTATAAGCATTCAGCTGGCGTCCTGTATTTTCTATTAACATTTACAATTATTACGAATATTAAAATCCATTATAGCGAGAACCTAACTAATACATTTAAAAGTTACGAGGAAGTTAGGACACACTTCACATCCGTACTGGTCGGCTTCTTAGCCTTGCAATCGTTTTCCGTCATTTTAAAATTTTTTAGTTTGGCCTGAAGCAAACATTTTGAAAATTTATTTTCAGTGTTTGTTTTTCAAATTTACTTTTCTCTAAAATTCCTGGAAAATCTTTAGCTTTCTTCTTGTAGAATTGTTTTTGAAAAACTGGTTTTCTCGTTTATAATTCAGTTTTGATTTTAACTATTTGACGTTTAACAATTGATCCCGGATGCGCCGGAAAACTATGGCCCTTTTTATAAGGATGGAAGGGTTGGAAAGGTTTTTAGATTTGAGCCGAACACCTAAAAAAACCATTTAGAAATTTTGTAAAATTTATTAGCTCAGCTTAAATAATCAGCTTGTCTACGGATTAACGTGTATGTGTATTTGCCTAATCGAGCAATCCAATAGCCTTAGAGCCTGGCCATAATTTAATGGACCAATTACACATTAGTCCGAAGATCATATTTCTCCTTCATATTTTTAATTATCATTATGTTGTCCTCATGAAGTGCCTAATTTTGTACTAATTAAGCAACGATTGCTTGACGGTGATAGTGAAGCTTTACAAATAAAATTAATGCAAAAAAAGCTTTGAATTAATCAACGTCCATTATTATACTTCTCGAGAGAGAAAAAAACATACCCGACGCAAACTACTCCAATACAAATATATTTCACTTGTACAACAATAACTACTCTTGTTAAATGTATATCACAACATTCAAATTCAAAAATGTCTTGTTTTTTAAATACAATATATTCTATTTGAATTTTGTCAGTCGGTTCGTCTCATTATTAAGAAGAGGAGGTACTAGAAATTTTATTCTAAGATGATACAATGACTCCACAACATGACACTGGTACAGTCATAGCAGCCGTCTATTATTACACAAGTAATTTAATGAGGATTTACCTTTAAATCACCCTTAATATAGAATTACTCCGGCACCGCATCAAATTTATTGTTGAAATGATCTGCCACCTTGTAAATAGATAACAGATAATTCTGTGCTACCAGATATTACATTATACTCCAATAGTTAAGAAATTAAAAAGAATGTGCAAGCTTAATTTAATTTATAGGACTCTTCTTGTCCTGTTCGAACTCCTGTCATATTACTCTATTCTCCCCCGTTACCTACTTTAATTTGTATTGCAAAGCAAAATAACAAAACGTATAATTTTTGATGCTGAAGTACTCCACAAAATTTTGTTGGTTTAACATTTCACGATATAAAAAAAACAAAAATTCAATCGAAAAATGATCTGTTTTATAATGTAATTTTATTTTTGTATCATGTTGATATAGAACGTAACCAAAATAAAGTGGCAAATTTGATCTCTCTATATGAAATGCCCACTGAGTTCCGTGTGCCTTCTTACAAAAAAACTATACATTCTTTCATGGAAAGAGATTTGAAAAAATTGAAAAAGAAAGGATCGGAGGTGTAATTTTTGTGGCCAGCGCCTCACTTCCTTTTACGATAAATATACTTTGATTTCGAATATACCACGCTTAATTGCTAAATCGAAAAATTTAGCCTAATGGATTTTTAAATTTCAGAAAAAAACCCATAGCGAAAAGAGTAATATATAAAGCAGCATATTTGAATTGAACATTTGTAGTGAACGTCAAGTTTATTCAACTTTACTCCGGAGTACATTTGAATGTAAGAAAATCGTATCTCT
Source organism: Nephrotoma flavescens (assembly GCA_932526605.1). NCBI lineage: Eukaryota > Metazoa > Arthropoda > Insecta > Diptera > Tipulidae > Nephrotoma > Nephrotoma flavescens. The sequence continues at coordinate 86,228,667 of OW052220.1, read as the reverse complement.
ATTATACTTGCAACAGTATTACCATTTTAACAAACCTCTTCTGTTTATAAAGTTATAATAACAGAAAAATATTTGCAAAAAATAAACGTGCAGAACGAATTAAATTACCCATTGTGCCATATAGGCTTCATAAACGTACCTTACGAAAATCAATTTGTGTATTTGTTCAAACGAAATAATTCCAAAATTTTTATTTTCAATGAAAATGTCATACGAGAAATTAAAATGATTACATTCCATAAAAGTAATAATGTTTTTTTTTTATCAATTGTCATATATGTATAACCAACAAAATTATATTATGAGATTTTGTGATTACTACAAAAGATTTAATACGAATATGATACATGTATTCTAAACATTTTCGAAATAAATTCATCCCTGCAATTAAATCAAATAAAACAATTCGAGTGTAATTTTCAATTTTTCCAAATGACATAAAAATAAATCGTTTTCCAAATATTTGTGTATAATTTTTTTTTCGTACGGGTTAACAATCAAAATATGTATACAGAACATAAAAACATGCGATATACGTATATATAAATATAATGTGATGTTACTGGGAGTGTTTGTGCAACATAGAATCCAGCAATAAACATGCCAAGAGTATTCTCCTGGTATATCATATATCAGCTCACACTCAACACAATTTACATTGGCTAGGTAAATATATGCATAAACATGTACATATATTTAATTGTTTATTATCGCACACACTTACATAATTTTTATGTTGTTTTATGTGTTGTCTATGTACACAATATAAACACGAATTAAGTGTTTGTAATAAAAATACAATGGAAACGAGTCAGCATGCAATAGTGATTTAGCAGGAGACTAATAACATATACACTACTTGTCTATTTGTAGTTGGGTACACCCAAATATGGGACTTCGTTTTGAATTAAGTGTTATTGTTTGTTCAACAAACATAAATATATATCGTACCCACTTATTATGCTGATTGATTTTTAATGTCCGCGGTGGAATAAGGAATCGGTTTTAACGATCAAATTATTATACTTCATGGAAATGTTAACGATAAAAACTTTGACACTATAACAATATAAATCGTAAACCTAGCAATATTTTTTAGTTATATATATATAGGGTTATTGAAGTAAAGGAAGCTTTTCAAGGTTAACACGTGACTATTTAAAATCTAAAAAACTGAGATACTAAAACGACAAATCATTCCAATTAAAGGTCGAGTGAGCCTAAAAAGTGTAAATGATGACGATTGTGCCCCATAATGAGTAAAAACTATTAGGATGTAGACCTAAGAATCCAATTGGATCGGAAATGAAGCCTAACGATATTATTATTATTATTTTTCAAACCTATGCCAACAAAAAGGGTTTATGTTAAATCGCAAAATTATGCTTTCATATCAAGTAAGAAAGAATACGTAAATACGTCTTCGAATATTCTGAAATATTTTGAAAATTTTAATGTTTAACTAAAATTCTCAAAAAGAATGTTCTCTCCAAGAAATGCTCTCAAGTTTTGGAATTTTTTTCTAAAATTTAATAAACAAGGTTGAGCCAGTCAAAACCGTAATTTAACAAAGCCGTTAGCCAGAAGCTCATTTTCACGTAGTTTAGAGGTAAGGCAATAGTTTCGTCTAATAATGAACGAGTTAAGCGACAAAATCAAACTAAATCTTGTTCGAGTTGCGCAACAAAAATTATGTATGTGCATGTGTATAGAGTATGTGCAAGAATGTAGCAGACGTAAAGAAGTGTAACCAAATTTGCTACATTAGCCTTATTTACCATTTCCACAATGTTAGTCTTCCAGCTGAGCTTACTGTCCAAGATTATACACAGAAATCTCGCTCTGTCAGTAAAAGTCAGTATAATGCCGTTCATTGTAGGAAGGCTAACTACCGGAATTTTATATTTCTTAGTAAATAGTACCAGCTCTCTCTTGGCAGGGTTGGTCCCTAATCCATATTTGGTGGCCAATTTCGTAACGATCAGAAGTGCATTCTGTATAACAACCCTAATCATGTCCAGATGTTTGCCTGAGACAGCTAATGCTACAACATCCGCATACGCTACAATCTCTCTCTCTCCGTAGTTCCAAGAGCAATCCATTCATCACAACACTCCAAAGAAAGGGGGACATTACATTTCATTGCGGGGTTTCTCTAACTACCCGCCTTCTAATGGTGGCCTGCCCCAGTTTCGAGGTAATAATCCTGCTTACCAGCATCTGATTTATTCCCCATATTGTGTGATGCGCGTTTGTATCACATCCGAGTGTAACACCTACTCTTCTTTGATCTGCTTCTTAGATCGCAGTCCCCCCATGGTATCCGGTGGAACCTCCTTTTCGCGATCCATATAGGCTGAGCTAGCCATAGTTTTTCACAGCCAACCCCAGCACTTACCATTGTAGCGTCCCCGCTACTAAATTGTGGAAGATGAAAAATATTCAAATTATTTTTTGCTAAAACACACGATCTGATCTTCTCAGAGTTGCTTCAGTATAGTAATTTATACCATTTCATTCTGCGGTCACATATCCTGTTATTATTAATCCAAGGTTCTTGGATTAACACCATGTCCAAATCTGACTTAGTCAGTCTGAGCACGAGAGCTGCCGAGGCAACCTTCGTGTGATGTAGGTTTATTTGTACATGCTACAACCTTACGCATCTCTTTCTGCACTACCTGCATCAGGATAGTGCCATCTGGCTCGTTGTTCCGGCTGCTATCTTCCTCTCGTCGAGAGCCTGACAGGATGTCCCCATCAGATTCCAGAGAGAGGAGGCTGCCTCCTCTTACAATGTTCCCGACGTCCGAAGCATCTCTCTCCCAGTCGTCTTCAGCCCGCTTGACCGTCTCCTGATGGGTCCGTTCGCCGTCACCAGGTTGGTCTTTCGCAATCACATTGGCCTCGTCCTTTTTATATAATTAAAGGATGATTAACCCGAAGTTGATCACTCCCTTTAATTTTGCAAGGGAAGCCAGGGATGCTTTATTAATCAGTATTATTTCCAATCTAAAGCCTGCCTTAGTCTCATCTCGCTTTACAATCCTCTAGCTTTCCGTTGGAAGATCGGCATTGCTGGCCCAAATGATCACGAGGACCTCTTTTGGCTTATCCGGCTTGGTTGGCAGCCATACACGTGCCCTAGGCCTCGGGATTTCCTCCATGCTGCCTCAAGCCTCGCGCTCTGCCTCACCTCGACAACTTAGACCACTGCCCTTTTATAAACGTCGACCAATCTCTGGTTCGAGCACGCAGTCATTTTCACGCGCCCCTGGTATTATCCCGCATCACTGCAGGACGGAGAGGATCCCGGATTTTCTCTCAGGATCCGCAGAAAAATGGAGTTCAGTGCATTATACATTACCCTCTACTTCTCTGACGTGATGCTCCCATCTTCCTGACGACTATCAATGACGACTAGCACCAATACGTGCTTCTTTAGGATCACACTGAATAGCTTCAGTTTTTGATCCGTGGGAACACCCGATGTCTTGTCTATTTGCACCTTAGCTCGTTTGCTGTCGCTCGTTTCCAGCTCATTCTGGGACCTCTGTTTTTAAGACTTAAGGGCCCTTTCTGAGCTATCACAGCCGACAGTTTTTTTAGCCCATGCCAAAGGTTCTCGCTGTTCTACTGTAAGCTGCTTCTCAGGCATCGCATCCAGTTTTTCTAGGATTTTGAAGGCCGACCGTCTCTCCCTGTATCGATGCTTCGCCGGAGGGATCTCCCTCAATCCCCCCTATTTCCTTTGGCGGTTCCGCTTCCTCCTGGCTTCGATGCCAAGGTTCCGCTTAACCTTGCCTCTGATGATGGAGCCCTACCTTCCCGGTTAAAGTTGCTCACATCTTCCGGTTTTTGAAGGGCACCGGTTCCTTTATTTTTGCTTTCTTTTATGTTTTCCATGTTTCTCCCACGAGTATCGGCGAAATATAGTTTATCAGCACAGGTCGCGTAACACCTTAATCCAACCCATTGGTTTACCGAGCACCCCGCCCACCGCGCTGCCACTCTCCTACATTCATTCACTCATTCACCCAATTATATGGATATCTCAAACAAATGGAACCCACTTCATTCATGGGATTACCGTTTATAGGGTTCCCCAATCACTACATGGAGCCCCGGGAGTGCAGTGACGCTCAGTTCACCTTGGTTGTGGTCGATGGTTTTATGGCGCCATCATTTCGCCTTTCCTACTGGGTATCCTAGGCACTAAGAATTTGGTGAACAGAGGTTCTCCTCATAGACTCTCCCCGTGGGGGGCCTTGCGCGATTCGGGTTTCGTTTTGATGTTATCTTTTACATGTTTTAGTAGTCTCTTTTTGGGGATCTGCCGGTTTCGCATATGTGGTGAACGATATGGGTTTTGTGTATTCCTTTTTCCGTGCCTGCCCCAGTTTTGTCTTTGAGTTTTGGTCCAATTTTATGGTGTGTTTTGAGTGTCTGTTTTTGCCGTTGGTGGAATATTTTTTATTTTTTGTGACGGCTGATAGTTGATGTTTGATGTGGTGATTTGAGCTGTGACGTGTGGTTTGACTGGTTTTTGTTGGTTTTCTGTAGATTTTAGACTTATGTTTCTAGCTTTTAAATTTTGTGGTTGGGTCTAGAAAGTTAGTTGATTTATTTTTTCGGTTTCTAAGGTGAATTTTGTATTTTTAACAAAAATGAGAACTCTCTTAGGTAGCTTCTTGGCAGCTTGGTTTCGTACTGATAAAAAGTTGGTCTACGCATCATGTTGCAACGACCAAACTGCAAAAATCCAAGAATTTTATAAGGGTTTGTGTATCTTTGTGTACACAAGAACCCTGGGGTTAAAGGTTTCGGGGAGGCGAGTGCATTTTTCTACTTTTGTGGTAGAAATGTTGTTAGTAAATGACCTCTTTGTTTTCTGCGACTAAATCAGCCGTAAACATTAGATGGGTGTCCACTAAAACAATATTTTGTCGGAAAAGCTGAAAAAATTCTTAAACAAATTAAATTCACGGACGATTATAAAATTCTTCTTAAAACTTCTTATGTCTTCTTCTTCTTCATAGTGATAAGAAGAAGCCAAACAAGGCAGTTACTTTTCCTTACTAACAAACTAACGTAGTTTCTTCGGTTCTAAAATTTTTTAAATTAAAAACAATTAAAAAATGTAATAATTTAGAGAAACGTTTAAATCCATTTTCATTAACAAAAACTCACATATAAATTCAATAACAACTAAATTCGAAATCGGAAGAATTTATATTCATATTTTGGTTCGTAACTTCCCCTTTACTTTCCTGCTTTCATTTTAAAATGTGATCTGAGGAAGCACGAAGTATCGAAACTTTTCTCGTTTAGCTGTGGCCGAATTATGGTGGCAATTTTTTCACAACCAGAAAACACTCGCTTTGATTCCACTCCGGTAGGTGGTATTGAATTAAGGCTATTATAGCACCTATCCAGGTTCTTTCCACGATTACCCTCAACTTCAAAAATAGCCAATTCTTTTTTTATAATATTTTTTGGTTCTTAATTGCGGAGTATTCGTGGAATTCAGTTCCTTGTGAATTATCCTATCGAAATTTTCTTCCAAAGACAACCTAGTTTCGTCAACAACGACATCATTTGACAGACAGTCAGATTCAGATGACAGATTGCTGCTGTGTGGTTTTGACATGTTGTTGCAATCATGAAATTGCACTTAGGCCTTTTAAAAACCTGTTTAGTTTTTTAGAAATTTTGATTAAAGTAAACTTTCAAAAAGATTCGAAATTAAATTAGCCTGGAGTTTTTGGGTTGAAAAATTTTGTTTTTGAAAGGGAAAAGAAAAAAATTCTGGAGGGGTTCGCGTGAAAAGATTGTGGTTGAAATGTTGGGAAAATTAGAGTAATTTGTGAACTATTAATATTAATAAGTAATTGGTGATAAACATTTTAAAAAGAATAATAAGAATATATACCAAATAAAAAAAAAAACAAACATATATTGAATAAACTATATATGTATATATATTGCACCAGGCGTTAATTAAAACGTATGGTATAAACTCTGGGTATATGTTTTGTATATTGTATAAAATATTACTTATACAAATGTTAAGATGTATATGTAAGATGTGAATAAAATTTAAAAAAAAAAAAATCGTTAAAAATTATATTTAACAAAAAAATAAAAAAATACAAATTTTCGTAACATTGTAAACGACATGTAATTTGTGTATGTAAATAAAACTTTATTAAAAATATACAAAAAAAAAACGTTTATCAAAATTTGTAAAGCAATTGGACACAATTTATTTGAGAAGCGGGGTGAGCAGTTTTTATTTTCTTTCGTTTCTTGGATTTTGGAAATTGGTAACCAACAAAATCGGTGGTGCAGAAACAAAATCGGTGGTGCAGAAATTCTATCGCTGGTGCAGAAATTCTACGTGATCATTATTGGATTGATAAATATTCCGGAAAAGAGTATTTTAAACAAAAAAAAAAAAAAGACATTGTAAATATTATATTTTTTTTACTTAATTTTAATTTACTTTATTTTTAATATTAATTTGTAAATATTTTCTGATTAATTTTGTTTAATTGTCATGTTATATAAATATTAAATAATTGATTATAGTTGAGTGAAGTTTACGGTAATAGTGTTCCCAGGTATTATTGTTACCTTCAAACTAATGTTTACCCACCCATTCTATACCTCACCGAACAGAGCTACCGGGGTCGTGAATTAGAAAGGTATCGAATCATGTTGTTACCGTTCTAATTCACGACCCCGGTAGCTCTGTTCGGTGAGGTATAGAATGGGTGGGTAAACATTAGTTTGAAGGTAACAATAATACCTGGGAACACTATTACCGTAAACTTCACTCAACTATAATCAATTATTTAATATTTATATAACATGACAATTAAACAAAATTAATCAGAAAATATTTACAAATTAATATTAAAAATAAAGTAAATTAAAATTAAGTAAAAAAAATATAATATTTACAATGTCTTTTTTTTTTTTTTTGTTTAAAATACTCTTTTCCGGAATATTTATCAATCCAATAATGATCACGTAGAATTTCTGCACCAGCGATAGAATTTCTGCACCACCGATTTTGTTTCTGCACCACCGATTTTGTTGGTTACCAATTTCCAAAATCCAAGAAACGAAAGAAAATAAAAACTGCTCACCCCGCTTCTCAAATAAATTGTGTCCAATTGCTTTACAAATTTTGATAAACGTTTTTTTTTTGTATATTTTTAATAAAGTTTTATTTACATACACAAATTACATGTCGTTTACAATGTTACGAAAATTTGTATTTTTTTATTTTTTTGTTAAATATAATTTTTAACGATTTTTTTTTTTTTAAATTTTATTCACATCTTACATATACATCTTAACATTTGTATAAGTAATATTTTATACAATATACAAAACATATACCCAGAGTTTATACCATACGTTTTTCATTAACGCCTGGTGCAATATATATACATATATATTTTATTCAATATATGTTTGTTTTTTTTTTATTTGGTATATATTCTTATTATTCTTTTTAAAATGTTTATCACCAATTACTTATTAATATTAATAGTTCACAAATTACTCTAATTTTCCCAACATTTCAACAACAATCTTTTCACGCGAACCGTTTCAATAATTTAAATTTTAAATACTAATATCAATCCTCAAAAGAGGAGTTAGAAAAAAAAATGAAATCAGGAACGAGCACATTATCTAAGAATACAAAATATAAATTTAAATAAAAAAAAATGTGATATATGAAAATTCCAGTACTTAAATAAATTCAGTTATTTTTGAAATACTTTGAAACATAAATATCATCAATACCTGGTTGTAAGTTAAATTCAAACCCACTAGGAGGAATAAAATAAATTTACAGATACAGAAAACATTGATCCATCAAAGCAAACCAAAATTTAAAACAAAATTTTCATATTAAAAAAAAAAAAAAACCGTTTGTTACCTTTCTAATTCACGACCCCGGTAGCTCTGTTCGGTGAGGTATAGAATGGGTGGGTAAACATTAGTTTGAAGGTAACAATAATACCTGGGAACACTATTACCGTAAACTTCACTCAACTATAATCAATTATTTAATATTTATATAACATGACAATTAAACAAAATTAATCAGAAAATATTTACAAATTAATATTAAAAATAAAGTAAATTAAAATTAAGTAAAAAAAATATAATATTTACAATGTCTTTTTTTTTTTTTTGTTTAAAATACTCTTTTCCGGAATATTTATCAATCCAATAATGATCACGTAGAATTTCTGCACCAGCGATAGAATTTCTGCACCACCGATTTTGTTTCTGCACCACCGATTTTGTTGGTTACCAATTTCCAAAATCCAAGAAACGAAAGAAAATAAAAACTGCTCACCCCGCTTCTCAAATAAATTGTGTCCAATTGCTTTACAAATTTTGATAAACGTTTTTTTTTTGTATATTTTTAATAAAGTTTTATTTACATACACAAATTACATGTCGTTTACAATGTTACGAAAATTTGTATTTTTTTATTTTTTTGTTAAATATAATTTTTAACGATTTTTTTTTTTTTAAATTTTATTCACATCTTACATATACATCTTAACATTTGTATAAGTAATATTTTATACAATATACAAAACATATACCCAGAGTTTATACCATACGTTTTAATTAACGCCTGGTGCAATATATATACATATATAGTTTATTCAATATATGTTTGTTTTTTTTTTATTTGGTATATATTCTTATTATTCTTTTTAAAATGTTTATCACCAATTACTTATTAATATTAATAGTTCACAAATTACTCTAATTTTCCCAACATTTCAACCACAATCTTTTCACGCGAACCCCTCCAGAATTTTTTTCTTTTCCCTTTCAAAAACAAAATTTTTCAACCCAAAAACTCCAGGCTAATTTAATTTCGAATCTTTTTGAAAGTTTACTTTAATCAAAATTTCTAAAAAACTAAACAGGTTTTTAAAAGGCCTAAGTGCAATTTCATGATTGCAACATTCGTGGGGACGTACCACACACCCTGAATGTCTCAAAAGCCGGGTTAAACATTAGATAACCGCATATATATACATCTCATCCTTATGAAAATTTATATTAAAATTTTTATTAATTTATACGTTACGTTCGAATATCTTTTATGTGGTAAATTCCGAGGTTTTTACCGTCTTCCTTTACTAATTCATAAGCTGTATTACCTAATCTCTTTTGAACTACACATTTAACATATTTCGGTGCAAGTTTTGCTGAAAATTTAGCCACCGCATTGCTCTGAACATAATTTTTAACGAATACAATTTGACCAACATCTAAATTGCGATTTCTACTCCTAAGATTGTAATTCTGACAAGCTCTGTTATAAGCATTTTCCAGGTGTTTTAATACGGAACGTTGAATGACACTTAAACAGTTTGCTTTTGATTCCGCCGAAATAATGCCCTCGTTTTCCAAGTTTAACAACTTTAATAATTCGTATTCCTTTCCGTTCGTGATCATGTGTTGCCCAAACATGAGAAAATGGGGCGAAAACTTCGTGGAGTCATGTACAACGTTTCTTAATGCGCAGGTAATTTCTACAATGTACTGATCCCAAGTAGTGTGATTATCTCCAACATAAGCTCGCAAGGCCGCAAGTATCGATCGATTCACGCGCTCTGACGCATTCGCCTGTGGACAATATCGAGGAACAAGTGAATGTTTAACGTTAAATTTCGACAAAAAAGCTTGGAATAGTTTTGAAGTGAACTGCGCTCCGTTATCAGAAACTATAAATTCCGGGACCGAAAATGATAGAAAAACATCTTTCTCCAAAAATTTAACAACATCTGATGCAAGGGCTTTCCGAAAAGGTTTTAGAAATATAAATTTAGAATAATGATCAAGAACAATGAAAAGATATGTGTTACCGTTTTTAGATCTGGGGTAAGGACCCAAAAAATCGATAAACAATCGCTGCATTGGTCGAACAACCAGCCTTTGCTCACCCATGTTCGTTTTGGTGGAATAATTTACTGGTTTAATTTCCTTGCATTTATGACAACTAGCAACATAGTCCTTCACATCAGTTGCCATTTTTGGCCAATAAAAATACCTTTGAATTCGTTCAAGCATTTTCACAGAACCAACATGGGCTGACGTAGGAGGGTTGTGCGCTTGCCGAATTATATAACCAATTAAATTTTGAGGAATGTATAATTTCCAATTATTTAAGTCTGTTAAAGATACAGAACAATTTTTATTTCCAGATGTGTTAATAAGAATTTTGCCATTAGATACCATAAAATTGGAGAGAGAGTCAGAAGAGGATACAATTCTGGAAATTAAATCTAAATATTCATTAGATTTAAAAGAAGCCGAATCAAGGTTTATACTAAAGCCACTTTCATTTAGGAAAATCTCATCCATAAAGACTCTCGATAATGCATCCGGTACGACGTTCTGTGATCCACTGCGATGTTGTATGGTAAAATCGAAACCCTGAAGTTTCAGACTCCAACGCGCTAGTCTGCCTGTGAGCTCTTTTTGACTCATAAGCCATTTAAGACTGGCGTGGTCAGTAACAATGGTGAAAGGATATCCTTCGATATATGCTCGAAACTTCTTTACGCTAAGCACGGCAGCTAAACACTCTAACTCGGTAATCGAGTAGTTGCGCTGTGCTGCGTTCAGCTTCTGAGACATATATGCGATGGGATGCTCCTCACCATCATCACTTTCCTGCAACAACACGCTTCCGACACCAGTTGTACTAGCATCGCACTGAATCACAAACGGTTTGAAAAAATTAGGATGAACCAACACTGGAGCATTTGATAATGCCAATTTGACACTATCAACAGCTTGTTGGGCTTTTTCAGACCAAATGAATTTCGAGTTCTTTTTGGTGAGATCCGTTAGAGGTGCTACCAAAGATGCAAAACACGAGATAAAGCGCCTATACCATCCAGCCATTCCTAAGAAACGACGAAGTTTCTTGTGAGTGGTTGGTTTTGGGAAGTCGGTTATGGCTTGTACTTTATCTGAATTTGTTGAAAGGGTTCCATCCCCAACTACATAACCAAGATAATTAATGCATTTGAGGAGGAAGTGGCTTTTATCCAAGTTTACCGTTAAACCAGCATCGCACAGTCTCTTAGCTACAAGTGACAGCAACTCGAGATGTTCTTCAAATGTTCTGGAAGTAATCAGAAGGTCATCCAGATATACAAAAATACGATCATGGAATTCATGGGGTATCACCTGATCCATTAACCGGCACATGGTTTGTGGCGCGTTGCAGAGACCAAATGGCATAACTGTAAATTGGTAAAGAGGACGACCAGGAATGGTAAACGCTGTCTTATCTCGGGACCCAAGAGCTAATGGAATCTGCCAAAATGCATCCTTCAAGTCAAGACTTGAAATACATTTGGTTTCTCCCAATCGGCTTAGCAGTCCGTCGATTATAGGCAGTGGATACGCATCCCTGACCGTTACCTCATTCACACGTCTTGCATCTAAGCACAAGCGAACCTTGCCATTTGGTTTCCGAACCAATGTCACAGGTGAACTCCATGAACTATTTGATTCTTCTATTACTTCCAGAGACAGCATCCGATCTATCTCGAGATACATGTCAGCTTGAACTGCAGGAGATACAGGGTAGTATCGCTGTTTGACGGGCGTGGCATCTTGGACATTAATATGGTGAGAAATTAAGGAAGTTTTGCCTAGACCATGTTTATTGAACGAAGGAAATTGTTCAATAATTGATTCTAAACGAGAATTTTGATCAGAGGTAAGAGAATGAAAATCAGAATCAGTTCTATTTAATTCAGAAATGGTTTTGGGAACTATGTTAAATAGTTTCCAGAAATCGATTCCAAGATACAAAGATTGAGTGAGACTAGGAATTAAATAGATGTTCATAGATTTCTGATTTCCATTGAAGCTTACAGACGCACTGAAATAGCCATGTACACGCTGTGTGTGACCACTAGCTGTTTTGACATTTGACGAAACATTGTAAATTTTGATATCCGGATTAGACAAAAATTTTTCACAACCTGAACCAAGAGCGGTTATTGATGCACCACTATCCATCAAACCTTTATATGGTATTCCATTGATATTTACAATGGCGTAAGGTCGATCATCCGATTCTTGGGAAAATAATGATTCAGAAATTCTGTGTACAATTTCTTTCCGCTTTTCCCAATATTTCCGAACACGTAATTTAGCTGAACTTGGAATATTATTATTAGTTTTGAATTTTGAATGAATACAATTAATTGAGTTATTTACGTCTGACCTTTGAAATTTTGGTTTAACTGAGAATTGCTCCTCAGAATTGTAGTTGGTTGTCTTGCCTGATGCTGCTGGTCGTTTCGAGGATTGCTCATTGCAGCTGAATGAGTCCCCGAATTTTCGTTTCCCGTGCGATTACAATTTGAACAGTTTATTTTGGAAAACCCATCTGTACCACATCCATGGCAAAACAATCTCCGTGGCTTTGGGCAATTAATAAATGTATGTCCTACATCACGACAATTCCAACATATAAAATAATTTGCTTGTTTTGAATTTGTATTTTGAAGAAAAGCATCAATTTTATTTGGTGAATCAATGTTATTAAATTGATTTGAATTAAAATTTTGACTTCCAGAATTTGGAACCGAAAAATCACAATTAGAATCTGGAATAAAATTTTGATTCATAGTAATCGGAACAGACTGAACCTCGATTGATTTACAAATTTCATTAACATATTGTTGTTTACAAAATTTTTCGGGTACAAAATTATGCCGTTTCCACATGTCTTCAAGTGCAACGCATCTTCTAACAAGGGTATTGATTGAATCAATCTCCTGATCAGCAAGATGATTTTGAAGTCCGATATTCATATTGTACCGAAGAATTCTTAGAATGTCTGAATCAGATAGGGGTGTACGAAATCGAAGAGTTAAAACAAGAATTTCATTATAAAATTCTAAAAATGATTCACCTGCTTTTTGTTTTCGGGAATCGATTAATCTCCGAATGTCGTCATCCGTACGACGATCTTGGAAACGCTCAACAATTGCTTCTTTAAGTTGAAACCAGCTTGTATTTGGATTGCGCTCGAGAAAACACCAATACCAATTAGAGGCAATTCCTTTAAGAAGGACACCGAATTGATCACGTACTATAATGTCAGAAACCTGGTATGTACGTTTAAGATGTTCTACTCTGAAAAGGAATCTCTCTATCGATATTCCATCCGTGGTACCATCAAAGTCTATTTTCCAATTGGATAATAAATGATGTTTCGTATTACTAGGAACAAATGAATTATTTAGTTGAGACGAAAACAGAGGAAGTGGTGGAGTTTGGTTATAATGTTGATTTGGAATATTAGGATTTTGAAAACAACATGGAAAAATATTAGATCCAGAATCAAAGCCAGAATTTTGTGGGATTTGGTTAAAATTTCTTGATGAATTATCGATGTTTAATTTAGCAAACTGTCCTAACATTGAATTACTTGGCATCGGATTTCCAAAATACTCATTACCATTCGAATTATTATTATCAGAAATTTTATTAGTTTTACGTGGTGTGGAACATACAGTTTTCTGAGAACAAATAGACTCCACATCTGAACGTTCATCTTCTGAGGACGACAAATCTTCAACAATTATTTTAATATTATCCTCTACAAACTTTACTGATTCATTAAGGGATACAGTATTGAGGACCGTGTTATTAATCTGAATTTGTAATGATTGACCCTCCTTAAGTGCGGCCAAACAGTTGGACTTATATCTTTTTGTTGCGTTACTCAACCGTTCTAATCGCCTATTTATATGATCTAATCGACATCTAACAGAATTATAGTTATTGGTATCTAATTCTTCATCTTTTTGCCCCACAAACCACTCGCGAATTTCTTGAAGTTTTACTAAACATTTACGAATTTCACGATCAGGATTTTTTGAAGCTGATTTGTGCGGCTTAAAAGGTTGAAGAACGGGGTTATCTATTTCTACGTCCATTAAGTTTTTGAGAAGGTCAAATTTAACTGTTGGACTACCATCAATATTTCTTACAATACATTCTACAGCAAATTCATCCGGTTTCAAATATTTAATATTATTTGAATCCATAATAATGATCAGTTTTTTTCAAAACAAAATATATACAAAAAGAGGATTAACGCTAATTAAACCTATAAGATGTAACTTCCAGTTAAAACCTGGAATTTATTCAAGACAATGCAAAACGATAACCAACTAAAAAAATACAAACAAACCAAACCTAAGGACCAAACAATATATTATGGTGGTAAAATTAAAATGATAAACCTTCTAAAGAACAATAAAGATTTTCCCAATTTAAATCAAAAATTGAATATGTTAAAAAAATAGTTAAAGAAACTTGGTTATATAGATGTACATATGTAATAAGGATATAACTATACAATACGTTAAATAAAGTGACAAATTATAGTTGAGTGAAATCATCGGACAACAGCATTCCCAGGCATTAAACAGAAACTAAAAATGGATAAATTAGAGAAAAAGAAAACGTTTTGGAAAAATAACTAATAAGCAATTTGTGTGTATAATTTGTTAGCTTATGGGTCATAGCAATCGCTAGCAAAGAGGCATAATTATACTTCACATTAATTTTTAATCGAATCAAACATAATAATATTAAATAGAAATAACCGCGATCAATTTGAAATAAAAATTTCAAAGCACTTATAAAATTATCTATAAAATATTTGTTAAAATTCGATAAAAAAAAAATAAATTTTGATTTTGTTTTCTTTCACTTGGAACCGTTTCAATAATTTAAATTTTAAATACTAATATCAATCCTCGAAAGAGGAGTTAGAAAAAAAATGAAATCAGGAACGAGCACATTATCTAAGAATACAAAATATAAATTTAAATAAAAAAAAATGTGATATATGAAAATTCCAGTACTTAAATAAATTCAGTTATTTTTGAAATACTTTGAAACATAAATATCATCAATACCTGGTTGTAAGTTAAATTCAAACCCACTAGGAGGAATAAAATGACTCACAATGTCAGTAATCATGAACAA
This sequence comes from Nephrotoma flavescens, assembly GCA_932526605.1. Taxonomy (NCBI): domain Eukaryota; kingdom Metazoa; phylum Arthropoda; class Insecta; order Diptera; family Tipulidae; genus Nephrotoma; species Nephrotoma flavescens. The sequence continues at coordinate 86,213,583 of OW052220.1, read as the reverse complement.
AATCGCCTTGTTGCTTAGATGTGCAAACTATAATAGGGAGTCATAGCTCCAATTCTCCAGAGCCATAATCTTGTTTGCATGTATGCAAATATTGCAGAAAACTTGCTGCATTAGCTCGCCGTTCATTCATTCGGAGGGAAAGCGATTCCTTCATTTGAAGAGCCAATTCATATATATTTTTAGTATTTCTGCCTTCTAAGGTAAGAGTGGAAAAGAAAAATTTTTAAATTGTTTGTTTTCATTTTTTTTAATGCGTTTTGGCAACATTGCTTTGTTTGTTTTTTTTAACGACTGAATAGAAAAAAAAAAATAAAACAAACTAGATTCGAAAACTTGGTATTTGGCTGATATCAGAACCGGTTTTCGATGCCGGAAAAATTGCGGGGTTTCCGGGAAACCGGGTACCAAGTACCCGATTGGATTCTATAGACTTTAATGGAGGCCAATTGGATTTTTTTGAAAATTTGGTTTTAGTAAGCAGTCAGTACTACGGATGAGATTATACCCTTATATAATCCCATATATAATGTTATCAATTGAAATAAAAAAAGTACTAAATTATTTTTTTACATCACTAAAGCATCTGACACTGTTGATCATTAAATACTTTTAACAAAGCAATTTGTTCGTGGTTCTGATTTATTTCGTGATTTTGTCGAAGTCAGTGGAGGTGTGCCTCAATGAGCGGTTAAAAAGAGAATTATTAAATCAGGTTCTCTTCGAAGTAATGTACGTTTTTGAGATTAAAAGCTAGTAAACGATCTTATTATTTTATCGCGCGCACCATTTTCGGTAAATAAAACTTTGAATTATCCAATTTTTTTAAATACTTTGCAAGAAACTCTACTAGCATCTGATAACACAGGCAACTTGTATGTTTTGATATATCAGCTCTGCGTTATTATTTTTATTATGAAATTGTTGAAGTTATTATTTTTTTAATTTAAATTACTAATTTCATTTTCAATTGTTTTTTCTACACTCGCGAGCAATTAAATCATCTCAAACCTCCGTGCGTACAAAAAATCATATTTCTTTAAAATGGCTTAACCGATAGTACTTTTCAGATTAAAGCCATCTAGCAAAATGAGTTGATATTTAGGTGAAAAAAAATGTCGTGCTGTAAACTCTTGTATAATTCCACGTTGACCGACATTTTGCCATCAGTCACTTATCAGCCGTTAACCAGTTAAAAATGCTGCTAAATTAGCGCGGCTTCAGCATATTTTCATTGTTTAGGTTATTATTGACAATCCAGAGAATAGATACCCGACACTTGATATTCGAGTACCGAAATTTGGTACGGATAAGAAAACAATAACGATGAGTTCGTATTTAGATTCATTCCCATTCCCTTACTATGTTATTGTAAGGGATTTGAAACAACTTCCTAATGCTAAGCGACGCAATGTGCCAATGGTCTTTTTGTATAGAAGTTAAATAAAGATATGTATGTTAATTTTATTTCATTTATATTCGTTTTCAATTGCAAAATAAATCATACCCAGAATTTTCGAAATTCTTTCTTTTGGAGAGAAGACTGTTTATTACCTGAAATACTAAAGCTATATATATATTTATATAACAAAACTAAATCTAATATCATCGATGTTTAAATGCCTAATAAATCTCAATCATCTTTGTATAATTCCGGTCTTAGCAGACAAATAAATCCTTTCAAATGCCATTTCATGCGGTGTTTGATTTGATAAATCAGATCACATATTTGATCCAAGTACAATCTTTGGGATGATACCAGATTTTATTCACCTCTCTAATTATTTGATACAACATATTTGTAATTGCCATAATCATACTCGGCCCAACCAAGTGACACAAATATAAACCAATTGGTATTCGGTGTGTATTATTGGCTTGGTTTTAAGTTACCTTTAACGTAATCCGGCATGATACTCAATTGTCCTGCGCCAAAGTGAGGCAGTATTGCATGGGTCATGGCCAATGACATGACATCGCGTTTTAACCAATTTAAAATTGCACATTTGTGGTAATGACATTATTTGTTGGAGACGATCATATATAACGTGCCAATAAGATTCGAGAAAAGCAGCTACCAAACATATCGCATTAATCCAGCTATGTACCTGTTACATTGGTATTATTGTGTAACCCTTAATCATAACGTCTAAAATACTGTTTGCAACCACCTGTGGGCAAACCGGAAGGCCTAACAATTAAACCTGTGGGCAAACCGGAAGGCCTAAACAATCAAATGTTATATCTATATATATATATATGTACTGGAGGATTCGGAAATTCCAAAATATTAAATCAATTCGGGAAATCTTTTCGGTTTTTAAATGACATATGATTCGAATGAAGCTCAATTTGGTTCGTTTGACAAGCAAACCAAAAATCGTGAAGTTTTTAACAGTTTGATTTATTTCGAATATTTTTCGAAGTTAAAAAAATACGACATAAGTGACACCTTGGCAAACAAATTAATTACGAAAAATGCGATAGGATAAGAGAGAAAAAAACACCTCCTCATCTTAAAAAAATAATAGACAAATATTTAATTATTTTAAAGAGATTAGTCACTCAAAATAAATTAGATAAATTTATTTAATTGGAATTAAGAATTAGTTAACCATAATTTATTTTTAAGAATACTTTTTCTTCGTTGAGCTAAAATCGCAAGAGAAAAATATTCCCAAGCCTCTCGTTTGATAAAATATGTAGTATAAATTTATTCAAAGCTACGTAAAATCCTAAATATTTAATTTTACTGCAAACGGTTTTTGTAAATGGTCGAATTCCAGAAATGCAGTAGAAACTAAAGAAAATTTTCGACCTCAACATTTTTGGGGTTTCAAAATATATTTTGAATCTATTTGTGTGTGTGGGTGTGTGTGCTTCCGACAATATTAAATGTTTGTGTCATCTCTACAGCAAAGACAGTTTGTCTGATCGAAATAAAACTCACACATAAGCGATTTTCATTAATTCGGAGATAATATTGAGTCGTAGCCGAAAGCGGTCCACTGGAAGCTATAGTCCTATGAAAGGAGCTTCGTTGATTTTTATAAATATTTTGAAAAGTATATAACCATATATTAAATAGCTTATATATAGGACAGAGGTGTTCCTTTTTTCGTATTTGCAAAAGAAATTAGAATATATTTTATATTTTAAAAGAATTAAAATATTTGCCCTGAATATGCAAATGAATTTGACGACATGTAGTAAGAAAACGAATATTTCGGCAATTAATTTTTGTCATAAATATATTTACAATAAAATTGAATTTGACCAAGAAAAACAAAGTTTCAACTTGCACTACAGGCGGATAGCCGGCGAAAGATAAATTAGCCAGATCAGGTAAATTCTCAAGGTCGAACATTTTCAGGCTTACTTACAAACTGTAAAACCAGTTTTTGTAAAAAATCGTAATTGCCGCTTAAATTTTAGAAAATTGATCTGAACAGGTTTTATTGTAAATTAAATTTAGAATCTTTAAGTTTATAGTCGATTTTCTCATAATTAATATACTTTTCAAAATTTTTACAAAAAACGAGAAAGCACTTATGGAAGCTACCACCTCCGGTCGACCGATGCCTGCCAAAAATCACTGTAATTTCCGAAAAAGTGCAAAAAAAGCTTAAGTTTAAAATTTCGTTCCGATTAGAAAAACCGCACTTAGGCTGTAGATAGGTCACAGATATCTGTCCTGAAGGGAACTAACATACACACTTATAGGTCATTTTAGAAATTACTTTTTTCTACTTCGGCAATCTCATTATTTTACTTTTTTAAAAAAGTAAAACAGTTTTTTGTCCAAATCGTCAATTTCGCGTAAATTTTGGAAAATTGATCTGCACCGATAATTTTGCAAATTAAATTCCTTTTAGCTAAGTTAGTTATAGCCAATTCTCTCATAATTGATATAATTTTCAAAATATTTGCAAAACCGGAAAAGCTCAGAGGGAAACTTTCGCTGTTGGACCTATTTCGATCAATCAATTAAAGTATCAATCAATCAATACATCTGGACCCTCTAGGTCGATTTTTTTGTAAAAAAAAGTAGTTTTTTGCCAAAAATCCTCATTTGCGTTCAATTTTCTGAAAATAAATTGGGAACAGATTGTTGCAAAATAAATTTAGAATCTTTTCGTTCATTAAAGTTTTTCTCTCGTTAATGTTATACTTTTCAAAATATTTATAAAAAACTAAAAAGCTCCTTTCATAGGACTGTCACTTCCATTTGGCTGCACTTCCATGTGTGAGTCTTATTTCCTTAGATCGATCGGACAAACTGTCTTGGCTGTAGAGAGGACACAAACAATTAATATTGTCACAGGCACACATACATACACACACACATACGGACACAAAATTAATTTGGAAACCCCTTATTTTTTACTTCGGCGATATAGCGCGGAAGGTTATACAGCAAAAATGTCGAAATCTTTACAAACCGTTTGCAGCCAAAATCGATTCGCCGTATGTATTTGGGATTTTATGTGGATTTCAACAAATTTATAGTAAACCCAGTGAAACTTCAAACGAGAAGTTTGGGATTATTTTTCTCTTGCGATTTTACTATGTTAAGGGTTAGGTTTTATATTTCGAAAAATTCAAATTTTAAATCACGGTGAATAAACAAATAATAATGCTTAAGCTATTTACATTTTTCCATTTCCAATTAAATTAAAGAAAACAAACGATACACAATTTCAGCAATCAAAATTTTCATGCTTAAATAAAAAAAAATATGTATTGGATTACCTTCTTGAGCGTTACGAAAAATTCCAAGCATAATATTTTTCTTCCGACAACTTTATTTTACAGCACGTCGCGTCGTTTTTATTCGTTTTCACTATATCCTTGCATTCCTTGTTCTTGTAGCGTACGGCTGATACGTATATACAAATACACAATACCTTTTATTACCGATTAATCTTAGTGTAAACAATATAAATATTTCCAAGAATTTATTGTATTTTTATACATAAGCTTTTGAGCTTTCTTCATGTAACAATGTGTACGTATATAGTTTAAAACAAGTGGGAGTATACGAGGTGGGCAAGAAAAGTGTCGTAACCAAGTAAAACGTGTAGAAATAAACCCGTTCGGGCTTTTAATCAAAATTAGTCGTTTTACACACACATTCAGATATTGTAGCTTTATACAAATTTAATAATTTATGGTTGTTTGTCGGAAATCCAATATGCGGATGTTTATGCTTTCGTTCACGTAAATGCTATATATATACATAAAATAAATAATAATTATAGTTAGATTAACGTTATTTCAAATTTAGCATTTGTTTGATTTATTTCCAATTTTGGTTATTTATTTTATTTTTGTGTAAATATTAAATATTTTATGAGCTGGTACACAATTAAAATGTGTATTTATTTCATAATACGCTGAAAGTAGTTAAATACCCTATTGATTTCAATACAGAAACATTTTCGGCATATTTTATGTAGGTCGTTAAAAGAAAATCGAAATGTTATAAACAAAACGTAATTTTAGTATAAAAAAGAATTCTCTGAATTTCAATGCTTTTATGCAGAAAAACATAAAAAATTTTAATACATACGAAAATCACCAAATTACACAAGGACTTTCCAATTTTTATTATTTTTTTACTCGATATTTATGATTAAAACTTTGTTAACATGGCCGTTTGTGTCCCTAATAACATAATCATAATAATAATCAAATAAAATCATATACATTGGATAAGTTACTACCAGATCAGCAAAAAAAAAAAGGATCCAATTGTGTATCCGAATATATTATTACACATACACACACATATAGAAATGAGGGTTACGGATAAATATGTAATATGGATCACACTCAGTTAATAACGTATCCTTGAATCCATATCAAAATGGTAATAAAGTTTTCAATTTAGATATATAGAGAAAAATACTCCGGTAATATCATCACACCCATCTCGTTCAATTATGCGAGAAAGAAAACAGAATGTGAATCGTAAGAAGGTATTTCCGTGCACAAACACATAGTCAGCATGACTTCTTATTTTTTCATTATATGTCAATGGTACCGCATGTTGTTTTATGAAAATAAACATTCTTAGATTTATTTTTATTTATAAGATGGAATTTGCATAAATGTTTTTAGAAACTCATGAATATATAATATTTTGTCTAGAAAACGTGTTGTTGTATTACGAAATTTTTGACAAAAATGGTCTTTGGAATGTTTTGTTTTAGACTTCACAACAAGACAGATTTTGGATAGTCGTTTGCTAGAATTGATAATACTGAAACCGATTATATAGAATTGTAAACGGGTTTTATGAATTCTATAAATTTTTTGCGAATAATGCACGAATTAGAGTGAGAATAATGCAAATTTAGAATATTTCTTAGGATTCAATTCTATGAAATACAAACTATTTCAAATTTGAGTATAGGCTTTCAGAATAGGCGTTTGTTTCAATGATCATATCTTCGTTAGATACAAATCTCTCACAAGCCCTGCGGTATTTCTTCAGTGTTTGAAACATAAAATTGCTGCTGGGGGCTAAATCTGAAGGAAATGCTGGATGAGGTAGCAGTTCGGAGGTAGCAAAATTTATGGATTTTAGCCAAGGTGACTACACACATGTGCACCTGTATTCTCTTGATGGAACAGCCCTTTTTTCTTCGCCAAATGCGGTCGTTTTCAAATCAATATCGAATCTGTGCAAAAGCTGTGAATATTATTCGCTGGTGATCGTTTTACCCGGGGTAATAACATTGCGCTCACCTGCAATTTTTTTCTAGTGTATATTTAACAAAATTTCGTAACTATCAAATATTTATTGCATCTTACTGATGGCTACCCTACGCCATTGACATTAAATTTTCTAATTGTGTATGGGCTTTAATATTCTGTTTCACGTTTTATCCGCTTCTACTGTATAGCGTAAACGTCGAATAATTTTGAGAGCAATACCACTGTGCACCTTGTGCGTGTGTTTGACAAGTATAAAGGAATGTTTTTTTAGTTTTTCTTGTTTCAAGAAGTGCAAGTGACGTGCACGAAAAAGCAAAACACAACGAAAAAAAAAAAAATTCTTCTAGATTTTATTGTGATGCGAGAAGTTTCAGTCTTGTTTGGAATGTAAAAAAATAAAGTCGAGTTTGGAATTTTGTAAAGAACAGTCAAGTTTTATTTTGTTTTGCAAATTTATTTCTAAAATTATATTGTTTTATTAAAAAAAAACATATACTATATTTGAGACGAAGTTTGATTTTTAAATATTAAAATCGAGTTTTTTGTTTTTGAATTATATAAAAGTTGGTCCACCATTGTTTAAAGTGACATAAAAATACAAATTACTCAAAAAATAATTCATAATTGTATTAAATCAAGCTACAAGCTAATTAAAAATAAAATAAACTGTGATTTGTATAGCATAAGAAATTGTTTTCTCAAATGTGGCCAATTACTGTGAAGTGTTATTCGAGAAGAAAATAGAGTAATGTAAACTATTGTGACGAAATAAACTCAATAAAAATTTTGCGAACAATTTATTAGTGGCGTGTTCGAAAATAAGTACAAGAACTTGAGTTTCCATTTTCAAATATCTAAGAAAAATTGATTACGGGTGCCTCATTTATTATCAGCGGGTGCCACATTATTAACGGGTGCCGCATTTGGAGTGTGAATTGTGGGTTTTGTCCCTCCATCCTAGAGATCCCTCTGAGTGAAGAGAGGCCTTGTCCGTTGGAGAAACGTCCCTATTCTATTATAATGCTTCGCTGTGGCTGGGCATCGGCCTCTAACGGCCAATGGGTCATTCGAGGAGTTTCTTTAGCAGACATTGTACTTGTCATTCGGGGAGATGCGGTCATTCCTAGGTGGATGCACCCAGTTATTATTAATTTTATTCACGATTCTCAAATTTCGGTCGACGGATTCTGGTGTAAATTTAACGTAATTTCAGTTTGCTTTTTAATTTTTGTTTATTCTAATCGATGTGAATAACATTGGGTGCATCCCAAAGATCTTTGGCCATGACCTTGGCCGACCGAACACCTTGGCCTTCTTTAATGCACAATCACTCGAAAAACCTTCTGTATTGATTGTTCTTTGGTCTCTGGTGTGTTGTGATGGATTAAATTTTCATCCATGGTTAAGAAATGGCACAAAAACTATTTTAGATTGCGGCTGAAGATCGCCAGACACTTCTTTAAAGTGGTCACACGGTTGCGTCTGTAGTCAAGTGTGAGCAATCGCGGCACCCATCGCGCAAATTTTGAGATTGCTTTTCCATGTCCAAATATTTATTTAAAATTTGATGTTCCCGTTCAGTTGAGATGCCAATAACCTCAGCTACCTCACGCAGTTTCATTATCCGATCGCCTAATATCATTCCACGGATTTTATCGACTATTTCTGGCGTGACGACCTCTTTTGGGTGACCTGAACATTGGGCGTCACTTGTGCTGGTACGACCACAACGGAATTCAGTAAACCACTTCTTGTTCATGGAAATTGTATGGTGCAGAGTCCGGCTTATTACAAAGTCCCGGTTTTCAAAATCCCGGTTTTCTTTTATTCTAGTTCTAAAGTCTTGATTTTTAAAATAAAAACAATAATGGTAGAGGCTGGCGGTTCCGATAACTCTCGCGGGCAAATCGTGTAACACATTTAGAAGCAAAGCATGCATTGAAAATATTTGCGATATAGTTGCGTCTGGAACTAATGTAACACGTGTGTCAGAAGGAAATTTCTGTATAACCTGGGGTAACAATTGTTTAGCGAATTTATAATAATTCGCTAAGACATTGTGTATATCCTTTCAATATAAGCTTAAAATATTTTTCATATATTTGTAGTTTGGTGAGCGCAGTCTGCTGACTACTGACTTGGCATGTGAATTTTTGATATAGAGATTTTGAAATCTCATGAAGCATAATAAATATAATTCAAATTTCAATGGGTTTTTTTATAAAGAAATTTGAAAATTTCTTTTAGTAAATTTAAACAAAAGCAATTTTTCTTTTTCTTTACTTTCTGCTTCTGTTTCTCTTTTCTAACGGGACTTTTTGAAATTCTAGTGATTAATATAGTGGTCAATTGCAAACTTCCATCTCAAAAAAATATAAAATCAACAAACTTATAATTTCGCGATTAATTAAGAAATATAAAAGAAGTGAAACGATTAACAACTTGAATGTCGGCGGTCGCCCTTGAAAGACCTCGTATTGATAGAATTTTTTTTTTATTTAATTAAAAAACAACCATTTATTACTTCAAGAGGAATTGTGGTAGCGCTAGATTTAAGTGTAGTTCCGAGCACTGTCCGGAGACGTGCTATGGAAAATAGTTTGAAGAGTTTTTCTGCTTGCAAGAAACAAGTTCTTACGAAGAAGCACGTCCTTAAACGGTTTGAAGACATTTAACTCCATCGTAACACGTTTATATTACTTTTAATTTAACTCCAGTTTAAATTATGGCAAAACCCACCTTAATTGAACAATAGATAATTGGAAAACAGTGTTGTGTAGCGATGAGTCTAAGTTTAACTTATAAAATTCGAATCGCAAGTGTCATGTTAGACGAATAAAAGGACAACGCCTGATTTTTTGCTATTCGGGATTTTTTACAAAACCGTGATTTTGAAACCGGGATTTTGACAAACCAGGATTTTGAAAACCGGGATTTCGTTACACACCCGCAGAGATAGTATTTATTAATTTCTTTGGTTTCGATGACGGTTATTTTTACGCAAAATATAATGCTTAATTAGCACACGAAATTCCGTTTTTTCCATTTTCGTTAAAATTCACGAGGTGGTCTGCTTTCAATGGCAGTCATACACAACCTAAATGACGCAGCTTGCTCAAAAATTGACAGTAGTCTATTAATAGATGTCAGTTGACGGGAGCAGTGTTGCATTTAAAGTTACTGCACGGGAAATTCAAAAAGTCATTGACTTATAAAACTGCTATATAACTCTTATCGTCGATCAAACTCGCATATTGTATACAAATCAAAAATCTAGTTTCTTTCAGGAAGTGAAAAAAACCTCCTGAAACTTTAACCTATAATGAACAACCATTTTTTTTAAACATATAACTTCTTAAAAATCAATAGTTATTAGATAATTTATAAAATTTTAATTCATTTTATAAACTAATTAATTTTTTGGACTTACGTAAAACGTAGCGAATTTTTGAAAAAAATAGTGTGAATATATGCAATTTTTATTAAGCCTTAGATAAACTTGTTAATGTTGCCCTAAATCAGCAGGAAAACAATTATAAATTTTGTTTCGTTAAAGTTGTATATTTCAATATTAACGTTTAAACAAGTAATAAATAAAAATTCGTATATTTCAATCTTAACAAAGTTACACTCGTAATGCTGAAAAAAACTATTTTAAAAAATTAAATCATATTTCATCACAAAATACTTAATTATTCGTAATTATTCGATGTTCATCATAGAACGAATGATAATCTTGGAGCATCGTATACTCTTAAGAGACTGAAGATGGTCAAATTTAGTTTTTTCTAAAACTAAAAATCTAAAATGGGTTCTAAATTGCTAGTTGATGCTCGGCAATAGTGTGATTCTATTTTTGACAAACATTCGAAGAAACGCCGTAAAAAAATGTTACACAAGTTTTGATCTTGCTTAACTTAATCATTATTTGTGTTAATAGTTCCACATACTACTTCGTTTTTGCCATTAATCCAGTTTAGAATAGTGCTATGGCTCAGACCAATGGTACCAACAAACAAATTTTTGCACACCTTATGTTGGGTATTATTGGATTTTCTTAAATAACTAATACCTGAACGAATTTGTTCGCCGCGAAATAGCATCCTCATTATTTGACGCAAATGGAGCCTTTGCTTTGTTTTTTCACCCCAATACAAAGAATAAAATTCTTTAAATATTGCTAATCGATCGTCCTCGGTAATTTCAAAACATTTAATAATGGAAGTGGACTTTTCTAACATCGAACAGTTGGGCCGAGACTTTGGAGACTTAGCTGGTTTAATTGTGCCATATTAACATAATTATGTCGTTGGTGTTTTGTTTCGATTTTTAACAGTTCGGTTTTCCACTTATTTTTATTAAAACACTTGGATTTTGATTTTTCTGAGGCCCATAATATTGTCGCATTTAAGAGAGTGTCTGTTTTGAAACAAAATTATATTTTAATACAAACCTGACAAAATAAATTGTTCATTCGGCTGGGACGCATTTTCTTCGATGTGATCATTTGGAGTATAGGCTAATTCCCGATTTACATGTATTGAAATATCTTTATAAATGGATATATTTTCCACATTGTTTTCAATTTGAATGTCACTTGATACAATTTCAATTTAATTTCCTGGTTCAGCAATGCAATTTACTGAATTGACAAATATAGGCAAAGATGATACTTGTTCTAACGTTTCGTTCTCGCAGTTCTGTAGTGTCTCACATGTTTCTAATATTTGAGAAATATTATTTAGCTGAGTGGTATTAAATTTTTGGTCTATTAAATTTTCGGTGGTTAAATTTTGTCTCAGAGCCATGTTTATCATTTTCAAATCACGTGATATTTTTCATTGAAGTATAATATTTCGATGTCAGTAACAGTTTTTAAAATATAAATGCGTAAGTTCAAAATTATCTTGTTATAAATAAACTCGCATATTTCCTTAGTCCATTAGAAATAATCCTTTATTTTAATTTATATAAAATATATAAGAAACATGAAAAATATGATATTTAACAAATTAAAGCAAGAAATTAGATTATAACTTACCAAATTAATATTTGAACGTATATTTATTTCCGAACTACTCACTACGATAGCTATTTCTGTGTTAGACTGTGGACTTATATCTAATTGTATTTGGACTTAAGTAAATTTCTAATTTTGATATAAAAGAAAACGCGGAAAAAATATTAAACAATTAGTGTTACCAAATAAAGCGGAATTTCATTATCTTCAAAATCAAATTCAATCAAAATTTGGAGCTTTATAAAGAATGTTAAAATTTCAAGCCATCGGCTCATTATATTTGTCTATTAAATGGGACAATTGCCAAAATCTTTTAATTAAAAATTCCTAATCGGTGTTAACCCTATTGTCCATTGGTCTCATATTTTTTTGTATTAAATGAAGCCATTGACAGCAGTCCTTGCACAGCTTTTCAACGAAGTTGTGAAACTGAGTTTGGAAAACTGAGAGAGAATGGTATATCAAAACTGAAACTTAGTGTCTACCGATTTTAACCCAATATCCCTAGGGGTATCTTCAATTTGTGAAAAAATAAGTATGAAGTTACATCCCGATCAATCAACCCATCTGGGCTGTACTGTTGGGGCGGAATTTGTGAAATAATATTCTGTCAATCATTTTCGATTAAATTTTGGAAAACTAATCTAAACCTTTATTACTGAAAAATTAGAATCTTGTGGTTCTAAATCGTTTTTCTCGTAAATTACAATACACACTTTTTAAAATATTTACAAAAAACGAAAAAGCTAACTCTTGGTACTTCGACGAAAAATTAGGATTTTTCCAATTTATTGAGAAAGTTTAAGTATGAAGTTTCAGAGATCAGTTTATCCGCCTGGGCGCAGTAGAAACCCAAAAATGTTTCGACTGTACGACACACACACTCACAGACTTGTACAAAAATGTTTTTTAAAACTATTTAAAAACTGAAATTTGTTTATGATTCGCTACTATATTTTGATTTAAGATAGGTTTGAATACGATGATAAAAATTTTAATCCTCAAATGGAAATTCATCTTACGAAATAACACTATAGAGAATTCATCTTGACTTGTATGAAACCATCCGAAATATACATGAATTCTAGTTCTACTAATGAGATTGGCCAGAGATTTTCTTCTCAATAGCATGGTAGCAGACACAAACGTTTGATAAAATTTTCGAAAACTGATTGATTTGAAATCATCATAATTAAATCTTATGCACCACACTCATAGACCTTTGATTGATTTATCTGGCCATGGATGCCAGACCCCAAGAACATCTCAAGAAACAATGAAATAAAATTTAAAAATTTATTTCATGAAACTGTACAGTAAATATCATCATAACCAAATCAAGTCCGGAACTATCGAAACTTGAATCTTTCAACTATCCAAAAGTAGAAACGTGACCCTATGAACATCTCTAGGATTTATTTTCTATTTTATTTGAATAATTTTGCAATAAATCGGATTCGTAGATTATTTTGAAATTTAAATTGGGTCAAAATCAAATTTTCTGAACTATTTGAATATATGAAAGAGATCACATGAACATTTCTGGTCTATATGATATAACCGTAAACGTAAAAATGACTCTGGACAAGTTAAAAATCATCATAAGTAGATCCTGTTCACCAAACGCATAGTGTTTTGATTGATCTATGTGACCATGTAGATGACATTTAAAAAACTGTGAACATCTTTAGGAGCGGTAACAGAAAATTTGAAAATAGATTAAAATCAAAAACTACAAATTGTTGAAAATATGCTGGGCTACGTTGGGCTACGTTGGGTTTTGGTTTCGATATTCGGTCATATAGGTGCGGCCTCGTGACCATTACTTTTATTGGAGATATAAAAGCAGAAACAGTGTCTAAAATAGTCTTCTTTGGAATGTAAAAAACTTTAGTAAATTAAAACACAATTTTTTTGTGTGTATCTCATTTTGCTAGAAAATTATTTGATCTTTATACAGCGACATGATTAGGAACTCAGGGTCTTCCCTAATCTAAATGTTAAAGATTATCTAAAACTGTTTCAATTCCACTATAAAACAAATTCAATTGGAATATACCCTTCCGGATCATCACCGCCGGGATTTATCTCTCAAGCATTGCTCCCTATTCCAAAGATTAAATAAAAGTTATAATTCTTCCATCAAAATATTATCTTCACATAATATGTAAGCCTATCAATTTATGGCGTGTAACTCGGACTCTATTCCAAATAACTATTAAGTATTACAAAAAATTATTCCGTTGCACAAAATCGATTAGAAACCCAAAAATTATTATGTCGTGCCTATTGACAGTTTATGGTGTATATCAAACCATAAACATTATCATCCTATAATTCGATCCTATAATTTATTGCAAAGCCACAGAAAATGAACCCAAATTCTATACGAGATTTATTGTATATTTAGTGCTGTACTAAAGTTGCCTATACATTATTTTTTTGAAGTGATATAATTCGATTACACATATTATAAAATTTCAATTAATTTAACCCTTTTCAACATATGAGCATATAAATACTGTAGACACACAGCCACACATTAAATTAATCACACCATTAGCCTATTACGAAATTTTATTTTTGGAATATATATAAAACATCTAAATCGCATTACAGGCGTATCCCACAAAAAATCACATTAAAACATCAAACCACACCGCATTAAAACCCATTAAAATTGGAATATACAGCTAATACATGATTTCTCGTATATTAAGCAACGTACAAAAATTTCACGAACACAACCATTGAGTATGGCAATTGAAATACACTCGTACCATATATAATTTCTATAAACGATGTACTTTGTATTTTATAGATAATGGAAGGATAATCAAATTATTTAACCATAAAATTACATCAACAAGTATTTTTCTTGGTGTCGTGCTTATGAACACTTATGTAAGACAAAGTATACTCATTTCGTAGTGTTATATAAAAATTATACATTTTACATTTGGTTTCAACTAGATGGGGCCGGGCCATACAATCCCATAAAAACTGTAATCTGGGTTCATAATCTACTGTAATATATTTACATAAGATAAAAGTTAACTTATTTTTGGAAAACGAACTGTGTATTTGGAATAAAGCAAAGTTTTCCGCATATAACATCCGCAACTGATATGTCATGTAATCAAATTCATATATGTCAGCAGAATTTTTAATATAAAGTTTCAGTTTGTCTTATTAATTTTGTTGAAATTTCTTAGGGGAGATATTTTTTATTTATGGGTATAGAACTTATGACGAATTCCAAAGTTCAAAACTAATTTTAAAAGATAAATATTTTGATGGTGCATAAATATATGTATATACATTTAACATAATACGAATATTAACGTTGCTTTTGAAATCGGAATATAATTCATAAAAAAATTTAACTTTATAGAAGATTTTAGAAATCTGCCGTATATACAAGTATACTTTGCAAAAGTTTTGCACAATTTATATTTATTTGATTTTGATTTTTATTTCGCTTGCGAATCATCTTTGTAAAAAAAAATTCAATTTTTTACTTCTCAGGTGCTGTATCCCATGACCTAAGGGGTTGGCCGCCCCACCAATACTCTTCCAGAAAATTACGGTGCAGCAGATAAAAACGCACTATGTAACTGAACTATGTGTTCAACTTATTCACCAATAGTGGATCGGCTTGCAAGGTCCTCCTACAAAAGTTGACATTTCTTTCGTTGATCTTAAAAAAAATATTTGTTGAGCCACTGTTTCCGAAAAAATGCGAGAATTTTGAATTATTACATTGTTTGAGCTCAATGATGCCACTTGACATCCATTTTACTTTCTTTTAGGAAGTAAAACATGGTGCTGTGCAGATTAATTGTCTGTGTATTTATTACGGTTGGTCTCTCTCACGGTGATGTTTTGCCGACTATATCTCAGAGTAATGGTATGAGTCGTGGGGACCTAGAGCCTTGCATGCTCCTGACCTATACCGTGAAACAGAAAAAATCGAAATCATGACAAATAATAAAAAAACTGAATTAAAATTAAGTCGACCAGAATTTGTCGAAAGAAACTTGAGAAAACATTATAAATTAATCATAAAGGAGTTTGTCCATCTTGTAATAACCGGATCTCCCCGAATGACTAGTACCCAGTCTGCTGAAGGGACCCCCTGAATGATCTATGGATCTCGGAAGGCCGATGCCCAGCTACAACGAAGTAGCATTACAAGGTAGGGACATCTATTCAACAGACCAGGACTTTCTTCACCCGAGGAGACCTCCAGCTAATCCTCCACAATTCATACTTCGACAGCATGAGACCTCCGAAGTTCTACGGGGAAGCCGTGTGGATTTTACGTTGTCCCCGAATGGATGACACATACGCTAGACTCGCTACTCCGACCCTGTGGATGCCCTGTCAAAAAAATGGTGGGGAGTGACAAGCACAGTCTGTAAATATGAGATCGGCACAGAAAAATTCCCCTCTTATCAAACCGAACCGGAAAATTTTATAATTCATTTTTTTACAAAAAAAAAAAAAAAAAAAAATAACAAAAGTGAAAGCGCGACCAATGTACACCAAGGACGTGCCCAGCAAATATTTGGCTCTTGATTACACAGTGTAGGTATATAAAAAAACTCAGAAAATTAAAACTTAAGCAAAATTAAAAGAAAAAAACATTTAAATTGCTTTAAATTGCTGCTAATTACTCAAAGATAAAATTAAATAAAAAATTGTACCTCTTTTTTTGTTTGACCTTCCGGAAAAGTCCCGCCAAAACGGGTTGCGGCATCTCTTCACCGTCAAGCCAATAAAACAAATTACAAATGGCCACCAAAACCCGGCACTACACCGTTGCGGCCCTGCCACCGGTAATCTCCAAATAATTCGGCCGGCCTCAACTGGCCGCCGAATCCATCGACTGTGAAGTGGCTTCAACCGGCCGCTCACACACTTAATTCACCGGGGTGGTACGTCAGCCAATATATCAACCGCAAATTTTCACGAAAAATGCACCAATGACCTACTTGATCGTAACGGACATCTATAGTGTGGAGATATTCTCTCTTGGCTTGTTTTGGGGAAGGTGTTTGAGATGCACTAGATGGTCACCCAACGTTTCTCTTTTCTACTATCATTCGGCTGGAACAGAGTGATTCAGCCACTTTAGTCCGAAAGGCTGAAAGCTCAGTTTTGTCTTGATTTGCATGTATTCTGTGGCACGGAATATAAGCGTACACAACTGCTACGTGAATAAGGTTATAAAATATACGGTTCGACCATTTTCGGGTTTTCATTCGTATAAGGTAACGGCCTAATAATTAGATCGACACCACCCATATGCCGGTTGTACTCTTTTATTATGTATGGACAATCGATTTCATTCTGCTTTCTTTCTTTTTATCCCATCTGGCAGCTTTTTGTGCGGTTGCGAGTTGCTTTTGCTGGAAATAAATGATTTCGTGCCAACATAAGTTGACAGAAGCCGTACTGTTTTTGTATTATTCAATAAAATTGACGAAATGTCGACTCCATAAGCATTTCCCATATATTCCTCAGAGTATGCACGTTCAGCTTTCTCCCCACTTAAGAACGCATCACTCGACAGCTTACAATTTGGCACACGATTTAAACTGACAGTTCCCAAGCTGAATATCCCTCTACTACGTAGGTATGTTAACAGGCCCATAGACGTGTAAAAATTATCGAAATATAGAATATGGTTAACGAAGTTCGGTATATTTTTTGAAAGCCGAACAACCACGTTCGACGATGGCCCAAGGTCAGGTGCGCTTTCGTGAATTTTATTATCCCCATCACCGCAACAAATTTGGAATGCATACGAGACGTCACTGGAATCGCAAAGCGAGAACAATTTGAAATCCCATTTGTGCGGCTTGTTCAGCATATATTGACGCAACACAGTTCCAACCATTTTAGTTGTGCACATTTGCTCATCTACGCAAAGCCTAGGTAGCATTGGCACTGAACGGAAAATTTCGTTAAAGTGTACTCTGAGTGGTCGAACCTGGAACAACCGATCAACATTTGGATGATCTTTATCCGACTGACAAATATTTTTTTTAAATTTCGTTGTAATGCACAAGTCCACCTATAGGCAGGTATTACAAAGTGCAATTGCTACGGTGCTCCATATTAATTTTTATTATACCAACACCAAAAACGGAGATAATAAAGCCAAAACTACTTACTAATAATTTTTTTAGTCTCTTAAAATTGCAGAAAATATATTTAATAGTTAATTAAAATATGCGAACTAAAATAACACATCACTTTCAATCAAAACGCTGATTTTAACTGTTATTTTTGGTCCGAATGCACATATTACAACAACAAGCACTATACTATTGTGATGAGAGAACTTTAAAAGAAAATAACAAATTTAAAATATAAAGAAAAAATTATATCCGTTTGCGCAATTCTTGATAATGTAAAGTCCGCCTTTAGGCGGTTACATGCATTACTGTGTATGAACCACATTTTTTAAATTTATTTAATAATTTTTACTTATTAACATTATGTTCATGCCGTCGACGTTTTACCAAGAAAAACTCCGTCTATTTTATATCATTTCAAACAAAAAACAGAAAATGACTTAATTTACTCAAAACCAAAACGAGACTAAAAATTCTCCCTTGCACTCTCTATCTACTGTGCATTCATCGCATGTACCAAAAGAAGAAAAGACACAGGTATACAGTACACATTAGTATCGCTCAAATTATTCTCTCGACGTTGGTGTAATAGAATAGGATGAGTCAAGAAAACAGAATAGAATATTAAAGCATATTCAAATGAAACTTTAAGGTATGAATGCCGCGGTGTAGATGGCACAAAAAAAACCCAAATTGACTCATATTATGACCCACAAGGAGTCATCACATATTCTCTACAGGCCAGATGGTATGACTGATCGGGATCCAACTTCATACAAAACTGTTTTCATAAATTGTAAGATCTCAGTAATTTTTGGTATAGTGGCAGGTTCCATAGGAGCTATTTCGGTTTTAGCAAATATTTTGAAAAATGTATCCTCTGTGAGAAATGTATATGAACTTAAAGTTTCTTAAGTAAATTTGCAATAATATCGGTTCACATAAAAAATTTTTACAAAAACTAAGCCGAAATCCTGATTTTTGACAGAAAAAACTGTTTTGCAATAAAGATTTGGCCTCTGTACAGTTGGATGGATTGACTAATTAAAATGTGTAAAATAATCTCAGTTTGTTATCCCAGGAAAAATAAAAATGTTCATCAGGTAACACCAATTTCATTTCATCCCATCTCAGGATTTTTAAATTACACTTAAGAATATAGGAATATTATACTTGTAAAAGGTCGCAACAATTTTAGCTTACCATTAAGCTACATATGAGCATAAACTGCAATATATGAAATTTAAAGAAAATGCTCAATAAAAAAGTTAATAATTCTCTCAAACGTAGCTAAAGAGTGGCTTAAGGTTTGACTTATGATATTGACTCGCCATGATATCCACTAACTCTAATAAAAGTTCGAATATCACCCGTTTTCGCGGTAGGATGAGTCGCAATTAAAACCGGTATTATAGGTAAACGGGGAAAGAAACGAAGATGGATCTGCTTCTTGACAGCCCGTGTGGAATTGCTCATTTAGGTAACGAAGTTTTACTGTAATTAACTACAAAAATTTAACCGTGAGAGCGCAGGGAATATTATATGATCATTTTGTTTATATTTTGTGTATTTTACATGGCAGTCGTAGTTTTTTATGGTATTTTTATTGAATGTACGAACCAATTACAACAATTTTGAAATGGATGATCTTATAAATCGACTTATGTTGTATAAAAATGGCAAAAAAATGTCAAAATCTAAAATATAAATGTACATACATTACTAAAATAATAAAAAACGAATATCCTTCGCAGGCCTTAAGCACACGGCCGCTTGTGTACAAATATTTTAACGGCCGCCCCTTGAGGTAAATAAAAATAACAGAAAATAAAAATCATGCAGTTTAGTTTTATTATTTTTTATTTCACTTCTAGTTTTTTTTTATAGCAAATTCAAATATAATATCATTCATATTCAAATTGTCCAACATCTGATGTTCTACTGACATTAAAGCTATATTTCCAAGTCGTTCCTCAAACATCGTTCATTTTAGATAATTTTTAATTTTGAGAACGATATGCATCCGGAACGATATGAACCCGTCGCATCAGGAACGGACACTCAGTAGGCTGCATATATTGTTTTCCAACTTAATAATTAAAAATACTTCTAGACTCTCTTTTTATACTCAGAGAATACCTACCAGCACAATTTTAATTTCATCGAACAAATCAACACCATTTATGTCAAATTCACTTCTTTGTTCGTCTTAAAGTTTCAAGTGCAAAATCTTTATAGATTTGCAGTAACGGCTCATCTGATTGTTCTTCAATATCGTAAATGAATCCAAACATATCAGTTTACCCAGAAGCCCCGAATCTTTCGGAAATCGATGTTAGTGCTTGATGCTGAATGCAAAAATAAAAATTAATTTTAAAATGTGTTTTTGGATCCAGATTGGTTCATCTATGCTTTCATGATTGAAATTTTGGATTTTTCGGCTTGTTTTTTTCTCACCAATAGCAAGAAAAGCAGGTTCTACGGCTAATTCATTAGCTATAGGTCATTTGCAACTACTAAAATTTTGGTTAAAATTTGGTTAAGTCTTTTAACCAAGAAAGGTCTTTCATATGAGTTTGCAATAATTTACTATCTACATCAATTTGTAGTAAAAATGTATTCCAAATTGGTATGGAACAAAGAAATTGATAATTGCATATTTTTAATGATATACAGTGTGCGTCTTCAGTGAAGTCTACTTTTTCCCTATTATTTGAAATTTCAATAAAAGAAAGTCATAAATTTGCACAATATGATACCTTAAAGGTTTTAAGGCATCAATGCGACTATGTCAACGTTTTCAATTAAGGTGTAAAGTTTATATTTGACATATTTTTTATGGTATACCTATTATATCTTTTGGTTGAACTAGAAAAAATAAATGTATTTCTTGCAATATAGTTGCGGAGTCATTAAAACGAATTCGCGGGCACTTTTTACCAGGAGTTTTACAGAATGACACGTTTTTTAACTTCCACAATATGCAAGATAAAATTGTCGGATAAAGACCAAATTACAAGAAATATGGTTCTTACTCCTTTTAGATTCCAAATGACAAGACAGCATATTCCGACGGCAGGCGTTTCATTTGGTAGCGTGTTCTATTTGAAATATTTAGTTAGGTTTTGAAACTAATTCTTTGGGCCTCTCGCGAATAGAACGCCTATGCGTGAAGGGAAGGCAGTGGTCAGTCTTAAACATAAATACCTTTGGGATTATAATTTATTTTTATTGAAAATGCAATTTTTAAATTCCATATGCCTAGTTAAAAAAATGCAGATTTCATATTTAAAACTGAATTTGAACAATTGTTCAATGTGAAAATTCATAATCTCTATATGGTTATTCTAATGCTTCTTTAGTTTCAGAAACAAATTTGCAAATTAAATTGAAATTAAGTTAGATCAAATTTAATACAAGTGACACATTTCGGTAGCCAAGATCAACCTATAACTTCTGTTTTGACTTAAAATACGTTTCTTAGTGTTAAATTACCGATTTCAGTTTTAAGTTTTTAGTAAAGTTTTATGTATTGAAACAATTTGTAGATTTCTCTTTTCAGGTTTTCCAATAGGGATATAAGAATTTTATATTTTAATACAAACGCCCTTTTGAACGTTTTTCATAATCTGTCAAAATCGAAATTTTAATCGGTTAACATTTTAGTTTAGAAATTATTGAAAATTATTACTACCGCAATTCTGAGTCAGTGGTCGCAACTATAAGGGCGCTTACTCCAACTTTCGGTCATAATAATCGTCACAGGCTATGGCTGTGCGTGCTATAGTGGGTAAATTGGAGTCGTAAACTGAAGCCACTTGATTATTTGAAGGGCAGAAACTTCTCCGATAGAGTTCTGCTAAAGTTTGAAGAAAATCCTGAACTTCATAGAAAAATCATCTCCAGCGGTTAAGCTCAATTTTGATTTAATGGCTTTGTCAATAAGCAGAATATGCGTTGCTGGACAGCAACAAACCCACATGTGGTTCAAGAGACTTCATTATATATTTCTCTATCTATCGACAGCAAACATTTTAGGTTGATAAATTTTCTTATTTCACTTTTTGTGATATTTGGTGGTAAAATTTAACCAAAACAATATTTTAGTACAATTATTACCGATACAGTATATTTCAGCTCCATAATTTTTTCATATTTTAGGAGGTTTATTTTTTATTTCACTGGCATTACATCCCTTGTAGGGATTTGGCAGTTTCAAAGACCCAACGCGGTTACATTATCGAGTCAATTTCAGATTAATGGTTGATAAGTTCATCCACTAGTCAGGTCTCAGGCTTGCTGGATGAGGCATACTTCTGGAGAACAATAATTCCATTTTATAATTACTTTTATCCTGTTTTCATGCGGTTACCCAAAAATGTACTGATGGGTGGTATTGATGGGATTAATCTCACCGATCTTTGACATGGATTTTATGATCAGCATATAAATGATTAACATAATTGCTAAACGTGTCAGTTTACTAATGGGGTTTTCTCTTCACATTGACACAACCGTTCGGTAGGTTTCAAACCGTTGAGGTTGTTTAGACATATAAAATGACAGATTTAACCATCTCAACAAGATAGTAGTTTAAATTAATTCGTCGGATGGACCGGGTGAATGCTGCTTCATACAGTGTTCGTGACACATTGAATGTGTTGTCAGTTATACAATGGAACTTTTTACTCATACTCGAAAATTTATCGCTAATGCAGAATCTTCAAACAAATCATGAATTGCTTTAGTGTGCTTCTGACTTTTTATTGAATGGGTTTCACAAATTAAAGATTTCTTTTTCGGTTCGATTTTTTTGAAAAATCTGATATTTCCGAATTTCTGTGGCGATCTGGCATTTTGATAAATATTGCACAAATGAGATTTCTCAATTAAAATCATTGCTGTACGTATATCCGATCCTTCATCGGGCTTTGAAAGTGTTTTTTGACACAGAGATATTAATCTTAATTTTACTGCTACAGACGATTTTGGTAATCTAAATGAGATGAAATCTCGCTTAATTCCATAAAAATCTACCAGCTGCTTAAGATTTTTGAGGCTACCTTGAGGTATCATGTTTGTAAAGTCAATCGAATCCGACGCCGAACATTATTAAGATATCACGTATAACGTTGAAGTTATAAATTTTAATTGATGTCCGATTTGTGAAATATGGCATTTTAAATTTTATAATAAAATTCAGCAAATTTTCAGCAAAAAGTTGGAAAAGCGGACATTAAAGCTTATATGTCCTCTGAAAACGATATTTTTTTTATTATGGTTAGATTTAACATTATTTAACTAGCACTTTGAGCCAAATCCATTAACGAATCGGAATTCTTACAGAATCGTTACAAAAAAAAAACATAATGCCTGATGTAATGATCAAAAAAGCTTTTAATTTTGTGATCAGAAATTTTGCCAAATCCATCAATTTTTGCAGTTTACTGACGTAATTACATAATAAAACCACAAAAGCTGCTTTGCAGGTAACATAATTAGCTCATCAGCTACTCTTCTGAAAAATGTCTTTAGTTTTTTTTCTGCAACTAAAGCAATTTCATTGTTTGTGACATCGGTTATTTTATGAAACACAATTAAGTAATTTCATATAGCAATTAGGTAATTCACGTTATCCGGTTTATGATGCATGCAGTAAATGAACAACTTATACAAACCTCACCACAAACGAGTGAAGAAATATATGTACGAGTATGTACAGCACAAAAATATTTTTGCACGAGTACCTGTACATAAAAAAAGTATACAGGGTGTTCTATTTAAACAAAACCATACGCTGCATGACTTCCAATACTTTGGAGTGTCTGTGTTTTTCTCGCAAAATCGATTTTAATTATGGAAGTTGATCAAAGCGTTTCGTTTTGAAAGGAGCACTCGGTATATCCTTTAAATTTAAAATTTATAAAGTTTAAAAAAATTTTAGGTCATGAAAATTAATTTGCATTTTTATCATAACGTACATAATTGCTCAAATTAAATTAAAATTTAAAGGTTTTCTTGAAAATAACTTTTTTATGGAAATAACGCGCCATATCCGTACAAGAACATACATAATAAGTTGGAACATTTTTTTATAATACATTCTCATGCGATACGAATGCTTTTGACATCTTTACGTTTATAATTTTTCCTTAAAGCTTGTAATTGGTGTAAAATATTATATAAACACAACAAAAAAAAAAGTTGAAAATTTTACATGAAAATCTACCTTAATCGAGCACGCGGTTACAAAAGGTTATTAAATTAATGAGTTACATGAAATAATAACAGTAATAATAATAATAATTAGTATACACGAGCAAGTATTGTGTTAATATTAATTTCATTAATTAAACAAAAAATTTAATTTCCGTTGCTTTATTGCGCGCGCTACAAGGGGGTGATTTATATATGGGGTGTAATAATCATAATCATAATTCATATCGCTGTTAAGTAAAAAAATATTTTTGATTTTCATATTTTGATTTATGTGCTTAGCGGTAATTTAATGAAATATTCAATATGGTTGTACATCGTTAATGTAATTATGTACTACACGTATCCTTGTTTTGTTTGTAATAAATTATGTTAGGGCCAAAACAAATTTGTTTATTTTATATTAGTAATTGTTTTCATGGATTGATAGTGATTCTGATTACTAACTATTGTAAGTCATAAATCATTTACTCAATTGTTGACTGTTAACTGCCCCTCTTGTCGTTTATATACTCGTTTATAAATATTTTGGATTAAGCTAAAGCTCAGACACTGACCATGTATATTTAAATGAGGCAATTACATTAAAGGTCGCTGGTTCTATGGTAATCACAAGTTTGACTGTATTTATTTGTTGCCAAGTCAATGGCGCTTTCCTCATTGTAAATTTTGAAAGTAAATTCATTAAAAACTCCGACTGAAAAAGTAAACATTTTTATTTACCCATTTCACAAAATTTGAATAAAAAAAATTTATAAAAGTGAATTTGAGAGGTAATCATTATACACGTAAAACAACTCAACATATGGAAGTTACACATACTTTTATGGAAGTTCACTGTCGTGATGCCTGAAGTCGATGTTACTATAAAACCCATTATCTTTACTTGAATTTACGCGAATATAACGAATTGAATCTACTAATTTTAACGTGGTTGCGTAGACAAGTCGTCGACGACGTAAACAACGTCGACTTTTCGTAGATAAAGTCGACTAGTCGTAGACAATTGCTTTCGGTACCTTCATATTTTTCTCCACAAAGAATGATATTCTAAAATCAACATCTCAATCAGCATTGGAGCAATACTTGATCTGACAACATCGATCCGTGCTAAGAATAAAAATTACCTCAATGAAATTCTGGACTCTGACTAGGTTGGAACTTGCGCTGTTTGGGTTGATAACACATGGTGCGGTGTACACCTTAACCACCCGACTATCAATTGTACACCTTAACCACTCGACTATCAACAATACAAACATTATTTCTTTCTCCACTTGTTTTTATAATTTTGTTAGTGTCGAACAAACTGTTGAAGCCGAAGATCAAGCCTACGTCGAAGATCAAGACCGCACACACACGCTTTGCAATATTTACACTGCATACAAGCGGCCGATTCCAAAAGGCTGCCAAAACCTTGAAGCATTTTATTGGGTTCAGTAAGGGTTAAGCCAATTTATTATTGAAAAACTCTCAGACCTATATATTTAAATATTATGAACACGCCTGACCAGCGGTATGTTAATGTGCGAGCATGTGAGGACAATGGTTTGCAAACAAAAAAAAATTAAATTTAAATTCACGAGCATCGTGGTTAACAGATTCACGGACTAGATGGCAGATACCAACAGCAACAGCATGTTTGTGCAGGACAAGACGGAATATGCTGTCATTTACGAAATAGTTCATATGACAAGACGGGAATTACTGATAACAAAAAAAATGAGTGAGTCCATTAGTACTCTCAAGGAGATGTGTAAACATGGCGTCTGTATAGTACGTGGGTACAGTTTACTTTGAAGGAAGAAGGAATGCAATTTTACTAACCAGAGTTTTTCATTTGTTTATTATCGTTAAATTGGTCTATTACTCTTTCGGTATAATCGACGCAATTGGATTTTGGTAGCTAAAATAAGATACATATACTGTCGACTCTAACTTTTCTAGTTTTCATTGAAAAGCTGCACAATGGTCGTCCCATATCTCGTAGTAGAAAAATTTCGATCTGAGTTCATGTGCAAATCGAATTCGTCTCGCAAGTTTATAAGTGGTTCAGCTTGAGGAACAGCAACATTAATATTGAAATCCTCTCTCATAATCACCGGCAAAAGATGATAGTCTCCTTGGACAATTTTTGAAATTCTTTAGGATATGGGGCAAGGACGAAATGTATGAACTTCATTATGTCTTCGAAAGATTTATTCGGCGAGGTTAATACAACTACAGAAAGCATCTTATTCCCATTGAGAAGCTGAAGTTCAGCCGTATATATATCAACAATGAGTTGTGTTGTTACGCTCATACCAGTTGTTTGTCCAACGATGATTTCTTTATGCGAGGTGACTGTATGGTATGAGTATTCTATTTGAATTTTTATATATTGTTACTCCAGCAACTTACTCACCGTCCCTCTTGAACTGAACGCAGATCTGGAAAAGCAAGAAAATTGAGCATCCTTGCGTGACTGTGTCAGTTAGGTCGAGGTAATGTGTATGACCTAAGACTCTAACAGTTCAATGTTAAAAAACAGACGTCATTATTATCTCGTACAAAATTCGCCATTACAACGGACAAAGCGGATTTGTGGTGAGGCGCGATAGCTAATTTTGAAGAAGACCCATTGAGGTCCCATTTTTACGTCCATGGTAGACGACGATAGCAGACGTGATGAACAGTCCTTCGAGACTCGTTGCTCGTGCTAAAGCAATATACACAATTTATTAACTGTGTCTTTTATCGTAAGAGTATATACTGACTATCTCGTTATAGGTACCACCCTGTGATGCATGAATTGTGGTGGCACATGAAGGTACGACGCTTTACATTAATTGTTGTTTATGCTTAACATATATTGTTGTTTCGATTAATAGTTGATCTTTTTCTAGAAATGGGCACCAAACATCGGTCGATATTCGTTTTCTGCGCCCATCCAGCTTCAAGCCACCTGACCTTCTTGCCAACTTGTGAATTTGAACCGAAATCCATCCAGAGTCGTTTGACATTTTTTACTGTCGACGTTTTCATCGTTCTCGTTGTCCTGGTTAGGATGCCTATGCATTCGATATACTTTAGGTAGCCCATAGTTCCATTCGCCAGTCCATTTGTTACGTCAATATTGGTTTTGAAAAAGTACGGCAAATTATTCTTATTATTGTGTCCACTATGCTCATTTTATGGATCTTTTGACGGAATTGCTACTCCGGCAGCCCACTGACCATCTCTATTGAACTGAAGACAGCATTCAAACGTAGGAATATTAACAAGTTCGTCATTGCGCAGCCAGGTTTCGAAAACCAAATGAATTGAGCATACCTGCGTGACTGTGACCTGAGACTCTGGCAGTTCAATGTTAAAAACGAGATGTCATTATAACCCCATTCAGTAGAAGACATGATCATTGATAGCCGACGTGATGAACAGCGCCCAGAGACTCGTCACTCGTGATAAAGCAATATACAGCAGTTGTTGACTGTGTTTTTAATCGTATGAGTATGCAATTTCGTAATCGTAATTCGTATTTCGTATCGTAATTTTTTTTTGATTTTTCTGATCGATGGAAATGTCGATGGTTTCTATTTCATTCATTAAATTAATTTTTTCATTTTCCCTACTATTATACATATACATAAAAGCATGCCATGTACAGTAGAAATTGTTTTTGTTGAGTTTCTTGCTTTTTTTTCAAACGAATTAGGTATACGTCATTTCCGTTCGTTTCATTTACAAGTTTACTCTAATACAAAAAAATTTGGTAGGCGCGCGTAAAGATGTTTACACATCAAAAAATTTTTAAAAATAAATATGTGTCTCTATAAAAAACTACAAATGCAATTTTTCAGAGAATTAGGGGACCGAGAGGACGAAATATGTGAGATTGAAAATGATTTCGATCAAAAAGATTTAAGTGAACCTATTGTCGTTGAATCAAGTGAAAAATGTTTCGATGACCTTAAAGAAATACCGAATTTTTATTTTGATGCGAGCAACAGCTGTGTAAAAATAGAAGGTCAGCCTCGCAACATACCACTTTAAGTTTTTGAACAAATTGGTACCCCTTTAATATTAGAAACACTCGTCGAATCAAAAAATGCATATGGGAAAACCTTTTTGAAAGTAACCGCCCAACTACGAGAAATTGCCGTTTTGATAATTTCAGACCTACTTATTTTGAAGGAATTTGTAAGTTTTTGGTGATTTGTATGTTGCAATTACTCTTGTTTCTAATAATCCTCTGTATTACCACTAATTGTTTTATGAAACAATGTCCGGACGCCGCTTCAAGCTGTTCTTAAGATAAGTACACTGTTTAAAACTTTTTATTCAGTTTTCAAAATACATATAACTCGCATACATACAAAATACATATAACATCAAGGGTAAACAAACAAAGTCTTACGTGTTAAACATTAAAATGTCTTAATCCAAAAAAGATGTTTCTAATTGTTTCAAAGATAATTTCATAGTAAATCGACTAATGGACCCATTTTTACAAAAAGGAAATCACGTTTTTATGGATAACTACTATAACAGCATAAAACATTGTAACACAATCTTGTCCATCCAAACCCACGGAACAGGAACTGTTCGATCGAACAGGAAGGGAAGCCTTTGGAAGTAGTATAAGCAAAAAGCTCACAAGTGAGGATTTATTTGGAAACTGAAGGAAAACATACATTTCGGCTCGATGTAAAAATATGATCTAGCTACCACCCAGAATAACTCAAAATCTCTATTTACTCTATTTTTATTACAGCGTTTATAAAACCAGAAAAAAGTTATTCCACTTAAATATTATTTGAAAGAAACCAAGAATTCTTTTGTTTAACTTTCTTTTTTAATACAATCTAGAAGAGTGTGCCTTTCCAATAAAATCACTTTTATAAGCTTCATTATCTTCTGTCAAATAAAAACTTTGGTGTTGTAAACTTAATTTTTGTTGATGTATAAGTGACGCTATGAACTATTCTATTGTGAATAGTTAAATTTCTTGATCAATTTCTTTACATATCAGTGTCGGCATATACCGTCATGTAAACGACAGACGTATGTTTTTTATCTTACAGGACAAGATGGAATTAGCCGACTACCTAGACTTTAAATTTAATTATAATTTTTGTGTATTTTTTTTTAAATCACAACCGCACCCATACAATAATGAAAATTTTGCATCTTGTGCCTTCGCAAATAAAACAAAGTGGGGTTAGTTACACCATTTATAATTCAAGGACGTGGAAAGCACATGTTAAAAAGAAAAGGCAAGAACTGATTTTAAAATTCAGAAAAATGCACTGGCTTATTGGAAGAAACTCCGAACAGACAACGCACAACAAACTGCTTTTATATAAACAAATCTTAAAACCTATCTGGACATATGGTATTCAGCTTTGGGGCTGCGCAAGAAAAACTACAGTGAAGATCATTCAAACATTTCAAAACAAAGTACTACGTAGCATTATGAATGCTCCTTGGTACATTAGAAATGACAATCTCCATCAAGACCTAAACATGGAGTACGTCAGCGATTAAATAAAAAAAATTGCAAGGAGTCATGTACTGCGACTGCAGCAGCATGACAACGAGGAGCTGTGGAACCTACTGGATCGCACCAATGAACCAAAACGCCTAAAAAGAACAAAGCCTTTAGAATTAGTGGTTCCTTGAGCCGCTTAAATCAAAGGACTAGCCGAGCTGGGATGAAGCAATAGGTCTCATTCCATAAGAATAGACTACTAAAATAATAAAACAGTTACTAGATAATCTATATGATTAGTTGAAATATTATACAGAAATAAAGATTTCTTAAAAAAAAAAAAATTCCGGCGTGACCGATTTTTATGATCTTTGATTTGTCTCCGCCCTGAATATCAGAATAACTAATTAAAACATCGGAAAAGAAAGAAGATTGAATATGGAAGTTTGTTGTTGTTTTCGATTTATTTCTGGGAGTCGATTTTGTTCAAAATTCGACAAGTTGCCGAAATAATCGCAAGCATAGAGTAGTGGTATGTGAGTTTGTGTGAGTGCAATGTGCGCATTTAATTTTTTTGAATATGACATTTCTAGATTCATTTCCATTTATAATTTAAAATTTGTAAATGCAAATATGCTTTAAATAAAATTAAATTTATTTAATTATTTAATTTTAGTTTTAAAATAATTTCTAATTCTGTGTTTCTGCGAAAACAAAACATTCATTCGACATCGCACTCAAAAAATAAATTAAAATATGTGTAGTTAAAAAAAATATTTTCTTAACAAATTGACGCACACTTTCTAAATGTGTGTGCTACTCAGGAACACATTTGATAACTTTTATAATTGCAATAATATTTCATCACAGAATGGAATATATTGTGAGAATTGAAAAATATGTCGAGGTATTCCTTAAAAAAATGAAAGATGTTTGCGCGAACGTGTTAAAAAACGAAAAAGTTGTATGACTGCTATTTGCGCGAACGTGTTAACTCGCCACTCAAATACTTGGTGAGATGGTTAAACAGCGAGTCAACGAAAGGAAATAAGCACCAAAAAACTGAATCGATTTGTAACGATTCATAATTTTTGATGCTTACATGCGCAGAAAGCAAACAAATATATCCACAGAAAAATATCACACACTAATATAAAATTGTATACTATACTCATACGTATACGAAAACGTAATGTTTTTTCTGTCGAACTTTAAGCAAAATCGACCCGCTAAGGAGTACATTATACAATTTTATATTAGTGTGAGTAATTTTTCTGTGGTTATGTTTGTTAGTTTTCTGCGAATGTAAGCAACAAAAATTATGAATCGGTACAAATCGATTCAGTTTTTTGGTGCTGATGTCCTTTCATCGTCTCGCTATTTTTACATCTCACCAAGTATTTCAGCGGCGAGTTAACACGTTCGCGCAAATTACTGATATAGCAGTCATAATAACTCAAAATAATCTACAGAGTGCCTTTTAATATTTTTAAGGAGTCTGCAATTTAACGCAATTTCACTTTACGGTCTTTCAAAATCGTTGTGCGCATGTTTTTTATTTTTTTGGAGCAACTGCCGAATTCAGGCGATTACATCGTTTAGTACCATCGGCACTTTTACGGCTACGTGTAAACTACAAAACCAACGTCCGACGGTTGCTTTTGCAAGAGCAGTGTCCCAATAATTCTGATCATGCCATTGGTACTCTGAAACGATATTTTTCACATCAAAAATCAAAGTTTTATCACCACAGAACTATTTTTTTTTCGGTGTTTGAAAATAACAAAAGTAGCGTAACTCAAACATTTGCAAACTAATGGTCGAATTTTTATAAAATTTTGAAACAAATCGTTGAAAGTGTGGTTCTTTTTAAAAATCAAAAGTAATTTTCATTAAAACTTGGTAAATACCTAATTTCAAAATTATAAATTATTTAAAAAATAAATAATTTGGTCTCAAATTGCGAATGCAACTCCCTGGACGTTTTATTTGAAAAAAGCGACTAGTGAGCGTACTACTTGTTTTGAACACTTAGGTCTTATTGACGACGGAAGACAGTAGCAATGATCGAAATGCAACATTTCACGACAACGTATTGACACAAAGAGTCCTCGCCATTCAATCTCAAAGCAAGAATACTAGCAAACCACTTAATTAAAAGAGATGTATTATGGAGCCGATGGTCATTTGGCTTAACTAACACTGATGAGAAATGGCCAGAAAAAAAATTTCACATTCAACAATAACCAAATTAGTTCAGTTTAAATTTTAAACAAAAATTCCGTAATTTCTTTTCCTGAAACTAGGCAAGGCGTGTACAGGCCTAGGCGGAATGATTGATCAGGATGAAATTTTGTAATTAATCTTTTGCCATAAATTACAAGTTTGCAGTAATTTTTGGGAAAAATCGGGTCTTCGGAAGTGGCAGCTTCCACAGGAATTTTTTTCGATTTTTTGCAAATATTTTCAGATGTATATATATTTATGAGGAAATGAAATAAAACCTAAATGCTCCAAATCAGTTTTCAAAAAATATTATCGATTTTTGATAAGAAGCTATTTTTCAGCAAAAAATTCGATTCCTGTACGGATTGATTCATCGGGATGAAACTTTATTCTTAAGCCTAATTTTCCATAAATTAGGACATCCCATTGATTTTTGGCCACAGCTTTTCAAAATTATATATCATCTACGAAAAAACGATTAAACAAAAAGATTTTAAATTAAATTTCGACAAAATTAGTTCGGATCATTTTTAATTTTTATTCGAAATTACGAGTTTTGATAAAATAAACTTATTTTTCGCCTAATTTTGTCATCTATAGTCCAGGCGGGGATTGGCTATTCCGAAAATAACTTCTTACTTTGAAATTTTTTACGTTAATTTGGGAGTGGCAGCTTCCATGGAAGCTTTCTAATTATCGCAATGATGTAGAAAAGTTTAGTATTTACAAAACATTACAAATAATTAAACATTCAAATAAATTTTAAAATTAAATTTTTATATAACAAGGGTTGATCTTGCTAAATTTTCTGAAATTGAAGCAGAGATAGTATTTTTTGATTATGCAAGACAGTTTTACCAAAAGACGAATAAGTTAAAATTTTCGCTTTAGAAATCACGTGTGGTTTATTCGAGATATACATATCATGGTGCGGTTTGATATATTTATAATTACAATCAAATCTGACCCCCTCCCCCTCCCCCTCCCCCTCCATTAATAGCCTCTATCCTTTCACCCCTCGGTTACTGCCCCTTATATTACCCCCCCCCTCCCTATTATCCCGCGGTCATTTACCAATGCCATCATCCCTTCGTCATTACCGCCCCTTTCATTAACTCAGGTTATGTTTTTCACGAACTTTATTTCTCTCGCTCTCTCTTGCTCTCTTTTATGGCTTTAATTTTTACTTAGAACCTAACGGTGCATTTATGTCTCACAGTTGTGTGGTCATTAGTGTTACGTATTCAAAAGAAGCAATTATGGTACGATATACCATTAGTCTAGCGGTTCCGTTGATGTTTCAAAAGTGTATTCTCGAAAGCGCAAGAGAGACCGATGGGATTATGGTGGGTCGTTATGATATAACGTAGTTTGCCGCGGGTAATTGGAATTGCAAAAATCGCGGAAGGCAAATGGATTTCATCAGGGCTAAAGTCCTAGTCAAGTTTAATTGTTGAGTGATTTCTGTAAAAATCTGGAATAATTTAAATTAAGGGTTTTAAATGATTGAATCGTATTTTTTAGAAGAATAAAATCATAATTCTGTCCAATACGTCGTTATAACAAAATGCCAAGTTGGCCAGATATTAATTTGCAGCACGCTCAGTTCACTAAAATTGAGAATCTCATCTAAAAATTGCGATGTAACCTAAAACCGGGTGTACCAGGAAAACGAGGGTAATGGTCAGCGGATCATTGTCGGGAGGTTATGATGGGGGTATTGACCGGCGGAAGGAGAATTGGTAATGGTGAAAGTGGGAATAATTCTGAAAGTGGGGATAAATGCGGTAATCACTGGGGGAAATGGCCGGCAGTAGTGGTGGGAGTATTTACTGAGTGAAGGTAAAGTTAGGGGAAGGAGTAATATTAGGGGAGAGAGTAAAGATCTAGACCGATATATTTGACTTTCAATTCTTGTGATGGGGGATTTATTTAAAGATATAAGAGGTAGTAATTGGCCTGAATAAAAATTCTAAGGATGGATTTAAAAGTAGCGGTAGTGGTATTTGGTTTATACCTGGAAAAACGTCTACGAATTAAATGCACAAAGATAGTTAACATTTTTGCCAAAATAAGTTAAGCGTGAAGCTTTATTATGTTTTCCAATTATCACATATTCAATTTAAAAGCTTTTACATTGAATGTTTTATCTTATCTAGTAATTCATTAAACACCCCCACAAAAGGAAATAGCCAATGTATAGATTACATACTGTTTTATATACATATATGTACATACACGCATATAATATAGGTATAGTACTGCCACATCAAGCCAAAGTCATAAAATTTCATAATATATAATACAGCGTTGCGTGTGCTTTTTTCGTTTTAATAGTTTCCAATAAAAATAGAATTGACGGCAATAAAACTTAATTCAATTTATATACTTCACCAAAAAAAAAAGTGTAATTCAAATAAGCTTTTTTATTGTTATTCTTATATGGTATAATGTTACGTGTCTATCTAATAAAAGCTCCTCAAACAATAAATCTAAATATATCAACATATATTTAAAACTATAAATGAAACAAATTTTTTTTATGTATTCGCTTGTTGTTGTACTCTGAAACAGCAACCATCATGCATAATGTTTAATGTACATATATACATAATGTATGTAGTAAACTAAATTTGTTGTTGGTTGAAATGAAATTAAATTCGAGATACGATGAAAATGGATTATCCTGTAAAATTAAATGGTTGTGCTTTTTACTCGTATCGACTTATTCTTGTTGGTCCGCTTTATGACTTTGCTATTTGCACATGGCTTTTATTGTGATGGAACAAAACGCTACATCGTCTGAAAACTTTTGAATTTTTACCGGTGATGTGCAGTTGTCTTTAGAAAAGCAGTGAGATTGTCAGTCATATAGAATATTATTAATTTTTACAGTTCTAGTGAAATAATATTTTTGCTAACAATGTAAACGAATTCAAATTTAGTTTTTTCTCAACATTCCTTTGTTACGTAATAATGTTGATTATTGCACTCTCTGGTATTAAAATTATACGAGGAAGATAATTAGAAAAACTACAATAATTTAATTAATAAATTATTATTCTATGTATTTATTGCAAAAAGTGTTGCATGAAGAGATCGTAATTAAAAGCCATTTCGAGACATTTTGTAAATATTTATTTAAAAATATAATTGTTGTTGCATTTAGCTTTAATTTTAATATACACAATTTATTTAAATTATTTTGTTTAAAAGTTTAAAATGAATTCGAAAACATTTCCAGTATAGTGTTAGGTTTTACATTTTATACAATTTTAAATGTTATTATTTTAGTTCGGTATTTATAAATAACATAACCAAAAACAGAATTTTAATGTTAAAGTTTTATCCAAAAAAATGTGATTGTTCTTAGAAAGTAGAGTTAAAAGCTGTAAACCCATAAATGTTGAAAACTATAAATATTAAAAAATAAAACTTTAGTGCTATTAATTTTTTGTTTTTGTAGGGTTGCAATTGTAAATATTTATAAATTGTTTATAACAAACATAAATTAACACAAAATTATTTGTAACAATAAACTTGTAGACGGATGTCATACTATAATACAAATAATAGGTAGGCGAAAAGCTGGTGGCCTTTTCTGAGTGACATTGAGATGGTTTTACAAGGACCAAAACAAATGATAATCCGATGGTGCAAGGTCATTTATATATGTTAGGTGAATCAAAACTTCCCAGCCAAGCTTTCTCACATTCTTCTGGGTCATCAATGATGAGTGTGGTCTAGCGTTATCATGATGGAACGTGACGCCCTTTCTGTTGATCAATTCTGGACGTTTTAACTGAATTCTGCTCTAAACAGCGTTTCGCAGATACACATTTTTTTTGATCCAGCCATTTTTAAATGGTTTAAAACTGTTTTGTGATCAATATTTAGTTCTTTATCAATTGCATGGTTGCAAATATGTTGGTCTTCTGCTTTTTGCATAATTTCATCGACTTATCCAGTGGTTGGTCGACGAGAGCGAGGTGGATCTTTGACATCCATATTTCCAGAACAAAAGCGCGCGAACCATTTCTTTGCTGCTGATTTTGATAAAGCATCTTCTCCATAAACAGCATACATTTTTTCGCAAGCCTGAGCCGCAATTTTACCTTTGTCGTAAAAAAATTGCAAACGATATCGAATTTTTTCATTATTTATCCTCCATGTTTAAAATATTGTAACTTTTTATTCACTTTACTGATTTTAATGTTTTGTATGTCAAAGTGCAAGTTAAAACAGCACCTTTCAAACACAAAAGCCATCTACCAGGAAAAAGATCACGAACTTTTTTCCCCTGCTCTATATATGCCGTATCAATCAAAGACTGCCCAAGTTTTTAATTTTCCATAAAAGTGAAATATTTTAATAACTATTCAATTTTGGCATTGCAGCAATTGTATCTTTTGTGAATACCTGATTTTACGTAGAACTTTTTATTTTTTATTAAATTGATTGAAACCTTAATTATTCCTCATTCAGGTCTGTATAATAAAATGTAAATCAGTAAGTACAGCACAGTGATGAAAATTTTCTAAAGCATTCCTAAAACTCAAAGTGTATAAGCGAAACTTGACAAAGGAATAATTTGCGTTCCAGAAACTAGATTAATGTAAATTACAAACAAAATATTTTAACTTAAAAATTGTATTCTATTTTTAGCTAACATTCTGGCACTTCGAAAAAAAATGTTTTGCCCATTTTTCTATCGCGTATACTTCGTAAAACAAAAAGATTATTAAGAATTTATTGTTGTTTTCCATTAGATTTAGAAATTTATGGTTGTTTACCCCATCGTTTTTTTGTGTCCGTCACGCCAGCCGGAACCGTATCACCTGGAACCAAACAACTATGTCACAAGTACCACAGTGTATTGTGCATCATTGTGCACTAAATTCTTCTTCATTCGAAACCTTATAATTCCAGCCAAAACCTGATAAAGCCAGCCAGAACGCTACAACATCCAAACTAACTATGGCGCTAGTAGATGATGCATCGTGCATCATTGTGCACTATGTAGTTTTTCACCCGGAACCTTACAAATCCATACATATAAGATTTTTCTGGCGAAACCTTACAAATTCAGCTAGAAACGTTACCTTCAAAAACCAAACTAACTAGGGCACAAGTACCACGATGCATTGAGCACAATATAATTTTTAACCCGGAACCTTATAATTCTTCTCAGAACCTGATAAAGCCAGTAAGTACCATATTACAGCCAAGCCAACTATGGCACAAGTAGCATGATGCATTGTGCATCATTAAGCACCATATATTTTTTAGCCGGAACCTTAAAAATCTAGCAATATACGATTTGTGCAACATTATGCACTATATATTTTTTCAGCCGGAACCTTATAATGCCGACTCGAACCTAATAAATCCAGCCAGAACCGTACTACATCCAAACCAACTATAGCACAAGTAGCACGACGATGCATTGTGCACTGTATAATTTTTCAACCGGAACCCCATAAATCCAGAAATATAAGATTTTTCAAGAAAAAACCTTACAATTTCAGCCGGAATCATACCCTCCACAGCCAAACTAACTATGACACAAGTAGCACGATGCACTGTGTATTATTGTGCACTATATCATTTTTTATCCGGAACCTTATAAATCCGGAACTATACGACTTTTCGGGTAAATGCTTACAATTTCAGCAGAAACCAATTGTCAAAATAACTACGGCACAAGTAGCACAATACAGTCTGCATCATTGATCACTGTATATTTTTCAGCCGGAACCTTATAATTCCAACTAGAACCTGATAAAGCGAGCCAGAACCGTACTACAGCCAAACTAACTATAGCACAAGTAACATGATGCATTCTGCATCATTGTGCACTATATTATTTTTCAACCGGAACCTTATAAATCCAGTAATACATATTTTTTGAGGGAAAACCTTATAAATGTAGCCAGAACCATACCCTCTACAGCCAAACTAACTTCGGCAAAAGTAGCACGATGCATCATTGTGCACTATACAGTTTTTCAGCCGGAACCTAATAAGTCCTAATTTAACTATCAAACAAGAAACAAAATAGATTGGGCATCATTGCTCACTCTCTTATTTGTCAGCCGGAAAATTAAAATTCTATCTCGAAGCTGCTAAAGCCAGCCAGAACCATACTACCGCCAAACTAACTATGACATAAGAAGTACGATGTATTGTGCATCATTGAGCACTAATTGTTTTCTCAGCCGGAACCTTATAATTTGATCCGGATTCTAATAAAGCCAGCCGAAACTATATCCTCTTCAGCCAAACTAACTATGCACCACCAGTAGGACAATGGGTTGTACACTGTATGTTTTTGCAGCCAAACAAAAATGCCATCCAGAACCATAAAAATCCAGCCGTTTACATAAATAGTGAAACATACGATTTTTTCGGAACGATCAAAACGTTGTGCACTATAATGCCAACCCAACCAGAACGAGCAAGACCAGCTGCAACCGTATGAAGTCGGTGTGAACCATTCGGAGCAATAAAGTTTAAGCATGGTTGACGTTCATTGTGAACTAGCTAAAATTTCAAGTGGAATTATTTGGACACATTATAATTCCCGATCCGCTGTTAAGTGTTAATTAACTAAAAAGTTTAAATAACATTTTATTTTCTAATAATTTATTAATAATATTTTATGTTTTATCGCTTAGAATAGAACTTTTTTTGATTTGGGTTCTTGTACATAGAACAACATGTAGGCAAGCATTTTTCGTGAAGTGTTGGTGTTGGCCTTTTGCAAATCGCAGTAAGTTTTCAATATTTTTCCATATTTATTTTCCGTTTCTAAGTGCATGTGCAGTGAAATGCTCATGTACACTGTCGTAGCCAATTACACTGCGCAAATTGAACAAATTACTTCTTAAATTCAGCGATTTCGTTTGTGGCGTATAGTCACATTTTGCTCTTTTTCTAGTAGTTTTAACGGCTCGACCTCTAACGTTACTATACTATTATATACTTTATTTAGATTATTTAAGTTTCCACAGCTACAGTACGATTCCCGAATATTTATCTTTATTGAGTTGCTCACATTTCTCAAATCCAGTTCATTAATGTCTGTTGAAAGCAATGGCAACTTTCTTTCGAGTTTAGTTCCACATTCATCACAAATTATTTCTATATTGACACTGAAAGTAACATCATCGTTGAAAATGTATAGTTTTGCGAAAAACCTTAAAATTGATGTTTTGCAATCAATGAAAGTGACCCCTTCGTTTGAGCTATAGTTGCCCGATTTGATAAAACGTTCTCGGCAAAAAATTTCATTGAGCAATTTATTTCGATTGTTATCAATCTCCGTAGACAATTTACCAATGTTTGTCGAGGACTTAATAAACACATTTTTATTAATCACTTGTTTTTGTTTCGCAGAATATTTTTCAAAAAGTTTAAAAAATCACTCGATCGATTTCGACTTGTTAGGTCATCATCAGGAGTATCTACTAGAGTAGATACTCCTGATGATGACCTAACAAGTCGAAATCGATCGAGTGATTTTTTAAACTTTTTGAAAAATATTCTGCGAAACAAAAACAAGTGATTAATAAAAATGTGTTTATTAAGTATAAGTGTGTTTCGCCAAGTGCCTACGGCAAATAGCGTAAAAAGTATGTTTGTCGAGGAGTTGTAAACATTTTCTAAAAATCCTGCAAATTTGCTAGTTATAGTTTAACAGAACATTTCATCTTGAAGTTGCTTATCATCGAAATATAATGCAGTAAAAATAGCAAAAATGCTATCAAATGGACACGTATTGATGGTATGTAAGTAGTGGTTATGCCGCATTTGTCTGTACTTTTGTGTCCATTTTTTAAAATTGGTATTTTTCCCGGTAGTTTCTGACTTGCGTTTGCAATATTGAAGTTTTTCTTCTACGTTTTATATTTCCAACACGCTTTGTGAGTTGCTGCTTTTATTTAGTCCCTTCCAATTTTCTTCCAAATTATTTTCTTTGACTTCGATGCCCGTATCTGATTCGATTAGCGATATTTCTGGCTCATTGATGTCCGAACTTCCAAGATGTCTTATTCGCATTATTTCTTCGGCTTTTTTGGAGGCAAGATCCGTTTTAGAAATGCCGTTCAACGTCTCCACATGGTTTTTGACAAATATGTTCATCAACATCGTTTGGCTGTAATATGGTTCTGGCTCGCTTTATCAGGTTCTGGCCGGAGCTACAAGGTTCCGGCTGTAAAATTATATAGTGCACAATGATGCACAATGCATCGTTCTACTTATGCCATAGTTATTCGGGCTGTAGAGGGTATGGTTCTGGCTGAATTAGTAGTACGTTCTGGCCAGCTTTATCAGGTTATAGTCGGAATTTTAAGGTTCCGGCTGAAAAAATGTATAGTGCACAATGCTACACAATGCATCGTGCTTTTTGTGCCATAGTTAGTTTGGCTTTAGAGGATATGGTTCCGGCTGAAATTGTAAGGGTTTTTCGTAAAAAATCGTATATTGCCGGATTTATAAGGTTCCAAAAAAATTAATAGTGCTTAATGATGAACAATGCATCGTGCTACTTGGGCCTTAGCTGGTTTTCGGTTCTGTCTAGCTTTATTAGGGTTTGGCCGAAATTATAAAGTTCCCGCTGAAAAATTATATATTACGCAATAATGCACAGTGCATCGTGCTACCTGTATTATAATTAGTTTGGCTGTAGAAGGTGTAGTTCCTGCTGAGTTTGTAAGGTTTTTTCCCTAAAAAATCGTGTATTACTGCTGGTTCAGTCTAGCTATATTAGGTTCGAGTCGAAATTATAACGTTCCGGCTGAAAAAATATTTGGTGCACAATGTTGCACAATGTATTGTGCTTCTTGAGCCATAGTTATTTTGAATGTAGGTTTCAGTTGGAATTGTAGGGTTGGTATTACCATACCATCGTTTCCGGCTGGAATTATAAGGTTCCACCGAAAACTCTTATATTGCTGGTTTTATAAGGTTCCTACTGAAAAATTATATAATGCACAATGTGCATTATTATGCATTGTGCTACTTGTGCCATACTTCGTTTTGCTGTATAAGGTATATGGTTCCGGCTGAATTCTTAACGTTCTTTTCAGAAAAGTCGTATATTTATGGATTTGTAGGGTTCCGGCTGAAAAATTACATAATGCACAATGCATCGTGCAACTAGTGTCATAGTCAGTTTGGCTTTTTTAGAGTTCTGGCTGGCTTATCAGATTCTACCTAGAATTGTAAGGTTCCGGCTGAACAAGCATTTAGTGCACAATGATGCAAAATACTTCTTGCTACTTGCTCCATAGTTATTTGGTTCCGGCTGATACGGTTCCCGCTGGCATGACAGACACGTTTTTTTCGTATTAATGCGATTAATGTAAACAATAATAATTATAAATATATTTTTTAATTAAATATTATAAAATTAAAAGAAAATTATACTTAAAATGGTGTAAATATGACAAGGAAAACCACGCGCATTTAATGTTTATTTAATATTTCAAATTTACACGCATGACCCGAGCTGGAATAAGATTTAGTGTAACGAAGTATTGATCCTATTTGAGCCCAGAACTATTTTTTATTTCTAGGAATCTAATTTTGACCTTTAAAATTTCGCCAAATGTGCTTTGGGGCTGAAATACGGGAGTAACCAAAAATAGCACTTTGGGACAATATATACAACAACAATATTTTTTTAATTTTTTTATTTAAAAAAATACAAATAAAAATCATAAAAATTCATTTAAAAAACAATTCAGTCTTAATTAAAATAACAAATTAATTAACCATTATCACAAAATATTATTACACTATATTTTTATTTTCTTTCGCGGTATGCTACAAAGCATTTTCGGTACAAAGGAATATCTAATCTAAGGTTATACACACTGCGATGTGGCTCGAGCATGACTCTGAGCACATTTTCTCCTGCTATTGATTTTGGTAATTATGTTTGCTTATTTCTGATTTGGGTTCTGCTAGCCCAATGATTTTTCAAGAACAACCGGACAACTCAAATGAATATCGGAGTGAGGTTTATGCCAAAACAACAAAATATACACTGTGTCCTATAAGTACTTAGAATTGAAAAAACACTCGAATATTGAACTTTCTTAATATATCTGAAATTTTTTTATAAACACAAACATTTTTACACTATACGTAGCAAACATCTAATTTTTGTGGAAAGTTTTGAGTGAATTTTAAAAAATGAAATTTTTTACAACAAACACACTATGAATTGCACAGAGATGATCGAAGTTGTTCTGAACTTCCCATACGGATTCCACAGGGATGATCGAAATTGTTTTGAATTAGTAATTGATGTAAGAAACCAATCTTATTTAGCCACATGCTCGGAAACATCTGAGATTTTTGTTATTCGAGACAGAACGTCATTGAGTGAAATACGAAAATTCTTAAACATTTGAAATTATTTATCTCGGCCCCTACGGATTACCCTGATACGTTCGAAGTGGTTCTGAACTAGTAATTGATGTTAGAAACCAATCTTATTTATCCACATGCTCGGAAATCTCGGAGATTTTTGTTATTCGAGACGGAACGACATTGAGTGTAATAGGAAAATTCTTAAACATTTGAAAATATTTATTTGAAAATAAGGATGAAGGTTGGGAATTATCGTATTTTACTCAGTGACGTTCTGTCTCGAATAACCAAAATCTCAGAGATTTCCGAGCATGTGGATAAATAAGATTGGTTTCTTACATCAATTACTTGTTCAGAACAACTTCGATCATCCCTGTGTAATCCGTTGGGGCAATTCAGAACAACTTCGATCATCTCTATTCAATTCATAGTGTGTTTGTTGTAAAAAATTTCATTTTTTAAAATTCACTCAAAACTTTCCACAAAAATTAGATGTTTGCTACGTATAGTGTAAAAATATTTGTGTTTATTAAAAAATTTCAGATATATTAAGAAAGTTCAATAATCGTGTTTTTTCAATTCTAAGTACTTATAGGCGACAGTGTACATTTTGTTATTTTGGCATAAACTTCACTACGATAAATGAGAAGGGTATTTAATTAGTCTAGCATAACCTTTAATTTGCCGAATGTTTTTAAATCATTTTTTGATATGAGTTCTGTTAACTTTTGCTAAAGCTTGCAGAATCCATCGTTTTAATCATCCATAGCATCTTGTAATGTCCTGCTGGATGAGTCGGTCATGCTAACTTTATAGACGAAAGTACAGATCAATTAAAAATGGCATTAGATATTCCTCGATAAATATGATCACAAATGCAAGCCTTATGGAACACCATGGACACAAATGCAAGCCTTATGGAACACCAGGGAAGGTTTTTCGTCCAGAGGTTGTACGTCTATGATATGGTGTCGCAAAAACAAATCGAAAATTTGTTTCTGTCAATTATAAAAACAGCATACTGTGATGCTGCAGCAGTAAAATTTGAGTGTATAATTTTTGCCACTTTCGGAGAATATGGTTCAGATATAAATTTATTGTCGCCGACATAATGGAATGCATTCTATGTTTGAATTTTGTGACGAGACGTCAAATGGCCCTTCATATCAAGGGTTGATTGATGATTTACACAGAGAATGTAGGGTCATATTGGAGCAAAGAGTAGAGATACCAGCGATTTTGGCGTAGATCATCTATGCAAGACTAGATATTGACTTTGAATATAACAATAAGATGCTTATAGTAGAACAAACTAACGTTGTAAAACTCCAGCCTAAATGTGAGTCCAATGTTAAACGTTATCAAGAAACGTGCAGTGATCGAAGTACCTGTGGAAGCCAAAAACATCGCAAAATACCAGTTGTATGAGTCAAATAAAGTATCAAGATATCTAGAACTAGATCGTTTTATTCGCGCGAACAGCTGTAATGGCACTTGAAGTGTTTGCGGACGTATTTGAAATCGACGACGAAGATTTGATTAACACTGATACAGTGTAAAATCGGATTG
Source organism: Nephrotoma flavescens (assembly GCA_932526605.1). Classification (NCBI taxonomy): domain Eukaryota; kingdom Metazoa; phylum Arthropoda; class Insecta; order Diptera; family Tipulidae; genus Nephrotoma; species Nephrotoma flavescens. The sequence goes on along the minus strand of OW052220.1, from coordinate 86,169,833 downwards.
ACACAAAAAACGCATATCCCATTCGACAGAAGTCGTGAAATTTACCACTGGCTGAGAAATGAGAAAATGAGAAATCAACAAAATAGGGCGTGATGGAATTATTGTGTAATCCAACAGTTCATGGAACTCTCCAATTGTGCTTGTTCAAAAGAAGAATGGTTCGAGGAGCAAACTGAACGATGTTACTATAAGGACAATATCCCGTTGTCACGAACTGATGACACTCTGGATAAATTATCAAGAACCAATATCTTCAGTTCCCTAGACCTTAAATATGGATATTGGCTTGTGACGAACCATACGGAAGGCAAGAAGGAGGCCTTAATTGGAAAACATGTCTGGTGTATTTGAATGATTGAATTGTGTCAAGAAGGGCATTCCATGAACATGTCAATAACCTAAGCACCAAAAAGCATTTGCAGAACTAATATCAAGAAAATTTTTAGTTCTCTAATATTGGCATATTCAAAAACAGGATGGATTTTGACCTTGGCTAGAAAACCTTAAATAGGAGCAGTTCTCTCACAGAAACAAGTCGACGTCATAAATCGATGAACTAAAAAGCAGCTGTAAGAAGAGCAATCACGTTGTACATCTATTGGTCCTACAGTTAAGTGGATGAATTTCGGCCAAAGTTAACAGTGGCAAGAGATCGCCTCATGATCCATGACTGCAAAAAATTATTCAGCTAAATATCAATAATTAACGTAACAAGACCCGGCAGCTGGGTAACTGAAATCCTCCATGAAATGCATGATGGGAGATGTGGACCACATTTAAATGTCTATGAAACTGTGAAAGAAATCAGAACTCGGTTTTATGGGGTTAATTACCGCAGATACGTTGTAGAATGGTGCAGAAACCAAGGTAAAATGCTGTTGTTATTGAAGGTCCATTTCCAGCAACAAAAGGCTGTAATCAAATAAATAAGAAAACAGAAAGCTCGTACATTAGCAGACGTATTTGTAAATAATTGGCACTCCACGATAACAAGTAGTGACTCGTCACCAAACAAGATAACGTAGTCGACTTTCAACAACGTATGTACACGTAGTCTAAAGTGGCAATATAGTTACGGATGTACACGTAGTCCAAAGTAGCAATATAGTTATTGATCGAAGACGTGGAAAGGAAAAGAATTTTCGAAAGTAGACTTGGTACCATACCAGACGGAGAAAAGGAAAATTTTCAGAGTTACAACAAAGCTGGAAAGGACCATATTAGATACGACAAAGCCTCAGGAACGGGATGATAAATCGGTACATAATTAAGGTAGTGTTACAAATTATGTTCGACAAATAAACACCAAACAGGATCATAGAAATTGGCGCGATAGTTAGCACGTCGAGTTAGTGATCAAAAATTTGCGATACGATACTCGCCATGGATAAGTATTTTTGCTGCCTAAAATTTTTCGAGTCAACAACAGATGTTCATATTCCTAACAACAAATAAAAAGAGCTAAAATAATAAAAATAGTTTTCGGTTCAAGAACAGCCGGAAGTTTAGTGCTTCTTAATGATTTTTATTTTTCGCAATTATCTTATAATTTTTCAGTGGAAATTGACATGTGAATTTTTACATTAAAAGTCAAAAAACATTTTTTGCAAAAAGCACTTTAGTAGATAAATTTTAAGTGACGGCAAATTGTATGTACGGAACCGCAACGTTGACAAATTTTTGAAATTGCTTCTCTAAAGTTCGAAAATTTTATGCCAAAATATAAAAAAAAATCTGAAACGATTTTATGATTTCATTTTTCTGAACTAAATATATTGGTAATATTTGTGCTCTTCCTTTTATTTGACGATTACAGCAAAGAAATGATTTCATAGTTTAATAATTAAATATTTAAGCGATATTCGTCAGTCAAACTGGTATCCATATAGTTTTATTTTTAATGGTCATTTACTTCACGTGTACACCGCTATTACGAAATCTTCGGTGTACAGAATTCAGAATTTTACTACAGTAGCGTTTTAAACACTGATAAAAATATTTTTAAATTTTAAAACTAAATTTTTAAAATTGTTCAGCATGCCAAATTAAAATTTGGGTTTAAATCTTTATTAATTGTTAATTTGTACATATCGAATTAAACTGTATATAATATCGCCTGTTCCCATTATTTTTATATCCTTCTAAGTATCTTAGATTGTAGAGTTAAAAACCATCCAAAATCCAGTCAACAGTGTTAGTACGTATTTAGTAGTAGTTAAGTTTAATGCAAATGATGCTACTAAATCACAAATTCCTCTTATTTCTCTCTGATCGTAGGATCAAAAGGACTACGTAATGAAGTCAACGAAGAAAGACTTACATTGCGTATACATCGCGGCCGTGGCGAAAGGAAAACAGCGAGCTTACATCAAAACACAAATAACCCAAATCCAAGTAGTAACGTACCATCAACACCATCCAGCGAATATCATACTACGTCGAGTACTGATGCGAATTCATCATTAAGTAAGCGGCTGTCACGTTCATCAATCTATCGTAAAACAAAACCGGATACAATAAAAATATCGGTATCAACGGATAATTCGACATGTAATTCGTTGACACCGAATATCGAAACAATATCGTCAAAAGAAATCGACAATAATAATGAGGATGGTGATAAATTTACGTTTGATATGCCCGCACGGCGTGATCTATCACCGAAATCACATCGTCGCCTTGGCAAACGTAATATTAAGTTGCAAGTGAAAAAATTTCGGATGGAAACGAAAGCGGCAAAAACTCTTGCGATCATTGTCGGTGGTTTTATATTTTGTTGGTTACCATTTTTCTCCATGTACTTGCTGCGGGCGTTCTGCGAAAGTTGTATAAATCCCGTACTATTCTCAATTTTATTTTGGCTCGGCTACTGTAATTCCGCCGTTAATCCAGTAGTGTATGCCCTATTCTCAAAAGAATTTCGTTTAGCATTTACGAAAATTATTTGTAATATAATATGTAAAAAACATTTCGTAATAACGAATAATAGTTCACTGCAGCGACGACAATCGGATGGATCACAGGGGCGACAACGACAACATAGTCCTTGTTTAACACCGATTGCATCACCGTTTATAGATCGGCCATCGGACGAGATTCGATTTAGATGACGTTCATTTTCGCCAAACATTTCGACCAAATCACCAACGCCCACCACATTAAAATCGTATGTCGAAATAACCGAATCAATATTACCACCACCACTACCATCACCATCGAATATAATCAATACAGCAACAACGGTTGTAGTAACCCAAGAAAAATCACAACCTCCGGTCACAAAAAAAATTTCGCCCGTCTTCAATCTCACCATAGAAAATTTACCGTATACTCAAAGTCGAAAAAGTTTTTTAATAACAACTTTATAAAAAATAAAATTAGTAAATTAAATATTTTTAATAAATAGAATTAAGGTAATAACATTTTTATTTTATTTACAATATTTTTTTTTGTTGGATGTCGAAATTATTTTGGTATCATAATTTTTGTGCCTTTTATCATAATTAATTCGGATATAATATTTAAAATACCTTGATAATAATTTTGTGTCGTTTTAAATTAAAAACTTTTTGTTTTTCGGTAAACTTAACAATAATTAATATACATAACCTAACACATAATACTACTGAAGGTAGTACGAGTATATTATATTGTATATTATACAAATTTACATACATTCTTACATTATTTAATACAGTATATGTAGTTAAAAAGATTAAATTGTTAAGATTAATTTACGTATAATAATAACATTACTGTGCCACATACACGTATACATGAAGCAATAAATATTATAGAACTTAACATTTTCGTATATATAGGTTAAAGATTATAACGTGTACCAGACGTAATAAGTATAAGTAAGTAACTAGATAATTATAAATGTTGTATGTAAAATAGAATTTGTATTTTATTGAATAAATTATTTTTAAGCTTTCAAAATAGACAAACACACACACACACGATGGGTTGCTTAATGTAGTGGAGTACTTCAAATAGATATTAATGTTGTGTTACAGTTCCACTTCTGTCGTTGGCCGTTTAGAATTTAAAACCCCAATTCAAGATAACATGAGGTCTGAAAATGAAGTACGCTCCGTACCATTATGAACTTTTCTTTCAAATTGTATCATTCGTAATTTTTAACTTTTTACTAATTTTGAAATTTAACAATATTCCGTATTTCCGCCATTTCTTAACGAATTACGATGAAATTTAGATATCTGTATTGGTTAGGTGGGTTTTTAAATTGAGTTTTGGATAAGATTATAGAATTTTTTCATGCTGGACTAAGCGTGGCCATTTCTTATCCAATTTTGGAATGAAACATAAATTTTACATAGAAATATGGTATATGTGCATTCTACTCGACTAAAATGAAATTTGAGCTAAACAAATTAAAGGAGATTATCGTTTAGAATTTTCGAAGTAAGATTTTTAGCTGCCAAATAATTAAATTTCAGATTATCACTAAAATCTCAAAAGCTCTCAAAAGTAACCAATATAAACGAATTTTTTTCTGATAGTTTAAGCCATGCTGAGATTAAATATAGGATAAGAAAATTTATATCAGTTAGAAATTTAAGTCAAACATAATAGCAAGCATTAACAACTCGCAGAGACCTTTTTCGTTATGTGTTGATATCTCTAAAGCATTTGGTACAATTGATCACCATATACTGCTATAGAAACTATCATTTATAAGGGGGTGGGGGGAGGGGGCTTCAGAGTTATTTGCGAAATCATCACCAGCGGCAATATTTGGGCTTCCCCTGGGAATAGCTAATTCAAAAAAATATTCTCACAGCATTTTTCACTGAATTATATTTTTCTGGCCTATTGTCGTAATTAGTTTGGTGTAAATATTTTTGAAACAAAGATATATTGGGAATTAATTTTCCCTATAAAACTTTGTACAAAAATTTCTCAAATTCCAAATTACCAAAAATAAATATTCCGAAAAATATCCCAAGTCACCTTCGGTAAATTTTTGATTGTTTGGGCGAAAAAATTAATGTCCAAAAAAAAAAGTAATTCCATAATCTGCATTTAATTTTATATTATTATTTACATCTATGACATGGAAATATGAAAATGAAATATAAGTCTACATTATAGTAATACATATATATTTTAAAAAAATATCTTAAGAAAAATTACACTGTGCTTGAATTGCCAACTTTTTTTCTGTGACAAGCCGGGCACCCAGGGGCTAAATCTAATTCGAGTACACTGAATTCAATGGTGCTAGTCCTATTTCAAAGTTAGTCCCCATTTTTGAGATATCGCTTCTGACATATTTTGCCTCTGAGTCAAAAATTTGTCAAAATATACACTCATATTCACGTTGATAGCTCCTGAACTATTAAAATATTCGTTATGCTTTCTTCGGCAAAGTTGTTGCGCAATCCAATATAAACAACTTTGCCGAACATATTAAGACCGTAAAACGACATCTACATTCACATTTTTGTGTTATTTTTTTTTTGTTTTTCATTTTGACGAAAAACACATTTTTTATCATTTTTTGTCCATTTAATGAATTTAAATCGATCGATTAAGGATCGCATCGACAAATATAGATACAATAAAAACTATTTAAAAGAAAATTAAATCGATTAAGTTGATTTTATGGTGCGTTTTTTTTTAATTTTTTCCTAAAAAATTAACATTTTTCTTAGCTTATTTAATTTTAATTTTCTGATTCGTTCGTTTCATCTTCGGGATCTTCTTCCTCTTGCAAATTTCAACAAATGTCACCCAAGAGTGCATCTAGCTTTTAGCCGCTGTACCAATGTTCGAGCCTTACCGTCGCTTGATGAAAACGCGCGCCGTGTTCATCGGATTCGGCTGGTGATTGTTCGGCAAATTTTTCCACATGACAATGCAAAAAATGTATTTTCAGTGACATTCTAACGTTAATATTATGAGAAGCGGTCAGCATATTTTCAATATATCTGCGCCAATCATCGGCTAGATTAATTCCGAGAACATTCTTTATAACTTATTTTACAATTTCTATGTCACAAATGCATCATCGTTCATCAAACGACGAATATCTGGTCCATTAAGTATTCCTGTAACAAAAAACAAAAAGCGAGATAAAATTGCATTTGATCAAAACTTAGATTCGAGTAGATTCAAACACCAACCTTCTTTTATTTTCATTCCACTTAACCGTGGAAAAATGCGACGCAATTCGACGAACGCATTTCCATCTGGATTCAGCGCTTTTATAAAACTTTTAACTACTCCAAGCTTGATATGAAATGGTGGTAGCAAAATTTTTTAATTTGGCACAAGTTGAGCATCAACGATGTATTTTTTGTGTTCTTTTGTCACTTTATATATTTAGATGAAAAACTTTTTTATTTTTAATTTTATATTAGAGTTTTTAGTTCTTTTAACTTTTTTAGAAATATCGATTTCGAGAATAATCACTTCTTCGGTTTATTTTTTACTACTGTTACATAATATATTTTGAAGCTCTTTATAATGCTGTAGCTGGGCGGTGCTGTTTGGTATCTCCTTTGTTTTTAAGTAATGGATAATAGGTCGTAAGTTTTATTGGATTTTGTGTTGGTTTTGTCGCCAATTAGATTGTTGGTGTTTTTGTTTTTGAATATTTTTAGGGTGTGAATTTTTTCCGTAATTTGACTGTATACGTACAGTATACAAATGTCTCATGACTTATAAGTCAAATTGTACCCAAAATTTATAGCCTTGGCTTTGGTCTTCTAACCTGTCTAATTTCAATCCTTTTTTTTCTGATTCTGTGTAAAATAGTTACATTTTTATTGAATTTAGTGTACCCCCATTTTTAACTCCATTATTCTGGTGTAAAAATACACAAACCCTAGAAAAATGCGAAGTTCCTTTGGTCTCTTCTTGGGAGTGAATTTTTCTACTTTTTCTAGAAATATTGTAAGTAAATGGCTTCTTAACTTTCTTTGACTAGAAAAGTCGTAAACATGGTATGGGTGCGATTAAAAATGATATTTTGTCCGTAAAGCCGGAAAAAAAATTTCAAATAAAAAAATTTAATTTCCTCAAAAAATACTATTTCATCTCATCCCACTTTTTCTATTTAAACTTGTATAAGACGAAAACAAAATTTTAAATTTTTTACTCAACAAAAATAATATCCATCAGTAGGCCAATTATGAATTTTTTTCGATATCGTAAAATACGAAATTCAATCCGCCGCGAATATTATTATTATTATGAATCTTTTTTTTACCGGCCAAATGGTATAGTGGCCTTGGCGTTTGAATCTGGAGGTACCGGGTTCGAATTCCGATAAGGGCAGGATGCAAAACTGAAATTTCAGATTATGCTCTGTGGTGAAGTGTAACACATGTATGACCACCCAAGGTCGGTGTGCAAAACCCATGGGCCCGACTCATTTAAACCCATGGGCCCCAGGATAAACTGGCATGGAGCTGTCAATGTTTAGATGGTCTTAAATCGGTTCTATAGCCGTACGTCCTCAAGTTGGCTGAGTACGCGTAGTAAGGACGTAAGAAGCCTAGCCTAGATTGCATTGTAAATAAATATAAAAAATATAAAACCAACTTTTTTTTGTCATAAAATTTAAGACCAATAAGTTTGCTGGTAAGTGTTGTTTTAACTAGAATTCCAAAAATCAATAGGCTTTTCTGGTAGACTGACTGAATTTAATTGGTTTAGGACCATTTAAAAAAATTTTCTCTCTGCCAACATTTTTTTTTCTATTAACGAAATTTAAATATCAAATTGGCAACCACTAATAACTGATCTAAAAAAACACAATAAAATAAGTTTCAAACAATCTGTAATAAATTAAACTTGTCAATTTTTACAAAATAATTGGGTAACTTACATTTTAAGAAGTAATTAAAATATTTTATTTTAATAAAAAAATAGTATTTATCCCTTTTCCGGCCAGATTTTTTTTCTGCTTCAAGTTAAGTTTTCCATGTGAATGCAAATAACCATAATTTGTAATGGTTTTTGTTTTTTTTTTAAGATTCCCATTTGCACACGATTTTAACGTACACAATTGGGGGCTGGCAAAGAAATCTATTGTTTTCGTTAATACGATATTCGTCACCTACAGGTGAGCATAGAGTAGTCGAATTTTGACATTTTATTTTCGTAACTTTCGATTTTGACTTTTTTTGGTTCATAATAGGGCGGATTTTACGATTTTCAAATTTTATGAAAGGAAAAAATTTCATAATACGAATTTTCATGGCGTCTCGAAATTTGTATGTATATATGATTATAAATAGTTTCCCAGCCGTGTGGTGGGATTTGCGATATCATGTTGCTAGGATAATGGTATATGTTAATTTGTATATTGGGTCATATGGAAGCTGGCCGATTGCGCGAATCTTACCATATGGCTTGTACTGTTCGACTGGCATCAGTTAGTCCTTACCATAGGCTATTTAAAATAAAAACATCATTTCCGACAATTTAATTTTTCATAAGAGACTTAGCCATTTGCGCCAATGATACCACGCGGCTGGTACAGCCCTCTTACTAATTGTAAGCCCCTACTATAACAAACACTAAGCAATATCGTTCATTTCCGTTAAATCGATACTTATTGTACATACAAATCATATTACTTCGAGATAAACAATTTATAATTATTTTTACCTACGTCGAGAATTTAAATTTAGTGCCGTCTTATACAAGTTTATATAGAAAAAACTGGGATTCCCAAGACTTTTCTAAATATTGATCAACAAGATATTGTTGTGTTAGTTTTCCACCACTCCAAATTTACTCGGCAATGCACTGAAAGATCATGTTCAAGCGGAGGTTTACCATCAGTATTTTGGAATACATATAGACAACTTCGTTTAATCTAGAAGTATTGTTTTACTGTTGATTAGACCTCCGATCTTATACTATTGCCATAATTATTGTAGCTGGATGTAAGTGTATTTTCTGAAATCTCCATTCGCTATTGCGAACCTGGTTCAAGAACATACAGTTAAGTGAAACTTTCATTTCCTTTCTTTGATATCCATTTCCTCCATCGTAAGTTTAATCATGTATATGAAGACAGTACATGGTGGTTTGAAATTTAAGCAGTAAACTAAATTTCACCGACGATCAGCGAGATGTGCAGAGAACACAGACATTTAGCTAAGAAACTCGAGGTCAAACATTTTAATGATTATTATACAAAATAAGAAAAACAGTTTTTTTGTTCTCCAATCTTGGTGCAAATTTAATTCAGAATTTAGTGAAAGCCGATTTTCTCATAATTAAGATAGTTTTTAAAGTATTTGCAAAAAACGAAAAAGCTCCTGTAGAGAGTGTCACTTATTGAACATATTTAGGCCAAATATTACTGGGATCTCAAAACTTATATGAAATTTCATTTCGTTGAATCAATCCGTCTGTGCTGCATAGGAGCCCAAATTTTAGTATACGTACCTTTCCAAATTACTAGCAAAAACCGAAAAGGTACCACTTCCAGTAGACCGATTTCAGTCAAAAAACACTGTGATCTCCTAATTTTTAAAAATTTCCGAAATTGTCATTTTTGGTGTAATCTTGGAAAAATTAACTTGGGCCGATATTTCAAAATTAATTTAAATCCTTTTAGAGTATAGACGTTTTCCCATAACTGAGATACTTTTCAAAATATTTGAGGAAACTAGAAAGTTCCTATGTAAGATGCTACTTCCGGCGGACCGATTGTGATCAAATATCACTGGGATCTTCAAATTTATGTTAAAAGCTTAACCATGAATTTTCATACTAATCTATTAATCCATTTGGGCTGTATATGCCGAATTTTTGTACGCCTCTAAATATTTTGCAACAAAATTAAAAGTTTTTATGGAAACTGTCACTTCCTGTGGACCGATTTTGGTCAAAAATTCACTGGAGTCCTTTAATTACAGGGCCGAAGTATATAGTCCCATTTTTGTTGAAAAACTGGGTTTTGCCAAAAAATTGTATTTTCGCAAAACCCAGTTTTTCAACAAAAATGGGACTATTTGTATTTGTATTTATAAATTGTATTTATATTAACCGATGTTGTTGCAAATTAAAATTAGAATGTTTTAGTTTTTTGTAGATTTCTCATTTACTGATATAATTTTTAGGAAATGTTTTAGCCAAAATCCATTGGTATCTGTCAATTTATGGAAGAAGCATAAATATAATGTATTATCCCAATCAATCAATCCGTCTGGGCTGTAAATCAAAACAGAAAACAAGTTTTTGGACAAAAATCGTTATTTCCGGTAGAATATTGAAAAAATTATCCTCACCGATATTGTTGCAAATTTATTTTAGAATTCTTATTTTTGATAGTTTTTCTCGTAAATGTTATCCTTTTCAAAATGTTAGATGTGCAAGTGTAGGAACTCTGCTATTTTTTGTCAAATTCAACCTTATTTAAAATATAATTGTTGCAAAGATAAATTATCGAAATGTTCGCCATTACTATCTATGGTATTTTGCCATTTATCAGATAGATGGTGGTTTCGAAGCAAAATAGTCATTGAAACATTTTTACACATCTTCAACTTTTGTAAACCGAATGACATCGATCATAGGGGTAATCAGAGCGAGCTAAGTCTGAGATCTCATTTTGTGCTAAAAATTCCTTCTTTTGTACCGAGAAAGCAAGTTCATGCAGTTTAGTTCATGAGGAAACCATTTTCCTTCCTTCTGTATTTTCCCATTGCATACAATCGATGTAATATTGCTTGGTGAGTTACTTCCCCAACACGAAATTTTGCAAAACACCTTTTCACTGTTGAATGACCTACATAATGTTTACTCAAAGTAGAATTAATCAATTACATAGCTTGAGCAGCATTTTTTGTTTCATTTGAAAACAAAATGGAATGCTATGACGTATAGTGTTGCTTATCGATACCCATGTCCATCTCTTGACATTGATGCACACGGAACGACAACTTTTATATATCTGAAAGTTATGTGATAAAGCAACATTGACTAAGCTACATATATCCACAATGGCGAGCGATCCTGATGCGTTCAAGTATGGTTTAATGTAAGCAAGTTCCTGGCCGAGTTTCTACTTGCACATCCAATATTTACAAAAAATGAAAAAGTTACTTTAGAAGCTGCTATACTTCGGTAAACAAATTTCAGCCAAAAATCACTGACATTTTCAAATTAATGGAAAAACTTACGAATGAAATTTTATCCCAAACGGTAAAACCATCTGCGCTGTAGAGGCGACACAGACATATATTTTGGACAAACACACATACGCACTCGCATACATACATACACAACAAGGAATCAAAAAAATTCGCTCTGTACTTCCCAAACGGATTGGTTGATCTGGATAGAAATTTCATAATGACGCTTTTTCCTAATTAATTCACAAATCACAGTAAATTTTTAACCAAAAATATGTTCACGGGAAGTGACAGCTTCCATAGTATAGATTTATCATTTTTTTGCAAATATTTTGATAACGATTATTAGAAAATCGGCTATGAACCTGAAAATATACCTGAAATTACGATTTTTGACATAAAACTCTTTCTTTCCAGCGAAAACTCAGTCCTATGCAGCCCATTCGGATTGTTTGATCGGGGTGAAACGTCATACTTAAGCTTTACCATAAATTTGCAGATGTCGGGTAGTTAAAAAATATAAAATATGATCTGATTTTATATTTAACCGGAAATGACGAGTTTTGATATAAAAAACTTCTTCCGCCAAAATTCTTCACCGATACAGATCATTCTGATTGACTTTTCGGAATAAAACTACACACTAAAGTTTTTTCCATAAATTAGGATATCCATCCGAAATGAGGTGGAAATTTGGAACTTTTCAATTTTTGCAATTAAGATAAAAATATTTTACCTGATCTTGTTGTCTTTCTGAAATTAAAGCAGGAATAAGGCTTGTTGATTATACAAGACAATTTTTCTTACTAATCCGGTAAGTTAAATTTTTCGATTTAGAAATTAAGTGTTTTTTTATATTATAGAGATCTTTGTACATTTGTCATAATAGAAAGTCGGGTGTTGGCCATAACAATTGCATCGCTCCGTTTTTATTAATATTTTCTTGCTTGAACATGGATGGTGTATTTGTTATCATTACCTCAGTTATTCAATTACCTCTACTGTATTTAAGCATGGGAAAGTACTCCACTACATTTCGACTAATTTAATTATAAACTGATAATAAAATTCATGTTTTCATATATTTTTGCAATAACCTTTTTAAAAGATCAATTTTATGGTAAATTCTATACAGCTGTAAAACTATTATAACACTTTAGGTGTTATGGGACGTATTTACGCTACAAAACAAAAACATTTTAAAACAATTTTAAACAGGGTCTGTACAATAATTTTATTATAATTAAAAATTACCTGTTAATTAATTATTATATTAAAGCGGTTTCAATCATTTATGTAAAATTAAATCAAAATTTTCCGCAGTAGTCTTCCTTAAAATTTAAAAAAAAAATAACAAATAATATTACAATCAAAATTTTAAAATGTTTTTAGCATAAATAAATTAATAACAAAAAATTCGTCCACAAAAAATGTTCATAATATTACATGTACATAACGATAGTTAAATGTTAAATTAAATTACTTTACGTCTCATCATTATACATAATTATATAATTAATTATTAATTTTTAAAACATACGTTGCCAATTATTAATAATTGAAATGTTATATTTTAATATAATTATTAAATTTAATAAAAATTTATATTTTTGTTTGTAAAACCCACATCAGAACTCACACACGTTCTCGTATATTATAAAGGGTGACTTTTTTTATGTAATTATTTGGAAAAGGTGAAAAATAGTCAAAAACTATATACTTATTATGAACAATTTAGGGTTTCGGTCCCATCGTGGGACGGCTAGTGCTAAAATCTGAAAAATTATAGGTTTAAATTAAATAAACCTAGCCATCTGATTTACCATATTTTCGTGCTCAATGTTTGATATCCTATAATAAACACCCTGTAAATAACATATTTTTAGTAAAAAAATTTAAGTTACTAAAATACATAATGATGGTTTTATATGAATGCGCCCGTAACCCAAAATAAAACCAATTAGTATATTATTAAATTCGTTAATTGTGTGCTAATAAAACAGAACAATATAAAATTAAGGTTTTTTTTTAATTTTTTAATGTTACATAATATTAAAATATAATATACATAAACACGCATAATATACATAGACATACGTGCTCATCGTAACGAAATATTTTGTTTATAAAATTAATTATTTTATTATTGTGGGAAATTAAATTGTTTACCATACAAAGGCTTTCATTTTCTGGTGTAAATAATAACCGTACATTAATAATATAAATTTAAACCGATATTGCAACCGCACAATTAGTTTGTAAGCTCATTAAAATTTAAATTATAAAATTGTTAAATTTAAATATTTTTTAAATATTTTAAATATTTTAAAGTCTTCGCAATATTATAAACATACGAGTAAACATACGAGTACCGATGTAACTCAAAGCAATTACACAAATTTCACAAACATTTTTCGGTAATTGATCAAAACTCCATAGGGGATTACTCGCTTTTTTAGGAACATTTATGCAACATTTAGCGGATAGTTTGCGGGTTGGTGACCAATTTGTGGAGTTTTTGTGGAAAGTTTATTAACGTTTTTAAAGAAAATTTACCTAAAAGTTACCTAATGATTTGACGCAAATAAATGCTGTTAAATTGTATGTGCGATAATTTAGTTGATTTCTGAACATTTAATCATTTTTTGTACAATATTTACTCGGCAGTTGTTTAACTTTATTTTGTGACCAATTTGTAACTTTTAGAAAAAAAAACTAAGGCTCTTAAACTTACTTTATTTATTATAATTCCAGGAAAAAAATAATTAAAATTAAAATATTTAATCTTAATAAAATTACTGATTAATGTGGATTTGTTTTTCCTGATTTAAATAATTTTTTATTTCTCACCAATCTTTCACATCATCTAAAAATTAAATAAAAAACATTAAATTACTATAATTAATATTAATTATTAAAATATTGAACAATCCTTTTGTTTTAAGAGAGCACGGTCTAATAGACATATTATTGATTCGTAGCCGTAAAATCACTCTACACATTCACCTATTCACACTCTCATTCACGCATACGCTAAAATTACAATCTGCACCTTGCAAGCTCAAAGTAATGTTTGGTGCCTAACAGAAGACACTGCGCACTGAGAATTTCTTTCATAGCGGAAAATCTTGTATAGCGTACATCAATATTTCATATCGTTAAAATTCATCTTGATGAGCTCAATTCCGACTAGAATTAAAATATCTAATTTCTTGAAGGTGTTTCTATTTTCCTTTGGTTGAAAACAAATGTAAATAATTATGAAATTTGGTAGCTTCTTGTCCAAAATCACATTCAAATTTTAAAAAACATAAAACTGTCAAATAAAGCCAATTTTTGGGATACTAAAACATTTTTCTGCTTTTTATTTCAATTTGAAGTTCTCCGCCTCTAAAAAACCACCTTTACATAAAATTATGAGATTATTCCTCTGTTTTTTTATTAGCGCCCGATAGATTGATCCTGAGCGCCCAATTTTCTATGTCAAAACTTATATTTAGCGCGCTATTTTTGAATATAAATAATTTATTTAATTCTAAACTAAGATTTCTCATTAAACTTTTTAGTTTTAAATTGATATTAAAATAATCTGCTCTAGTTATTAATCGGGAACCGCTATCCATTTCAAAGGAAAATTTGAAAGAGCCTTTGCTTTGTACAACCCTTAAACCAAAGCAAACTTTGTTCTCGTGTACAAATTTTAACGTAATGTCAATTTTTTTTGTTTTGTTGTTTTGAAAAAAATGTATACGAAATTGTTTAGTTTTTTAGTAAAAAGTGGTTTCTGTGTATTTTTGAAAAAAAAGTAAGAAATAAACAAGTGACAATCAACAATAAACACAAAAGTAGAACTGTCATTCGACTGCATGAAGCTAAGTGCAATTTAAATTTTATGATTAATAGCGACACCAGTGAATAATTGCTGCAGTTCCAGTAGAAATTTCCCATTCGGCGCCGGATACAATGATATGAAAGGGGCGAATGTCGAAGAGCCGAATTTGAAAGGGCTGAATGTGTCGAAGAGCAGAATTTGAAAGGGCTGAATGTGTCGAAGGGCCGAATGACGAAGGGCCGAATGACGAAGGGCCGAATGTGTTGATAAGGGCCGAATGTGTCGGAGGGCCGAATGTCGAAGGACCGAATGTGTCTTCGGAATGGGTTTGATTTTTTTCTTGTTTATTTTTTTTTTTTTGCATTTAGAAATACAGATATTGGGGGTACAAATTGAAAATGCGGGATTGATAACAGATGGCGTTACTAACGCTATACGCATCAGGCAGTACTGTGACTATGTTCATGTCAAAGCTACGTCTTATAGCTTTAATTTTCAGTATGTGTCAATTTGTCGCAGTGTCAAATTCATAGTTTTTTGAGCTCTCAATATGTCGAGTTTCGTGCCAACAAAACAGCATTTGCGGGAAGTTTTAATTTACTTCTTTAATTTGAAGAAAAGTGCTGCTGAAGCACATCGATTGGTCTCCGAGGCTTATCCGAGTCATGTTCCATCGGTTTCAACGTGCGAGAGATGGTTTGTGCGGTTTAGAAGTGGTGATTTTGACGTTGAGGACAAAGAGCGGCCGGGCCAAGTGAAAAAGTTTGAGAATGCTGAATTGGAGGCAATACTCAATGAAGACTCGTGTCAAACTCAACAAGAGCTCGCAGATTCATTGGGAGTGACACAACAAGCCATTTCCCATCGTATAAAAGCCCTCGGAATGATCCAAAAGCAAGGACATTGGGTGCCGTATGAGCTGAAGCCGAGAGACGTCGAGCGCCGTTTTTTTGCATGCGAACTGCTGCTCGAACGGCAAAAACGGAAGGGTTTTTTGCATTGCATTGTCACTGGTGATGAAAAGTGGATCCATTATGATAACCCGAAGCGCAAAAAATCATATGGTTACCCCGGCCATGCATCATCACCGACGGCCAAACCAAATATTCACGGCGCCAAGCTCATGCTCTGTATTTGGTGAGACCAGCTGGGTGTGGTGTATTATGAGCTATTGAAATCGAACGAAACCATCACAAGAGCACTATACCGAACTCAATTGATGCGTTTGAGCCGCGCACTCAAAGAAAAACGGCCACAATACGAGCAAAGACACGACAAAGTAATTTTGCAACATGACAACGCTCGGCCACATGTTGCAGCGCCGGTCAAAACATACCTACAAACGCTGAAATGGGAAGTCTTACCCCACCCGCCGTATAGCCCAGATATTGCTCCTTCCGATTACCACCTTTTCCGATCGATGACACATGACCTAGCTGACCAGCGCTTCCATTCTTACGAAGAAGCCCAAAAATGGGTCGATGACTGGATAGCAGCCAAGCCGGCCGAATTTTTTCGCGACGGTATCCGTAAATTGCCAGAAAGATGGGAAAAAGTTGTGGCTAGCGATGGACAATATTTTGAATAATTCATTTGTTACCATTTTTTCAGAATAAACGTTCAAAAATAGAAAAAAATCCCGCATTTTCAATTTGTACCCCCAATATATTTTTAAATTTGTTGGTTTATGGAATATTTTGTTAATTTTTTTATAAAATATAAATGAATTTTTTCAGAATTTATGTATTTTACTATTTTTCATCTTTCTATAATTAAAAATGTTGCATTGTACCATATACTTATTATCAGAAGGCTGACATAGGGCCGAATGTCTCAGGTGGCGCATGACAAAATTTTAGTTCAGCAAAATGAATCCCTGACTGGATACGTGAAATTTTGACATTGGTCTTCCATCCCTAGAGATATCAAAGAAAACAACATATCACTTTTATTATTTTATTAATTCTCCATTTTATAAGGTTGTTATTCTCCATTTAAATATACTATCCTTTTCAAATGGCAATTATAGGCATACCAGTTCGATGTATAGGGCTCGCACGATCTGTCAGTTCAAAGTTTCTGCATTGCAATCTTTTATTCCAAAATGTGTCCATCTGATTTGCTTTAATATGCCATCGTAATTCATATCGTTTACAAAAACAAGCGGCTGTTAAACATTTGTTACATGTACCTATATCGTAGAACGAATTTATAATAAAGGGTGGTTAAATTTTAAGGGCCGATGTTGATGATTTTGAATAAAAAACAAATTATTTAAGAAATTAATGTCAATTCTTTTTATTATGATAATATGGTACAGTTCAATTATGTATGGAACAAAATATAGGCCAATAGGCCACCGCGACCTCTGCGGCACACCTTCATCCGATGGTCCAAATTTTCGATGACGCTTAGACATAATTGAGGTTCTATGCCGTTAATGTGCCGAATTATCTCATCCTTTAGCTCTTGAATTGTTGCTGGCTTATCGAAGTACACCTTTTATTTCAAATAACCCCAAAGAAAAAAGTCCAACGGTGTCAAATCACTCAGAGCCATTGTTTCGTTAGCTGTGTGGCAACTGTCACCGTCCTGTTGAAACCACATATCGTCCAAATCCATATCTTCCAATTCGGGCCATAAAAAGTTCGTTATCATCTCACGATAGCGAACACCATTCACAGTAACTGCCTGACCGGCCTTATTTTGGAAAAAATACGGCCCGATCATGCCGCCAGCCCATAAACCGCACCAAACAGTCACTCTTTGTGGGTGCATTGGTTTTTCGACAATCACTCTAGGATTATGATTCGCTTAAATGCGGCAATTCTGCTTATTGACGAATCCACTGAGGTGAAAATGTGCCTTATCACTGAAGATGATTTTCTTCAAAAATTGATCATCCACTGTTGCCATTTCTTGCCACCATTCTGACCATTGACGACGTTTGGAATGGTCAAGAGGCTTTAGTTCTTGGGTCAATTGCACCTTATAAGTGTGTAATGCAAGTCTTTATGCATAATGTTCATCAACGACGAGCGTGAGAGGTGCAATTGTTGGGCACGACGACGGATTGAGGTGGACGGCTCTTCAGCCACACTATCGCGAACAGCAGCAATATTTTCTGCAGTACGAGCTGTACGAGCATGCACTGGTGTTTTAAAATCTCCTACAGACCCGGTTTTTCTCAAATTTTTGCACGATTTTTCCGATTGTACGCACATTTGGACGATTAAATTGACCGAAAAAATCACGAAGTGCACGATATGCATTTTAATTTGAACGCTTATTTTCATAATATGCCTGAATAACTTTTACGCGTTGCTCGATTGTGTATCTTTCCATGGTTCAAATTGAGTTAGTCTGAAATTGAGAAATGTCAAAATAAATGCAGAAAAAATCATGACGTTTAAGTGTGGTTCACATTCAACGTCGGCCCTTAAAATTTAACCATCCTTTATAATCTGGTGCGTTTTCAAATAAGAATTTATCTTTAAAATTAAACCGAATTCAACGTGCTCGCGTTAAGAAACGCATTTATGTTTAATAAAAATTTTTACAAAATATTCCATAAAACAACAAATTTAAAAAATTTAATTTCTAAAAACAAAAAAAAATTGGCCCCTTCGACATTCTGCCCGTGGACGGATTCGGCCTTCGGCACATTCGGCCATTCGACATTTGGCCTTTCGACACATTCGGCCCTTCGAAATTCGGCCTTTTGAAATTCGGCTTTTTGTATGACTTTTTCGTTAAATTTACCTTCTATATGATTTTTTCGTGAAATTTTAAAATTTGAATTCGGGGGGTTATTTTCGGGTTATACCTATATATTTTACTCTAATTCGGGATGAAATCAGACCAAAAATATAAAATATACATAGAAAATTTAAAATGTGTAGGTTTTTTGGTAGAAATGAATTAAAATACAAAACCAAATTTAACTCGCCACTTTATTATTAAAATATAGCATTGTCAATGTTTCATTAGATGCTCTAGCTTTTTCAGGTGATTGAATATGTAGCAAACGACTAAAACTCCTCTTAACATCACAGCTCCCTGTGCAATAAATATTTGGAAACGCTCATGTGGGATATTTTATCGCACCCGCCGTATTCTTTGGACATTTCTCCATTTGATAACTGATACCGACGGATGTAACACGATATGGCACAAATTGGCTTCAGACTTGGATCGCCTAAAAATGCGAAATGTTTTTCTGAGATGGGATTCGAAAATTGCCTGAGAGAAAAAGTCGTAAGCAGGGATGTACAAAATTTTAATTTATCTGTTCTTTCATTTTATTTTAAAATAAATGCATTTTTAAAATTGAGAAACAGACCGAATTACCGTACTACCAATACATACCTTCGATGTCCTCTCTCATGTTGTTTTACAATAATCGTATCTTGCCTTCTGATAAAGTTTTTGACTTTTTTCGTGACGAAAACAAAATGGCAGTGTAGTGAAATCTTTTCCCTAATTGATTCTTGTATTTTCCGTATAAACTCTCAGGAGCTAGAACAGCAAATTGTTTACCATTATGTACCGGTTATTTCGTTTTCATCAAAACATTTTTGAGAGATTTTTTTTTTTAATTTGGGAAAAAGTCTTTCGTAATGATGGTCTTCTCTATTTTAAATATCCTAAAGGTTATTTGGTTTCTGTAATAGGTAATTGGTTGGCCCTCAAAGTGGATTAAGTAGTCATCTGACGTACGAGGAGAATGAACTGTTGCTATTTCATCCGAAGACTGGAGGTTTATTGGAATTATTTCAAATGTATGTAAAGGGTTCTCTGTGGATTCGTTCGTGTGAATCTCTCACAGTTCGTTTATTTCTGGTATCCGCCGTAATACACGTTTATATTATGTCATAATCATAGTTTTCTAGTTGCATACTCCGTCTTAGAATCTTGGAGTTATTCTTGATGTTTTTATAAAAATGTGAAGTTTGTGGTAAGTTACCAGTGTAAACTTGTTACCGCACAGGTACGGTTTGTACATTTTTATGGCCCCTTTCTCGACCGTAGCACATTTCAACTCTTTTAAAATAAGTATTCGAGAAGAGAACGCGAAAGTGGTTCTTTAGTTTTGATGTGTAAACATCTTTACGCGCGCCTACCAAAATTTTTTGTATTAGAGTAAACTTGTAAATGAAACGAACGGAAATGACGTATACCTACTTCGTTTGAAAAAAAGCAAGAAACTCAACAAAAACAATTTTTACTATACATGGCATGCTTTTATGTATATGTATAATAGTAGGGAAAATGAAAAAATTAATTTAATGAATGAAATAGAAACCATCGACAATTCCATCGATCAGAAAAATCAAAAAAAAAATTACGATACGAAATACGAATTACGATTAAAAACACAGTCAACAACTGCTGTATATTGCTTTATCACGAGTGACGACTCTAGGCGCTGTTCATCACGTCGGCTATCAATGATCATGTGTTCTACTGAATGGGGTTATAATGACATCTCGTTTTTAACATTGAACTGCCAGAGTCTCAGGTCACAGTCACGCAGGTATGCTCAATTCATTTGGTTTTCGAGACCTGGCTGCGCAATGACGAACTTGTTAATATTCCTACGTTTGAATGCTGTTTTCAGTTCAATAGAGATGGTCAGTGGGCTGCCGGAGTAGCAATTCCGTCAAAAGATCCATAAAATGAGCATAGTGGACACAAATAGTTTGCCGTACTTTTTCAAAACCAATATTGACGTAACAAATGGCGAATGGAACTATGGGCTGTCTAAAGTATATCGAATGCATAGGCATCCTAACCAGGACAACGAGAACGATGAAAACGTCGACAGTAAAAAATGTCAAACGACTCTGGATGGATTTCGGTTCAAATTCACAAGTTGGCAAGAAGGTCAGGTGGCTTGAAGCTGGATGGGCGCAGAAAACGAATATCGACCGATGTTTGGTGCCCATTTCTAGAAAAAGCTCAACTATTAATCGAAACAACAATTAATGTTAAGCATAAACAACAATTAATGTAAAGCATCGTACCTTCATGTGCCACCACAATTCATGCATCACACGGTGGTACCTACAACGAGATAGTCAGTATATACTCTTACGATAAAAGACACAGTTAACAAATTGTGTATATTGCTTTAGCACGAGTAACGAGTCTCGAAGGACTGTTCATCACATCGGCTATCGATGATCATGTCGTCTACCATGGACGTAAAAATGGGACCTCAATGGGTCTTCTTCAAGATTAGCTATCGCGCCTCACCACAAATCCGGTTTATCCGTTGTAATGGCGAATTTTGTACGAGATAATAATGACGTCTGGTTTTTAACATTGAACTGTCAGAGTCTTAGGTCATACACATCACCTCGACCTAACTGACACAGTCACGCAAGGATGCTCAATTTTCTTGCTTTTCCAGATCTGCGTTCAGTTCAAGAGAGACAAGAGAGACGGTGAGTGAGCTGCCGGAGTAACAATATATAAAAATTCAAATAGAATACTCATACCATGTCAGTCACCTCGCATAAAGAAATCATCGTTGGACAAACAATTGGTATGAGCGTAACAACACAACTCATTGATGATATATATACGGCTGAACTTCAGCTTCTCAATGGGAATAAGATGCTTTCTGTAGTTGTATTAACCTCGCCGAATAAATCTTTCGAAGACATAATGAAGTTCATACAATTCGTCCTTGCCCAATATCCTAAAGAATTTCAAAAATTCTCCAAGGAGACTATCATCTTTTGCCGGTGATTATGAGCGGGGATTTCAATATTAATGTTGCTGTTCCTCAAGCTGAACCACTTATAAACTTCCTGCGAGACGAATTCGATTTGCACATGAACTCAGATCGAAATATATTTACTACTAGATATGGGACGACCATATTGTGCAGTTTTTCAATGAAAATTTTTAAAGTTAGAGTCGACAGTATATAATATATCTTATTTTAGCTACCAAAATCCAATTGCGTCGATTATACCGAAAGAGTAATAGACCAATTTAACGATAATAAACAAATGAAAAACTCTGGTTAGTAAAATTGCATTCCTTCTTCCTTCAAAGTAAACTGTACCCACGTACTATACACACGCCATGTTTACACATCTCCTTGAGAGTACTAATGGACTCACTCATTTTTTTTCTTACAAAAACTATTGACGCTTTATATTATTATTGCATATGTACGGAAAATTAGTAACTGAGTAGCATGACTAATATCTCAAAATTTCAGTAAATTTTCCAAATATTTTCAAAATAGGCTAGAAATATGAGTGAATGTTTTTGGATTCCATGATTGCGGTTAATGCTAATTTCTGTAAAATTCGTCCAGAATGTCCTACGGTGGGCCCAAATCTGTTTGTTTTTAGTTTCTTTTCGGCTCGCATGGTTTTTATAAAAATTGCTATAGGAGCGGTTTTTGATTACCGTAAATCTATTTCGGTGGGTCCTGATTTCGGGAAATTTATTTTATTTTTATTTACTCGTACGATATTTATTTAAAATTTCAGATTTACAGTACATTTGTTTAAAGAGGGTCGAACGGTTGGTCGGGGTCCTTTTCTTTAATTTTTCTCGTGGTCGCTCTAATTTCTATAAGGTATTTATTTCGGGAAAATCCATCTAGTAGATCGTTGGGTGGGGACCGGGTCCTTTTCATAATTTTGTTTTGCCGCTGGATCGGCGTTTTCTATTACCAAAAACTGATTTTGATTGGATATCAGGAAAACTCATTTTTCACGGCCGGTTAGCTTAGAGCCTTCTTTTAACATTTTATTTGGCCTGGATGCTCCAGCGATCGGAGGACCTAGGTTCGATTCCCGGTGGTGACAAGGAAAAACTTTCACTACAGGTTTAGGATCAATGAATTAATCACTCATTATCCGAAATGAAAATATGATTATGAAACCTCATTTGAGGCGGCCAAATCCCTTGATGGGATATAATGCCAGAGAGAGAGAGAGAGAGAGAGAGAGAGAGAGAGAGAGATTTTGATAAAAGTTAGTGGGGTGGGGTGTTCGAATGCAAGGAAACGCATTCAAGGAGTTCTGATTTCTGAATAATTCACACCTTACTGTCAGTCCTATATTGGAGTATGTTGTATGATATTGTACCATATCTCGTAATGTTGCCTCATGTTGCATGATGTTGCGTTACGTTCAACCATGTTGCTTGCTGTTACATCGTGTTGAGGGATATTGTGTGATGTTTTACTATGTTGCGTCATGTTGGCTTGTGCCTTTAAAGTTTTTTTTGGCTTTGACGATTTTGATCAGATTTGGAGGGGCAGGATTCTTGAATTCAAGGAAATGATAACAAGGAAATCTGATTTCTGGATAATTCGATTTAAGAGTCCTCCGGATGGTTCGTTATTTACATCGTGTTGCGTTATGTTTCACCGTGTAGCATAATGCTTCACCTAGTTGAATAATGTTTCAGCATGTTGCATGATGTTGTCCAATATTGCGTGGTTTTCTATAATGTTGCGTTATGTAAGGTTTCAGTGGTTGGCACTTAGGCCATTTTTGGCCCATTGTGATACCACGCATTCACGCCACATCATTAACCCATTCTCCTACTCACACAATTACAGTATACCACCTGCACATTGCAAGCTCCATGTCAACTTGTAAATTGACATGGACGGTGGGTCGGCGATGAATTCTGCACTCTATCAGAGGGTCTAAGTTGTGTTTATTAACATCGCCGATTGTAATCGATGATAAAAATTCGATTTGCATCCTGCCTCTGATGGGATTCGAACCCAGTACCTCCCGGTCCAAGTGCCGAAGCTTTAACCACTGCACCACTTGTCCGGTAAAAGCGTTATGTTGCACCATGGTGCTTAATGCTGGATCATGTGGTGGGATACTGCACTAGGTTGTTTCATTACATTACATTACAACATATTTTGATTTATACTACACCATGTTGCATGATGTTGAACCAGGTTGCTTGATGTTGCATCTTGTTAAGGGATGTTGTGTGATGTTCCATTCCACATGGATGTTGTGTCATACTACAATATGTTGCATGATGTTGCATCATGTTGCTTTAAGTTGTGCAACGTTATGGGATATTGCTAGATGTTGCACCATGTTGCGGCATGTTTACATCATATTGCACGATTATGTACTTTGTTGTGTCATGTGGCTTCGTGTTGTGATTTGTTTAATTAGATATCTGGCATTATGTTTCCATCCTATGTTGGTGATGACATTAGGTGATTGAAGTAATTGCGTCCTTTTGAAAATGTTGGTTGTTATGAATAACCATATTGATTTGTAGCATTGTGGCTCGAGTCTCTTTATTTAGTTATTCGTTCGTGTATGTGGAATAAGTGGTCGTGCTGGAAAATCCGCCAAATAATAAAAATGGATGAAAAGCCGGTAGATGAATTGCTGCAAAACTATGGTGGTTAATGATGGCTAGAGTTGATTTTATTGATGGAGAAAATGAGTTGCACTATTTAGATACACACTGAATGAAAAACTTAGAACCAAACTATTGTAAAAGTACTTTATTTAATGATAACACACTGTATTTTATTTCGTATAAGTTTATAACTTTTATGTTCAACAGATTACAAAGGAATGAATATTTATTTCTTAAAAAGCTAAATTGTCAATTTAATATGTAAACCAAAAAAGGTAGAAAAAATTAGAATTATAGTAAAAGCTTTCTTTAAACTTTAAGTAGAAAACTTAAATTTCCCGGTATTATATAAAATTTAAAATTATATTACGTTTGCGCACAATAAACCGATTTGTACCGCAAAACTCTATTACATTTTGATTTACATAGAAATTACATTTAATGACAGGTTTGGTTGTAATTATTTTGTTGACATTTGTGTAAATAGTGTTTAAGAAATGTAAGTATACAAATTAATAATTATAAATTCAATTTTACTGTAATAAATTTCAATAATATTATTGTTTTTTCAGGTATTTAAAACTATGAGCCTTAAGGGCTTAATAAATCGCAGTGGATTATGGTAAGTAACATTTTGTTTGATTAATTTATGATTTATTTTATTTTAGGTGGACGTGAGTGTGTGGTGAGACATTTTATATGAAAATTGGAAATGTCAATTACCAAAATAAAAAGGTTTTAATTAATTTAATAAATGTTGTGAAAGAAATTGGTGTATGTATTTTATTTGGAAATTCTCACCAACATACTCCCGCACCTTAAGGAATTTTAATAGTGAAATTACTTAATAGATAGTTCAACTAACATAGCTACTGGACGTTTCACCTGGCTTCTGGATGTTTTAATAGTTGCTATTCGTATACTACTATTATGTCTTGGATGAACTGCTATTATTTTTCGAAGTATCCATTGACTTGAATATAAGTTGTCGTCCCATATTATAACCACATTCTTGATTTCGAATTGGTCGGGCTTTGCTTTCCACTTGTATCTTTGCTGGAGAGACGTAAGATAGTCGGGATGCCATCGATTCCATAAACCTTCAGTCGTTTGCTGTATATTTGGACATCTTGGTAATTTATTTTGCGGTATATCATTTTGTGCTGGTTCGAGGATGATTGTTAATGATACTCCAGCCAAAAAATGCGCTGATGTAGGAATTTGAAGATCATCAGCATCAACCTTGGTTCTGGATAACGGCCTTGAAATTATTAATGATTTGATTTGAGTGTTGAGTACTGTCATTTCGTCAAAAGTCAGATTGACATTTCCGACTCTCTTCAGGTGGTGCTTGAAATATTTTTTGGTTGATTTCCACCGTCCGCGATAGTGATGTGCGTGAGGTGAGCTGAAGTGGAAATTATTACTTCTCTGTAAGAAAAAATCAGTGATTAGTGAATTTGTGGATTGATTTTTTATTTCTTGTTCTAGGTTTTGTAATTCTCGATTGACATCAGTAAAGTTAAACCCGTTGTCGCACCAACTTTGTTCTAAACTTCCACGTCTTGACACTAAATGTTTTAATGCTGCCAAGCATGAGTTCGCATCCGGACTATTCAATGCTGCTACGTGGACAGCTTTAACAACTGGGCACACAAAAACTGCGGCATATATCTTTTCAATTGGAGTGGTTTTATGTTTCGAGATTTTAATATACATAGGCCCAGCATAATCTAGGCCAGTTTTAAAAAATGGTCGGCTCTGCTGACGACGTACTGCTGGTACATTAACCATCTTTTGCTCAGTTTTGTGGAACCGGTAACGAATGCATATAGTGCCTTCCTTTATGTAGCGCTTGATGATGTAATTTGCTCCTACTATCCAGTCGTGATTTCGTAAAATGCTCAGTGATAGTGAGTTGCCTGCATGCTTGTGATTAATATGTATGTCCCGTATTATGAGATTGCGTAAAATGATTGTATGTTTCTCCGAATATGGTAAGTATGATCTGCGTAGTCGCCCGCCTATACGTAGTAATCCATTAAAGTCTACAAATGGATCAAGTAAAGGTAGTTGATGTTTTGTTGATGGAGTTGACTTGTCGCGTAACATTGAAAACTCGATCGAAAATATTTTATGTTGGACGTTTCGAAATAACACAAATTCTGCCTCAGCTGGATCGATTGAAATATTCGTGGATTTCCTCTGCTTACTTTGACTTGAGCTGGCAAATCTGAGAATGTACACCAATATCTTCCGGGGGTTGAACCACGACGAGCATTTGTTGAATAGCTTTGGTATCCTGTCCTTGTCTTCTGAGGTCTCAGCCAGGAGCTCGAGATTTTTTCGCTTTTCTTCGAGGTTTATGTCATCCGAGTTAGTTGTGCACTTCGATTTTGTAAAATTTGATGGTTTCTCTCGTCTCGATATCATGTCTGCTGGGTTATATGAATCAACATGAAGTGCGGTTTGAAGCGAACTACCTAGTAATTGTGTCGGTTTTGTAAAAGGTAGTTTGATGATGGATTGACAGCTGGCATCTTTCCTGGTTATCTGTTCATAAAAAGTTTTACATTTATTGATACATAAATTGGGATTAGTTGTGGGTATCGTTTCTTCAGTTTCCCAAGATTTCTTCAACTCATGGTGTAAGTCATAATATGCTGAATTAACTGTTGACCCCGACGTAGTGTGCATATTGATGGCATTTGGTAATTGGTCAGGGATGTTGCCCGCAACTAACCAACCAAATTTTGATGATTGCAAAACTGGAAATCCCTGTACTGTTCGTCTGTCCGGATTTAGTATTTGGAAGAATACGTCAGCTCCCAGGAGAACGTCAATTTTGTGTGGTTTGAAGAATGTTGAATCGGCTAATTCCAATCCACGAATTTGTGTGGGAAGTTTAATTCGCTTCGTTGGTAAGAAGTTGGTAATTTGGTTTATAATATGAGCCGTAACGTTTAGCTTAAAGGTTGGTTCTAAGCGTGAATAAGTGGTCATATTGATTGTTCCTTTGGTTTGTCCAGCCGATGCAGTTGCTAGACCGTAAACAGATATGGATGCTTGGTTTCTTTTAAGGCCTAGGCTTTCTGCGCAGGATTCTGTCACAAAAGATGTTTGAGAACCTGAATCCAATAGCGCTCTAAATGACTGAAGTATACCGGTACGTGACTTGATATAAATAATTGCTGTTGGTAGTACCGTGGTTTCTGGTGAATAGTGTGTGTGATGTACTTGTGTTTTAGTTTGGTTGTCAGTGTTTTGGTTGGAATCAATAGTGACTTCTGGCTTCGAAGTTGGTTGCTTTGCTGGTTCCTCGGGCTGCTGATTGACAAGGATGTGATGAGTAGTGGAGGAGTGACTGGTTCCTTGGCCTTGGAGATTTTCGTTGGAATCTTGATGGAGTAGTGTATGATGACGCCTTTTACAGATGAGACATGAACCTTTGCTGAAACAATTGGCACTTACATGACCTTTCTTGAGACAATTATGACATAAATCTTTTTCTATCGATAATTTGGTTCTTGCTTCAATGGTTTTGTTTTTGAATTCTGCACATTTGAACAGCGGGTGATCTTGTCTACAGACTACACAATCATATATAGTGTTAGAACTAGCATTTAGAAAAGTTTTGGTACTAGGTTTCGATACAATCTTCTTACTTGATGCATCGCAAATTTCTAACGCGTCACATCTCTTATTCAAAAACTCAATAAAGCTATTAAATGTTGGATAGTCTCTGCCAACCGAATCATTTGCCCATAACTGTTTAGATTCATTGTCAATTTTCCCTAACAAGATGTGTATAAGCCAGGGATCACGTAACTCAGCGTTTGGTCCCAATGCTCGTAGTCCGCGAGTTATTTCATCAGCGGTATCGCAAATTCGTCGCAACTCCTTCCCGTTAGTAGAAACACATGGCTTTTGTTCAAAAAATGTTTGTATTAACGATGAAATAATGGGTGTTAATTTATTGTATCGACTACATAATTTATCCCACGCTTCGATATAATTATTTTCCGTTATAGGGATATGTCTTATTAAAGTAGCAGCTTCATCTTTTAGCAAGCTCTTTAGCATTTGTAATTTGTGCACCTTGCTAATTTTCTGATTGTCATGCACCGTTGTCTTAAATAAATCGTGGAATGAGGCCCAGTATTTATAGTTGCCCGAGAATGGCTCTATATTAACTTTTGGCAAACGAGCTTGTTGCGACGTATTTGCTCCCTCAAAGAAAGTTTTTTGTTGTTCTAGAAATTGTTCAAGGGTGGTATTCAAACCAGGTGCATTGTTAGATTCACCTCGCCCAAGTCTTGTACAAGCACAGCTTAATAATTCTCGCGCTTTAAAATATGTTTCTTCTACGACATCACTAATCGATTTGTACGCTGGATTATCGAATAACTGCAGTTCCAGCTCATTGAAAATTTCATACCGGTTTTCAAGCACTTCGCGCCGAGCTGTTATTGCTTCAAAGGTTGTATTATCAGTTATTCCTTCAGCGAATCTTAATATATTCTTCATTGATGTGTGCGCCCGATCACGCAACATTACTAATTTCTCAGTCATTTTAGTCTGATTAACAATATGGCTTCACACAATGACCACGAGGTTGTAATAAAAAATTTTAACACAATGGAGTTTTCAATGATCAAATGTATCGCGGTTATTATTTTCCAAAACGACACAGTAAAATATATAAAAAGGTTTTACTTAGCTGAGTATCTGCTAAATCCCGGGTTTCGGCACCAAAAAATGTATGTGGAATAAGTGGTCGTGCTGGAAAATCCGCCAAATAATAAAAATGGATGAAAAGCCGGTAGATGAATTGCTGCAAAACTATGGTGGTTAATGATGGCTAGAGTTGATTTTATTGATGGAGAAAATGAGTTGCACTATTTAGATACACACTGAATGAAAAACTTAGAACCAAACTATTGTAAAAGTACTTTATTTAATGATAACACACTGTATTTTATTTCGTATAAGTTTATAACTTTTATGTTCAACAGATTACAAAGGAATGAATATTTATTTCTTAAAAAGCTAAATTGTCAATTTAATATGTAAACCAAAAAAGGTAGAAAAAATTAGAATTATAGTAAAAGCTTTCTTTAAACTTTAAGTAGAAAACTTAAATTTCCCGGTATTATATAAAATTTAAAATTATATTACGTTTGCGCACAATAAACCGATTTGTACCGCAAAACTCTATTACATTTTGATTTACATAGAAATTACATTTAATGACAGGTTTGGTTGTAATTATTTTGTTGACATTTGTGTAAATAGTGTTTAAGAAATGTAAGTATACAAATTAATAATTATAAATTCAATTTTACTGTAATAAATTTCAATAATATTATTGTTTTTTCAGGTATTTAAAACTATGAGCCTTAAGGGCTTAATAAATCGCAGTGGATTATGGTAAGTAACATTTTGTTTGATTAATTTATGATTTATTTTATTTTAGGTGGACGTGAGTGTGTGGTGAGACATTTTATATGAAAATTGGAAATGTCAATTACCAAAATAAAAAGGTTTTAATTAATTTAATAAATGTTGTGAAAGAAATTGGTGTATGTATTTTATTTGGAAATTCTCACCAACAGTTCGAATAGCACAATTTTGATAAGAATTGGTGAAAGGGACACCAAGGACTCAAATGCCAGGTATCGATTTCGATGGGTGCTAATTTCGGGATAATTCGTTCACGAGGTCCTTCCGTTACGCCCGGAACTCTTGTTTAATTTTTTCACAAATTGCGGTGACAAAGGTTTTCTAATGTCAGGAATAGATTGCGATGAGTCTTACTTTTAGGGAAATTTATTTAGGATTTTTTGAGTCACTCCAATAAGAATTCAAAATAGCAAGTATGGACCTTTTGGATATCGAGATTTTTGGAGATTTACGATTTGCTATACTGTCGAAGTCCGAAAAGTGGTTTCGAGGTTGTCGGTATGTATGTGTCTTCTCTACAGCCTAGACGAATTTTTGATAAAATTTCATAGTTAAACGTTTCCCATAAATTGGGGGGTTTTAAAGAGATTTGGCGGAAACTGGTCTACCGAAAATGCATAGGAGCATCTGCATAGGAGAATACATAGGAGAACAAAAGAGTCCTACTTCCGTTTCCTTCTGTTTTGTCATGCTCCTTATTCCTTTGCATATAATTTTTGAGTTAAATTGCTGATTTAAAATATTTTACAGTTAATAAATTTCGTTTTCCATTTATTCCCAAAAATTTTATATTTGAAATGTTAAAACACCGTAAAAACCTGTGCCCTCTCTACAACCCGGACGAATTTTTTGATTTCGATGAAACTTTCTCGGAAAGGACAATTGGTAGAAAATGTAGCATATTATTGTGTTTGTAATTTTTCCCAATGTTTTTAAGTAACAAGTTGCCATTTTTAGAATTCCAAAATGGCGTTTTCCAAAGTTTTGGAGTACCTACGTTTAATTAAGAATTTCCACAGTTCTCTATACCGGTATTAAAAATCATAATTGAAGCAAATGTTTCCAATATGTTCTCCGAAAATTTATTATTTTCTAAGAACACAGCATTGGAAGAACACGGTTTCGAAGAGCACGGATAGCATGTCCGATCGGACACGATTTTCGTTCTTCTCTTTTATTCTGTTTTTTTTTGTATATCATAACGAAAAATAACAAATTAAATGTAACGTTTTTTTTTGTAGTCTCGAAAACACGTTTTTATAGAACGGAACGAATTAATCGTGTTCTTCAAGGGTTTCCTGTATGTGAATTAATTTCATGCTTATCTGTTATTTTACGTTTCATTGTGTTCTTTATTTTCTTCCTTGATATCATTGTCTTACAATATAGTATTTGAAAAGGTTGCATAATGTGTTAATATCCTAACTATAATGTTTGAGGCAGAACGACACCGCTATCGGTTCATAATATTAAATGAAAAAAGGCGAAAGTTAATTTATTGATTTCAAGTTTCTAATTCAGTTCCAACCTGGGCGTCAAAACTCGTTCGAACTACTCGAACCTTTTTCATAAAATAATGTGGGGCAGGGTTTTCGAATGCAAGGAAACAATTAGAAGGAGCGCTGAATTCTGGATAATTCATTAGAAAAATTCCTCGTATAGGATATCATGTTGCACCCCACCTTGTTCCGTGATGTTGCACCGTGTTGCATGATATTGCACCAAGTCGCATAACGTTGCCATATGCTGCATGATGTTGTGTTATATCGTTCCATGTTGTGCTATCATGTTGCACAATGTATTTACTTGATGTTGCATCTTGTTGAGGCGTATTGTGTTATGTTCCACTATGCTGCGTCATGTCGATTTGGGACCTTTTTAACATTTTATTTGGTTTGAACGATTTTAGTGAAATTGCAAAGAATGGACTAAATGGAATTCTGATTTCTGGATAATTCCTTTAGGAGTCCTACACATGAGCCATTACGTGACATCGTGTTGCGTAATGTTTCACCATGTAGCATAATGTTGTACCTAGTTGCATGATGTTGCATAAAATTGCATGATGTTGCACAATATCGCGTGATTTTGAACTAAGATGTATTATGTTGCATGATGTGGCGGGATGTTGCACCATCGTCTTTCTAATTTTCTGCTGTCTCTTTTCCGGCTGTGGTATACTATTGGAAGTTTGTGGAATTGAAGTAATCATTATCTTAAAATCTTGAAATAACAAAATTAAAATATTTATATGTGATTTTTGCATACATAATCATTCCAATTTTTCGATAAACTTAAAGTCTCGAAAGACTGTAGTAACCAGAATACGATTGAACTATAGAAAGAAGTCGAAGAAATGTATAAAATAAATTTATTGAATAATTTAGTAAAGTCTATAAAACCCAGACTAATAAAACCTTACAAATGTAACTTCGAAATACAATGTAAAGTGTCATACCGCAATTTATGTTTTATCGTCTCATAAAAAATAATAATCGTAACCAATAATAAAATTGTGTAATTGGAAAAGAAAATTTTAATAACAAAACTATCATATTTCTCTGCCATGCTATCAAATAAACTTTTATTGGAAATTGATAAGAAAAAATTTCTCGAAATTGTCATCTTTATTTCGCATCTACAATATCGAAAATATTTTTTTTTTTATATATCTCATTTTATAATAAATAATCGATTCATATAAAATTGTAAATTTAAAATAAAATAAAAGAATTTATGTTTTATACACTACGCAACACAAAAAACGCAACACTAAAAATCTTGGTGAAATGTCACTTTAAAAATTTGATTTTTACTTTTAAAATGTAGGAAATTTGTAATTTAGTCTAAATTCCCTACAAAACAGCTTATTTGGATTCGTGAACGAAACATCTGGAAAGTTCGTTGGCAGTCAAAGTTTGGATTTTTTTTTTCGTTAAAAACACTTTTGTTTACTCTCAGTGGACCCCAGCATCGGAAAGTAGACTAAATTTCCTACATTATAAAAAATAAAAAAAAAAGTTAAAACCGACATTTCACCAAGATAAAAGTATTTGAAAATAAGGTATTTTTTCTAAAAAAAAAAATTAACTGTTGCGTTTTTTATTTTGCGCAGTGTATATTCCAATTTAACATAAGACTAATGTATAATTTTTGCTATCGATTTGAATAAATGAGATACGATAGATAACATTGCTCAGGATACGTTCTACCGCCATAACACGGAAGACAATAAAATATAAATAAAAGGTGGAACAAAAAATTGAATTGATTGTTATTTTATGAATTTGGTATACAGTGCTACAATTTTTAACATTTAATTTTATTTTGTCTTTAGGTACTAAAGGACTAGGTAGTCGATTCGATGAACAAAGGTTAACGTTACGGATACATCGTGGTCGTGGCTCAAATCATCACGAATCTCCGCACAGTAATGGTGGCAGTACACACAGTACAACAACTAGTCTTGGTAGCGCATCGCCTGAGCGCCTTACCAAATTTTCAACGCGTAAACATGAGAAAATTAAAATTTCCGTATCGTATCCGTCATCGGAGAACGTCACGAGCCCGACTGGAATTCAACCAAATGCGTTATACGCGGTACGATACACGACCTTAAATGGTAAAGAACAAACACAGTCGCAACTATTTCGTGGCGGCAAAGATAGTTATTTGCAAGTAGAAAGACATTTGGGTGGTGGGGAATGTTCGGGCGAGAAACGAGATGGGTCATCGCCGCGTACTAGTCGCAAAATGGGTAAACGTAATATTAAGGCACAAGTCAAACGGTTTCGCATGGAAACGAAAGCGGCCAAAACATTAGCTATAATTGTAGGTGGTTTTATATTTTGTTGGTTACCATTTTTCACAATGTACCTGATACGAGCATTTTGTGACAATTGCATCCAACCGTTACTATTTTCTATATTATTTTGGTTAGGTTATTGTAATTCGGCGGTAAATCCAATGATTTATGCGCTCTTCTCAAAAGATTTTCGGTTTGCATTTAAACGCATCATATGCCGATGCTTCTGTTCGGGTAAAGAGGTTAATCCGCAAACTAGTCGTCGCGGTTCCGAGATGTCACAAATTAAAGTGGGCGGTCGGACACCGAGTATATCGCCGAGTGCGGCAGCCCATTCATTAGAGGATAGTGATCCAACCCAAGAACAATCCGATTCTAGGTGACGTTCGTTTGCACCCAGTATTAGTTCTGCGTCTAGTCCGTCGGGGGGTGGTCGACATTGTAATAGTAAAACACCATTTTATGAGATATGTCATCCACTTGTAATGGAGTGTCCGTCATACGTGTATGGCAGTTCTGCACACAATACGACAACACGTTTATCGCCAAATCTTTGATTTTATAATTGTTTTTGTTTTTTATCTAATTTTCGACCTAAAATTAACAATTTTAAGCAATAATTAAATAATAAAAAACAAAAATAAAAACAAAAACATTATTTGCAGGGACCTTGATTTTATGATTTAAAAAAACTCATATTAAATAAATAAAACAAAACAAAAATTTATAAAAAAAAGTATTAAAAATTGTAAGTTAAAATAATTTTAAATATTTTTTTATCTAAATAAATAACGACTTCCAAACAAATATTTATTTAATATGACTTTTTGTAAAAACCATTCAAAGAACTAAATTTTTTTCCTAAATAAATTTACTTAAACGTTTTTATTACAAACTCTTTATATTTAAATATATTTAGGCAAAGTGGCTATTTATTACATTTTTACTAATATAAATAAAAAAAAAGCATAAATTTTGTGATAATATCATTTTTTTAATCTTAAAATCTATTTTCAGTACTTTTAAAAATTAATTAATTATAAAAGAAACAATTTATATTTTTGCTTAACAAATAATGTAAACAAATAAAAAATATTTAAATGTATTTTTGCCTTAATGTACTATAATAATAATAATTAATTTAGAAAATATAAATAATGATTTTTATTTTATATTTTTATTAATAATATTTAAAAAAAACATCTATTTATAAATAAATTACAAAAAACATTTTTTTTATATATATTAAATGAACTGATAATATAAATATAAAATAAATTTAATTTAATAAATCTTAAATATTTAACAATTTAAATTTTATTTAATATTATGTTTAACTTTTATTTATACATATAATATATTATATATTTTATTTCTTTGTAATATAAACATTATTTATAAAAAATTATATTTAAAAAATTTACGAAATAATTAAAAATGAATTGTAATTAATATTATTAATAAAAACAAATCAATATAATACAATATACGTATAGTATTTTATAAAACAAATAATATTAAATATATTAATAATTTATATAAGTGTTATAAAAAATATAAATAAAAAAAACACACACACACACACAAAATGAATAGAACATTATAAATAAATACCTTTAAATATAATTAAATATTAAATAAAATATTGTAAAAAATGAAAACAAATGAACAAAATACAAAAAAGAATAGAAAAAGAAAAGAAACAAATAAAAATATCAAATAAATAATAAAACATAAGTAGTTATTATTAATTAATAATCTAAAGGTTTGAACAATAAATTTAGAATTTGACATCAATTTATGAACTAAAAATAAATGGAGAGTTAAAAGCTCCATCAGACGCGTAATTTAAAACTTCAATCGTGGTTACAAGAAAACGGATTAAACGGATTTTTATTTAAAGTGAAATAACATTACGGATTTTTCAAAAAAAAAACTCAAAATATTTTATTGTTTAAATTCCGGTTCAAAATGATTGTACAACATTACATATTCAAGTAAAAAATTAACGGTTAGTCGCACTTGGAAGGAACGGTTATTGACAATTTCGTACTTTGAAATCCGGTTAGATTATGCCAACGAACAGGGATTACAGGTAAATAGAGCGACATGTTCCAGCAACTTAAACGCTGACCTCCCCAAAAAAACGTTATAAAACGGAAATCATCGAAAAATATTAAATCAGTGAAAATAAATTTTATCCTTTAAAAATCTATAGATTTTGAAATAGAAGATTTTTGTAAAAAATTGATAACATTTTTTGTTGAAATCCCGGCTTAAAATGATTATAGGTAACACGTTGAGCAAGAAACCACCGGTAAGATGCATAAGGAAAGTGGCGGTTACTGGAAGTTTCGTGTTTTGAGATTCGTCCACATTGTGTTTCAAAAGTGTATTGTAGGCGAACGAGGCGACATATTGAAGCAAACTTAACGTAGATCTACTCATAAATATATTAATAATCCAAAATAAACGAAACATTCGGAATCCGTGACTATAAATTTTATCCGTTCAAAAACGGTAAGGCTTAACTAACCATCACGTTTTTTCGCAAAAAATTGATAACTTTTTTTTTGTTGAAATTCCGGCTTAAAATGATTATAGGTATTGTATATAACACGTTGAGCAAGAAACCACCGGTAGGATGCATAAGGAAAGTGGTGGTTACTGGAAGTTTCGTGTTTTGAGATTCGTCCACATTGTGTTTCAAAAGTGTATTGCAAGCGAACGAGGCGACATATTGATGCAAACTTAACGTAGATCTACTCATAAATATATTAGTAATCCAAAATAAACGAAACATTCGGAATCCGTGACTATAAATTTTATCCGTTCAAAAACGGTAAGGCTAACCATCACGTTTTTTCGCAAAAAATTGATAACTTTTTTTAGTTGAAATTCCGGCTTAAAATGATTATAGGTATTGTATATAACACGTTGAGCAAGAAACCACCGGTAGGATGCATAAGGAAAGTGGTGGTTACTGGAAGTTTCGTGTTTTGAGATTCGTCCACATTGTGTTTCAAAAGTGTATTGCAAGCGAACGAGGCGACATATTGATGCAAACTTAACGTAGATCTACTCATAAATATATTAGTAATCCAAAATAAACGAAACATTCGGAATCCGTGACTATAAATTTTATCCGTTCAAAAACGGTAAGGCATCACGTTTTTTCGCAAAAAAATGATAACTTTTTTTTGTTGAAATTCCGGCTTAAAATGATTATAGGTATTGTATATAACACGTTGAGCAAGAAAACACCGGTAGGATGCATAAGGAAAGTGGTGGTTACTGGAAGTTTCGTGTTTTGAGATTCGTCCACATTGTGTTTCAAAAGTGTATTGCAAGCGAACGAGGCGACATATTGATGCAAACTTAACGTAGATCTACTCATAAATATATTAGTAATCCAAAATAAACGAAACATTCGGAATCCGTGACTATAAATTTTATCCGTTCAAAAACGGTAAGGCTAACCATCACGTTTTTTCGCAAAAAATTGATAACTTTTTTTTGTTGAAATTCCGGCTTAAAATGATTATAGGTATTGTATATAACACGTTGAGCAAGAAACCACCGGTAGGATGCATAAGGAAAGTGGTGGTTACTGGAAGTTTCGTGTTTTGAGATTCGTCCACATTGTGTTTCAAAAGTGTATTGCAAGCGAACGAGGCGACATATTGATGCAAACTTAACGTAGATCTACTCATAAATATATTAGTAATCCAAAATAAACGAAACATTCGGAATCCGTGACTATAAATTTTATCCGTTCAAAAACGGTAAGGCATCACGTTTTTTCGCAAAAAAATGATAACTTTTTTTTGTTGAAATTCCGGCTTAAAATGATTATAGGTATTGTATATAACACGTTGAGCAAGAAAACACCGGTAGGATGCATAAGGAAAGTGGTGGTTACTGGAAGTTTCGTGTTTTGAGATTCGTCCACATTGTGTTTCAAAAGTGTATTGCAAGCGAACGAGGCGACATATTGATGCAAACTTAACGTAGATCTACTCATAAATATATTAATAATCCAAAATAAACGAAACATTCGGAATCCGTGACTATAAATTTTATCCGTTCAAAAACGGTAAGGCTAACCATCACGTTTTTTCGCAAAAAATTGATAACTTTTTTTTGTTGAAATTCCGGCTTAAAATGATTATAGGTATTGTATATAACACGTTGAGCAAGAAAACACCGGTAGGATGCATAAGGAAAGTGGTGGTTACTGGAAGTTTCGTGTTTTGAGATTCGTCCACATTGTGTTTCAAAAGTGTATTGCAAGCGAACGAGGCGACATATTGATGCAAACTTAACGTAGATCTACTCATAAATATATTAATAATCCAAAATAAACGAAACATTCGGAATCCGTGACTATAAATTTTATCCGTTCAAAAACGGTAAGGCTAACCATCACGTTTTTTCGCAAAAAATTGATAACTTTTTTTTTGTTGAAATTCCGGCTTAAAATGATTATAGGTATTGTATATAACACGTTGAGCAAGAAAACACCGGTAGGATGCATAAGGAAAGTGGTGGTTACTGGAAGTTTCGTGTTTTGAGATTCGTCCACATTGTGTTTCAAAAGTGTATTGCAAGCGAACGAGGCGACATA
Organism: Nephrotoma flavescens; assembly: GCA_932526605.1. Lineage (NCBI taxonomy): Eukaryota > Metazoa > Arthropoda > Insecta > Diptera > Tipulidae > Nephrotoma > Nephrotoma flavescens. The sequence continues at coordinate 86,131,602 of OW052220.1, read as the reverse complement.
TTGATGCAAACTTAACGTAGATCTACTCATAAATATATTAATAATCCAAAATAAACGAAACATTCGGAATCCGTGACTATAAATTTTATCCATTCAAAAACGGTAAGGCTAACCATCACGTTTTTTCGCAAAAAATTGATAACTTTTTTTTGTTGAAATTCCGGCTTAAAATGATTATAGGTATTGTATATAACACGTTGAGCAAGAAACCACCGGTAGGATGCATAAGGAAAGTGGTGGTTACTGGAAGTTTCGTGTTTTGAGATTCGTCCACATTGTGTTTCAAAAGTGTATTGCAAGCGAACGAGGCGACATATTGATGCAAACTTAACGTAGATCTACTCATAAATATATTAATAATCCAAAATAAACGAAACATTCGGAATCCGTGACTATAAATTTTATCCATTCAAAAACGGTAAGGCTAACCATCACGTTTTTTCGCAAAAAATTGATAACTTTTTTTTGTTGAAATTCCGGCTTAAAATGATTATAGGTATTGTATATAACACGTTGAGCAAGAAACCACCGGTAGGATGCATAAGGAAAGTGGTGGTTACTGGAAGTTTCGTGTTTTGAGATTCGTCCACATTGTGTTTCAAAAGTGTATTGCAAGCGAACGAGGCGACATATTGATGCAAACTTAACGTAGATCTACTCATAAATATATTAATAATCCAAAATAAACGAAACATTCGGAATCCGTGACTATAAATTTTATCCGTTCAAAAACGGTAAGGCTAACCATCACGTTTTTTCGCAAAAAATTGATAATTTTTTTTTGTTGAAATTCCGGCTTAAAATGATTATAGGTATTGTATATAACACGTTGAGCAAGAAACCACCGGTAGGATGCATAAGGAAAGTGGTGGTTACTGGAAGTTTCGTGTTTTGAGATTCGTCCACATTGTGTTTCAAAAGTGTATTGCAAGCGAACCAGGCGACATATTGATGCAAACTTAACGTAGATCTACTCATAAATATATTAATAATCCAAAATAAACGAAACATTCGGAATCCGTGACTATAAATTTTATCCGTTCAAAAACGGTAAGGCCAACCATCACGTTTTTTCGCAAAAAATTGATAACTTTTTTTTTGTTGAAATTCCGGCTTAAAATGATTATAGGTATTGTATATAACACGTTGAGCAAGAAACCACCGGTAGGATGCATAAGGAAAGTGGTGGTTACTGGAAGTTTCGTGTTTTGAGATTCGTCCACATTGTGTTTCAAAAGTGTATTGCAAGCGAACGAGGCGACATATTGATGCAAACTTAACGTAGATCTACTCATAAATATATTAATAATCCAAAATAAACGAAACATTCGGAATCCGTGACTATAAATTTTATCCATTCAAAAACGGTAAAGCTAACCATCACGTTTTTTCGCAAAAAATTGATAACTTTTTTTTGTTGAAATTCCGGCTTAAAATGATTATAGGTATTGTATATAACACGTTGAGCAAGAAAACACCGGTAGGATGCATAAGGAAAGTGGTGGTTACTGGAAGTTTCGTGTTTTGAGATTCGTCCACATTGTGTTTCAAAAGTGTATTGCAAGCGAACGAGGCGACATATTGATGCAAACTTAACGTAGATCTACTCATAAATATATTAATAATCCAAAATAAACGAAACATTCGGAATCCGTGACTATAAATTTTATCCGTTCAAAAACGGTAAGGCACCATCACGTTTTTTCGCAAAAAATTGATAACTTTTTTTTTGTTGAAATTCCGGCTTAAAATGATGATAGGTATTGTATATAACACGTTGAGCAAGAAACCACCGGTAGGATGCATAAGGAAAGTGGTGGTTACTGGAAGTTTCGTGTTTTGAGATTCGTCCACATTGTGTTTCAAAAGTGTATTGCAAGCGAACGAGGCGACATATTGATGCAAACTTAACGTAGATCTACTCATAAATATATTAATAATCCAAAATAAACGAAACATTCGGAATCCGTGACTATAAATTTTATCCATTCAAAAACGGTAAAGCTAACCATCACGTTTTTTCGCAAAAAATTGATAACTTTTTTTTGTTGAAATTCCGGCTTAAAATGATTATAGGTATTGTATATAACACGTTGAGCAAGAAAACACCGGTAGGATGCATAAGGAAAGTGGTGGTTACTGGAAGTTTCGTGTTTTGAGATTCGTCCACATTGTGTTTCAAAAGTGTATTGCAAGCGAACGAGGCGACATATTGATGCAAACTTAACGTAGATCTACTCATAAATATATTAATAATCCAAAATAAACGAAACATTCGGAATCCGTGACTATAAATTTTATCCGTTCAAAAACGGTAAGGCACCATCACGTTTTTTCGCAAAAAATTGATAACTTTTTTTTGTTGAAATTCCGGCTTAAAATGATTATAGGTATTGTATATAACACGTTGAGCAAGAAAACACCGGTAGGATGAATAAGGTGGTTACTGGAAGTTTCGTGTTTTGAGATTCGTCCACATTGTGTTTCAAAAGTGTATTGCAGGCGAACGAGGCGACATATTGATGCAAACTTAACGTAGATCTACTCATAAATATATTAATAATCCAAAATAAACGAAACATTCGGAATCCGTGACTATAAATTTTATCCGTTCAAAAACGGTAAGGCTAACCATCACGTTTTTTCGCAAAAAATTGATAACTTTTTTTTGTTGAAATTCCGGCTTAAAATGATTATAGGTATTGTATATAACACGTTGAGCAAGAAAACACCGGTAGGATGCATAAGGAAAGTGGTGGTTACTGGAAGTTTCGTGTTTTGAGATTCGTCCACATTGTGTTTCAAAAGTGTATTGCAAGCGAACGAGGCGACATATTGATGCAAACTTAACGTAGATCTACTCATAAATATATTAATAATCCAAAATAAACGAAACATTCGGAATCCGTGACTATAAATTTTATCCGTTCAAAAACGGTAAGGTAGCCATCACGTTTTTTCGCAAAAAATTGATAACTTTTTTTTGTTGAAATTCCGGCTTAAAATGATTATAGGTATTGTATATAACACGTTGAGCAAGAAAACACCGGTAGGATGCATAAGGAAAGTGGTGGTTACTGGAAGTTTCGTGTTTTGAGATTCGTCCACATTGTGTTTCAAAAGTGTATTGCAAGCGAACGAGGCGACATATTGATGCAAACTTAACGTAGATCTACTCATAAATATATTAGTAATCCAAAATAAACGAAACATTCGGAATCCGTGACTATAAATTTTATCCGTTCAAAAACGGTAAGGCTAACCATCACGTTTTTTCGCAAAAAATTGATAACTTTTTTTAGTTGAAATTCCGGCTTAAAATGATTATAGGTATTGTATATAACACGTTGAGCAAGAAACCACCGGTAGGATGCATAAGGAAAGTGGTGGTTACTGGAAGTTTCGTGTTTTGAGATTCGTCCACATTGTGTTTCAAAAGTGTATTGCAAGCGAACGAGGCGACATATTGATGCAAACTTAACGTAGATCTACTCATAAATATATTAGTAATCCAAAATAAACGAAACATTCGGAATCCGTGACTATAAATTTTATCCGTTCAAAAACGGTAAGGCATCACGTTTTTTCGCAAAAAAATGATAACTTTTTTTTGTTGAAATTCCGGCTTAAAATGATTATAGGTATTGTATATAACACGTTGAGCAAGAAAACACCGGTAGGATGCATAAGGAAAGTGGTGGTTACTGGAAGTTTCGTGTTTTGAGATTCGTCCACATTGTGTTTCAAAAGTGTATTGCAAGCGAACGAGGCGACATATTGATGCAAACTTAACGTAGATCTACTCATAAATATATTAGTAATCCAAAATAAACGAAACATTCGGAATCCGTGACTATAAATTTTATCCGTTCAAAAACGGTAAGGCTAACCATCACGTTTTTTCGCAAAAAATTGATAACTTTTTTTAGTTGAAATTCCGGCTTAAAATGATTATAGGTATTGTATATAACACGTTGAGCAAGAAACCACCGGTAGGATGCATAAGGAAAGTGGTGGTTACTGGAAGTTTCGTGTTTTGAGATTCGTCCACATTGTGTTTCAAAAGTGTATTGCAAGCGAACGAGGCGACATATTGATGCAAACTTAACGTAGATCTACTCATAAATATATTAGTAATCCAAAATAAACGAAACATTCGGAATCCGTGACTATAAATTTTATCCGTTCAAAAACGGTAAGGCATCACGTTTTTTCGCAAAAAAATGATAACTTTTTTTTGTTGAAATTCCGGCTTAAAATGATTATAGGTATTGTATATAACACGTTGAGCAAGAAAACACCGGTAGGATGCATAAGGAAAGTGGTGGTTACTGGAAGTTTCGTGTTTTGAGATTCGTCCACATTGTGTTTCAAAAGTGTATTGCAAGCGAACGAGGCGACATATTGATGCAAACTTAACGTAGATCTACTCATAAATATATTAATAATCCAAAATAAACGAAACATTCGGAATCCGTGACTATAAATTTTATCCGTTCAAAAACGGTAAGGCTAACCATCACGTTTTTTCGCAAAAAATTGATAACTTTTTTTTGTTGAAATTCCGGCTTAAAATGATTATAGGTATTGTATATAACACGTTGAGCAAGAAAACACCGGTAGGATGCATAAGGAAAGTGGTGGTTACTGGAAGTTTCGTGTTTTGAGATTCGTCCACATTGTGTTTCAAAAGTGTATTGCAAGCGAACGAGGCGACATATTGATGCAAACTTAACGTAGATCTACTCATAAATATATTAATAATCCAAAATAAACGAAACATTCGGAATCCGTGACTATAAATTTTATCCGTTCAAAAACGGTAAGGCTAACCATCACGTTTTTTCGCAAAAAATTGATAACTTTTTTTTTGTTGAAATTCCGGCTTAAAATGATTATAGGTATTGTATATAACACGTTGAGCAAGAAAACACCGGTAGGATGCATAAGGAAAGTGGTGGTTACTGGAAGTTTCGTGTTTTGAGATTCGTCCACATTGTGTTTCAAAAGTGTATTGCAAGCGAACGAGGCGACATATTGATGCAAACTTAACGTAGATCTACTCATAAATATATTAATAATCCAAAATAAACGAAACATTCGGAATCCGTGACTATAAATTTTATCCATTCAAAAACGGTAAGGCTAACCATCACGTTTTTTCGCAAAAAATTGATAACTTTTTTTTGTTGAAATTCCGGCTTAAAATGATTATAGGTATTGTATATAACACGTTGAGCAAGAAACCACCGGTAGGATGCATAAGGAAAGTGGTGGTTACTGGAAGTTTCGTGTTTTGAGATTCGTCCACATTGTGTTTCAAAAGTGTATTGCAAGCGAACGAGGCGACATATTGATGCAAACTTAACGTAGATCTACTCATAAATATATTAATAATCCAAAATAAACGAAACATTCGGAATCCGTGACTATAAATTTTATCCATTCAAAAACGGTAAGGCTAACCATCACGTTTTTTCGCAAAAAATTGATAACTTTTTTTTGTTGAAATTCCGGCTTAAAATGATTATAGGTATTGTATATAACACGTTGAGCAAGAAACCACCGGTAGGATGCATAAGGAAAGTGGTGGTTACTGGAAGTTTCGTGTTTTGAGATTCGTCCACATTGTGTTTCAAAAGTGTATTGCAAGCGAACGAGGCGACATATTGATGCAAACTTAACGTAGATCTACTCATAAATATATTAATAATCCAAAATAAACGAAACATTCGGAATCCGTGACTATAAATTTTATCCGTTCAAAAACGGTAAGGCTAACCATCACGTTTTTTCGCAAAAAATTGATAATTTTTTTTTGTTGAAATTCCGGCTTAAAATGATTATAGGTATTGTATATAACACGTTGAGCAAGAAACCACCGGTAGGATGCATAAGGAAAGTGGTGGTTACTGGAAGTTTCGTGTTTTGAGATTCGTCCACATTGTGTTTCAAAAGTGTATTGCAAGCGAACCAGGCGACATATTGATGCAAACTTAACGTAGATCTACTCATAAATATATTAATAATCCAAAATAAACGAAACATTCGGAATCCGTGACTATAAATTTTATCCGTTCAAAAACGGTAAGGCCAACCATCACGTTTTTTCGCAAAAAATTGATAACTTTTTTTTTGTTGAAATTCCGGCTTAAAATGATGATAGGTATTGTATATAACACGTTGAGCAAGAAACCACCGGTAGGATGCATAAGGAAAGTGGTGGTTACTGGAAGTTTCGTGTTTTGAGATTCGTCCACATTGTGTTTCAAAAGTGTATTGCAAGCGAACGAGGCGACATATTGATGCAAACTTAACGTAGATCTACTCATAAATATATTAATAATCCAAAATAAACGAAACATTCGGAATCCGTGACTATAAATTTTATCCATTCAAAAACGGTAAAGCTAACCATCACGTTTTTTCGCAAAAAATTGATAACTTTTTTTTGTTGAAATTCCGGCTTAAAATGATTATAGGTATTGTATATAACACGTTGAGCAAGAAACCACCGGTAGGATGCATAAGGAAAGTGGTGGTTACTGGAAGTTTCGTGTTTTGAGATTCGTCCACATTGTGTTTCAAAAGTGTATTGCAAGCGAACGAGGCGACATATTGATGCAAACTTAACGTAGATCTACTCATAAATATATTAATAATCCAAAATAAACGAAACATTCGGAATCCGTGACTATAAATTTTATCCATTCAAAAACGGTAAAGCTAACCATCACGTTTTTTCGCAAAAAATTGATAACTTTTTTTTGTTGAAATTCCGGCTTAAAATGATTATAGGTATTGTATATAACACGTTGAGCAAGAAAACACCGGTAGGATGCATAAGGAAAGTGGTGGTTACTGGAAGTTTCGTGTTTTGAGATTCGTCCACATTGTGTTTCAAAAGTGTATTGCAAGCGAACGAGGCGACATATTGATGCAAACTTAACGTAGATCTACTCATAAATATATTAATAATCCAAAATAAACGAAACATTCGGAATCCGTGACTATAAATTTTATCCGTTCAAAAACGGTAAGGCACCATCACGTTTTTTCGCAAAAAATTGATAACTTTTTTTTGTTGAAATTCCGGCTTAAAATGATTATAGGTATTGTATATAACACGTTGAGCAAGAAAACACCGGTAGGATGAATAAGGTGGTTACTGGAAGTTTCGTGTTTTGAGATTCGTCCACATTGTGTTTCAAAAGTGTATTGCAGGCGAACGAGGCGACATATTGATGCAAACTTAACGTAGATCTACTCATAAATATATTAATAATCCAAAATAAACGAAACATTCGGAATCCGTGACTATAAATTTTATCCGTTCAAAAACGGTAAGGCTAACCATCACGTTTTTTCGCAAAAAATTGATAACTTTTTTTTGTTGAAATTCCGGCTTAAAATGATTATAGGTATTGTATATAACACGTTGAGCAAGAAAACACCGGTAGGATGCATAAGGAAAGTGGTGGTTACTGGAAGTTTCGTGTTTTGAGATTCGTCCACATTGTGTTTCAAAAGTGTATTGCAAGCGAACGAGGCGACATATTGATGCAAACTTAACGTAGATCTACTCATAAATATATTAATAATCCAAAATAAACGAAACATTCGGAATCCGTGACTATAAATTTTATCCGTTCAAAAACGGTAAGGTAGCCATCACGTTTTTTCGCAAAAAATTGATAACTTTTTTTGTTGAAATTCCGGCTTAAAATGATTATAGGTATTGTATATAACACGTTGAGCAAGAAACCACCGGTAGGATGCATAAGGAAAGTGGTGGTTACTGGAAGTTTCGTGTTTTGAGATTCGTCCACATTGTGTTTCAAAAGTGTATTGCAAGCGAACGAGGCGACATATTGATGCAAACTTAACGTAGATCTACTCATAAATATATTAATAATCCAAAATAAACGAAACATTCGGAATCCGTGACTATAAATTTTATCCGTTCAAAAACGGTAAGGCTAACCATCACGTTTTTTCGCAAAAAATTGATAACTTTTTTTTGTTGAAATTCCGGCTTAAAATGATGATAGGTATTGTATATAACACGTTGAGCAAGAAACCACCGGTAGGATGCATAAGGAAAGTGGTGGTTACTGGAAGTTTCGTGTTTTGAGATTCGTCCACATTGTGTTTCAAAAGTGTATTGCAAGCGAACGAGGCGACATATTGATGCAAACTTAACGTAGATCTACTCATAAATATATTAATAATCCAAAATAAACGAAACATTCGGAATCCGTGACTATAAATTTTATCCGTTCAAAAACGGTAAGGCTAACCATCACGTTTTTTCGCAAAAAATTGATAACTTTTTTTTGTTGAAATTCCGGCTTAAAATGATTATAGGTATTGTATATAACACGTTGAGCAAGAAACCACCGGTAGGATGCATAAGGAAAGTGGTGGTTACTGGAAGTTTCGTGTTTTGAGATTCGTCCACATTATGTTTCAAAAGTGTATTGCAAGCGAACGAGGCGACATATTGATGCAAACTTAACGTAGATCTACTCATAAATATATTAATAATCCAAAATAAACGAAACATTCGGAATCCGTGACTATAAATTTTATCCGTTCAAAAACGGTAAGGCTAACCATCACGTTTTTTCGCAAAAAATTGATAACTTTTTTTTGTTGAAATTCCGGCTTAAAATGATTATAGGTATTGTATATAACACGTTGAGCAAGAAACCACCGGTAGGATGCATAAGGAAAGTGGTGGTTACTGGAAGTTTCGTGTTTTGAGATTCGTTCACATTATGTTTCAAAAGTGTATTGCAAGCGAACGAGGCGACATATTGATGCAAACTTAACGTAGATCTACTCATAAATATATTAATAATCCAAAATAAACGAAACATTCGGAATCCGTGACTATAAATTTTATCCGTTCAAAAACGGTAAGGCTAGCTAGCCATCACGTTTTTCGCAAAAAATTGATAACTTTTTTTTGTTGGAATTCCGGCTTAAAATGATTATAGGTATTGTATATAACACGTTGAGCAAGAAACCACCGGTAGGATGCATAAGGAAAGTGGTGGTTACTGGAAGTTTCGTGTTTTGAGATTCGTCCACATTATGTTTCAAAAGTGTATTGCAAGCGAACGAGGCGACATATTGATGCAAACTTAACGTAGATCTACTCATAAATATATTAATAATCCAAAATAAACGAAACATTCGGAATCCGTGACTATAAATTTTATCCGTTCAAAAACGGTAAGGCTAGCTAGCCATCACGTTTTTCGCAAAAAATTGATAACTTTTTTTTGTTGGAATTCCGGCTTAAAATGATTATAGGTATTGTATATAACACGTTGAGCAAGAAACCACCGGTAGGATGCATAAGGAAAGTGGTGGTTACTGGAAGTTTCGTGTTTTGAGATTCGTCCACATTGTGTTTCAAAAGTGTATTGCAAGCGAACGAGGCGACATATTGATGCAAACTTAACGTAGATCTACTCATAAATATATTAATAATCCAAAATAAACGAAACATTCGGAATCCGTGACTATAAATTTTATCCGTTCAAAAACGGTAAGGCTAACCATCACGTTTTTTCGCAAAAAATTGATAACTTTTTTTTGTTGAAATTCCGGCTTAAAATGATTATAGGTATTGTATATAACACGTTGAGCAAGAAACCACCGGTAGGATGCATAAGGAAAGTGGTGGTTACTGGAAGTTTCGTGTTTTGAGATTCGTCCACATTGTGTTTCAAAAGTGTATTGCAAGCGAACGAGGCGACATATTGATGCAAACTTAACGTAGATCTACTCATAAATATATTAATAATCCAAAATAAACGAAACATTCGGAATCCGTGACTATAAATTTTATCCGTTCAAAAACGGTAAGGCTAACCATCACGTTTTTTCGCAAAAAATTGATAACTTTTTTTTGTTGAAATTCCGGCTTAAAATGATTATAGGTATTGTATATAACACGTTGAGCAAGAAACCACCGGTAGGATGCATAAGGAAAGTGGTGGTTACTGGAAGTTTCGTGTTTTGAGATTCGTCCACATTGTGTTTCAAAAGTGTATTGCAAGCGAACGAGGCGACATATTGATGCAAACTTAACGTAGATCTACTCATAAATATATTAATAATCCAAAATAAACGAAACATGCGGAATCCGTGACTATAAATTTTATCCGTTCAAAAACGGTAAGGCTAACCATCACGTTTTTTCGCAAAAAATTGATAACTTTTTTTTGTTGAAATTCCGGCTTAAAATGATTATAGGTATTGTATATAACACGTTGAGCAAGAAACCACCGGTAGGATGCATAAGGAAAGTGGTGGTTACTGGAAGTTTCGTGTTTTGAGATTCGTCCACATTGTGTTTCAAAAGTGTATTGCAAGCGAACGAGGCGACATATTGATGCAAACTTAACGTAGATCTACTCATAAATATATTAATAATCCAAAATAAACGAAACATTCGGAATCCGTGACTATAAATTTTATCCGTTCAAAAACGGTAAGGCTAACCATCACGTTTTTTCGCAAAAAATTGATAACTTTTTTTTGTTGAAATTCCGGCTTAAAATGATTATAGGTATTGTATATAACACGTTGAGCAAGAAACCACCGGTAGGATGCATAAGGAAAGTGGTGGTTACTGGAAGTTTCGTGTTTTGAGATTCGTCCACATTGTGTTTCAAAAGTGTATTGCAAGCGAACGAGGCGACATATTGATGCAAACTTAACGTAGATCTACTCATAAATATATTAATAATCCAAAATAAACGAAACATTCGGAATCCGTGACTATAAATTTTATCCGTTCAAAAACGGTAAGGCTAACCATCACGTTTTTTCGCAAAAAATTGATAACTTTTTTTTGTTGAAATTCCGGCTTAAAATGATTATAGGTATTGTATATAACACGTTGAGCAAGAAACCACCGGTAGGATGCATAAGGAAAGTGGTGGTTACTGGAAGTTTCGTGTTTTGAGATTCGTCCACATTGTGTTTCAAAAGTGTATTGCAAGCGAACGAGGCGACATATTGATGCAAACTTAACGTAGATCTACTCATAAATATATTAATAATCCAAAATAAACGAAACATTCGGAATCCGTGACTATAAATTTTATCCGTTCAAAAACGGTAAGGCTAACCATCACGTTTTTTCGCAAAAAATTGATAACTTTTTTTTGTTGAAATTCCGGCTTAAAATGATTATAGGTATTGTATATAACACGTTGAGCAAGAAACCACCGGTAGGATGCATAAGGAAAGTGGTGGTTACTGGAAGTTTCGTGTTTTGAGATTCGTCCACATTGTGTTTCAAAAGTGTATTGCAGGCGAACGAGGCAACATATTGAAGCAAACTTAACGTAGATCTCCTCATAAATACATTAATAATCCAAAATAAACGAAACATTCGGAATCCGTGACTATAAATTTTATCCGTTCAAAAACGGTAAGGCTAGCTAGCCATCACGTTTTTCGCAAAAAATTGATAACTTTTTTTTGTTGGAATTCCGGCTTAAAATGATTATAGGTATTGTATATAACACGTTGAGCAAGAAACCACCGGTAGGATGCATAAGGAAAGTGGTGGTTACTGGAAGTTTCGTGTTTTGAGATTCGTCCACATTGTGTTTCAAAAGTGTATTGCAAGCGAACGAGGCGACATATTGATGCAAACTTAACGTAGATCTACTCATAAATATATTAATAATCCAAAATAAACGAAACATTCGGAATCCGTGACTATAAATTTTATCCGTTCAAAAACGGTAAGGCTAACCATCACGTTTTTTCGCAAAAAATTGATAACTTTTTTTTGTTGAAATTCCGGCTTAAAATGATTATAGGTATTGTATATAACACGTTGAGCAAGAAACCACCGGTAGGATGCATAAGGAAAGTGGTGGTTACTGGAAGTTTCGTGTTTTGAGATTCGTCCACATTGTGTTTCAAAAGTGTATTGCAAGCGAACGAGGCGACATATTGATGCAAACTTAACGTAGATCTACTCATAAATATATTAATAATCCAAAATAAACGAAACATTCGGAATCCGTGACTATAAATTTTATCCGTTCAAAAACGGTAAGGCTAACCATCACGTTTTTTCGCAAAAAGTTGATAACTTTTTTTTGTTGGAATTCCGGATTAAAATGATTATAGGTATTGTATATAACACGTTGAGCAAGAAACCACCGGTAGGATGCATAAGGAAAGTGGTGGTTACTGGAAGTTTCGTGTTTTGAGATTCGTCCACATTGTGTTTCAAAAGTGTATTGCAGGCGAACGAGGCAACATATTGAAGCAAACTTAACGTAGATCTCCTCATAAATACATTAATAATCCAAAATAAACGAAACATTCGGAATCCGTGACTATAAATTTTATCCGTTCAAAAACGGTAAGGCTAACCATCACGTTTTTTCGCAAAAAATTGATAATTTTTTTTTGTTGAAATTCTGGCTTAAAATGATTATAGGTATTGTATATAACACGTTGAGCAAGAAACCACCGATAGGATGCATAAGGAAAGTGGCGGTTACTGGAAGTTTCGTGTTTTGAGATTCGTCCACATTGTGTTTCAAAAGTGTATTGCAGGCGAACGAGGCGACATATTGAAGCAAACTTAACGTAGATCTCCTCATAAATACATTAATAATCCAAAATAAACGAAACATTCGAAATCCGTGACTATAAATTTTATCCGTTCAAAAACGGTAAGGCTTAACCATCACGTTTTTTCGCAAAAAATTGATAATTTTTTTTTGTTGAAATTCTGGCTTAAAATGATTATAGGTATTGTATATAACACGTTGAGCAAGAAACCACCGGCAGGATGCATAAGGAAAGTGGTGGTTACTGGAAGTTTCGTGTTTTGAGATTCGTCCACATTGTGTTTCAAAAGTGTATTGCAGGCGAACGAGGCGACATATTGAAGCAAACTTAACGTAGATCTCCTCATAAATACATTAATAATCCAAAATAAACGAAACATTCGGAATCCGTGACTATAAATTTTATCCGTTCAAAAACGGTAAGGCTAACCATCACGTTTTTTCGCAAAAAATTGATAATTTTTTTTTGTTGAATTTCTGGCTTAAAATGATTATAGGTATTGTATATAACACGTTGAGCAAGAAACTACCGGCAGGATGCATAAGGAAAGTGGTGGTTACTGGAAGTTTCGTGTTTTGAGATTCGTCCACATTGTGTTTCAAAAGTGTATTGCAGGCGAACGAGGCGACATATTGAAGCAAACTTAACGTAGATCTCCTCATAAATACATTAATAATCCAAAATAAACGAAACATTCGAAATCCGTGACTATAAATTTTATCCATTCAAAAACGGTAAGGCTAACCATCACGTTTTTTCGCAAAAAATTGATAACTTTTTTTTGTTGAAATTCCGGCTTAAAATGATTATAGGTATTGTATATAACACGTTGAGCAAGAAACCACCGATAGGATGCATAAGGAAAGTGGCGGTTACTGGAAGTTTCGTGTTTTGAGATTCGTCCACATTGTGTTTCAAAAGTGTATTGCAGGCAAACGAGGCGACATATTGAAGCAAACTTAACGTAGATCTCCTCATAAATACATCAATAATCCAAAATAAACGAAACATTCGGAATCCGTGACTATAAATTTTATCCGTTCAAAAACGGTAAGGCTAACTAAACATCACGAAATTCCGGCTTAAAATGATTAAAGGTATTGTATATAAGTGGTGGTTACTGGAAGTTTCGTGTTTTGAGATTCGTCCACATTGTGTTTCAAAAGTGTATTGCAGGCGAACGAGGCGACATATTGATGCAAACTTAACGTAGATCTACTCATAAATATATTAATAATCCAAAATAAACGAAACATTCGGAATCCGTGACTATAAATTTTATCCGTTCAAAAACGGTAAGGCTAACCATCACGTTTTTTCGCAAAAAATTGATAACTTTTTTTGTTGAAATTCTGGCTTAAAATGATTAAAGGTATTGTATATAACACGTTAAGCAAGAAACCACCGGTAGGATGCATAAGGAAAGTGGCGGTTACTGGAAGTTTCGAGTTTTGAGATTCGTCCACATTGTGTTTCAAAAGTGTATTGCAGGCGAACGGGGGTGACATATTGAAGCAAACTTAACGTAGATCTCCTCATAAATACATTAATAATCCAAAATAAACGAAACATTCGGAATCCGTGACTATAAATTTTATCCGTTCAAAAACGGTAAGGCTAGCCATCACGTTTTTTCGCAAAAAATTGATAACTTTTTTTGTTGAAATTCCGGCTTAAAATGATTATAGGTATTGTATATAACACGTTGAGCAAGAAACCACCGGTAGGATGCATAAGGAAAATGGTGGTTACTGGAAGTTTCGTGTTTTGAGATTCGTCCACATTGTGTTTCAAAAGTGTATTGCAGGCGAACGAGGCGACATATTAAAGCAAACTTAACGTAGATCTCCTCATAAATACATTAATAATCCAAAATAAACGAAACATTCGGAATCCGTGACTATAAATTTTATCCGTTCAAAAACGGTAAGGCTAACCATCACGTTTTTTCGCAAAAAATTGATAACTTTTTTTGTTGAAATTCCGGCTTAAAATGATTAAAGGTATTGTATATAACACGTTGAGCAAGAAACCACCGGTAGGATGCATAAGGAAAGTAGTTTTTACTGGAAGTTTCGTGTTTTGAGATTCGTCCACATTGTGTTTCAAAAGTGTATTGCAGGCGAACGAGGCGACATATTGAAGCAAACTTAACGTAGATCTCCTCATAAATACATTAATAATCCAAAATAAACGAAACATTCGGAATCCGTGACTATAAATTTTATCCGTTCAAAAACGGTAAGGCTAGCTAGCCATCACGTTTTTTCGCAAAAAATTGATAACTTTTTTTTGTTGAAATTCCGGCTTAAAATGATTATAGGTATTGTATATAACACGTTGAGCAAGAAACCACCGATAGGATGCATAAGGAAAGTGGCGGTTACTGGAAGTTTCGTGTTTTGAGATTCGTCCACATTGTGTTTCAAAAGTGTATTGCACGCAAACGAGGCGACATATTGAAGCAAACTTAACGTAGATCTCCTCATAAATACATTAATAATCCAAAATAAACGAAACTTTCGGAATCCGTGACTATAAATTTAATCCGTTCAAAAACGGTAAGGCTAACTAACCATCACGTTTTTTCGCAAAAAAACATTCGGAATCCGTGACTATAAATTTTATCCGTTCAAAAACGGTAAGGCTTACCATCACGTTTTTTCGCAAAAAATTGATAACTTTTTTTTGTTGAAATTCCGGCTTAAAATGATTAAAGGTATTGTATATAACACGTTAAGCAAGAAACCACCGGTAGGATGCAAAAGGAAAGTGGTGGTTACTGGAAGTTTCGTGTTTTGAGATTCGTCCACATTGTGTTTCAAAAGTGTATTGCAGGCGAACGAGGCGACATATTGAAGCAAACTTAACGTAGATCTCCTCATAAATACATTAATAATCCAAAATAAACGAAACATTCGGAATCCGTGACTATAAATTTTATCCGTTCAAAAACGGTAAGGCTAACCATCACGTTTTTTCGCAAAAAATTGATAACTTTTTTATGTTGAAACTCCGGCTTAAAATCATTATAGGTATTGTATATAACACGTTGAGCAAGAAACCACCGATAGGATGCATAAGGAAAGTGGCGGTTACTGGAAGTTTCGTGTTTTGAGATTCGTCCACATTGTGTTTCAAAAGTGTATTGCAGGCGAACGAGGCGACATATTGAAGTAAACTTAACGTAGATCTCCTCATAAATACATTAATAATCCAAAATAAACGAAAGATTCGGAATCCGTGACTATAAATTTTATCCGTTCAAAAACGGTAAGGCTAACCATCACGTTTTTTCGCAAAAAATTGATAACTTTTTTTTGTTGAAATTCCGGCTTAAAATGATTAAAGGTATTGTATATAACACGTTAAGCAAGAAACCACCGGTAGGATGCATAAGGAAAGTGGCGGTTACTGGAAGTTTCGAGTTTTGAGATTCGTCCACATTGTGTTTCAAAAGTGTATTGCAGGCGAACGGGGTGACATATTGAAGCAAACTTAACGTAGATCTCCTCATAAATACATTAATAATCCAAAATAAACGAAACATTCGGAATCCGTGACTATAAATTTTATCCGTTCAAAAACGGTAAGGCAACCATCACGTTTTTTCGCAAAAAATTGATAACTTTTTTTTGTTGAAATTCCGGCTTAAAATGATTAAAGGTATTGTATATAACACGTTGAGCAAGAAACCACCGGTAGGATGCATACAGAAAGTGGTGGTTACTGGAAGTTTCGTGTTTTGAGATTCGTCCACATTGTGTTTCAAAAGTGTATTGCAGGCGAACGAGGCGACATATTGAAGCAAACTTAACGTAGATCTCCTCATAAATACATTAATAATCCAAAATAAACGAAACATTCGGAATCCGTGACTATAAATTTTATCCGTTCAAAAACGGTAAGGCTAACCATCACGTTTTTTCGCAAAAAATTGATAACTTTTTTTTGTTGAAATTCCGGCTTAAAATGATTAAAGGTATTGTATATAACACGTTAAGCAAGAAACCACCGGTAGGATGCATAAGGAAAGTGGCGGTTACTGGAAGTTTCGAGTTTTGAGATTCGTCCACATTGTGTTTCAAAAGTGTATTGCAGGCGAACGAGGCGACATATTGAAGCAAACTTAACGTAGATCTCCTCATAAATACATTAATAATCCAAAATAAACGAAACATTCGGAATCCGTGACTATAAATTTTATCCGTTCAAAAACGGTAAGGCTAACCATCACGTTTTTTCGCAAAAAATTGATAACTTTTTTTTGTTGAAATTCCGGCTTAAAATGATTAAAGGTATTGTATATAACACGTTAAGCAAGAAACCACCGGTAGGATGCATAAGGAAAGTGGCGGTTACTGGAAGTTTCGAGTTTTGAGATTCGTCCACATTGTGTTTCAAAAGTGTATTGCAGGCGAACGGGGTGACATATTGAAGCAAACTTAACGTAGATCTCCTCATAAATACATTAATAATCCAAAATAAACGAAACATTCGGAATCCGTGACTATAAATTTTATCCGTTCAAAAACGGTAAGGCTAACCATCACGTTTTTTCGCAAAAAATTGATAACTTTTTTTTGTTGAAATTCCGGCTTAAAATGATTAAAGGTATTGTATATAACACGTTGAGCAAGAAACCACCGGTAGGATGCATAAGGAAAGTGGTAGTTACTGGAAGTTTCGTGTTTTGAGATTCGTCCACATTGTGTTTCAAAAGTGTATTGCAGGCGAACGAGGCGACATATTAAAGCAAACTTAACGTAGATCTCCTCATAAATACATTAATAATCCAAAATAAACGAAACATTCGGAATCCGTGACTATAAATTTTATCCGTTCAAAAACGGTAAGGCTAACCATCACGTTTTTTCGCAAAAAATTGATAACTTTTTTTTGTTGAAATTCCGGCTTAAAATGATTAAAGGTATTGTATATAACACGTTAAGCAAGAAACCACCAGTAGGATGCAAAAGGAAAGTGGTGGTTACTGGAAGTTTCGTGTTTTGAGATTCGTCCACATTGTGTTTCAAAAGTGTATTGCAGGCGAACGAGGCGATATATTGAAGCAAACTTAACGTAGCTCTCCTCATAAATACATTAATAATCCAAAATAAACGAACATTCGGAATCCGTGACTATAAATTTTATCCGTTCAAAAACGGTAAGGCTAACCATCACGTTTTTTCGCAAAAAATTGATAACTTTTTTTTGTTGAAATTCCGGCTTAAAATGATTAAAGGTATTGTATATAACACGTTAAGCAAGAAACCACCGATAGGATGCATAAGGAAAGTGGCGGTTACTGGAAGTTTCGTGTTTTGAGATTCGTCCACATTGTGTTTCAAAAGTGTATTGCAGGCAAACGAGGTGACATATTGAAGCAAACTTAACGTAGATCTAATCATAAATACATTAATAATCCAAAATAAACGAAACATTCGAAATCCGTGACTATAAATTTTATCCGTTCAAAAACGGTAAGGCTAACGATCACGTTTTTTCGCAAAAAATTGATAACTTTTTTTTGTTGAAATTCCGGCTTAAAATGATTAACGGTATTGTATATAACACGTTAAGCAAGAAACCACCGATAGGATGCATAAGGAAAGTGGCGGTTACTGGAAGTTTCGTGTTTTGAGATTCGTCCACATTGTGTTTCAAAAGTGTATTGCAGGCGAACGAGGCGACATATTGAAGCAAACTTAACGTAGATCTCCTCATAAATACATTAATAATCCAAAATAAACGAAACATTCGGAATCCGTGACTATAAATTTTATCCGTTCAAAAACGGTAAGGCTAACCATCACGTTTTTTCGCAAAAAATTGATAACTTTTTTTTGTTGAAATTCCGGCTTAAAATGATTAAAGGTATTGTATATAACACGTTAAGCAAGAAACCACCGATAGGATGCATAAGGAAAGTGGCGGTTACTGGAAGTTTCGTGTTTTGAGATTCGTCCACATTGTGTTTCAAAAGTGTATTGCAGGCAAACGAGGTGACATATTGAAGCAAACTTAACGTAGATCTAATCATAAATACATTAATAATCCAAAATAAACGAAACATTCGAAATCCGTGACTATAAATTTTATCCGTTCAAAAACGGTAAGGCTAACGATCACGTTTTTTCGCAAAAAATTGATAACTTTTTTTTGTTGAAATTCCGGCTTAAAATGATTAACGGTATTGTATATAACACGTTAAGCAAGAAACCACCGATAGGATGCATAAGGAAAGTGGCGGTTACTGGAAGTTTCGTGTTTTGAGATTCGTCCACATTGTGTTTCAAAAGTGTATTGCAGGCGAACGAGGCGACATATTGAAGCAAACTTAACGTAGATCTCCTCATAAATACATTAATAATCCAAAATAAACGAAACATTCGGAATCCGTGACTATAAATTTTATCCGTTCAAAAACGGTAAGGCTAACGATCACGTTTTTTCGCAAAAAATTGATAACTTTTTTTTGTTGAAATTCCGGCTTAAAATGATTAAAGGTATTGTATATAACACGTTGAGCAAGAAACCACCGGTAGGATGCATAAGGAAAGTGGTGGTTACTGGAAGTTTCGTGTTTTGAGATTCGTCCACATTGTGTTTCAAAAGTGTATTGCAGGCGAACGAGGCGACATATTGAAGCAAACTTAACGTAGATCTCCTCATAAATACATTAATAATCCAAAATAAACGAAACATTCGGAATCCGTGACTATAAATTTTATCCGTTCAAAAACGGTAAGGCTCATCACGTTTTTTCGCAAAAAATTGATAACTTTTTTTTGTTGAAATTCCGGCTTAAAATGATTAAAGGTATTGTATATAACACGTTGAGCAAGAAACCACCAGTAGGATGCATAAGGAAAGTGGTGGTTACTGGAAGTTTCGTGTTTTGAGATTCGTCCACATTGTGTTTCAAAAGTGTATTGCAGGCGAACGAGGCGACATATTGAAGCAAACTTAACGTAGATCTCCTCATAAATACATTAATAATCCAAAATAAACGAAACATTCGGAATCCGTGACTATAAATTTTATCCGTTCAAAAACGGTAAGGCTAACGATCACGTTTTTTCGCAAAAAATTGATAACTTTTTTTTGTTGAAATTCCGGCTTAAAATGATTAAAGGTATTGTATATAACACGTTAAGCAAGAAACCACCGGTAGGATGCATAAGGAAAGTGGTGGTTACTGGAAGTTTCGTGTTTTGAGATTCGTCCACATTGTGTTTCAAAAGTGTATTGCAGGCGAACGAGGCGACATATTGAAGCAAACTTAACGTAGATCTCCTCATAAATACATTAATAATCCAAAATAAACGAAACATTCGGAATCCGTGACTATAAATTTTATCCGTTCAAAAACGGTAAGGCTAACGATCACGTTTTTTCGCAAAAAATTGATAACTTTTTTTGTTGAAATTCCGGCATAAAATGATTAAAGGTATTGTATATAACACGTTGAGCAAGAAACCACCGGTAGGATGCATAAGGAAAGTGGTGGTTACTGGAAGTTTCGTGTTTTGAGATTCGTCCACATTGTGTTTCAAAAGTGTATTGCAGGCGAACGAGGCGACATATTAAAGCAAACTTAACGTAGATCTCCTCATAAATACATTAATAATCCAAAATAAACGAAACATTCGGAATCCGTGACTATAAATTTTATCCGTTCAAAAACGGTAAGGCTAACCATCACGTTTTTTCGCAAAAAATTGATAACTTTTTTTTGTTGAAATTCCGGCTTAAAATGATTAAAGGTATTGTATATAACACGTTAAGCAAGAAACCACCGATAGGATGCATAAGGAAAGTGGCGGTTACTGGAAGTTTCGTGTTTTGAGATTCGTCCACATTGTGTTTCAAAAGTGTATTGCAGGCAAACGAGGTGACATATTGAAGCAAACTTAACGTAGATCTCCTCATAAATACATTAATAGTCCAAAATAAACGAAACATTCGAAATCCGTGACTATAAATTTTATCCGTTCAAAAACGGTAAGGCTAACGATCACGTTTTTTCGCAAAAAATTGATAACTTTTTTTTGTTGAAATTCCGGCTTAAAATGATTAACGGTATTGTATATAACACGTTAAGCAAGAAACCACCGATAGGATGCATAAGGAAAGTGGCGGTTACTGGAAGTTTCGTGTTTTGAGATTCGTCCACATTGTGTTTCAAAAGTGTATTGCAGGCGAACGAGGCGACATATTGAAGCAAACTTAACGTAGATCTCCTCATAAATACATTAATAATCCAAAATAAACGAAACATTCGGAATCCGTGACTATAAATTTTATCCGTTCAAAAACGGTAAGGCTAACCATCACGTTTTTTCGCAAAAAATTGATAACTTTTTTTTGTTGAAATTCCGGCTTAAAATGATTAAAGGTATTGTATATAACACGTTAAGCAAGAAACCACCAGTAGGATGCAAAAGGAAAGTGGTGGTTACTGGAAGTTTCGTGTTTTGAGATTCGTCCACATTGTGTTTCAAAAGTGTATTGCAGGCGAACGAGGCGATATATTGAAGCAAACTTAACGTAGCTCTCCTCATAAATACATTAATAATCCAAAATAAACGAACATTCGGAATCCGTGACTATAAATTTTATCCGTTCAAAAACGGTAAGGCTAACCATCACGTTTTTTCGCAAAAAATTGATAACTTTTTTTTGTTGAAATTCCGGCTTAAAATGATTAAAGGTATTGTATATAACACGTTGAGCAAGAAACCACCGGTAGGATGCATAAGGAAAGTGGTGGTTACTGGAAGTTTCGTGTTTTGAGATTCGTCCACATTGTGTTTCAAAAGTGTATTGCAGGCGAACGAGGCGACATATTGAAGCAAACTTAACGTAGATCTCCTCATAAATACATTAATAATCCAAAATAAACGAAACATTCGGAATCCGTGACTATAAATTTTATCCGTTCAAAAACGGTAAGGCTAACCATCACGTTTTTTCGCAAAAAATTGATAACTTTTTTTTGTTGAAATTCCGGCTTAAAATGATTAAAGGTATTGTATATAACACGTTGAGCAAGAAACCACCGATAGGATGCATAAGGAAAGTGGCGGTTACTGGAAGTTTCGAGTTTTGAGATTCGTCCACATTGTGTTTCAAAAGTGTATTGCAGGCGAACGAGGCGACATATTGAAGAAAACCTAACGTAGATCTCCTCATAAATACATTAATAATCCAAAATAAACGAAACATTCGGAATCCGTGACTATAAATTTTATCCGTTCAAAAACGGTAAGGCTAACCATCACGTTTTTTCGCAAAAAATTGATAACTTTTTTTTGTTGAAATTCCGGCTTAAAATGATTATAGGTATTGTATATAACACGTTGAGCAAGAAACCACCGATAGGATGCATAAGGAAAGTGGCGGTTACTGGAAGTTCCGTGTTTTGAGATTCGTCCACATTGTGTTTCAAACGTGTATTGCAGGCGAACGGGGTGACATATTGAAGCAAACTTAACGTAGATCTCCTCATAAATACATTAATAATCCAAAATAAACGAAACATTCGGAATCCGTGACTATAAATTTTATCCGTTCAAAAACGGTAAGGCTAACCATCACGTTTTTTCGCAAAAAATTGATAACTTTTTTTTGTTGAAATTCCGGCTTAAAATGATTAAAGGTATTGTATATAACACGTTAAGCAAGAAACCACCGGTAGGATGCATAAGGAAAGTGGCGGTTACTGGAAGTTTCGAGTTTTGAGATTCGTCCACATTGTGTTTCAAAAGTGTATTGCAGGCGAACGGGGTGACATATTGAAGCAAACCTAACGTAGATCTCCTCATAAATACATTAATAATCCAAAATAAACGAAACATTCGGAATCCGTGACTATAAATTTTATCCGTTCAAAAACGGTAAGGCTAACCATCACGTTTTTTCGCAAAAAATTGATAACTTTTTTTTGTTGAAATTCCGGCTTAAAATGATTAAAGGTATTGTATATAACACGTTAAGCAAGAAACCACCGGTAGGATGCATAAGGAAAGTGGCGGTTACTGGAAGTTTCGAGTTTTGAGATTCGTCCACATTGTGTTTCAAAAGTGTATTGCAGGCGAACGGGGTGACATATTGAAGCAAACTTAACGTAGATCTCCTCATAAATACATTAATAATCCAAAATAAACGAAACATTCGGAATCCGTGACTATAAATTTTATCCGTTCAAAAACGGTAAGGCTAACCATCACGTTTTTTCGCAAAAAATTGATAACTTTTTTTTGTTGAAATTCCGGCTTAAAATGATTAAAGGTATTGTATATAACACGTTAAGCAAGAAACCACCGGTAGGATGCATAAGGAAAGTGGCGGTTACTGGAAGTTTCGATATTTGAGATTCGTCCACATTGTGTTTCAAAAGTGTATTGCAGGCGAACGGGGTGACATATTGAAGCAAACTTAACGTAGATCTCCTCATAAATACATTAATAATCCAAAATAAACGAAACATTCGGAATCCGTGACTTTTAATTTTATCCGTTCAAAAACGGTAAGGCTAACCATCACGTTTTTTCGCAAAAAATTGATAATTTTTTTTTGTTGAAATTCCGGCTTAAAATGATTAAAGGTATTGTATATAACACGTTAAGCAAGAAACCACCGGTAGGATGCATAAGGAAAGTGGCGGTTACTGGAAGTTTCGAGTTTTGAGATTCGTCCACATTGTGTTTCAAAAGTGTATTGCAGGCGAACGGGGTGACATATTGAAGCAAACTTAACGTAGATCTCCTCATAAATACATTAATAATCCAAAATAAACGAAACATTCGGAATCCGTGACTATAAATTTTATCCGTTCAAAAACGGTAAGGCTAACCATCACGTTTTTTCGCAAAAAATTGATAACTTTTTTTTGTTGAAATTCCGGCTTAAAATGATTAAAGGTATTGTATATAACACGTTGAGCAAGAAACCACCGGTAGGATGCATACAGAAAGTGGTGGTTACTGGAAGTTTCGTGTTTTGAGATTCGTCCACATTGTGTTTCAAAAGTGTATTGCAGGCGAACGAGGCGACATATTGAAGCAAACTTAACGTAGATCTCCTCATAAATACATTAATAATCCAAAATAAACGAAACATTCGGAATCCGTGACTATAAATTTTATCCGTTCAAAAACGGTAAGGCTAACCATCACGTTTTTTCGCAAAAAATTGATAACTTTTTATTGTTGAAATTCCGGCTTAAAATGATTAAAGGTATTGTATATAACACGTTAAGCAAGAAACCACCGGTAGGATGCATAAGGAAAGTGGCGGTTACTGGAAGTTTCGAGTTTTGAGATTCGTCCACATTGTGTTTCAAAAGTGTATTGCAGGCGAACGGGGTGACATATTGAAGCAAACTTAACGTAGATCTCCTCATAAATACATTAATAATCCAAAATAAACGAAACATTTGGAATCCGTGACTATAAATTTTATCCGTTCAAAAACGGTAAGGCTAACGATCACGTTTTTTCGCAAAAAATTGATAACTTTTTTTTGTTGAAATTCCGGCTTAAAATGATTAAAGGTATTGTATATAACACGTTGAGCAAGAAACCACCGGTAGGATGCATACAGAAAGTGGTGGTTACTGGAAGTTTCGTGTTTTGAGATTCGTCCACATTGTGTTTCAAAAGTGTATTGCAGGCGAACGAGGCGACATATTGAAGCAAACTTAACGTAGATCTCCTCATAAATACATTAATAATCCAAAATAAACGAAACATTCGGAATCCGTGACTATAAATTTTATCCGTTCAAAAACGGTAAGGCTAACCATCACGTTTTTTCGCAAAAAATTGATAACTTTTTTTTGTTGAAATTCCGGCTTAAAATGATTAAAGGTATTGTATATAACACGTTGAGCAAGAAACCACCGGTAGGATGCATAAGGAAAGTGGTGGTTACTGGAAGTTTCGTGTTTTGAGATTCGTCCACATTGTGTTTCAAAAGTGTATTGCAGGCGAACGAGGCGACATATTGAAGCAAACTTAACGTAGATCTCCTCATAAATACATTAATAATCCAAAATAAACGAAACATTCGGAATCCGTGACTATAAATTTTATCCGTTCAAAAACGGTAAGGCTAACCATCACGTTTTTTCGCAAAAAATTGATAACTTTTTTTTGTTGAAATTCCGGCTTAAAATGATTAAAGGTATTGTATATAACACGTTGAGCAAGAAACCACCGGTAGGATGCATAAGGAAAGTGGTGGTTACTGGAAGTTTCGTGTTTTGAGATTCGTCCACATTGTGTTTCAAAAGTGTATTGCAGGCGAACGAGGCGACATATTGAAGCAAACTTAACGTAGATCTCCTCATAAATACATTAATAATCCAAAATAAACGAAACATTCGGAATCCGTGACTATAAATTTTATCCGTTCAAAAACGGTAAGGCTAACCATCACGTTTTTTCGCAAAAAATTGATAACTTTTTTTTGTTGAAATTCCGGCTTAAAATGATTAAAGGTATTGTATATAACACGTTGAGCAAGAAACCACCGGTAGGATGCATAAGGAAAGTGGTGGTTACTGGAAGTTTCGTGTTTTGAGATTCGTCCACATTGTGTTTCAAAAGTGTATTGCAGGCGAACGAGGCGACATATTGAAGCAAACTTAACGTAGATCTCCTCATAAATACATTAATAATCTAAAATAAACGAAACATTCGGAATCCGTGACTATAAATTTTATCCGTTCAAAAACGGTAAGGCTAACCATCACGTTTTTTCGCAAAAAATTGATAACTTTTTATTGTTGAAATTCCGGCTTAAAATGATTAAAGGTATTGTATATAACACGTTAAGCAAGAAACCACCGGTAGGATGCATAAGGAAAGTGGCGGTTACTGGAAGTTTCGAGTTTTGAGATTCGTCCACATTGTGTTTCAAAAGTGTATTGCAGGCGAACGGGGTGACATATTGAAGCAAACTTAACGTAGATCTCCTCATAAATACATTAATAATCCAAAATAAACGAAACATTTGGAATCCGTGACTATAAATTTTATCCGTTCAAAAACGGTAAGGCTAACGATCACGTTTTTTCGCAAAAAATTGATAACTTTTTTTTGTTGAAATTCCGGCTTAAAATGATTAAAGGTATTGTATATAACACGTTGAGCAAGAAACCACCGGTAGGATGCATACAGAAAGTGGTGGTTACTGGAAGTTTCGTGTTTTGAGATTCGTCCACATTGTGTTTCAAAAGTGTATTGCAGGCGAACGAGGCGACATATTGAAGCAAACTTAACGTAGATCTCCTCATAAATACATTAATAATCCAAAATAAACGAAACATTCGGAATCCGTGACTATAAATTTTATCCGTTCAAAAACGGTAAGGCTAACCATCACGTTTTTTCGCAAAAAATTGATAACTTTTTTTTGTTGAAATTCCGGCTTAAAATGATTAAAGGTATTGTATATAACACGTTGAGCAAGAAACCACCGGTAGGATGCATAAGGAAAGTGGTGGTTACTGGAAGTTTCGTGTTTTGAGATTCGTCCACATTGTGTTTCAAAAGTGTATTGCAGGCGAACGAGGCGACATATTGAAGCAAACTTAACGTAGATCTCCTCATAAATACATTAATAATCCAAAATAAACGAAACATTCGGAATCCGTGACTATAAATTTTATCCGTTCAAAAACGGTAAGGCTAACCATCACGTTTTTTCGCAAAAAATTGATAACTTTTTATTGTTGAAATTCCGGCTTAAAATGATTAAAGGTATTGTATATAACACGTTAAGCAAGAAACCACCGGTAGGATGCATAAGGAAAGTGGCGGTTACTGGAAGTTTCGAGTTTTGAGATTCGTCCACATTGTGTTTCAAAAGTGTATTGCAGGCGAACGGGGTGACATATTGAAGCAAACTTAACGTAGATCTCCTCATAAATACATTAATAATCCAAAATAAACGAAACATTTGGAATCCGTGACTATAAATTTTATCCGTTCAAAAACGGTAAGGCTAACGATCACGTTTTTTCGCAAAAAATTGATAACTTTTTTTTGTTGAAATTCCGGCTTAAAATGATTAAAGGTATTGTATATAACACGTTGAGCAAGAAACCACCGGTAGGATGCATACAGAAAGTGGTGGTTACTGGAAGTTTCGTGTTTTGAGATTCGTCCACATTGTGTTTCAAAAGTGTATTGCAGGCGAACGAGGCGACATATTGAAGCAAACTTAACGTAGATCTCCTCATAAATACATTAATAATCCAAAATAAACGAAACATTCGGAATCCGTGACTATAAATTTTATCCGTTCAAAAACGGTAAGGCTAACCATCACGTTTTTTCGCAAAAAATTGATAACTTTTTTTTGTTGAAATTCCGGCTTAAAATGATTAAAGGTATTGTATATAACACGTTGAGCAAGAAACCACCGGTAGGATGCATAAGGAAAGTGGTGGTTACTGGAAGTTTCGTGTTTTGAGATTCGTCCACATTGTGTTTCAAAAGTGTATTGCAGGCGAACGAGGCGACATATTGAAGCAAACTTAACGTAGATCTCCTCATAAATACATTAATAATCTAAAATAAACGAAACATTCGGAATCCGTGACTATAAATTTTATCCGTTCAAAAACGGTAAGGCTAACCATCACGTTTTTTCGCAAAAAATTGATAACTTTTTATTGTTGAAATTCCGGCTTAAAATGATTAAAGGTATTGTATATAACACGTTAAGCAAGAAACCACCGGTAGGATGCATAAGGAAAGTGGCGGTTACTGGAAGTTTCGAGTTTTGAGATTCGTCCACATTGTGTTTCAAAAGTGTATTGCAGGCGAACGGGGTGACATATTGAAGCAAACTTAACGTAGATCTCCTCATAAATACATTAATAATCCAAAATAAACGAAACATTTGGAATCCGTGACTATAAATTTTATCCGTTCAAAAACGGTAAGGCTAACGATCACGTTTTTTCGCAAAAAATTGATAACTTTTTTTTGTTGAAATTCCGGCTTAAAATGATTAAAGGTATTGTATATAACACGTTGAGCAAGAAACCACCGGTAGGATGCATACAGAAAGTGGTGGTTACTGGAAGTTTCGTGTTTTGAGATTCGTCCACATTGTGTTTCAAAAGTGTATTGCAGGCGAACGAGGCGACATATTGAAGCAAACTTAACGTAGATCTCCTCATAAATACATTAATAATCCAAAATAAACGAAACATTCGGAATCCGTGACTATAAATTTTATCCGTTCAAAAACGGTAAGGCTAACCATCACGTTTTTTCGCAAAAAATTGATAACTTTTTTTTGTTGAAATTCCGGCTTAAAATGATTAAAGGTATTGTATATAACACGTTGAGCAAGAAACCACCGGTAGGATGCATAAGGAAAGTGGTGGTTACTGGAAGTTTCGTGTTTTGAGATTCGTCCACATTGTGTTTCAAAAGTGTATTGCAGGCGAACGAGGCGACATATTGAAGCAAACTTAACGTAGATCTCCTCATAAATACATTAATAATCTAAAATAAACGAAACATTCGGAATCCGTGACTATAAATTTTATCCGTTCAAAAACGGTAAGGCTAACCATCACGTTTTTTCGCAAAAAATTGATAACTTTTTTTTGTTGAAATTCCGGCTTAAAATGATTAAAGGTATTGTATATAACACGTTAAGCAAGAAACCACCGGTAGGATGCATAAGGAAAGTGGCGGTTACTGGAAGTTTCGAGTTTTGAGATTCGTCCACATTGTGTTTCAAAAGTGTATTGCAGGCGAACGGGATGACATATTGAAGCAAACTTAACGTAGATCTCCTCATAAATACATTAATAATCCAAAATAAACGAAACATTCGGAATCCGTGACTATAAATTTTATCCGTTCAAAAACGGTAAGGCTAACCATCACGTTTTTCCGCAAAAAATTGATAACTTTTTTTTGTTGAAATTCCGGCTTAAAATGATTATAGGTATTGTATATAACACGTTAAGCAAGAAACCACCGGTAGGATGCATAAGGAAAGTGGCGGTTACTGGAAGTTTCGAGTTTTGAGATTCGTCCTCATTGTGTTTCAAAAGTGTATTGCAGGCGAACGGGGTGACATATTGAAGCAAACTTAACGTAGATCTCCTCATAAATACATTAATAATCCAAAATAAACGAAACATTCGGAATCCGTGACTATAAATTTTATCCGTTCAAAAACGGTAAGGCTAACCATCACGTTTTTTCGCAAAAAATTGATAACTTTTTTTTGTTGAAATTCCGGCTTAAAATGATTATAGGTATTGTATATAACACGTTAAGCAAGAAACCACCGGTAGGATGCATAAGGAAAGTGGCGGTTACTGGAAGTTTCGAGTTTTGAGATTCGTCCTCATTGTGTTTCAAAAGTGTATTGCAGGCGAACGAGGTGACATATTGAAGCAAACTTAACGTAGATCTCCTCATAAATACATTAATAATCCAAAATAAACGAAACATTCGGAATCCGTGACTATAAATTTTATCCGTTCAAAAACGGTAAGGCTAACCATCACGTTTTTTCGCAAAAAATTGATAACTTTTTTTGTTGAAATTCCGGCTTAAAATGATTATAGGTATTGTATATAACACGTTGAGCAAGAAACCACCGGTAGGATGCATACAGAAAGTGGTGGTTACTGGAAGTTTCGTGTTTTGAGATTCGTCCACATTGTGTTTCAAAAGTGTATTGCAGGCGAACGGGATGACATATTGAAGCAAACTTAACGTAGATCTCCTCATAAATACATTAATAATCCAAAATAAACGAAACATTCGGAATCCGTGACTATAAATTTTATCCGTTCAAAAACGGTAAGGCTCATCACGTTTTTTCGCAAAAAATTGATAACTTTTTTTTGTTGAAATTCCGGCTTAAAATGATTAAAGGTATTGTATATAACACGTTAAGCAAGAAACCACCGGTAGGATGCATAAGGAAAGTGGCGGTTACTGGAAGTTTCGAGTTTTGAGATTCGTCCACATTGTGTTTCAAAAGTGTATTGCAGGCGAACGGGGTGACATATTGAAGCAAACTCAACGTAGATCTCCTCATAAATACATTAATAATCCAAAATAAACGAAACATTCGGAATCCGTGACTATAAATTTTATCCGTTCAAAAACGGTAAGGCTAACCATCACGTTTTTTCGCAAAAAATTGATAACTTTTTATTGTTGAAACTCCGGCTTAAAATGATTAAAGGTATTGTATATAACACGTTAAGCAAGAAACCACCGGTAGGATGCATAAGGAAAGTGGCGGTTACTGGAATTTCGAGTTTTGAGATTCGTCCTCATTGTGTTTCAAAAGTGTATTGCAGGCGAACGGGGTGACATATTGAAGCAAACTTAACGTAGATCTCCTCATAAATACATTAATAATCCAAAATAAACGAAACATTCGGAATCCGTGACTATAAATTTTATCCGTTCAAAAACGGTAAGGCTAACCATCACGTTTTTTCGCAAAAAATTGATAACTATTTTTTGTTGAAATTCCGGCTTAAAATGATTAAAGGTATTGTATATAACACGTTAAGCAAGAAACCACCGGTAGGATGCATAAGGAAAGTGGCGGTTACTGGAAGTTTCGAGTTTTGAGATTCGTCCTCATTGTGTTTCAAAAGTGTATTGCAGGCGAACGGGGTGACATATTGAAGCAAACTTAACGTAGATCTCCTCATAAATACATTAATAATCCAAAATAAACGAAACATTCGGAATCCGTGACTATAAATTTTATCCGTTCAAAAACGGTAAGGCTAACCATCACGTTTTTTCGCAAAAAATTGATAACTTTTTTTTGTTGAAATTCCGGCTTAAAATGATTATAGGTATTGTATATAACACGTTAAGCAAGAAACCACCGGTAGGATGCATAAGGAAAGTGGCGGTTACTGGAAGTTTCGAGTTTTCAGATTCGTCCTCATTGTGTTTCAAAAGTGTATTGCAGGCGAACGGGGTGACATATTGAAGCAAACTTAACGTAGATCTCCTCATAAATACATTAATAATCCAAAATAAACGAAACATTCGGAATCCGTGACTATAAATTTTATCCGTTCAAAAACGGTAAGGCTAACCATCACGTTTTTTCGCAAAAAATTGATAACTTTTTTTTGTTGAAATTCCGGCTTAAAATGATTATAGGTATTGTATATAACACGTTGAGCAAGAAACCACCGGTAGGATGCATACAGAAAGTGGTGGTTACTGGAAGTTTCGTGTTTTGAGATTCGTCCACATTGTGTTTCAAAAGTGTATTGCAGGCGAACGGGGTGACATATTGAAGCAAACTTAACGTAGATCTCCTCATAAATACATTAATAATCCAAAATAAACGAAACATTCGGAATCCGTGACTATAAATTTTATCCGTTCAAAAACGGTAAGGCTAACGACTTTTTCGCAAAAAATTGATAACTTTTTTTTGTTGAAATTCCGGCTTAAAATGATTAAAGGTATTGTATATAACACGTTAAGCAAGAAACCACCGGTAGGATGCATAAGGAAAGTGGCGGTTACTGGAAGTTTCGAGTTTTGAGATTCGTCCACATTGTGTTTCAAAAGTGTATTGCAGGCGAACGGGGTGACATATTGAAGCAAACTTAACGTAGATCTCCTCATAAATACATTAATAATCCAAAATAAACGAAACATTCGGAATCCGTGACTATAAATTTTATCCGTTCAAAAACGGTAAGGCTAACCATCACGTTTTTTCGCAAAAAATTGATAACTTTTTATTGTTGAAATTCCGGCTTAAAATGATTAAAGGTATTGTATATAACACGTTAAGCAAGAAACCACCGGTAGGATGCATAAGGAAAGTGGCGGTTACTGGAAGTTTCGAGTTTTGAGATTCGTCCACATTGTGTTTCAAAAGTGTATTGCAGGCGAACGGGGTGACATATTGAAGCAAACTTAACGTAGATCTCCTCATAAATACATTAATAATCCAAAATAAACGAAACATTCGGAATCCGTGACTATAAATTTTATCCGTTCAAAAACGGTAAGGCTAACCATCACGTTTTTTCGCAAAAAATTGATAACTTTTTTTTGTTCAAATTCCGGCTTAAAATGATTAAAGGTATTGTATATAACACGTTAAGCAAGAAACCACCGGTAGGATGCATAAGGAAAGTGGCGGTTACTGGAAGTTTCGAGTTTTCAGATTCGTCCACATTGTGTTTCAAAAGTGTATTGCAGGCGAACGGGGTGACATATTGAAGCAAACTTAACGTAGATCTCCTCATAAATACATTAATAATCCAAAATAAACGAAACATTCGGAATCCGTGACTATAAATTTTATCCGTTCAAAAACGGTAAGGCTAACCATCACGTTTTTTCGCAAAAAATTGATAACTTTTTTTTGTTCAAATTCCGGCTTAAAATGATTAAAGGTATTGTATATAACACGTTAAGCAAGAAACCACCGGTAGGATGCATAAGGAAAGTGGCGGTTACTGGAAGTTTCGAGTTTTGAGATTCGTCCACATTGTGTTTCAAAAGTGTATTGCAGGCGAACGGGGTGACATATTGAAGCAAACTTAACGTAGATCTCCTCATAAATACATTAATAATCCAAAATAAACGAAACATTCGGAATCCGTGACTATAAATTTTATCCGTTCAAAAACGGTAAGGCTAACCATCACGTTTTTTCGCAAAAAATTGATAACTTTTTATTGTTGAAATTCCGGCTTAAAATGATTAAAGGTATTGTATATAACACGTTAAGCAAGAAACCACCGGTAGGATGCATAAGGAAAGTGGCGGTTACTGGAAGTTTCGAGTTTTGAGATTCGTCCACATTGTGTTTCAAAAGTGTATTGCAGGCGAACGGGGTGACATATTGAAGCAAACTTAACGTAGATCTCCTCATAAATACATTAATAATCCAAAATAAACGAAACATTCGGAATCCGTGACTATAAATTTTATCCGTTCAAAAACGGTAAGGCTAACCATCACGTTTTTTCGCAAAAAATTGATAACTTTTTTTTGTTGAAATTCCGGCTTAAAATGATTAAAGGTATTGTATATAACACGTTAAGCAAGAAACCACCGGTAGGATGCATACAGAAAGTGGCGGTTACTGGAAGTTTCGAGTTTTGAGATTCGTCCACATTGTGTTTCAAAAGTGTATTGCAGGCGAACGGGGTGACATATTGAAGCAAACTCAACGTAGATCTCCTCATAAATACATTAATAATCCAAAATAAACGAAACATTCGGAATCCGTGACTATAAATTTTATCCGTTCAAAAACGGTAAGGCGAAATGTAATCCATCACGTTTTTTCGCAAAAAATTGATAACTTTTTATTGTTGAAACTCCGGCTTAAAATGATTAAAGGTATTGTATATAACACGTTAAGCAAGAAACCACCGGTAGGATGCATAAGGAAAGTGGCGGTTACTGGAAGTTTCGAGTTTTGAGATTTGTCCTCATTGTGTTTCAAAAGTGTATTGCAGGTGAACGGGGTGACATATTGAAGCAAACTTAACGTAGATCTCCTCATAAATACATTAATAATCCAAAATAAACGAAACATTCGGAATCCGTGACTATAAATTTTATCCGTTCAAAAACGGTAAGGCTAACCATCACGTTTTTTCGCAAAAAATTGATAACTTTTTTTTGTTGAAATTCCGGCTTAAAATGATTAAAGGTATTGTATATAACACGTTAAGCAAGAAACCACCGGTAGGATGCATACAGAAAGTGGTGGTTACTGGAAGTTTCGTGTTTTGAGATTCGTCCACATTGTGTTTCAAAAGTGTATTGCAGGCGAACGAGGCGACATATTGAAGCAAACTTAACGTAGATCTCCTCATAAATACATTAATAATCCAAAATAAACGAAACATTCGGAATCCGTGACTATAAATTTTATCCGTTCAAAAACGGTAAGGCTAACCATCACGTTTTTTCGCAAAAAATTGATAACTTTTTTTTGTTCAAATTCCGGCTTAAAATGATTAAAGGTATTGTATATAACACGTTAAGCAAGAAACCACCGGTAGGATGCATAAGGAAAGTGGCGGTTACTGGAAGTTTCGAGTTTTCAGATTCGTCCACATTGTGTTTCAAAAGTGTATTGCAGGCGAACGGGGTGACATATTGAAGCAAACTTAACGTAGATCTCCTCATAAATACATTAATAATCCAAAATAAACGAAACATTCGGAATCCGTGACTATAAATTTTATCCGTTCAAAAACGGTAAGGCTAACCATCACGTTTTTTCGCAAAAAATTGATAACTTTTTTTTGTTCAAATTCCGGCTTAAAATGATTAAAGGTATTGTATATAACACGTTAAGCAAGAAACCACCGGTAGGATGCATAAGGAAAGTGGCGGTTACTGGAAGTTTCGAGTTTTGAGATTCGTCCACATTGTGTTTCAAAAGTGTATTGCAGGCGAACGGGGTGACATATTGAAGCAAACTTAACGTAGATCTCCTCATAAATACATTAATAATCCAAAATAAACGAAACATTCGGAATCCGTGACTATAAATTTTATCCGTTCAAAAACGGTAAGGCTAACCATCACGTTTTTTCGCAAAAAATTGATAACTTTTTATTGTTGAAATTCCGGCTTAAAATGATTAAAGGTATTGTATATAACACGTTAAGCAAGAAACCACCGGTAGGATGCATAAGGAAAGTGGCGGTTACTGGAAGTTTCGAGTTTTGAGATTCGTCCACATTGTGTTTCAAAAGTGTATTGCAGGCGAACGGGGTGACATATTGAAGCAAACTTAACGTAGATCTCCTCATAAATACATTAATAATCCAAAATAAACGAAACATTCGGAATCCGTGACTATAAATTTTATCCGTTCAAAAACGGTAAGGCTAACCATCACGTTTTTTCGCAAAAAATTGATAACTTTTTTTTGTTCAAATTCCGGCTTAAAATGATTAAAGGTATTGTATATAACACGTTAAGCAAGAAACCACCGGTAGGATGCATAAGGAAAGTGGCGGTTACTGGAAGTTTCGAGTTTTCAGATTCGTCCACATTGTGTTTCAAAAGTGTATTGCAGGCGAACGGGGTGACATATTGAAGCAAACTTAACGTAGATCTCCTCATAAATACATTAATAATCCAAAATAAACGAAACATTCGGAATCCGTGACTATAAATTTTATCCGTTCAAAAACGGTAAGGCTAACCATCACGTTTTTTCGCAAAAAATTGATAACTTTTTTTTGTTGAAATTCCGGCTTAAAATGATTAAAGGTATTGTATATAACACGTTGAGCAAGAAACCACCGGTAGGATGCATACAGAAAGTGGTGGTTACTGGAAGTTTCGTGTTTTGAGATTCGTCCACATTGTGTTTCAAAAGTGTATTGCAGGCGAACGAGGCGACATATTGAAGCAAACTTAACGTAGATCTCCTCATAAATACATTAATAATCCAAAATAAACGAAACATTCGGAATCCGTGACTATAAATTTTATCCGTTCAAAAACGGTAAGGCTAACCATCACGTTTTTTCGCAAAAAATTGATAACTTTTTTTTGTTGAAATTCCGGCTTAAAATGATTAAAGGTATTGTATATAACACGTTGAGCAAGAAACCACCGGTAGGATGCATACAGAAAGTGGTGGTTACTGGAAGTTTCGTGTTTTGAGATTCGTCCACATTGTGTTTCAAAAGTGTATTGCAGGCGAACGAGGCGACATATTGAAGCAAACTTAACGTAGATCTCCTCATAAATACATTAATAATCCAAAATAAACGAAACATTCGGAATCCGTGACTATAAATTTTATCCGTTCAAAAACGGTAAGGCTAACCATCACGTTTTTTCGCAAAAAATTGATAACTTTTTTTTGTTGAAATTCCGGCTTAAAATGATTATAGGTATTGTATATAACACGTTGAGCAAGAAACCACCGGTAGGATGCATAAGGAAAGTGGTGGTTACTGGAAGTTTCGTATTTTGAGATTCGTTCACATTGTGTTTCAAAAGTGTATTGCAGGCGAACGGGGCGACATATTGAAGCAAACTTAACGTAGATCTCCTCATAAATACATTAATAATCCAAAATAAACGAAACATTCGGAATCCGTGACTATAAATTTTATCCGTTCAAAAACGGTAAGGCCATCACGTTTTTTCGCAAAAAATTGATAACTTTTTTTTGTTGAAATTCCGGCTTAAAATGATTATAGGTATTGTATATAACACGTTGAGCAAGAAACCACCGGTAGGATGCATAAGGAAAGTGGCGGTTACTGGAAGTTTCGAGTTTTGAGATTCGTCCACATTGTGTTTCAAAAGTGTATTGCAGGCGAACGGGGTGACATATTGAAGCAAACTTAACGTAGATCTCCTCATAAATACATTAATAATCCAAAATAAACGAAACATTCGGAATCCGTGACTATAAATTTTATCCGTTCAAAAACGGTAAGGCCATCACGTTTTTTCGCAAAAAATTGATAACTTTTTTTTGTTGAAATTCCGGCTTAAAATGATTATAGGTATTGTATATAACACGTTAAGCAAGAAACCACCGGTAGGATGCATAAGGAAAGTGGCGGTTACTGGAAGTTTCGAGTTTTGAGATTCGTCCACATTGTGTTTCAAAAGATGTATTGCAGGCGAACGGGGTGACATATTGAAGCAAACTTAACGTAGATCTCCTCATAAATACATTAATAATCCAAAATAAACGAAACATTCGGAATCCGTGACTATAAATTTTATCCGTTCAAAAACGGTAAGGCTTAACCATCACGTTGCAGGCGAACGAGGCGACATATTGAAGCAAACTTAACGTAGATCTCCTCATAAATACATTAATAATCCAAAATAAACGAAACATTCGGAATCCGTGACTATAAATTTTATCCGTTCAAAAACGGTAAGGCTAACCATCACGTTTTTTCGCAAAAAATTGATAACTTTTTTTTGTTGAAATTCCGGCTTAAAATGATTATAGGTATTGTATATAACACGTTGAGCAAGAAACCACCGGTAGGATGCATAAGGAAAGTGGTGGTTACTGGAAGTTTCGTATTTTGAGATTCGTTCACATTGTGTTTCAAAAGTGTATTGCAGGCGAACGAGGCGACATATTGAAGCAAACTTAACGTAGATCTCCTCATAAATACATTAATAATCCAAAATAAACGAAACATTCGGAATCCGTGACTATAAATTTTATCCGTTCAAAAACGGTAAGGCCATCACGTTTTTTCGCAAAAAATTGATAACTTTTTTTTGTTGAAATTCCGGCTTAAAATGATTATAGGTATTGTATATAACACGTTAAGCAAGAAACCACCGGTAGGATGCATAAGGAAAGTGGCGGTTACTGGAAGTTTCGAGTTTTGAGATTCGTCCACATTGTGTTTCAAAAGTGTATTGCAGGCGAACGGGGTGACATATTGAAGCAAACTTAACGTAGATCTCCTCATAAATACATTAATAATCCAAAATAAACGAAACATTCGGAATCCGTGACTATAAATTTTATCCGTTCAAAAACGGTAAGGCTTAACCATCACGTTTTTTCGCAAAAAATTGATAACTTTTTTTTGTTGAAATTCCGGCTTAAAATGATTATAGGTATTGTATATAACACGTTGAGCAAGAAACCACCGGTAGGATGCATAAGGAAAGTGGTGGTTACTGGAAGTTTCGTGTTTTGAGATTCGTCCACATTGTGTTTCAAAAGTGTATTGCAGGCGAACGAGGCGACATATTGAAGCAAACTTAACGTAGATCTCCTCATAAATACATTAATAATCCAAAATAAACGAAACATTCGGAATCCATGACTATAAATTTTATCCGTTCAAAAACGGTAAGGCTAGCCATCACGTTTTTTCGCAAAAAATTGATAACTTTTTTTTGTTGAAATTCCGGCTTAAAATGATTAAAGGTATTGTATATAACACGTTGAGCAAGAAACCACCGGTAGGATGCATAAGGAAAGTGGTGGTTACTGGAAGTTTCGTGTTTTGAGATTCGTCCACATTGTGTTTCAAAAGTGCAGGCGAACGAGGCGACATATTGAAGCAAACCTAACGTAGATCTCCTCATAAATACATTAATAATCCAAAATAAACGAAACATTCGGAATCCGTGACTATAAATTTTATCCGTTCAAAAACGGTAAGGCTAGCCATCACGTTTTTTCGCAAAAAATTGATAACTTTTTTTTGTTGAAATTCCGGCTTAAAATGATTATAGGTATTGTATATAACACGTTGAGCAAGAAACCACCGGTAGGATGCATAAGGAAAGTGGTGGTTACTGGAAGTTTCGTGTTTTGAGATTCGTCCACATTGTGTTTCAAAAGTGTATTGCAGGCGAACGAGGCGACATATTGAAGCAAACTTAACGTAGATCTCCTCATAAATACATTAATAATCCAAAATAAACGAAACATTCGGAATCCGTGACTATAAATTTTATCCGTTCAAAAACGGTAAGGCTAACCATCACGTTTTTTCGCAAAAAATTGATAACTTTTTTTTGTTGAAATTCCGGCTTAAAATGATTATAGGTATTGTATATAACACGTTGAGCAAGAAACCACCGGTAGGATGCATAAGGAAAGTGGTGGTTACTGGAAGTTTCGTGTTTTGAGATTCGTTCACATTGTGTTTCAAAAGTGTATTGCAGGCGAACGAGGCGACATATTGAAGCAAACTTAACGTAGATCTCCTCATAAATACATTAATAATCCAAAATAAACGAAACATTCGGAATCCGTGACTATAAATTTTATCCGTTCAAAAACGGTAAGGCCATCACGTTTTTTCGCAAAAAATTGATAACTTTTTTTTGTTGAAATTCCGGCTTAAAATGATTAAAGGTATTGTATATAACACGTTAAGCAAGAAACCACCGGTAGGATGCATAAGGAAAGTGGCGGTTACTGGAAGTTTCGAGTTTTGAGATTCGTCCACATTGTGTTTCAAAAGTGTATTGCAGGCGAACGGGGTGACATATTGAAGCAAACTTAACGTAGATCTCCTCATAAATACATTAATAATCCAAAATAAACGAAACATTCGGAATCCGTGACTATAAATTTTATCCGTTCAAAAACGGTAAGGCTTAACCATCACGTTGCAGGCGAACGAGGCGACATATTGAAGCAAACTTAACGTAGATCTCCTCATAAATACATTAATAATCCAAAATAAACGAAACATTCGGAATCCGTGACTATAAATTTTATCCGTTCAAAAACGGTAAGGCTAACCATCACGTTTTTTCGCAAAAAATTGATAACTTTTTTTTGTTGAAATTCCGGCTTAAAATGATTATAGGTATTGTATATAACACGTTGAGCAAGAAACCACCGGTAGGATGCATAAGGAAAGTGGCGGTTACTGGAAGTTTCGAGTTTTGAGATTCGTCCACATTGTGTTTCAAAAGTGTATTGCAGGCGAACGGGGTGACATATTGAAGCAAACTTAACGTAGATCTCCTCATAAATACATTAATAATCCAAAATAAACGAAACATTCGGAATCCGTGACTATAAATTGTATCCGTTCAAAAACGGTAAGGCTAACCATCACGTTTTTTCGCAAAAAATTGATAACCTTTTTTTTTGTTGAAATTCCGGCTTAAAATGATTAAAGGTATTGTATATAACACGTTGAGCAAGAAACCACCGGTAGGATGCATAAGGCAAGTGGTGGTTACTGGAAGTTT
Source organism: Nephrotoma flavescens (assembly GCA_932526605.1). Taxonomy (NCBI): domain Eukaryota; kingdom Metazoa; phylum Arthropoda; class Insecta; order Diptera; family Tipulidae; genus Nephrotoma; species Nephrotoma flavescens. The sequence goes on along the minus strand of OW052220.1, from coordinate 86,092,228 downwards.
CGTGTTTTGAGATTCGTCCACATTGTGTTTCAAAAGTGAATTGCAGGCGAACGAGGCGACATATTGAAGCAAACTTAACGTAGATCACCTCAAAAATACATTAATAATCTAAAATAAACGAAACATTCGGAATCCGTGACTATAAATTTTATCCGTTCAAAAACGGTAAGGCCATCACGTTTTTTCGCAAAAAATTGATAACTTTTTTTTGTTGAAATTCCGGCTTAAAATGATTAAAGGTATTGTATATAACACGTTAAGCAAGAAACCACCGGTAGGATGCATAAGAAAAGTGGCGGTTACTGGAAGTTTCGAGTTTTGAGATTCGTCCTCATTGTGTTTCAAAAGTGTATTGCAGGCGAACGGGGTGACATATTGAAGCAAACTTAACGTAGATCTCCTCATAAATACATTAATAATCCAAAATAAACGAAACATTCGGAATCCGTGACTATAAATTTTATCCGTTCAAAAACGGTAAGGCTAACCATCACGTTTTTTCGCAAAAAATTGATAAATTTTTTTTGTTGAAATTCCGGCTTAAAATGATTAAAGGTATTGTATATAACACGTTAAGCAAGAAACCACCGGTAGGATGCATAAGGAAAGTGGCGGTTACTGGAAGTTTCGAGTTTTGAGATTCGTCCACATTGTGTTTCAAAAGTGCATTGCAGGCGAACGGGGTGACCTATTGAAGCAAACTTAACGTAGATCTCCTCATAAATACATTAATAATCCAAAATAAACGAAACATTCGGAATCCGTGACTATAAATTTTATCCGTTCAAAAACGGTAAGGCTAACCATCACGTTTTTTCGCAAAAAATTGATAACTTTTTTTTGTTGAAATTCCGGCTTAAAATGATTAAAGGTATTGTATATAACACGTTAAGCAAGAAACCACCGGTAGGATGCATACAGAAAGTGGTGGTTACTGGAAGTTTCGTGTTTTGAGATTCGTCCACATTGTGTTTCAAAAGTGTATTGCAGGCGAACGAGGCGACATATTGAAGCAAACTTAACGTAGATCTCCTCATAAATACATTAATAATCCAAAATAAACGAAACATTCGGAATCCGTGACTATAAATTTTATCCGTTCAAAAACGGTAAGGCTAACCATCACGTTTTTTCGCAAAAAATTGATAACTTTTTTTTGTTGAAATTCCGGCTTAAAATGATTAAAGGTATTGTATATAACACGTTAAGCAAGAAACCACCGGTAGGATGCATAAGGAAAGTGGCGGTTACTGGAAGTTTCGAGTTTTGAGATTCGTCCACATTGTGTTTCAAAAGTGTATTGCAGGCGAACGGGGTGACATATTGAAGCAAACTTAACGTAGATCTCCTCATAAATACATTAATAATCCAAAATAAACGAAACATTCGGAATCCGTGACTATAAATTTTATCCGTTCGAAAACGGTAAGGCTAACCATCACGTTTTTTCGCAAAAAATTGATAACTTTTTTTTGTTGAAATTCCGGCTTAAAATGATTATAGGTATTGTATATAACACGTTGAGCAAGAAACCACCGGTAGGATGCATAAGGAAAGTGGTGGTTACTGGAAGTTTCGTATTTTGAGATTCGTTCACATTGTGTTTCAAAAGTGTATTGCAGGCGAACGAGGCGACATATTGAAGCAAACTTAACGTAGATCTCCTCATAAATACATTAATAATCCAAAATAAACGAAACATTTGGAATCCGTGACTATAAATTTTATCCGTTCAAAAACGGTAAGGCTAACCATCACGTTTTTTCGCAAAAAATTGATAACTTTTTATTGTTGAAATTCCGGCTTAAAATGATTAAAGGTATTGTATATAACACGTTAAGCAAGAAACCACCGGTAGGATGCATAAGGAAAGTGGCGGTTACTGGAAGTTTCGAGTTTTGAGATTCGTCCACATTGTGTTTCAAAAGTGTATTGCAGGCGAACGAGGCGACATATTGAAGCAAACTTAACGTAGATCTCCTCATAAATACATTAATAATCCAAAATAAACGAAACATTTGGAATCCGTGACTATAAATTTTATCCGTTCAAAAACGGTAAGGCTAACCATCACGTTTTTTCGCAAAAAATTGATAACTTTTTATTGTTGAAATTCCGGCTTAAAATGATTAAAGGTATTGTATATAACACGTTAAGCAAGAAACCACCGGTAGGATGCATAAGGAAAGTGGCGGTTACTGGAAGTTTCGAGTTTTGAGATTCGTCCACATTGTGTTTCAAAAGTGTATTGCAGGCGAACGGGGTGACATATTGAAGCAAACTTAACGTAGATCTCCTCATAAATACATTAATAATCCAAAATAAACGAAACATTCGGAATCCGTGACTATAAATTTTATCCGTTCAAAAACGGTAAGGCTAACCATCACGTTTTTTCGCAAAAAATTGATAACTTTTTTTTGTTGAAATTCCGGCAAAAAATGATTAAAGGTATTGTATATAACACGTTGAGCAAGAAACCACCGGTAGGATGCATAAGGAAAGTGGTGGTTACTGGAAGTTTCGTGTTTTGAGATTCGTCCACATTGTGTTTCAAAAGTGTATTGCAGGCGAACGAGGCGACATATTGAAGCAAACTTAACGTAGATCTCCTCATAAATACATTAATAATCCAAAATAAACGAAACATTCGGAATCCGTGACTATAAATTTTATCCGTTCAAAAACGGTAAGGCTTAACCATCACGTTTTTTCGCAAAAAATTGATAACTTTTTTTTGTTGAAATTCCGGCTTAAAATGATTATAGGTATTGTATATAACACGTTAAGCAAGAAACCACCGGTAGGATGCATAAGGAAAGTGGCGGTTACTGGAAGTTTCGAGTTTTGAGATTCGTCCTCATTGTGTTTCAAAAGTGTATTGCAGGCGCACGGGGTGACATATTGAAGCAAACTTAACGTAGATCTCCTCATAAATACATTAATAATCCAAAATAAACGAAACATCCGGAATCCGTGACTATAAATTTTATCCGTTCAAAAACGGTAAGGCTAACCATCACGTTTTTTCGCAAAAAATTGATAACTTTTTTTTGTTGAAATTCCGGCTTAAAATGATTAAAGGTATTGTATTTAACACGTTAAGCAAGAAACCACCGGTAGGATGCATAAGGAAAGTGGCGGTTACTGGAAGTTTAGAGTTTTGAGATTCGTCCTCATTGTGTTTCAAAAGTGTATTGCAGGCGAACGGGGTGACATATTGAAGCAAACTTAACGTAGATCTCCTCATAAATACATTAATAATCCAAAATAAACGAAACATTCGGAATCCGTGACTATAAATTTTATCCGTTCGAAAACGGTAAGGCTAACCATCACGTTTTTTCGCAAAAAATTGATAACTTTTTTTTGTTGAAATTCCGGCTTAAAATGATTATAGGTATTGTATATAACACGTTAAGCAAGAAACCACCGGTAGGATGTATAAGGAAAGTGGTGGTTACTGGAAGTTTCGTGTTTTGAGATTCGTCCACATTGTGTTTCAAAAGTGTATTGCAGGCGAACGGGGCGACATATTGAAGCAAACTTAACGTAGATCTCCTCATAAATACATTAATAATCCAAAATAAACGAAACATTCGGAATCCATGACTATAAATTTTATCCGTTCAAAAACGGTAAGGCTAACCATCACGTTTTTTCGCAAAAAATTGATAACTTTTTTTTGTTGAAATTCCGGCTTAAAATGATTATAGGTATTGTATATAACACGTTGAGCAAGAAACCACCGGTAGGATGCATAAGGAAAGTGGTGGTTACTGGAAGTTTCGTATTTTGAGATTCGTTCACATTGTGTTTCAAAAGTGTATTGCAGGCGAACGAGGCGACATATTGAAGCAAACTTAACGTAGATCTCCTCATAAATACATTAATAATCCAAAATAAACGAAACATTCGGAATCCGTGACTATAAATTTTATCCGTTCAAAAACGGTAAGGCTAACCATCACGTTTTTTCGCAAAAAATTGATAACTTTTTTTTGTTGAAATTCCGGCTTAAAATGATTATAGGTATTGTATATAACACGTTGAGCAAGAAACCACCGGTAGGATGCATAAGGAAAGTGGTGGTTACTGGAAGTTTCGTATTTTGAGATTCGTTCACATTGTGTTTCAAAAGTGTATTGCAGGCGAACGAGGCGACATATTGAAGCAAACTTAACGTAGATCTCCTCATAAATACATTAATAATCCAAAATAAACGAAACATTCGGAATCCGTGACTATAAATTTTATCCGTTCAAAAACGGTAAGGCTAACCATCACGTTTTTTCGCAAAAAATTGGTAACTTTTTTTTGTTGAAATTCCGGCTTAAAATGATTATAGGTATTGTATATAACACGTTGAGCAAGAAACCACCGGTAGGATGCATAAGGAAAGTGGTGGTTACTGGAAGTTTCGAGTTTTGAGATTCGTCCACATTGTGTTTCAAAAGTGTATTGCAGGCGAACGGGGCGACATATTGAAGCAAACTTAACGTAGATCTCCTCATAAATACATTAATAATCCAAAATAAACGAAACATTCGGAATCCGTGACTATAAATTTTATCCGTTCAAAAACGGTAAGGCTAACCATCACGTTTTTTCGCAAAAAATTGATAACTTTTTTTTGTTGAAATTCCGGCTTAAAATGATTATAGGTATTGTATATAACACGTTGAGCAAGAAACCACCGGTAGGATGCATAAGGAAAGTGGTGGTTACTGGAAGTTTCGTATTTTGAGATTCGTTCACATTGTGTTTCAAAAGTGTATTGCAGGCGAACGAGGCGACATATTGAAGCAAACTTAACGTAGATCTCCTCATAAATACATTAATAATCCAAAATAAACGAAACATTCGGAATCCGTGACTATAAATTTTATCCGTTCAAAAACGGTAAGGCTAACCATCACGTTTTTTCGCAAAAAATTGATAACTTTTTTTTGTTGAAATTCCGGCTTAAAATGATTATAGGTATTGTATATAACACGTTGAGCAAGAAACCACCGGTAGGATGCATAAGGAAAGTGGTGGTTACTGGAAGTTTCGTATTTTGAGATTCGTTCACATTGTGTTTCAAAAGTGTATTGCAGGCGAACGAGGCGACATATTGAAGCAAACTTAACGTAGATCTCCTCATAAATACATTAATAATCCAAAATAAACGAAACATTCGGAATCCGTGACTATAAATTTTATCCGTTCAAAAACGGTAAGGCTAACCATCACGTTTTTTCGCAAAAAATTGGTAACTTTTTTTTGTTGAAATTCCGGCTTAAAATGATTATAGGTATTGTATATAACACGTTGAGCAAGAAACCACCGGTAGGATGCATAAGGAAAGTGGTGGTTACTGGAAGTTTCGAGTTTTGAGATTCGTCCACATTGTGTTTCAAAAGTGTATTGCAGGCGAACGGGGCGACATATTGAAGCAAACTTAACGTAGATCTCCTCATAAATACATTAATAATCCAAAATAAACGAAACATTCGGAATCCGTGACTATAAATTTTATCCGTTCAAAAACGGTAAGGCTAACCATCACGTTTTTTCGCAAAAAATTGATAACTTTTTTTTGTTGAAATTCCGGCTTAAAATGATTATAGGTATTGTATATAACACGTTGAGCAAGAAACCACCGGTAGGATGCATAAGGAAAGTGGTGGTTACTGGAAGTTTCGTATTTTGAGATTCGTTCACATTGTGTTTCAAAAGTGTATTGCAGGCGAACGAGGCGACATATTGCAGCAAACTTAACGTAGATCTCCTTATAAATAAATTAATAATCCAAAATAAACGAAACATTCGGAATCCGTGACTATAAATTTTATCCGTTCAAAAACGGTAAGGCTTAACCATCACGTTTTTTCGCAAAAAATTGATACCTTTTTTTTGTTGAAATTCCGGCTTAAAATGATTAAAGGTATTGTATATAACACGTTGAGCAAGAAACCACCGGTAGGATGCATAAGGAAAGTGGTGGTTACTGGAAGTTTCGTGTTTTGAGATTCGTCCACATTGTGTTTCAAAAGTGTATTGCAGGCGAACGAGGCGACATATTGAAGCAAACTTAACGTAGATCTCCTCATAAATACATTAATAATCCAAAATAAACGAAACATTCGGAATCCGTGACTATAAATTTTATCCGTTCAAAAACGGTAAGGCTAACCCATCACGTTTTTTCGCAAAAAATTGATAACTTTTTTTTGTTGAAATTCCGGCTTAAAATGATTATAGGTATTGTATATAACACGTTGAGCAAGAAACCACCGGTAGGATGCATAAGGAAAGTGGTGGTTACTGGAAGTTTCGTATTTTGAGATTCGTTCACATTGTGTTTCAAAAGTGTATTGCAGGCGAACGAGGCGACATATTGAAGCAAACTTAACGTAGATCTCCTTATAAATAAATTAATAATCCAAAATAAACTAAACATTCGGAATCCGTGACTATAAATTTTATCCGTTCAAAAACGGTAAGGCGTTCACGTTTTTTCGCAAAACGTTTTTTCGCAAAAAATTGATAACTTTTTTTTGTTGAAATTCCGGCTTAAAATGATTAAAGGTATTGTATATAACACGTTGAGCAAGAAACCACCGGTAGGATGCATAAGGAAAGTGGTGGTTACTTGAAGTTTCGTGTTTTGAGATTCGTCCACATTGTGTTTCAAAAGTGTATTGCAGGCGAACGAGGCGACATATTGAAGCAAACTTAACGTAGATCTCCTCATAAATACATTAATAATCCAAAATAAACGAAATATTCGGAATCCGTGACTATAAATTTTATCCGTTCAAAAACGGTAAGGCTCATCACGTTTTTTCGCAAAAAATTGATAACTTTTTTTTGTTGAAATTCCGGCTTAAAATGATTATAGGTATTGTATATAACACGTTGAGCAAGAAACCACCGATAGGATGCATAAGGAAAGTGGTGGTTACTGGAAGTTTCGTGTTTTGAGATTCGTCCACATTGTGTTTCAAAAGTGTATTGCAGGCGAACGAGGCGACATATTGAAGCAAACTTAACGTAGATCTCCTCATAAATACATTAATAATCCAAAATAAACGAAACATTCGGAATCCGTGACTATAAATTTTATCCGTTCAAAAACGGTAAGGCTCATCACGTTTTTTCGCAAAAAATTGATAACTTTTTTTTGTTGAAATTCTGGCTTAAAATGATTAAAGGTATTGTATATAACACGTTGAGCAAGAAACCACCGGTAGGATGCATAAGGAAAGTGGTGGTTACTGGAAGTTTCGTGTTTTGAGATTCGTCCACATTGTGTTTCAAAAGTGTATTGCAGGCGAACGAGGCGACATATTGAAGCAAACTTAACGTAGATCTCCTCATAAATACATTAATAATCCAAAATAAACGAAACATTCGGAATCCGTGACTATAAATTTTATCCGTTCAAAAACGGTAAGGCTTACCATCACGTTTTTTCGCAAAAAATTGATAACTTTTTTTTGTTGAAATTCCGGCTTAAAATGATTAAAGGTATTGTATATAACACGTTGAGCAAGAAACCACCGGTAGGATGCATACAGAAAGTGGTGGTTACTGGAAGTTTCGTGTTTTGAGATTCGTCCACATTGTGTTTCAAAAGTGTATTGCAGGCGAACGAGGCGACATATTGAAGCAAACTTAACGTAGATCTCCTCATAAATACATTAATAATCCAAAATAAACGAAACATTCGGAATCCGTGACTATAAATTTTATCCATTCAAAAACGGTAAGGCAAACCATCACGTTTTTTCGCAAAAAATTGATAACTTTTTTTTGTTGAAATTCTGGCTTAAAATGATTAAAGGTATTGTATACAACACGTTGAGCAAGAAACCACCGGTAGGATGCATAAGGAAAGTGGTGGTTACTGGAAGTTTCGTGTTTTGAGATTCGTCCACATTGTGTTTCAAAAGTGTATTGCAGGCGAACGAGGCGACATATTGAAGCAAACTTAACGTAGATCTCCTCATAAATACATTAATAATCCAAAATAAACGAAACATTCGGAATCCGTGACTATAAATTTTATCCGTTCAAAAACGGTAAGGCTAACCATCACGTTTTTTCGCAAAAAATTGATAACTTTTTTTTGTTGAAATTCCGGTTTAAAATGATTAAAGGTATTGTATACAACACGTTGAGCAAGAAACCACCGGTAGGATGCATAAGGAAAGTGGTGGTTACTTGAAGTTTCGTGTTTTGAGATTCGTCCACATTGTGTTTCAAAAGTGTATTGCAGGCGAACGAGGCGACATATTGAAGCAAACTTAACGTAGATCTCCTCATAAATACATTAATAATCCAAAATAAACGAAACATTCGGAATCCGTGACTATAAATTTTATCCGTTCAAAAACGGTAAGGCTAACCATCACGTTTTTTCGCAAAAAATTGATAACTTTTTTTTGTTGAAATTCCGGCTTAAAATGATTAAAGGTATTGTATATAACACGTTGAGCACGAAACCACCGGTAGGATGCATACAGAAAGTGGTGGTTACTGGAAGTTTCGTGTTTTGAGATTCGTCCACATTGTGTTTCAAAAGTGTATTGCAGGCGAACGAGGCGACATATTGAAGCAAACTTAACGTAGATCTCCTCATAAATACATTAATAATCCAAAATAAACGAAACATTCGGAATCCGTGACTATAAATTTTATCCGTTCAAAAACGGTAAGGCTAACCATCACGTTTTTTCGCAAAAAATTGATAACTTTTTTTTGTTGAAATTCTGGCTTAAAATGATTAAAGGTATTGTATACAACACGTTGAGCAAGAAACCACCGGTAGGATGCATAAGGAAAGTGGTGGTTACTGGAAGTTTCGTGTTTTGAGATTCGTCCACATTGTGTTTCAAAAGTGTATTGCAGGCGAACGAGGCGACATATTGAAGCAAACTTAACGTAGATCTCCTCATAAATACATTAATAATCCAAAATAAACGAAACATTCGGAATCCGTGACTATAAATTTTATCCGTTCAAAAACGGTAAGGCTTACCATCACGTTTTTTCGCAAAAAATTGATAACTTTTTTTTGTTGAAATTCCGGCTTAAAATGATTAAAGGTATTGTATATAACACGTTGAGCAAGAAACCACCGGTAGGATGCATACAGAAAGTGGTGGTTACTGGAAGTTTCGTGTTTTGAGATTCGTCCACATTGTGTTTCAAAAGTGTATTGCAGGCGAACGAGGCGACATATTGAAGCAAACTTAACGTAGATCTCCTCATAAATACATTAATAATCCAAAATAAACGAAACATTCGGAATCCGTGACTATAAATTTTATCCATTCAAAAACGGTAAGGCAAACCATCACGTTTTTTCGCAAAAAATTGATAACTTTTTTTTGTTGAAATTCTGGCTTAAAATGATTAAAGGTATTGTATACAACACGTTGAGCAAGAAACCACCGGTAGGATGCATAAGGAAAGTGGTGGTTACTGGAAGTTTCGTGTTTTGAGATTCGTCCACATTGTGTTTCAAAAGTGTATTGCAGGCGAACGAGGCGACATATTGAAGCAAACTTAACGTAGATCTCCTCATAAATACATTAATAATCCAAAATAAACGAAACATTCGGAATCCGTGACTATAAATTTTATCCGTTCAAAAACGGTAAGGCTAACCATCACGTTTTTTCGCAAAAAATTGATAACTTTTTTTTGTTGAAATTCCGGTTTAAAATGATTAAAGGTATTGTATACAACACGTTGAGCAAGAAACCACCGGTAGGATGCATAAGGAAAGTGGTGGTTACTTGAAGTTTCGTGTTTTGAGATTCGTCCACATTGTGTTTCAAAAGTGTATTGCAGGCGAACGAGGCGACATATTGAAGCAAACTTAACGTAGATCTCCTCATAAATACATTAATAATCCAAAATAAACGAAACATTCGGAATCCGTGACTATAAATTTTATCCGTTCAAAAACGGTAAGGCTAACCATCACGTTTTTTCGCAAAAAATTGATAACTTTTTTTTGTTGAAATTCCGGCTTAAAATGATTAAAGGTATTGTATATAACACGTTGAGCACGAAACCACCGGTAGGATGCATACAGAAAGTGGTGGTTACTGGAAGTTTCGTGTTTTGAGATTCGTCCACATTGTGTTTCAAAAGTGTATTGCAGGCGAACGAGGCGACATATTGAAGCAAACTTAACGTAGATCTCCTCATAAATACATTAATAATCCAAAATAAACGAAACATTCGGAATCCGTGACTATAAATTTTATCCGTTCAAAAACGGTAAGGCTAACCATCACGTTTTTTCGCAAAAAATTGATAACTTTTTTTTGTTGAAATTCTGGCTTAAAATGATTAAAGGTATTGTATACAACACGTTGAGCAAGAAACCACCGGTAGGATGCATAAGGAAAGTGGTGGTTACTGGAAGTTTCGTGTTTTGAGATTCGTCCACATTGTGTTTCAAAAGTGTATTGCAGGCGAACGAGGCGACATATTGAAGCAAACTTAACGTAGATCTCCTCATAAATACATTAATAATCCAAAATAAACGAAACATTCGGAATCCGTGACTATAAATTTTATCCATTCAAAAACGGTAAGGCAAACCATCACGTTTTTTCGCAAAAAATTGATAACTTTTTTTTGTTGAAATTCCGGCTTAAAATGATTAAAGGTATTGTATATAACACGTTGAGCAAGAAACCACCGGTAGGATGCATACAGAAAGTGGTGGTTACTGGAAGTTTCGTGTTTTGAGATTCGTCCACATTGTGTTTCAAAAGTGTATTGCAGGCGAACGAGGCGACATATTGAAGCAAACTTAACGTAGATCTCCTCATAAATACATTAATAATCCAAAATAAACGAAACATTCGGAATCCGTGACTATAAATTTTATCCGTTCAAAAACGGTAAGGCTAACCATCACGTTTTTTCGCAAAAAATTGATAACTTTTTTTTGTTGAAATTCTGGCTTAAAATGATTAAAGGTATTGTATATAACACGTTGAGCAAGAAACCACCGATAGGATGCATAAGGAAAGTGGTGGTTACTGGAAGTTTCGTGTTTTGAGATTCGTCCACATTGTGTTTCAAAAGTGTATTGCAGGCGAACGAGGCGACATATTGAAGCAAACTTAACGTAGATCTCCTCATAAATACATTAATAATCCAAAATAAACGAAACATTCGGAATCCGTGACTATAAATTTTATCCGTTCAAAAACGGTAAGGCTAACCATCACGTTTTTTCGCAAAAAATTGATAACTTTTTTTTGTTGAAATTCTGGCTTAAAATGATTAAAGGTATTGTATATAACACGTTGAGCAAGAAACCACCGATAGGATGCATAAGGAAAGTGGTGGTTACTGGAAGTTTCGTGTTTTGAGATTCGTCCACATTGTGTTTCAAAAGTGTATTGCAGGCGAACGAGGCGACATATTGAAGCAAACTTAACGTAGATCTCCTCATAAATACATTAATAATCCAAAATAAACGAAACATTCGGAATCCGTGACTATAAATTTTATCCGTTCAAAAACGGTAAGGCTTAACCATCACGTTTTTTCGCAAAAAATTGATAACTTTTTTTTGTTGAAATTCCGGCTTAAAATGAATAAAGGTATTGTATATAACACGTTGAGCAAGAAACCACCGGTAGGATGCATAAGGAAAGTGGTGGTTACTGGAAGTTTCGTGTTTTGAGATTCGTCCACATTGTGTTTCAAAAGTGTATTGCAGGCGAACGAGGCGACATATTGAAGCAAACTTAACGTAGATCTCCTCATAAATACATTAATAATCCAAAATAAACGAAACATTCGGAATCCGTGACTATAAATTTTATCCGTTCAAAAACGGTAAGGCTTAACCATCACGTTTTTTCGCAAAAAATTGATAACTTTTTTTTGTTGAAATTCTGGCTTAAAATGATTAAAGGTATTGTATATAACACGTTGAGCAAGAAACCTCCGGTAGGATGCATAAGGAAAGTGGTGGTTACTGGAAGTTTCGTGTTTTGAGATTCGTCCACATTGTGTTTCAAAAGTGTATTGCAGGCGAACGAGGCGACATATTGAAGCGAACTTAACGTAGATCTCCTCATAAATGCATTAATAATCCAAAATAAACGAAACATTCGGAATCCGTGACTATAAATTTTATCCGTTCAAAAACGGTAAGGCTAACCATCACGTTTTTTCGCAAAAAATTGATAACTTTTTTTTGTTGAAATTCCGGCTTAAAATGAATAAAGGTATTGTATATAACACGTTGAGCAAGAAACCACCGGTAGGATGCATAAGGAAAGTGGTGGTTACTGGAAGTTTCGTGTTTTGAGATTCGTCCACATTGTGTTTCAAAAGTGTATTGCAGGCGAACGAGGCGACATATTGAAGCAAACTTAACGTAGATCTCCTCATAAATACATTAATAATCCAAAATAAACGAAACATTCGGAATCCGTGACTATAAATTTTATCCGTTCAAAAACGGTAAGGCTTAACCATCACGTTTTTTCGCAAAAAATTGATAACTTTTTTTGTTGAAATTCCGGCTTAAAATGATTAAAGGTATTGTATATAACACGTTGAGCAAGAAACCTCCGGTAGGATGCATAAGGAAAGTGGTGGTTACTGGAAGTTTCGTGTTTTGAGATTCGTCCACATTGTGTTTCAAAAGTGTATTGCAGGGAGTAGGCTGTGACTTTCGTGTCGTACGGAAGCATTGTTTTTCTTCGCGAAAAAATTAAATTTTTAATAAAATTTAATTTCAGAAATTATAATCTTTAAAATTCGGGGAGCATCCTTGCCCATTATCAACATATTATAATTAATACAGTGATAAGAGAGACGTTATAATAATTATATAAAATTATTTTGTGTGGCCATTGGCCTGTTTCGCGGTGGGGCCCGGTGGTCCTTCGATAGTAAATACGGTCGTGTATAAATATAGTGTAAAGATAAACGTTGTAATGAGTGATGTATGAGTAGTGCTCCAGTGAGTGGGGTAACCCAAAAATATAGTGAAGTGACGATTTAATATTGTGAATTTTTTTTTATTTGGTATAATACCAAAAGTGAGAACGTATTGAAAAATAGTTAACGATTTAGTAATCTATAACGTTCGGGGGGTACTTGTGCTCATCCACAGTTTATATTAGTGAAATAAGTTAGTTAATAATTAGTATAATAAGTGTTGAATTTGATTTTGGGGTGATCAATCACCAGTGTTGTTTGCGGAGCCCTTCCAATTGGGGGCTCACTTTTTTCCTCAAATTGATAAATTTTTTTTTGTTTTTTTTTGAATTTTTTCGTTGTTATTTTAATGACATACTGTGTATAAAGTTTTATTTTTATTTTTATTCAATTTCATTTTTCGTGTGTGTGTGTCTACATTTGTATATACTATATATATATATATATATATATATATATATATATATATATATATATATATATATATATATATATATATATATATATATATATATATACATATAGATAAAGTTCAATATTAAAAATAGTGAGGTGTAAAAAGGGTAGTGTTACAAACCGGTGGAGTCCGGTTTGTAAAAAAATAAAACTAAAGCCTAATAGGCAAAACTTAATAAAAATGGAGGATTCCATAAAGATACATCCAATAATGGATGATGAGGTGATTATTGAGGAAACACCCACCATCGTTGCACCATCTCGCCCAAATAAGCGACTATCGCTAAACCCAAATCTACCAGGTGAGATTATAAGTTTTAAAAATAAAATAAAAAATCTTAATAACGAAATAATGATGCTAAAGGAGCAATTAAATGAGGCAAATAAGCCAAAAATTATTGAAAATGTAAAAGTAAATTTTCCCATTTTTGAATCGGTGAATAAATTCGCGGTATTGCAAAATTGTAATGATAACGGGGACATGGATGACATTGATATGGGTCCATCGTCGTCCCATTTTGATCAAAATTTAAATAAAATTGAAAATGAAATTGAAAGTGACGGTTTTGAGCTAGTAAAGCAAAAAGTGAGAATAAACAATAACATCAGAGAAAAACAATTAAAAAGTGCCAAAAATATAAACAATAACAATAACAATAAAAACAATAATAACAACAACAATAATAACAATAGTGTCAACAATAATAAAACGAATATAAATAACAACAATAACAATAATATTAACAACAATAACAACAATAATAATGTGTCAAAATCAAAAAAAGCACCGAGACCACCACCATTACATATACATGGACAGGAAATTAAAAACACAATTGAGTTGGCCAAAGGACTAAACATCAAACAATTTGAAATTAGACGGGTAAACAATCAAAAACACACAGTAATTACGGACGACCTGGACAATTACAATAAATTACGAACGATTTTTGACGACGTAAAGACGAAATACTTTACATACACACCGAAACAATTAAAATTAAAATCTTTGGTATTACGGGGACTAACCGAGACAGAAAATTTGGCAGAATTACAAACAGAAATTGAGTGTGACGCCGAAATTAAAGTTGACAAAATCATACAAATGAAATCGAAAAAGCCAGGAGAATCCTTTAGGCCACTACCGCTGTATATAGTGCAATTTACAACAAGTACACCATTGGCCAAAGTGTATAACATACGGGCAATCAATTATCAACGAGTAAATTGGCAAACATTAAATAAAAGCGGTGACATTATGCAGTGCAAAAACTGCCAACGTTTTGGTCACACGGCAACAAATTGTCGACTCGAATTTAGGTGTGTGAAGTGTGCAGAGCACCACGAACCAGGTCAATGTAAGATCGAACAAGAAGCCACGAAAGAAGATATTTTCTGCATTAATTGTAATAAAATGGGCCATCCAGCATCGTATAAGGGTTGTCCCGTGTATCAGGCAATGATGCACAGATTAAAACAAAAAATACAAGAAAGGCGACAACAGGCGACACCACAACCACCGCCACCAAGAATGTTTACATCTATACCGGTAACAAAGGAGAATGGTACGATGGCCGATATGCTAAAAGGGGGACCAATACCAGCGCGACAACAACAACAGCAACAGCAACAACAAACACATTTCGATACACAAACTAATGTAACAATAAATCAATTGACAGCGAGAATGGACGGCATGGCCCGCACTATCCAACAACAAAGCGAACAAATTTCACAACTCTTGCAAATTATTGGCTCATGGTAAGCAACTTCAAAATTATAGCATTAAATGCAAATTCCGTAGTGAGCGTCCAGAGGAGACTAAATTTATTGAAATTTTTGGAAACTCATTCACCAGACTGCCTACTGGTGAATGAGACAAAATTAAATTTTCGGCACAAAATTCAATTCAAAAACTATGAGATGGTACGAAGGGACCGGATCAACGCGAAACAGGGCGGAGGCACAGCCATACTCGTCAAGAATGGCCTGAAATATAAGGAAATTGTACCGAAGGAAATTAGCAATTGTGTCGGGATCGAGACTGCCATCATCAAATTCAAAATTAAAAACACGCGAAATTATTTATTTTTGATATCGATTTATTGTACGGGCAATGCAACCGAAATTACAGATGAACGGTTTTTGGAAGAGTGGAGCAAAATTTTCAATATTCTAAATTTACAAAATCCAAACAATTTTTATATAATAGCGGGCGATTTAAATGCGAGGCACATAAATTGGGGAAATTCGGCAAACAATTCAAGGGGCAACCGGCTAAATCGATGGATGAGTGAAAACGAAATGGAATTTAGATGCAAAATTTATAAAAGTGACACACCGACCATGATACGATCAGGAAATTTTTTTAGATTTGGCCATTGCGGACGATCGCATTAACATTAGGACAAACGGTAGGGGTGAAATTCCAACGCATCGATACGACAGCGATCATAAGGCAATTGAGATTGTGGTGAGAGAGGTGGGGGACCTGGAAACGGGAACAAACGAAGCGGTAGGACAACGATTATGGTATAATTTCACAGATACGAATTGGACGGCATGGACGGCAAAATTAGAGAAGGCGCATCGGCAACAAATTATAGAGGAGGGGAGACATGGTGACGGCGGCAGCGGCGGCGACAACAACAACAATGATGATGATGATGATTTAGCAAAAACATTAACACCAAACACACGGAATTTGGACGAGGAGGAGATCAAAATTTACATCGAAAAACTAACGAAATTACTTTTGGCCAACGTGAAGGAGAATGAACCAGCGAAACAGAGGCGGTGTAACAACATGAGTTGTTACACGAACGACACAATTGAAAAGCTGTATAAACACAAAAGTCTACTAATCACTAAAATTAAAACGTTCCGGCGGAATTTGGCAAGAACAATCACAATCGCAATCACAATCACAACCATCATCATCATCATCAGCAGCAGCGGCATAATACCTATACGACAGCGATAACGAGCGAAAATCAGCGGCAGATAAACATTTGGAAAGTCGAAATTAAACGGACAGTACAATTAATCGAACAAAACGTCAAAATTCAAATCGAAAAATATTGGATCAATCGAATGCAAAATTTAAAACCGGGAATGAAAATGTGGGCTGAAATTAAAAAGTTAACGCGACAGGAGGCAACGGATATTAATGTGCGAGAAATTGAGGTGGACGACCGGGAGATGAACGAATATGAACATTTAAATATACCATGGGCGGAAATGACACGAAACGAAACCAACAACAACAAAATTCAAATTTTGGACGAGCAACTAAATCTAGACATCATTGGCCATCATATTGAAAAACATACGCGACGAAATCCAACATTAGGCAAACCTGAACATGAGCGTCAAGTGAATGAGACGGTGGAGCCAATCAAAAGGAAACACGAGGCAGATAAATTATCAAAACATACAAAAGTACAATTTTCGGCAACAAATCGGGCAGAGGCACCAACACAACCAGACGACGATGCACAATATTTCATCACAACCGAGTATGTAGCACAAATTCTAAAAAAAGCAAATAATAAAAAATCTTTCGGCCCCGATCTAATACCAAACATCATAATGAAACATCTTCCAAATTCAATTATACGCGAAATTTGTATTATATTCAACCATTTATTAAATAATAAAGCGTTTCCAAATTGTTGGAAGGTGGCACGTATATTCCCAATACTAAAGAAGGAGAAAAATTCAAAAGATCCAGACAATTATCGACCCATTAGCCTACTCTCGAACCTCGGCAAAGTGTATGAAATTGTAATTTTTGAAAAGATTTTGGAACACGTGCAACGAAACGAACTGATGCCCGACAATCAGTTTGGCTTTAGACAAGAGCACAGTACGGTGCACGCAATAACAAAATTGGTTTCGGACGTTTGCCACAAATTAAGTTTTAAACATCCAACGGGAGCGGTTATGATTGACATTAAAAAGGCGTTTGAATCAATTTGGCTAGACGGTTTGCTGACAAAATTAAAAAACTTTGGCTTTAACATGGATCTCATCGAAATTATTTACGAGCTGTTATATGATCGAAAATTTATGGTGACAACGGGCGGCATACATTCGACCAGGCAATTTAAAATTTTAAATGGGGTACAACAAGGCACTATAACAGCACCAATTTTATTTAATTTGTATACGGCAGAGATGGTGGCCAGCGAAATTCTAAATTCAGAAAATGTTCAAACGTGTGCATACGCAGACGACATGATATTATATAGTAGTAAATATTTGGTCGGTGACATACAAATCCAACTACAAAAAGCGCTAGACTATGTACAGGAATATTTACATACGTGGCGCATTGAGATGAATGTGACGA
This sequence comes from Nephrotoma flavescens, assembly GCA_932526605.1. Taxonomy (NCBI): domain Eukaryota; kingdom Metazoa; phylum Arthropoda; class Insecta; order Diptera; family Tipulidae; genus Nephrotoma; species Nephrotoma flavescens. The sequence continues at coordinate 86,074,440 of OW052220.1, read as the reverse complement.
AATGTGAAGTGATATTGTTTAGAGGTCCGTTACGCAATGCAAATCGAGATCTGAAACGTAATTGGAAGAAATTAAAGGTAAAAATATACGGACAACCCATTATGTTAAAGGAGACGGTCAAATATCTGGGCATCAACATCGATAACATGTGTTACATGGCCAATCATACAACGGTGCAGCTGGAGAAGGCGAGACGAGCATTTATGGGGGCGAGACGGCTCTTTCACAGCAAACATATTACGGAACGAGTGAAAATGATTGCATACATGGCACTCATTAGGCCAATTTTAACATATGGATGTGCGATATGGTACAATCAGGTACCACGATATATGGAGAGGTTAAGGGTATTTGAGCGGAAATGTATCAGACATTGTCGGGGCGTACACAGAAAGCAAGACACAGACTTTACGCATTACGTATCAAATCAAAACCATTACAATAATTATGATTCGGAACGTATCGATCTACATATTTTAACGTTGGTGCGAAATCATATTTTGAGGGCGTGCCAAAATACAGAAAACTCACTGATATATGGACCGTATAATGTGGATACAATTTTGGCGGAGGAATACCTGAGGGAGGGGGTGGTACCAGGTCCAAATTTATTCATACAATTGGACAAACGGGGATATGTGCAGGAGAGGGGAACGGGCATTCCCCTAATTTACCATATACAACGGCGGCCAAACGAAAAATGGTTCGACAACAATAAATTTGAGAATCCAGGTGAATTTCTGCGATATGACATGAGTATGAGGGAGCAGCAACCGGGAGAGTTGGAGTCAAAGTGGGCCAAATATTGGTGGTTGGCCAATCAATGAATGATTTGTATACATATATATATATATATATATATATATATATATATATATATATATATATATATATATATATATATATATATATATATATATATATATATATATATATATATATATATATATATATATATATATATATATATATATATATATATATATATATATATATATATATATATATATATATATATATATATATATATATATATATAAGTATATAGAGTATAGAGATGTAATATTTATCAATGTATCAAGTTTAATTAAGTTATACTAAGTTTTGTTTAGTTCAGTTTCATTTCATTTTTGTATGTATTATGTGTATGTGTGTCGCGAGATTAAATTGATTTTTTTTGTTAACATTTTTTTGGTCAATTAATTAATTTTTTGCATTATATAATAACTTTTATTGTTTCGTTTTGATATGTTAAGTTTTTTTGTATTCCACGCAATAAAACACACTGTACATTATTATTTTTATTAAGGTTAGGTGACGTACCAGAGTGCCCAATTTTGGGACAGCGGGCGTCTTTTTTTCATTGTAATTAATTATGTTAAGGATGTCAGTAATTGATCCAGCATCCAACCTGTAATATATTAGCTATTAAGATGAAATAATGTTGAATAAATGGATTAATTTTTGGAAAAAAAAAAAAAAAAAAGTGTATTGCAGGCGAACGAGGCGACATATTGAAGCAAACTTAACGTAGATCTCCTCATAAATACATTAATAATCCAAAATAAACGAAACATTCGGAATCCGTGACTATAAATTTTATCCGTTCAAAAACGGTAAGGCTAACCATCACGTTTTTTCGCAAAAAATTGATAACTTTTTTTTGTTGAAATTCCGGCTTAAAATGATTAAAGGTATTGTATATAACACGTTGAGCAAGAAACCACCGGTAGGATGCATAAGGAAAGTGGTGGTTACTGGAAGTTTCGTGTTTTGAGATTCATCCACATTGTGTTTCAAAAGTGTATTGCAGGCGAACGAGGCGACATATTGAAGCAAACTTAACGTAGATCTCCTCATAAATACATTAATAATCCAAAATAAACGAAACATTCGGAATCCGTGACTATAAATTTTATCCGTTCAAAAACGGTAAGGCTAACCATCACGTTTTTTTGCAAAAAATTGATAACTTTTTTTTGTTGAAATTCTGGCTTAAAATGATTAAAGGTATTGTATATAACACGTTGAGCAAGAAACCACCGGTAGGATGCATAAGGAAAGTGGTGGTTACTGGAAGTTTCGTGTTTTGAGATTCGTCCACATTGTGTTTCAAAAGTGTATTGCAGGCGAACGAGGCGATATATTGAAGCAAACTTAACGTAGATCTCCTCATAAATACATTAATAATCCAAAATAAACGAAACATTCGGAATCCGTGACTATAAATTTTATCCGTTCAAAAACGGTAAGGCTTAACCATCACGTTTTTTCGCAAAAAATTGATAACTTTTTTTTGTTGAAATTCCGGCTTAAAATGATTATAGGTATTGTATATAACACGTTGAGCAAGAAACCACCGGTAGGATGCATAAGGAAAGTGGTGGTTACTGGAAGTTTCGTGTTTTGAGATTCGTCCACATTGTGTTTCAAAAGTGTATTGCAGGCGAACGAGGCGACATATTGAAGCAAACTTAACGTAGATCTCCTCATAAATACATTAATAATCCAAAATAAACGAAACATTCGGAATCCGTGACTATAAATTTTATCCGTTCAAAAACGGTAAGGCTAACCATCACGTTTTTTCGCAAAAAATTGATAACTTTTTTTTGTTGAAATTCCGGCTTAAAATGATTATAGGTATTGTATATAACACGTTGAGCAAGAAACCACCGATAGGATGCATAAGGAAAGTGGTGGTTACTGGAAGTTTCGTGTTTTGAGATTCGTCCACATTGTGTTTCAAAAGTGTATTGCAGGCGAACGAGGCGACATATTGAAGCAAACTTAACGTAGATCTCCTCATAAATACATTAATAATCCAAAATAAACGAAACATTCGGAATCCGTGACTATAAATTTTATCCGTTCAAAAACGGTAAGGCTAACCATCACGTTTTTTCGCAAAAAATTGATAACTTTTTTTTGTTGAAATTCCGGCTTAAAATGAATAAAGGTATTGTATATAACACGTTGAGCAAGAAACCACCGGTAGGATGCATAAGGAAAGTGGTGGTTACTGGAAGTTTCGTGTTTTGAGATTCGTCCACATTGTGTTTCAAAAGTGTATTGCAGGCGAACGAGGCGACATATTGAAGCAAACTTAACGTAGATCTCCTCATAAATACATTAATAATCCAAAATAAACGAAACATTCGGAATCCGTGACTATAAATTTTATCCGTTCAAAAACGGTAAGGCTTAACCATCACGTTTTTTCGCAAAAAATTGATAACTTTTTTTTGTTGAAATTCCGGCTTAAAATGATTATAGGTATTGTATATAACACGTTGAGCAAGAAACCACCGGTAGGATGTATAAGGAAAGTGGTGGTTACTGGAAGTTTCGTATTTTGAGATTCGTTCACATTGTGTTTCAAAAGTGTATTGCAGGCGAACGAGGCGTTATATTGAAGCAAACTTAACGTAGATCTCCTTATAAATAAATTAATACTCCAAAATAAACTAAACATTCGGAATCCGTGACTATAAATTTTATCCGTTCAAAAACGGTAAGGCTAACCATCACGTTTTTTCGCAAAAAATTGATAACTTTTTTTTGTTGAAATTCCGGCTTAAAATGATTAAAGGTATTGTATATAACACGTTGAGCAAGAAACCACCGGTAGGATGCATAAGGAAAGTGGTGGTTACTGGAAGTTTCGTGTTTTGAGATTCATCCACATTGTGTTTCAAAAGTGTATTGCAGGCGAACGAGGCGACATATTGAAGCAAACTTAACGTAGATCTCCTCATAAATACATTAATAATCCAAAATAAACGAAACATTCGGAATCCGTGACTATAAATTTTATCCGTTCAAAAACGGTAAGGCTAGCCATCACGATTTTTCGCAAAAAATTGATAACTTTTTTTTGTTGAAATTCCGGCTTAAAATGAATAAAGGTATTGTATATAACACGTTGAGCAAGAAACCACCGGTAGGATGCATAAGGAAAGTGGTGGTTACTGGAAGTTTCGTGTTTTGAGATTCGTCCACATTGTGTTTCAAAAGTGTATTGCAGGCGAACGAGGCGACATATTGAAGCAAACTTAACGTAGATCTCCTCATAAATACATTAATAATCCAAAATAAACGAAACATTCGGAATCCGTGACTATAAATTTTATCCGTTCAAAAACGGTAAGGCTAACCATCACGTTTTTTCGCAAAAAATTGATAACTTTTTTTTGTTGAAATTCCGGCTTAAAATGATTAAAGGTATTGTATATAACACGTTGAGCAAGAAACCACCGGTAGGATGCATACAGAAAGTGGTGGTTACTGGAAGTTTCGTGTTTTGAGATTCGTCCACATTGTGTTTCAAAAGTGTATTGCAGGCGAACGAGGCGACATATTGAAGCAAACTTAACGTAGATCTCCTTATAAATAAATTAATAATCCAAAATAAATTAAACATTCGGAATCCGTGACTATAAATTTTATCCGTTCAAAAACGGTAAGGCTAACCATCACGTTTTTTCGCAAAAAATTGATAACTTTTTTTTGTTGAAATTCCGGCTTAAAATGATTAAAGGTATTGTATATAACACGTTGAGCAAGAAACCACCGGTAGGATGCATAAGGAAAGTGGTGGTTACTGGAAGTTTCGTGTTTTGAGATTCGTCCACATTGTGTTTCAAAAGTGTATTGCAGGCGAACGAGGCGACATATTGAAGCAAACTTAACGTAGATTTCCTCATAAATACATTAATAATCCAAAATAAACGAAACATTCGGAATCCGTGACTATAAATTTTATCCGTTCAAAAACGGTAAGGCTAACCATCACGTTTTTTCGCAAAAAATTGATAACTTTTTTTTGTTGAAATTCCGGCTTAAAATGATTAAACGTATTGTATATAACACGTTGAGCAAGAAACCACCGGTAGGATGCATACAGAAAGTGGTGGTTACTGGAAGTTTCGTGTTTTGAGATTCGTCCACATTGTGTTTCAAAAGTGTATTGCAGGCGAACGAGGCGACATATTGAAGCAAACTTAACGTAGATCTCCTCATAAATACATTAATAATCCAAAATAAACGAAACATTCGGAATCCGTGACTATAAATTTTATCCGTTCAAAAACGGTAAGGCTAACCATCACGTTTTTTCGCAAAAAATTGATAACTTTTTTTTGTTGAAATTCCGGCTTAAAATGATTAAAGGTATTGTATATAACACGTTGAGCAAGAAACCACCGATAGGATGCATAAGGAAAGTGGTGGTTACTGGAAGTTTCGTGTTTTGAGATTCGTCCACATTGTGTTTCAAAAGTGTATTGCAGGCGAACGAGGCGACATATTGAAGCAAACTTAACGTAGATCTCCTCATAAATACATTAATAATCCAAAATAAACGAAACATTCGGAATCCGTGACTATAAATTTTATCCGTTCAAAAACGGTAAGGCGTTTTTTCGCAAAAAATTGATAACTTTTTTTTGTTGAAATTCCGGCTTAAAATGAATAAAGGTATTGTATATAACACGTTGAGCAAGAAACCACCGGTAGGATGCATAAGGAAATTGGTGGTTACTGGAAGTTTCGTGTTTTGAGATTCGTCCACATTGTGTTTCAAAAGTGTATTGCAGGCGAACGAGGCGACATATTGAAGCAAACTTAACGTAGATCTCCTCATAAATACATTAATAATCCAAAATAAACGAAACATTCGGAATCCGTGACTATAAATTTTATCCGTTCAAAAACGGTAAGGCTAACCATCACGTTTTTTCGCAAAAAATTGATAACTTTTTTTTGTTGAAATTCCGGCTTAAAATGATTAAAGGTATTGTATATAACACGTTGAGCAAGAAACCACCGGTAGGATGCATACAGAAAGTGGTGGTTACTGGAAGTTTCGTGTTTTGAGATTCGTCCACATTGTGTTTCAAAAGTGTATTGCAGGCGAACGAGGCGACATATTGAAGCAAACTTAACGTAGATCTCCTCATAAATACATTAATAATCCAAAATAAACGAAACATTCGGAATCCGTGACTATAAATTTTATCCGTTCAAAAACGGTAAGGCTAGCCATCACGTTTTTTCGCAAAAAATTGATAACTTTTTTTTGTTGAAATTCTGGCTTAAAATGAATAAAGGTATTGTATATAACACGTTGAGCAAGAAACCACCGGTAGGATGCATAAGGAAAGTGGTGGTTACTGGAAGTTTCGTGTTTTGAGATTCGTCCACATTGTGTTTCAAAAGTGTATTGCAGGCGAACGAGGCGACATATTGAAGCAAACTTAACGTAGATCTCCTCATAAATACATTAATAATCCAAAATAAACGAAACATTCGGAATCCGTGACTATAAATTTTATCCGTTCAAAAACGGTAAGGCTAACCATCACGTTTTTTCGCAAAAAATTGATAACTTTTTTTTGTTGAAATTCCGGCTTAAAATGAATAAAGGTATTGTATATAACACGTTGAGCAAGAAACCACCGGTAGGATGCATACAGAAAGTGGTGGTTACTGGAAGTTTCGTGTTTTGAGATTCGTCCACATTGTGTTTCAAAAGTGTATTGCAGGCGAACGAGGCGACATATTGAAGCAAACTTAACGTAGATCTCCTTATAAATAAATTAATAATCCAAAATAAACTAAACATTCGGAATCCGTGACTATAAATTTTATCCGTTCAAAAACGGTAAGGCTAACCATCACGTTTTTTCGCAAAAAATTGATAACTTTTTTTTGTTGAAATTCCGGCTTAAAATGATTAAAGGTATTGCATATAACACGTTGAGCAAGAAACCACCGGTAGGATGCATAAGGAAAGTGGTGGTTACTGGAAGTTTCGTGTTTTGAGATTCGTCCACATTGTGTTTCAAAAGTGTATTGCAGGCGAACGAGGCGACATATTGAAACAAACTTAACGTAGATCTCCTCATAAATACATTAATAATCCAAAATAAACGAAACATTCGGAATCCGTGACTATAAATTTTATCCGTTCAAAAACGGTAAGGCTAACCCATCACGTTTTTTCGCAAAAAATTGATAACTTTTTTTTGTTGAAATTCCGGCTTAAAATGCTTATAGGTATTGTATATAACACGTTGAGCAAGAAACCACCGGTAGGATGCATAAGGAAAGTGGTGGTTACTGGAAGTTTCGTGTTTTGAGATTCGTCCACATTGTGTTTCAAAAGTGTATTGCAGGCGAACGAGGCGACATATTGAAGCAAACTTAACGTAGATTTCCTCATAAATACATTAATAATCCAAAATAAACGAAACATTCGGAATCCGTGACTATAAATTTTATCCGTTCAAAAACGGTAAGGCTAACCATCACGTTTTTTCGCAAAAAATTGATAACTTTTTTTTGTTGAAATTCCGGCTTAAAATGATTAAACGTATTGTATATAACACGTTGAGCAAGAAACCACCGGTAGGATGCATACAGAAAGTGGTGGTTACTGGAAGTTTCGTGTTTTGAGATTCGTCCACATTGTGTTTCAAAAGTGTATTGCAGGCGAACGAGGCGACATATTGAAGCAAACTTAACGTAGATCTCCTCATAAATACATTAATAATCCAAAATAAACGAAACATTCGGAATCCGTGACTATAAATTTTATCCGTTCAAAAACGGTAAGGCTAACCATCACGTTTTTTCGCAAAAAATTGATAACTTTTTTTTGTTGAAATTCCGGCTTAAAATGATTAAAGGTATTGTATATAACACGTTGAGCAAGAAACCACCGATAGGATGCATAAGGAAAGTGGTGGTTACTGGAAGTTTCGTGTTTTGAGATTCGTCCACATTGTGTTTCAAAAGTGTATTGCAGGCGAACGAGGCGACATATTGAAGCAAACTTAACGTAGATCTCCTCATAAATACATTAATAATCCAAAATAAACGAAACATTCGGAATCCGTGACTATAAATTTTATCCGTTCAAAAACGGTAAGGCGTTTTTTCGCAAAAAATTGATAACTTTTTTTTGTTGAAATTCCGGCTTAAAATGAATAAAGGTATTGTATATAACACGTTGAGCAAGAAACCACCGGTAGGATGCATAAGGAAATTGGTGGTTACTGGAAGTTTCGTGTTTTGAGATTCGTCCACATTGTGTTTCAAAAGTGTATTGCAGGCGAACGAGGCGACATATTGAAGCAAACTTAACGTAGATCTCCTCATAAATACATTAATAATCCAAAATAAACGAAACATTCGGAATCCGTGACTATAAATTTTATCCGTTCAAAAACGGTAAGGCTAACCATCACGTTTTTTCGCAAAAAATTGATAACTTTTTTTTGTTGAAATTCCGGCTTAAAATGATTAAAGGTATTGTATATAACACGTTGAGCAAGAAACCACCGGTAGGATGCATACAGAAAGTGGTGGTTACTGGAAGTTTCGTGTTTTGAGATTCGTCCACATTGTGTTTCAAAAGTGTATTGCAGGCGAACGAGGCGACATATTGAAGCAAACTTAACGTAGATCTCCTCATAAATACATTAATAATCCAAAATAAACGAAACATTCGGAATCCGTGACTATAAATTTTATCCGTTCAAAAACGGTAAGGCTAGCCATCACGTTTTTTCGCAAAAAATTGATAACTTTTTTTTGTTGAAATTCTGGCTTAAAATGAATAAAGGTATTGTATATAACACGTTGAGCAAGAAACCACCGGTAGGATGCATAAGGAAAGTGGTGGTTACTGGAAGTTTCGTGTTTTGAGATTCGTCCACATTGTGTTTCAAAAGTGTATTGCAGGCGAACGAGGCGACATATTGAAGCAAACTTAACGTAGATCTCCTCATAAATACATTAATAATCCAAAATAAACGAAACATTCGGAATCCGTGACTATAAATTTTATCCGTTCAAAAACGGTAAGGCTAACCATCACGTTTTTTCGCAAAAAATTGATAACTTTTTTTTGTTGAAATTCCGGCTTAAAATGAATAAAGGTATTGTATATAACACGTTGAGCAAGAAACCACCGGTAGGATGCATACAGAAAGTGGTGGTTACTGGAAGTTTCGTGTTTTGAGATTCGTCCACATTGTGTTTCAAAAGTGTATTGCAGGCGAACGAGGCGACATATTGAAGCAAACTTAACGTAGATCTCCTTATAAATAAATTAATAATCCAAAATAAACTAAACATTCGGAATCCGTGACTATAAATTTTATCCGTTCAAAAACGGTAAGGCTAACCATCACGTTTTTTCGCAAAAAATTGATAACTTTTTTTTGTTGAAATTCCGGCTTAAAATGATTAAAGGTATTGCATATAACACGTTGAGCAAGAAACCACCGGTAGGATGCATAAGGAAAGTGGTGGTTACTGGAAGTTTCGTGTTTTGAGATTCGTCCACATTGTGTTTCAAAAGTGTATTGCAGGCGAACGAGGCGACATATTGAAACAAACTTAACGTAGATCTCCTCATAAATACATTAATAATCCAAAATAAACGAAACATTCGGAATCCGTGACTATAAATTTTATCCGTTCAAAAACGGTAAGGCTAACCCATCACGTTTTTTCGCAAAAAATTGATAACTTTTTTTTGTTGAAATTCCGGCTTAAAATGCTTATAGGTATTGTATATAACACGTTGAGCAAGAAACCACCGGTAGGATGCATAAGGAAAGTGGTGGTTACTGGAAGTTTCGTGTTTTGAGATTCGTCCACATTGTGTTTCAAAAGTGTATTGCAGGCGAACGAGGCGACATATTGAAGCAAACTTAACGTAGATCTCCTCATAAATACATTAATAATCCAAAATAAACGAAACATTCGGAATCCGTGACTATAAATTTTATCCGTTCAAAAACGGTAAGGCTAGCCCATCACGTTTTTTCGCAAAAAATTGATAACTTTTTTTTGTTGAAATTCCGGCTTAAAATGATTATAGGTATTGTATATAACACGTTGAGCAAGAAACCACCGGTAGGATGCATAAGGAAATTGGTGGTTACTGGAAGTTTCGTGTTTTGAGATTCGTCCACATTGTGTTTCAAAAGTGTATTGCAGGCGAACGAGGCGACATATTGAAGCAAACTTAACGTAGATCTCCTCATAAATACATTAATAATCCAAAATAAACGAAACATTCGGAATCCGTGACTATAAATTTTATCCGTTCAAAAACGGTAAGGCTAACCATCACGTTTTTTCGCAAAAAATTGATAACTTTTTTTTGTTGAAATTCCGGCTTAAAATGATTAAAGGTATTGTATATAACACGTTGAGCAAGAAACCACCGGTAGGATGCATAAGGAAAGTGGTGGTTACTGGAAGTTTCGTGTTTTGAGATTCGTCCACATTGTGTTTCAAAAGTGTATTGCAGGCGAACGAGGCGACATATTGAAGCAAACTTAACGTAGATCTCCTCATAAATACATTAATAATCCAAAATAAACGAAACATTCGGAATCCGTGACTATAAATTTTATCCGTTCAAAAACGGTAAGGCTAACCATCACGTTTTTTCGCAAAAAATTGATAACTTTTTTTTGTTGAAATTCCGGCTTAAAATGATTAAAGGTATTGTATATAACACGTTGAGCAAGAAACCACCGGTAGGATGCATACAGAAAGTGGTGGTTACTGGAAGTTTCGTGTTTTGAGATTCGTCCACATTGTGTTTCAAAAGTGTATTGCAGGCGAACGAGGCGACATATTGAAGCAAACTTAACGTAGATCTCCTTATAAATAAATTAATAATCCAAAATAAACTAAACATTCGGAATCCGTGACTATAAATTTTATCCGTTCAAAAACGGTAAGGCTAACCATCACGTTTTTTCGCAAAAAATTGATAACTTTTTTTTGTTGAAATTCCGGCTTAAAATGATTAAAGGTATTGCATATAACACGTTGAGCAAGAAACCACCGGTAGGATGCATAAGGAAAGTGGTGGTTACTGGAAGTTTCGTGTTTTGAGATTCGTCCACATTGTGTTTCAAAAGTGTATTGCAGGCGAACGAGGCGACATATTGAAACAAACTTAACGTAGATCTCCTCATAAATACATTAATAATCCAAAATAAACGAAACATTCGGAATCCGTGACTATAAATTTTATCCGTTCAAAAACGGTAAGGCTAACCCATCACGTTTTTTCGCAAAAAATTGATAACTTTTTTTTGTTGAAATTCCGGCTTAAAATGCTTATAGGTATTGTATATAACACGTTGAGCAAGAAACCACCGGTAGGATGCATAAGGAAAGTGGTGGTTACTGGAAGTTTCGTGTTTTGAGATTCGTCCACATTGTGTTTCAAAAGTGTATTGCAGGCGAACGAGGCGACATATTGAAGCAAACTTAACGTAGATCTCCTCATAAATACATTAATAATCCAAAATAAACGAAACATTCGGAATCCGTGACTATAAATTTTATCCGTTCAAAAACGGTAAGGCTAGCCCATCACGTTTTTTCGCAAAAAATTGATAACTTTTTTTTGTTGAAATTCCGGCTTAAAATGATTATAGGTATTGTATATAACACGTTGAGCAAGAAACCACCGGTAGGATGCATAAGGAAAGTGGTGGTTACTGGAAGTTTCGTGTTTTGAGATTCGTCCACATTGTGTTTCAAAAGTGTATTGCAAGCGAACGAGGCGACATATTGAAGCAAACTTAACGTAGATCTCCTCATAAATACATTAATAATCCAAAATAAACGAAACATTCGGAATCCGTGACTATAAATTTTATCCGTTCAAAAACGGTAAGGCTAACCATCACGTTTTTTCGCAAAAAATTGATAACTTTTTTTTGTTGAAATTCCGGCTTAAAATGATTAAAGGTATTGTATATAACACGTTGAGCAAGAAACCACCGGTAGGATGCATACAGAAAGTGGTGGTTACTGGAAGTTTCGTGTTTTGAGATTCGTCCACATTGTGTTTCAAAAGTGTATTGCAGGCGAACGAGGCGACATATTGAAGCAAACTTAACGTAGATCTCCTCATAAATACATTAATAATCCAAAATAAACGAAACATTCGGAATCCGTGACTATAAATTTTATCCGTTCAAAAACGGTAAGGCTTAACCATCACGTTTTTTCGCAAAAAATTGATAACTTTTTTTTGTTGAAATTCCGGCTTAAAATGATTATAGGTATTGTATATAACACGTTGAGCAAGAAACCACCGGTAGGATGCATAAGGAAAGTGGTGGTTACTGGAAGTTTCTTATTTTGAGATTCGTTCACATTGTGTTTCAAAAGTGTATTGCAGGCGAACGAGGCGACATATTGAAGCAAACTTAACGTAGATCTCCTTATAAATAAATTAATAATCCAAAATAAACTAAACATTCGGAATCCGTGACTATAAATTTTATCCGTTCAAAAACGGTAAGGCTAACCATCACGTTTTTTCGCAAAAAATTGATAACTTTTTTTTGTTGAAATTCCGGCTTAAAATGATTAAAGGTATTGTATATAACACGTTGAGCAAGAAACCACCGGTAGGATGCATAAGGAAAGTGGTGGTTACTGGAAGTTTCGTATTTTGAGATTCGTTCACATTGTGTTTCAAAAGTGTATTGCAGGCGAACGAGGCGACATATTGAAGCAAACTTAACGTAGATCTCCTTATAAATAAATTAATAATCCAAAATAAACTAAACATTCGGAATCCGTGACTATAAATTTTATCCGTTCAAAAACGGTAAGGCTAACCATCACGTTTTTTCGCAAAAAATTGATAACTTTTTTTTGTTGAAATTCCGGCTTAAAATGATTAAAGGTATTGTATATAACACGTTGAGCAAGAAACCACCGGTAGGATGCATAAGGAAAGTGGTGGTTACTGGAAGTTTCGTGTTTTGAGATTCGTCCACATTGTGTTTCAAAAGTGTATTGCAGGCGAACGAGGCGACATATTGAAGCAAACTTAACGTAGATCTCCTCATAAATACATTAATAATCCAAAATAAACGAAACATTCGGAATCCGTGACTATAAATTTTATCCGTTCAAAAACGGTAAGGCTAGCCCATCACGTTTTTTCGCAAAAAATTGATAACTTTTTTTTGTTGAAATTCCGGCTTAAAATGATTATAGGTATTGTATATAACACGTTGAGCAAGAAACCACCGGTAGGATGCATAAGGAAAGTGGTGGTTACTGGAAGTTTCGTATTTTGAGATTCGTTCACATTGTGTTTCAAAAGTGTATTGCAGGCGAACGAGGCGACATATTGAAGCAAACTTAACGTAGATCTCCTTATAAATAAATTAATAATCCAAAATAAACTAAACATTCGGAATCCGTGACTATAAATTTTATCCGTTCAAAAACGGTAAGGCTAACCATAACGTTTTTTCGCAAAAAATTGATAACTTTTTTTTGTTGAAATTCCGGCTTAAAATGATTAAAGGTATTGTATATAACACGTTGAGCAAGAAACCACCGGTAGGATGCATAAGGAAAGTGGTGGTTACTGGAAGTTTCGTGTTTTGTGATTCGTCCACATTGTGTTTCAAAAGTGTATTGCAGGCGAACGAGGCGACATATTGAAGCAAACTTAACGTAGATCTCCTCATAAATACATTAATAATCCAAAATAAACGAAACATTCGGAATCCGTGACTATAAATTTTATCCGTTCAAAAACGGTAAGGCTAGCCATCACGTTTTTTCGCAAAAAATTGATAACTTTTTTTTGTTGAAATTCCGGCTTAAAATGATTATAGGTATTGTATATAACACGTTGAGCAAGAAACCACCGGTAGGATGCATAAGGAAAGTGGTGGTTACTGGAAGTTTCGTGTTTTGAGATTCGTCCACATTGTGTTTCAAAAGTGTATTGCAGGCGAACGAGGCGACATATTGAAGCAAACTTAACGTAGATCTCCTCATAAATACATTAATAATCCAAAATAAACGAAACATTCGGAATCCGTGACTATAAATTTTATCCGTTCAAAAACGGTAAGGCTAGCCCATCACGTTTTTTCGCAAAAAATTGATAACTTTTTTTTGTTGAAATTCCGGCTTAAAATGATTATAGGTATTGTATATAACACGTTGAGCAAGAAACCACCGGTAGGATGCATAAGGAAAGTGGTGGTTACTGGAAGTTTCGTGTTTTGAGATTCGTCCACATTGTGTTTCAAAAGTGTATTGCAAGCGAACGAGGCGACATATTGAAGCAAACTTAACGTAGATCTCCTCATAAATACATTAATAATCCAAAATAAACGAAACATTCGGAATCCGTGACTATAAATTTTATCCGTTCAAAAACGGTAAGGCTAACCATCACGTTTTTTCGCAAAAAATTGATAACTTTTTTTTGTTGAAATTCCGGCTTAAAATGATTAAAGGTATTGTATATAACACGTTGAGCAAGAAACCACCGGTAGGATGCATACAGAAAGTGGTGGTTACTGGAAGTTTCGTGTTTTGAGATTCGTCCACATTGTGTTTCAAAAGTGTATTGCAGGCGAACGAGGCGACATATTGAAGCAAACTTAACGTAGATCTCCTTATAAATAAATTAATAATCCAAAATAAACTAAACATTCGGAATCCGTGACTATAAATTTTATCCGTTCAAAAACGGTAAGGCTAACCATCACGTTTTTTCGCAAAAAATTGATAACTTTTTTTTGTTGAAATTCCGGCTTAAAATGATTAAAGGTATTGCATATAACACGTTGAGCAAGAAACCACCGGTAGGATGCATAAGGAAAGTGGTGGTTACTGGAAGTTTCGTGTTTTGAGATTCGTCCACATTGTGTTTCAAAAGTGTATTGCAGGCGAACGAGGCGACATATTGAAACAAACTTAACGTAGATCTCCTCATAAATACATTAATAATCCAAAATAAACGAAACATTCGGAATCCGTGACTATAAATTTTATCCGTTCAAAAACGGTAAGGCTAATCCATCACGTTTTTTCGCAAAAAATTGATAACTTTTTTTTGTTGAAATTCCGGCTTAAAATGATTATAGGTATTGTATATAACACGTTGAGCAAGAAACCACCGGTAGGATGCATAAGGAAAGTGGTGGTTACTGGAAGTTTCGTGTTTTGAGATTCGTCCACATTGTGTTTCAAAAGTGTATTGCAGGCGAACGAGGCGACATATTGAAGCAAACTTAACGTAGATCTCCTCATAAATACATTAATAATCCAAAATAAACGAAACATTCGGAATCCGTGACTATAAATTTTATCCGTTCAAAAACGGTAAGGCTAGCCCATCACGTTTTTTCGCAAAAAATTGATAACTTTTTTTTGTTGAAATTCCGGCTTAAAATGATTATAGGTATTGTATATAACACGTTGAGCAAGAAACCACCGGTAGGATGCATAAGGAAAGTGGTGGTTACTGGAAGTTTCGTGTTTTGAGATTCGTCCACATTGTGTTTCAAAAGTGTATTGCAAGCGAACGAGGCGACATATTGAAGCAAACTTAACGTAGATCTCCTCATAAATACATTAATAATCCAAAATAAACGAAACATTCGGAATCCGTGACTATAAATTTTATCCGTTCAAAAACGGTAAGGCTAACCATCACGTTTTTTCGCAAAAAATTGATAACTTTTTTTTGTTGAAATTCCGGCTTAAAATGATTAAAGGTATTGTATATAACACGTTGAGCAAGAAACCACCGATAGGATGCATACAGAAAGTGGTGGTTACTGGAAGTTTCGTGTTTTGAGATTCGTCCACATTGTGTTTCAAAAGTGTATTGCAGGCGAACGGGGCGACATATTGAAGCAAACTTAACGTAGATCTCCTCATAAATACATTAATAATCCAAAATAAACGAAACATTCGGAATCCGTGACTATAAATTTTATCCGTTCAAAAACGGTAAGGCTTAACCATCACGTTTTTTCGCAAAAAATTGATAACTTTTTTTTGTTGAAATTCCGGCTTAAAATGATTATAGGTATTGTATATAACACGTTGAGCAAGAAACCACCGGTAGGATGCATAAGGAAAGTGGTGGTTACTGGAAGTTTCTTATTTTGAGATTCGTTCACATTGTGTTTCAAAAGTGTATTGCAGGCGAACGAGGCGACATATTGAAGCAAACTTAACGTAGATCTCCTCATAAATACATTAATAATCCAAAATAAACGAAACATTCGGAATCCGTGACTATAAATTTTATCCGTTCAAAAACGGTAAGGCTAACCATCACGTTTTTTCGCAAAAAATTGATAACTTTTTTTTGTTGAAATTCCGGCTTAAAATGATTAAAGGTATTGTATATAACACGTTGAGCAAGAAACCACCGGTAGGATGCATAAGGAAAGTGGTGGTTACTTGAAGTTTCGTGTTTTGAGATTCGTCCACATTGTGTTTCAAAAGTGTATTGCAGGCGAACGAGGCGTTATATTGAAGCAAACTTAACGTAGATCTCCTCATAAGTACATTAATAATCCAAAATAAACGAAACATTCGGAATCCGTGACTATAAATTTTATCCGTTCAAAAACGGTAAGGCTAACCATCACGTTTTTTCGCAAAAAATTGATAACTTTTTTTTGTTGAAATTCCGGCTTAAAATGATTATAGGTATTGTATATAACACGTTGAGCAAGAAACCACCGATAGGATGCATAAGGAAAGTGGTGGTTACTGGAAGTTTCGTGTTTTGAGATTCGTCCACATTGTGTTTCAAAAGTGTATTGCAGGCGAACGAGGCGTTATATTGAAGCAAACTTAACGTAGATCTCCTCATAAGTACATTAATAATCCAAAATAAACGAAACATTCGGAATCCGTGACTATAAATTTTATCCGTTCAAAAACGGTAAGGCTAACCATCACGTTTTTTCGCAAAAAATTGATAACTTTTTTTTGTTGAAATTCCGGCTTAAAATGATTAAAGGTATTGTATATAACACGTTGAGCAAGAAACCACCGGTAGGATGCATACAGAAAGTGGTGGTTACTGGAAGTTTCTTGTTTTGAGATTCGTCCACATTGTGTTTCAAAAGTGTATTGCAGGCGAACGAGGCGACATATTGAAGCAAACTTAACGTAGATCTCCTCATAAATACATTAATAATCCAAAATAAACGAAACATTCGGAATCCGTGACTATAAATTTTATCCGTTCAAAAACGGTAAGGCTAACCATCACGTTTTTTCGCAAAAAATTGATAACTTTTTTTTGTTGAAATTCCGGCTTAAAATGATTAAAGGTATTGTATATAACACGTTGAGCAAGAAACCACCGGTAGGATGCATAAGGAAAGTGGTGGTTACTGGAAGTTTCGTGTTTTTAGATTCGTCCACATTGTGTTTCAAAAGTGTATTGCAGGCGAACGAGGCGTTATATTGAAGCAAACTTAACGTAGATCTCCTCATAAATACATTAATAATCCAAAATAAACGAAACATTCGGAATCCGTGACTATAAATTTTATCCGTTCAAAAACGGTAAGGCTAACCATCACGTTTTTTCGCAAAAAATTGATAACTTTTTTTTGTTGAAATTCCGGCTTAAAATGATTAAAGGTATTGTATATAACACGTTGAGCAAGAAACCACCGGTAGGATGCATAAGGAAAGTGGTGGTTACTGGAAGTTTCGTGTTTTGAGATTCGTCCACATTGTGTTTCAAAAGTGTATTGCAGGCGAACGAGGCGACATATTGAAGCAAACTTAACGTAGATCTCCTCATAAATACATTAATAATCCAAAATAAACGAAACATTCGGAATCCGTGACTATAAATTTTATCCGTTCAAAAACGGTAAGGCTAACCATCACGTTTTTTCGCAAAAAATTGATAACTTTTTTTTGTTGAAATTCTGGCTTAAAATGATTAAAGGTATTGTATATAACACGTTGAGCAAGAAACCACCGGTAGGATGCATAAGGAAAGTGGTGGTTACTGGAAGTTTCGTGTTTTGAGATTCGTCCACATTGTGTTTCAAAAGTGTATTGCAGGCGAACGAGGCGACATATTGAAGCAAACTTAACGTAGATCTCCTCATAAATACATTAATAATCCAAAATAAACGAAACATTCGGAATCCGTGACTATAAATTTTATCCGTTCAAAAACGGTAAGGCTAACCATCACGTTTTTTCGCAAAAAATTGATAACTTTTTTTTGTTGAAATTCCGGCTTAAAATGATTAAAGGTATTGTATATAACACGTTGAGCAAGAAACCACCGGTAGGATGCATAAGGAAAGTGGTGGTTACTGGAAGTTTCGTGTTTTGAGATTCGTCCACATTGTGTTTCAAAAGTGTATTGCAGGCGAACGAGGCGACATATTGAAGCAAACTTAACGTAGATCTCCTCATAAATACATTAATAATCCAAAATAAACGAAACATTCGGAATCCGTGACTATAAATTTTATCCGTTCAAAAACGGTAAGGCTAACCATCACGTTTTTTCGCAAAAAATTGATAACTTTTTTTTGTTGAAATTCTGGCTTAAAATGATTAAAGGTATTGTATATAACACGTTGAGCAAGAAACCACCGGTAGGATGCATAAGGAAAGTGGTGGTTACTGGAAGTTTCGTGTTTTGAGATTCGTCCACATTGTGTTTCAAAAGTGTATTGCAGGCGAACGAGGCGACATATTGAAGCAAACTTAACGTAGATCTCCTCATAAATACATTAATAATCCAAAATAAACGAAACATTCGGAATCCGTGACTATAAATTTTATCCGTTCAAAAACGGTAAGGCTAACCACGTTTTTTCGCAAAAAATTGATAACTTTTTTTTGTTGAAATTCCGGCTTAAAATGATTAAAGGTATTGTATATAACACGTTGAGCAAGAAACCACCGGTAGGATGCATAAGGAAAGTGGCGGTTACTGGAAGTTTCGAGTTTTGAGATTCGTCCACATTGTGTTTCAAAAGTGTATTGCAGGCGAACGGGGTGACATATTGAAGCAAACTTAACGTAGATTTCCTCATAAATACATTAATAATCCAAAATAAACGAAACATTCGGAATCCGTGACTATAAATTTTATCCGTTCAAAAACGGTAAGGCTAGCCATCACGTTTTTTCGCAAAAAATTGATAACTTTTTTTTGTTGAAATTCCGGCTTAAAATGATTATAGGTATTGTATATAACACGTTGAGCAAGAAACCACCGGTAGGATGCATAAGGAAAGTGGTGGTTACTGGAAGTTTCGTGTTTTGAGATTCATCCACATTGTGTTTCAAAAGTGTATTGCAGGCGAACGAGGCGACATATTGATGCAAACTTAACGTAGATCTACTCATAAATATATTAATAATCCAAAATAACGAAACATTCGGAATCCGTGACTATAAATTTTATCCGTTCAAAAACGGTAAGGCTAACCATCACGTTTTTTCGCAAAAAATTGATAACTTTTTTTTGTTGAAATTCCGGCTTAAAATGATTAAAGGTATTGTATATAACACGTTGAGCAAGAAACCACCGGTAGGATGCATACAGAAAGTGGTTACTGGAAGTTTCGAGTTTTGAGATTCGTCCACATTGTGTTTCAAAAGTGTATTGCAGGCGAACGAGGCGACATATTGAAGCAAACTTAACGTAGATCTCCTCATAAATACATTAATAATCCAAAATAAACGAAACATTCGGAATCCGTGACTATAAATTTTATCCGTTCAAAAACGGTAAGGCTAACCATCACGTTTTTTCGCAAAAAATTGATAACTTTTTTTTGTTGAAATTCCGGCTTAAAATGATTATAGGTATTGTATATAACACGTTGAGCAAGAAACCACCGATAGGATGCATAAGGAAAGTGGTGGTTACTGGAAGTTTCGTGTTTTGAGATTCGTCCACATTGTGTTTCAAAAGTGTATTGCAGGCGAACGAGGCGACATATTGAAGCAAACTTAACGTAGATCTCCTCATAAATACATTAATAATCCAAAATAAACGAAACATTCGGAATCCGTGACTATAAATTTTATCCGTTCAAAAACGGTAAGGCGTTTTTTCGCAAAAAATTGATAACTTTTTTTTGTTGAAATTCCGGCTTAAAATGATTAAAGGTATTGTATATAACACGTTGAGCAAGAAACCACCGGTAGGATGCATACAGAAAGTGGTGGTTACTGGAAGTTTCGTGTTTTGAGATTCGTCCACATTGTGTTTCAAAAGTGTATTGCAGGCGAACGAGGCGACATTTGTTGAAATTCCGGCTTAAAATGATTATAGGTATTGTATATAACACGTTGAGCAAGAAACCACCGGTAGGATGCATAAGGAAAGTGGTGGTTACTGGAAGTTTCGTATTTTGAGATTCGTTCACATTGTGTTTCAAAAGTGTATTGCAGGCGAACGAGGCGACATATTGAAGCAAACTTAACGTAGATCTCCTTATAAATAAATTAATAATCCAAAATAAACGAAACATTCGGAATCCGTGACTATAAATTTTATCCGTTCAAAAACGGTAAGGCTAACCATATGTATGTGAAGTTAGCCCGAAAACCAGCCCGAAAAAAAATATCTTCTAACAGAAAAAGCCTCTCAGCCCGAAAAATATTAAAAAATACCTCAAAATAACATTCCATCCCGAAAATAATAATTATAAGAAAATATGTACAAAATAGTTATATTTCGAGCTAAAATATATTAAATACACAACAATTATTGCTATTTTACTGTCAGGCTTAGTGTCTGCTATCTACCCAAAATAATACAACAATATGACTTATTCCGCATTATGCCTTAATGCTAAATACGTGAATATGTTTACCACTGAATCTCAGCTCACAGGGATTGATAGATATAACGGTATATGAAAAATGTTAGATATGACCTTTAGCTATGTAAAACAACAACACTTATATAAGCGCAATGGTAAGAAGGGCGTTTTATGGGGCTACATCTACCTATATGCTAAAAATGAGCATATGTTTACCACTGAATATCAGCTCAAAGTGATTGATAGATATAACGGTATATAGAGAATGTTAAATAGGACCTTCAGCCATGTAAAATAACAACCCTTATATCAACGCGATGGTGGGAAGGGTGTTTTATGGAGCTACATCCACCTATATGCCTTCATACTAAAAACAAGCATATGTTTACCTCTGGATCTCAGCTCACAGGGATTGATAGATATAACGGTATATGGGGAATGTTAGATAGGACCGTTAGCCATGTAAAACAACAACCCCTATATCAACGCGATGGTGGGAAGGGTGTTTTATGGAGCTACATCCACCTATATGCCATGATACTAAAAACGTGCATATGTTTACCACTAAATCTTAGATCACAGGGATTGATAGACATAACGGTATATGGGGAATGTTAGATAGGACCGTTAGCCATGTAAAACAACAACCCCTATATCAACGCGATGGTGGGAATGGTGTTTTAAGGAGCTACATCCACCTATATGCCTTCATACTAAAAACAAGCATATGTTTACCACTGGATCTCAGCTCACAAGGATTGATAGATATAACGGTATATAGAGAATGTTAGATAGGACCATTAGCCATGTAAAACAACAACCACTACATCAACGCGATGGTGAGAAGGGTGTTTTATGGAGTTACATCCACCTATATGCCATGATACTAAAAACGTGCATATGTTTACCACTAAATCTTAGATCACAGGGATTGATAGATATAACGGTATATGGGGAATGTTAGATATTACCGTTAGCCATGTAAAACAACAACCCCTATATCAACGCGATGGTGGGAAGGGTGTTTTAAGGAGCTACATCCACCTATATGCCTTCATACTAAAAACAAGCATATGTTTACCACTGGATCTCAGCTCACAGGGATTGATAGATATAACGGTATATAGAGAATGTTAGATAGGACCATTAGCCATGTAAAACAACAACCACTACATCAACGCGATGGTGGGAAGGGTGTTTTATGGAGTTACATCCACCTATATGCCTTCATACTAAAAACAAGCATATGTTTACCACTGGATCTCAGCTCACAGGGATTGATAGATATAACGGTATATGAAAAATGTTAGATATGACCTTTAGCTATGTAAAACAACAACACTTATATAAGCGCAATGGTAAGAAGGGCGTTTTATGGGGCTACATCTACCTATATGCTAAAAATGAGCATATGTTTACCACTGAATATCAGCTCAAAGTGATTGATAGATATAACGGTATATAGAGAATGTTAAATAGGACCTTCAGCCATGTAAAATAACAACCCTTATATCAACGCGATGGTGGGAAGGGTGTTTTATGGAGCTACATCCACCTATATGCCTTCATACTAAAAACGTGCATATGTTTACCACTGGATCTCAGCTCACAAGGATTGATAGATAAAACGGTATATAGAGAATGTTAGATAGGACCGTTAGCCATGTAAAACAACAACCCCTATATCAACGCGATGGTGGGAAGGGTGTTTTATGGAGCTACATCCACCTATAAGCCTTCATACTAAAAACAAGCATATGTTTACCTCTGGATCTCAGCTCACAGGGATTGATAGATATAACGGTATATGGGGAATGTTAGATAGGACCGTTAGCCATGTAAAACAACAACCCCTATATCAACGCGATGGTGGGAAGGGTGTTTTATGGAGCTACATCCACCTATAAGCCTTCATACTAAAAGCGAGCATATGTTTACCACTGAAACTCAGCTCACAGGGATTGATAGATATAACGGTATATAGAGAATGTTAGATAGGACCATGTAAAACAAGCCATGTAAAACAATAACCCCTACATCATCGCGATGGTGGGAAGGGTGTTTTATGGAGCTACATCCACCTATATGCCTTCATACTAAAAACCAGCATATGTTTACCACTGAATCTCAGCTCACATTGATTGATAGATATAACGGTATATGGGGAATGTTATGTATAACCTTTAGCTATGTAAAATAACTAATTATGAGACCCCATTAAACTTTTTGGGAAATCGGAAAACCGGCAGGTGTTCATTTCAAAAATATTCTTGATGATACTCGAAACTGTTTGAACATTGCTTGAAACTAATTGGTTTGTGAAAATAAAGTAATTCAAAAATATCAACAACTATGTGTTTTTTAAATAAATATAAATTATTTTTTGTAATAAGGCGTGTATTAAATTGAACTGAAAAATATGCAAAACCTGTATATGTTCTAGATTAAACTGTCCCTTGTTATCTCACCTAAAGTAGGGTAACTATTTACCAACCCTCAAAGCATTAGTGTTACTGATTGCATCGTCGGTTGCATATTTTAAAAAATTGCTTGATAAATAGCGAAAAGGCGAAAAATTAAAAAATTGAAAGAGTATAAAAGGAATTTTTTTTAAATTTATATTTCAATACATTTTCAGACGTTGTACTGTTCGTATCGTATCTAAAAAAAAATTTGTGTTTTTTCTCGTTCTCTTTCGCTACAAAAAAAAGTTTTTTTTAAAACTACGACCTTCGCTTTCTCTTGGACTCTCTTTTAAATTGTGATTATATTGTTTTGTTGATTTGATTTTTAATTTTTGACCTCTGCGCTCGTATTAGGACATCCTTATCTGACGATTGATATTTTTTTGTTTGAAAACATTAAACCCGCTTATAAAATTTGGACCGGCTTTCTTTAGGACGACTCTACATTGGAATTAAAATTTTATTCCGCTTCTATTTTCATTAATTTACTGAAAATGGATTGTCTAGAAAAACCAAAATCTTATAATTATAAAAAGAAACGAAGTTTAATTTCTGTTGATTTAGTTAAAAATGCAACAGAAAAACTATCGCTATCCAATGTTAAATTGACAAATTCTAATACTAATTATATGGCTCAATTATGTCAATTACTTAAAGTTTCCAACAATATCTCAAATCGTACTAAGGTTTATAATATTTGGTACAGATATATTAAAAGCAATTTTGTTCCAACCAATACTACTGAGTTAGAAAAAAACAATGTGAATAATTCATTTCAGAACAGCTGTGTTTTAATATCAGTTGAAAATCAAAATAAAGCTGAAATGGAAGCATTAGTCAACATAAACCAAATCGACTGTCAATCAAAATCATTAAACAATAATTTAAAAGAAAATATTTCAGTAAATATTTGTTTAAATAATTCTGCAGAGGAAGAATATTGTTCAGTCGAAATGATTGACCTTCCAATCATTCTTGATAAATCAGATGATATAGATTTGAATTTCTGTCATGATAAAATACTCCCAGCTGTTGGCAGTAGTACTAATACTTCCCAGAGTGGCAAGAAGTTGAATAAATTTAAATCAAATAATCTCACCAAACTGGTTTATAGAAAATGTGATTTCAACTTAAACATTTCAGACAGTATTTGGAAACAAATTTTTCTACCTAATGAACGAGTGTTGGAGTCGTATATGTATAGATCGATAATTATTGAAAATTTGACAAAACTTACTGGCTGTTTAATAAAAATTAAAGGGTATGATGTGTTAAAAAATCATTTAACTATTAGAACTTATTGTGGTCATCGAACTGTAAACACACCATGTCGGAAATATAAGCTTGTAAATAAAAACTTGAGTCATGGAATTTTCGAAATTTATAGTACGAATGAACGTATTATGCACATTACAAAAAAATTCGGTCATACGTCAGGTTATACGCGGAACATTTTTAAAAAACAACTTTTAGAAAAATCAGTGGAAAAAGTTGCAGAAACTTTAATTCAAGAAGAAGACATTGATTTTGTGCAAAAAAGCAATACGATTCAAAAATCAAAATCACATAATGTGCTTAGAAAAATACGATCAGAGGCATTGCAATCCAATGACAACGACACTGACGATTTTATTGACATCGACAAAGAGTGGGAAAAGAAAGCATTAAGTGAAGATAAATATATCCAAAAAATTATGCGCCGTCCGTTTATTGTTGTTACTTATAGCTTAATGCAGAATAATATTTTGAAACTAATGAAGGACTCATTTAAAGACAAAGAGCTAACGGTTTATTTAGATGCCACTGGTAGTTTGGTTCGTGCTCCTTTCAAACCTTGTTCAGCAATTTTATACTATGCTCTTGTAGTAGCTGCCCAGACTTCTGAATCCGATGCTACGTCACCATTTCCAATAACAGATATGGTTAGTTCAAGCCACAATATTGATTCGATTGGAGGGTGGCTTAGGTCATATAAGTTATACATCGAACGACAATTTAAAAAATGGCCAGTGTTTAATTCGGTGGTAATCGATTTTTCGTTTGCTGAATTAAATTCTGTGTTGGGTTCCTTCAATAATATGGATATAATTGAATACCTCACTGTAACTCATGCATGGATAAATAATAATCAATGCTCTAAAACCAAAGAAACAACGGTAAAAGTTTTTTTATGTTGTTGTCATTTATCGCATACAATGATGCAAGATGTAAATAAACATTTCTCAAAATGTCCATTAAATTCTAAAATAATTAAAGAAATTCTTGCATCGTTGTTCATGACTACAAACTATGAGGCTATTAAGGAGATATGGAAAGATCTAACAGTAATATTAAGATCTAAGTTTATTACACCAAAAGTGCAACAATCATTAAGTTCCTTGACCAGTTTAATAACACAAAGCAATACAAACTTTAATTTGACCAATATAGATAATAATAATTTGAAAAAACATAAAGACAACACAAAACCAATATATATACAAAGCCCATATTTTCAAGATTTTAAAAAAATTGTCGATGAAATCTCTATAATTTTAAATAACGAAGATTCTGCAGAAGTTGGTGGTGTTAATAGTTTTTTTAATATAAATTTCCACAACTTAATATTAAAGAAATACATGGCATATTTACCACTATGGAGTGGTATATTAAATAAAGGAGTACGACATAGCAATAGCCATGTAGAAAACTATTTTGCTACCATTAAACGCAGGTTTAAAACATCAAATAATATTGGTAAATTACCAACTAAAATAGGACGTTTTATTAGGGAAATTCACGAACGAAATGTTAAGGTTCATCGACAAATTGTGGCTGGTATTCCAAAATCGGCAATTAAGGTAAAAATTGGTCAGGTGACTAGTAATCAAACTAATCAAATTCAATTGAAATCATCTGACGTGGATCTAACAATTTATGAAGCGCAATTAAGCCAATCAGTGTGGAAACGCAAAAATTATGATGTCACGACCCCCAAAACTAAAACTTCCTATTTTAGCTTGGCAACAATCAAAGAAATTGCAACTCAAACTCCGCAGGAACGCTCAATTTCAACTATAAAACTGTTAAGTCAAAATTCGAAGGATGGCATTAACTTTAGTACACCAAAACGACCATGTAAGGTAGTGAAAAGAATATTACCCGTTAAACACAGAGGGCCAACTTATAACAAAACATTACCGGTTTTGCAAAATGGCACTAAAAGTTGCGATTACTACACTAATACGTGTGGGTTAGATGCCCTTATTCAAAGTTTAGCTGCAGCGGTAAATAGTGTGGGAATAACCAATTGTGGAATACGAGAAGGTCGGGTTAAAAATATAATTCAAAATGTACTTAACAATGAACTAAAGAGAGCATATGATGTTAGAAAAGAAATACTCATTGAAATTTTTGGCATACAGCAAAATTGTGATTGCAATATACAAGATGTCTCAGGATATATACTTAAAAGTTTGCCAAGCATAACCGTTAATCTTAAATGCCAACACTGTGAAACCGTTGTTGAAGAAAAACGGAATTTTCTTCTTGTGAATATGTTGACATTATCTAAAGTTGGATTTTCAAATTTAAGTAAATGTATAGAACAAGTTCCAGACCAAACTTGTCCAGTGTGTTTTAATAAATTGAATCCCCAAAACGAAACGTATCACCCAATTATATCTATTTATACCGAAAGTGATACGCTAAACCGTCCGAGAACCAAAATAAGCGATATCGAACCCAAATTAGAATTAGACAAGATTTTTTATCAGGTAATAGGAATTGTTAGTTACGAGCAAAATAATCAGACTAATAATGATCAAGAATTTGCAGCAGGACATTTTGTAAGTTATTGTAAAAACAAAGGAAAGTGGGGCAGATACGATGACTTAAACAAATATGTGTCTACCGTGAGAAATCCACACATCATTGAAGTCAATCCACATATGGTGGTCTATACAAAATCCACACAACAATAAATTTGTAATTTATAGATTTATAAACTACATACCTAGTTATATTATTCCTTTTTTCATTAATTAAATACAACAATAAAAGGCTCTACCATAATTTGAACAGCACGTCTACAGGTTCAGTACAAGGAATATGTTAGAATTTTAAGTGTCACGAAATGTGCTACCCCCTTTCTTAATTAATGCTTGAAAATGTGAGGAGCTAGAAAGATAATGTATATACGGTTAGATAAAGGAAAAAATAGAGATTCAGAAAGTATGTGAATGATTTTGGTCCATTGCTCTTGCGTAAACTTGTAACATCTCAAAAACGAGGGAGATAAAATTCTGATCGACCACTAACCAGAAATCTCCTGAATTTATTCGCAATAACAAATTCAATGTAGTTAAATTTCTGATCGACCCCCAGCCAGAAATCTCTTGAATTTATTCGCAAAAATAAATTCATTGTAGATACATTTCTGATCGACCACCAGCCAGAAATCTCTTGAATTTATTCGCATAAATAAATTCATTGTAGATACATTTCTGATCGACCACCAGCCAGAAATCTCTTGAATTTATTCGCCAAAAATTCAAAGTAGATACATTTATGATCGACAACCAGCCAGAAATCTCTTGAATTTATTCGCAATAATAAATTCATTGCAGATAAATTTCTGATCGACCACCAGCCAGAAATCTCTTGAATTTATTCGCAATAATAAATTCATTGTAGATACATTTCTGATCGACAACCAGCCAGAAATCTCTTGAATTTATTCGCAATAATAAATTCATTGTAGATAAATTTCTGATCGACCACCAGCCAGAAATCTCTTGAATTTATTCGCCAAAAACTCAAAGTAGATACATTTATGATCGACAACCGCAGCCAGAAATCTCTTGAATTTATTCGCAATAATAAATTCATTGTAGATACATTTCTGATCGACCACCAGCCAGAAATCTCTTGAATTTATTCGCAATAATAAATTCATTGTAGATAAGTTTCTGATCGACCACCAACCAGAAATCTCTTGAATTTATTCGCAAAAACAAATTCAATGTAGATACATTTCTGATCGACCACCAGCCAGAAATCTCTTGAGTTTATTCGCCAAAAATTCAAAGTAGATACATTTATGATCGACCACCAGCCAGAAATCTCTTGAATTTATTCGCAATAATAAATTCATTGTAGATAAGTTTCTGATCGACCACCAGCCAGAAATCTCTTGAATTTATTCGCCAAAAATTCAAAGTAGATACATTTCTGATCGACAACCAGCCAGAAATCTCTTGAATTTATTCGCAATAATAAATTCATTGTAGATAAATTTCCGATCGACCACCAGCCAAAAATCTCTTGAATTTATTCGCAATAATAAATTCATTGTAGATAAGTTTCTGATCGACCACCAGCCAGAAATCTCTTGAATTTAAATAAATCGCATTATAAATCGCAAAAATAAATTCATTGTAGATACATTTCTGATCGACCACCAGCCAGAAATCTCTTGAATTTATTCGCATAAATAAATTCATTGTAGATACATTTCTGATCGACCACCAGCCAGAAATCTCTTGAATTTATTCGCCAAAAATTCAAAGTAGATACATTTATGATCGACAACCAGCCAGAAATCTCTTGAATTTATTCGCAATAATAAATTCATTGCAGATAAATTTCTGATCGACCACCAGCCAGAAATCTCTTGAATTTATTCGCAATAATAAATTCATTGTAGATACATTTCTGATCGACAACCAGCCAGAAATCTCTTGAATTTATTCGCAATAATAAATTCATTGTAGATAAATTTCTGATCGACCACCAGCCAGAAATCTCTTGAATTTATTCGCCAAAAATTCAAAGTAGATACATTTATGATCGACAACCGCAGCCAGAAATCTCTTGAATTTATTCGCAATAATAAATTCATTGTAGATACATTTCTGATCGACCACCAGCCAGAAATCTCTTGAATTTATTCGCAATAATAAATTCATTGTAGATAAGTTTCTGATCGACCACCAGCCAGAAATCTCTTGAATTTATTCGCAAAAACAAATTCAATGTAGATACATTTCTGATCGACCACCAGCCAGAAATCTCTTGAATTTATTCGCCAAAAATTCAAAGTAGATACATTTATGATCGACAACCAGCCAGAAATCTCTTGAATTTATTCGCAATAATAAATTCATTGTAGATAAGTTTCTGATCGACCACCAGCCAGAAATCTCTTGAATTTATTCGCAATAATAAATTCATTGTAGATAAGTTTCTGATCGACCACCAGCCAGAAATCTCTTGAATTTATTCGCCAAAAATTCAAAGTAGATACATTTATGATCGACAACCAGCCAGAAATCTCTTGAATTTATTCGCAATAATAAATTCATTGTAGATAAGTTTCTGATCGACCACCAGCCAGAAATCTCTTGAATTTATTCGCCAAAAATTCAAAGTAGATACATTTCTGATCGACAACCAGCCAGAAATCTCTTGAATTTATTCGCAATAATAAATTCATTGTAGATAAATTTCCGATCGACCACCAGCCAGAAATCTCTTGAATTTATTCGCAATAATAAATTCATTGTAGATAAGTTTCTAATCGACCACCAGCCAGAAATCTCTTGAATTTATTCGCCAAAAATTCAAAGTAGATACATTTATGATCGACCACCAGCCAGAAATCTCTTGAATTTAAATAAATCGCATTATAAATCGCAAAAATAAATTCATTGTAGATACATTTCTGATCGACCACCAGCCAGAAATCTCTTGAGTTTATTCGCCAAAAACTCAAAGTAGATACATTTATGATCGACAACCAGCCAGAAATCTCTTGAATTTATTCGCAATAATAAATTCATTGTAGATAAATTTCTGATCGACCATCAGCTAGAAACCTCTTGAATTTATTCGCAAAACCAAATTCAATGTTGGTCATTTTTAGTATCATGGCATATAGGTGGATGTAGCTCCATAAAACACCCTTCCCACCATCGCGTTGATATAGGGGTTGTTGTTTTACATGGCTAACGGTCCTATCTATCATTCACCATAATCCGTTATATCTATCAATCCCTGTGATCTAAGATTTAGTGGTAAACATATGCACGTTTTTAGTATGAAGGCATATAGGTGGATGTAGCTCCATAAAACACCCTTCCCACCATCGCGTTGATATAGGGGTTGTTGTTTTACATGGCTTACGGTCCTATCTAACATTTCCCATATACCGTTATATCTATCAATCCCTGTGAGCTGAGATTCAGTGGTAAACATATGCTCGTTTTTAGTATGAAGGCTTATAGGTGGATGTAGCTCCATAAAACACCCTTCCCACCATCGCGTTGATGTAGTGGTTGTTGTTTTACATGGCTAATGGTCCTATCTAACATTCCCCATATACCGTTATACCTATCAATCCCTGTGATCTAAGATTTAGTGGTAAACATATGCACGTTTTTAGTATGAAGGCATATAGGTGGATGTAGCTCCATAAAACACCCTTCCCACCATCGCGTTGATATAGGGGTTGTTGTTTTACATGGCTTACGGTCCTATCTAACATTTCCCATATACCGTTATATCTATCAATCCCTGTGAGCTGAGATTCAGTGGTAAACATATGCTCGTTTTTAGTATGAAGGCTTATAGGTGGATGTAGCTCCATAAAACACCCTTCCCACCATCGCGTTGATGTAGTGGTTGTTGTTTTACATGGCTAATGGTCCTATCTAACATTCTCTATATACCGTTATATCTATCAATCCCTGTGATCTAAAATTTAGTGGTAAACATATGCACGTTTTCAGTATGAAGGCATATAGGTGGATGTAGCTCCATAAAGCACCCTTCCCACCATCGCGTTGATATAAGGGTTGTTGTTTTACATGGCTTACGGTTCTATCTAACATTCGCCATATACCGTTATATCTATCAATCCCTGTGAGCTGAGATTCAGTGGTAAACATGTGCTCGTTTTTAGTATGAAGGCATATAGGTGGATGTAGCTCCATAAAGCACCCTTCCCACCATCGCGTTGATATGGGGGTTGTTGTTTTACATGGCGCACGGTCCTATCTAACATTCCCCATATACCGTTATACCTATCAATCCCTGTGATCTAAGATTTAGTGGTAAACATATGCACGTTTTTAGTATGAAGGCATATAGGTGGATGTAGCTCCATAAAGCACCCTTCCCACCATCGCGTTGATATAAGGGTTGTTGTTTTACATGGCTTACGGTCCTATATAACATTCCCCATATACCGTTATATCTATCAATCCTTGTGAGCTGAGATTCAGTGGTAAACATATGCTCGTTTTTAGTATGAAGGCATATAGGTGGATGTAGCTCCATAAAGCACCCTTTCCACCATCGCGTTGATATAGGGGTTGTTGTTTTACATGGCTTACGGTCCTATCTAACATTTCCCATATACCGTTATATCTATCAATCCCTGTGATCTAAGATTTAGTGGTAAACATATGCACGTTTTTAGTATGAAGGCATATAGGTGGATGTAGCTCCATAAAACACCCTTCCCACCATCGCGTTGACATAGGGGTTGTTGTTTTACATGGCTAACGGTCCTATCTAACATTCCCCATATACCGTTATATCTATCAATCCCTGTGATCTAAGATTTAGTGGTAAACATATGCACGTTTTTAGTATGAAGGCATATAGGTAGATGTAGCTCCCTAAAACACCCTTCCCACCATCGCGTTTATGTAGGGGTTGTTGTTTTACATGGCTAACGGTCCTATCTAATATTCACCATATACCGTTATATCTATCAATCCCTGTGAGCTGAGATTCAGTGGTAAACATATGCTCGTTTTTAGTATGAAGGCATATAGGTGGATGTAGCTCCATAAAGCACCCTTCCCACCATCGCGTTGATATAAGGGTTGTTGTTTGACATGGCTTACGGTCCTATATAACATTCACCATATACCGTTATATCTATCAATCCCTGTGAGCTGAGATTCAGTGGTAAACATATGCTCGTTTTTAGTATGAAGGCGTATAGGTGGATGTAGCTCCATAAAACACCCTTTCCACCATCGCGTTGATATAGGGGTTGTTGTTTTACATGGCTTACGGTCCTATCTAACATTTCCCATATACCGTTATATCTATCAATCCCTGTGATCTAAGATTTAGTGGTAAACATATGCACGTTTTTAGTATGAAGGCATATAGGTGGATGTAGCTCCATAAAACACCCTTCCCACCATCGCGTTGACATAGGGGTTGTTGTTTTACATGGCTAACGGTCCTATCTAACATTCCCCATATACCGTTATATCTATCAATCCCTGTGATCTAAGATTTAGTGGTAAACATATGCACGTTTTTAGTATGAAGGCATATAGGTAGATGTAGCTCCTTAAAACACCCTTCCCACCATCGCGTTTATGTAGGGGTTGTTGTTTTACATGGCTAACGGTCCTATCTAATATTCACCATATACCGTTATATCTATCAATCCCTGTGAGCTGAGATTCAGTGGTAAACATATGCTCGTTTTTAGTATGAAGGCGTATAGGTGGATGTAGCTCCATAAAACACCCTTTCCACCATCGCGTTGATATAGGGGTTGTTGTTTTACATGGCTAATGGTCCTATCTAACATTCTCTATATACCGTTATATTTTTGTGAGCTGAGATCTAGTGGAAAACATCTGACACATATAGGTGGATGTAGCTCCATAAAACACCCTTCCCACCATCGCATTGATAAAGGGGTTGTTGTTTTACATAGCTAAAGCTCCTATCTAACATTTCCCATATACCGTTATATCTATCAATTCTTGTGAGCTGAGATTCAGGGGTAAACATATGCTCGTTTTTAGTATGGCGGCTTATAGGTAGATGTAGCTCCATAAAACACCCTTCCCACCATCGCGTTGATATAAGGGTTGTTGTTTTACATAGCTAAATGTCCCATCTAACATTATCCATATACCGTTATATCTATCAATCCCTGTGAGCTGATATCCAGTGGTAAACATGTGCTCGTTTTTAGTATCATGGCATATAGGTGGATGTAGCTCCCCATAAAACGCCCTTCTCACCATCGCGTTGATGTAGGGGTTGTTGTTTTACATAGCTAAAGGTCATATCTAACATTTTTCATATACCGTTATATCTATCAATCCCTGTGAGCTGAGATTCAGTGGTAAACATATTCACGTATTTAGCATTAAGGCATAATGCGGAATAAGTCATATTGTTGTATTATTTTGGGTAGATAGCAGACACTAAACCTGACAGTAAAATAGCAATAATTGTTGTGTATTTAATATATTTTAGCTCGAAATATAACTATTTTGTACATATTTTCTTATAATTATTATTTTCGGGATGGAATGTTATTTTGAGGTATTTTTTAATATTTTTCGGGCTGAGAGGCTTTTTCTTTTAGAAGATATTTTTTTTCGGGCTGGTTTTCGGGCTAACTTCACATACATGCTAACCATCACGTTTTTTCGCAAAAAATTGATAACTTTTTTTTGTTGAAATTCCGGCTTAAAATGATTAAAGGTATTGTATATAACACGTTGAGCAAGAAACCACCGGTAGGATGCATAAGGAAAGTGGTGGTTACTGGAAGTTTCGTGTTTTGAGATTCGTCCACATTGTGTTTCAAAAGTGTATTGCAGGCGAACGAGGCGACATATTGAAGCAAACTTAACGTAGATCTCCTCATAAATACATTAATAATCCAAAATAAACGAAACATTCGGAATCCGTGACTATAAATTTTATCCGTTCAAAAACGGTAAGGCTAACCATCACGTTTTTTCGCAAAAAATTGATAACTTTTTTTTGTTGAAATTCTGGCTTAAAATGATTAAAGGTATTGTATATAACACGTTGAGCAAGAAACCACCGGTAGGATGCATAAGGAAAGTGGTGGTTACTGGAAGTTTCGTGTTTTGAGATTCGTCCACATTGTGTTTCAAAAGTGTATTGCAGGCGAACGAGGCGACATATTGAAGCAAACTTAACGTAGATCTCCTCATAAATACATTAATAATCCAAAATAAACGAAACATTCGGAATCCGTGACTATAAATTTTATCCGTTCAAAAACGGTAAGGCTAACCACGTTTTTTCGCAAAAAATTGATAACTTTTTTTTGTTGAAATTCCGGCTTAAAATGATTAAAGGTATTGTATATAACACGTTGAGCAAGAAACCACCGGTAGGATGCATAAGGAAAGTGGCGGTTACTGGAAGTTTCGAGTTTTGAGATTCGTCCACATTGTGTTTCAAAAGTGTATTGCAGGCGAACGGGGTGACATATTGAAGCAAACTTAACGTAGATTTCCTCATAAATACATTAATAATCCAAAATAAACGAAACATTCGGAATCCGTGACTATAAATTTTATCCGTTCAAAAACGGTAAGGCTAACCATCACGTTTTTTCGCAAAAAATTGATAACTTTTTTTTGTTGAAATTCCGGCTTAAAATGATTAAAGGTATTGTATATAACACGTTGAGCAAGAAACCACCGGTAGGATGCATACAGAAAGTGGTGGTTACTGGAAGTTTCGAGTTTTGAGATTCGTCCACATTGTGTTTCAAAAGTGTATTGCAGGCGAACGAGGCGACATATTGAAGCAAACTTAACGTAGATCTCCTCATAAATACATTAATAATCCAAAATAAACGAAACATACGGAATCCGTGACTATAAATTTTATCCGTTCAAAAACGGTAAGGCTAACCATCACGTTTTTTCGCAAAAAATTGATAACTTTTTTTTGTTGAAATTCCGGCTTAAAATGATTAAAGGTATTGTATATAACACGTTGAGCAAGAAACCACCGGTAGGATGCATACAGAAAGTGGTGGTTACTGGAAGTTTCGTGTTTTGAGATTCGTCCACATTGTGTTTCAAAAGTGTATTGCAGGCGAACGAGGCGACATATTGAAGCAAACTTAACGTAGATCTCCTCATAAATACATTAATAATCCAAAATAAACGAAACATTCGGAATCCGTGACTATAAATTTTATCCGTTCAAAAACGGTAAGGCTCATCACGTTTTTTCGCAAAAAATTGATAACTTTTTTTTGTTGAAATTCTGGCTTAAAATGATTAAAGGTATTGTATATAACACGTTGAGCAAGAAACCACCGGTAGGATGCATACAGAAAGTGGTGGTTACTGGAAGTTTCGTGTTTTGAGATTCGTCCACATTGTGTTTCAAAAGTGTATTGCAGGCGAACGAGGCGACATATTGAAGCAAACTTAACGTAGATCTCCTCATAAATACATTAATAATCCAAAATAAACGAAACATTCGGAATCCGTGACTATAAATTTTATCCGTTCAAAAACGGTAAGGCACCATCACGTTTTTTCGCAAAAAATTGATAACTTTTTTTTGTTGAAATTCCGGCTTAAAATGATTAAAGGTATTGTATATAACACGTTGAGCAAGAAACCACCGGTAGGATGCATAAGGAAAGTGGTGGTTACTGGAAGTTTCGTGTTTTGAGATTCGTCCACATTGTGTTTCAAAAGTGTATTGCAGGCGAACGAGACGACATATTGATGCAAACTTAACGTAGATCTACTCCTAAATATATTAATAATCCAAAATAAACGAAACATTCGGAATCCGTGACTATAAATTTTATCCGTTCAAAAGCGGTAAGGCTAACCATCACGTTTTTTCGCAAAAAATTGATAACTTTTTTTTGTTGAAATTCCGGCTTAAAATGATTATAGGTATTGTATATAACACGTTGAGCAAGAAACCACCGGTAGGATGCATAAGGAAAGTGGTGGTTACTGGAAGTTTCGTATTTTGAGATTCGTTCACATTGTGTTTCAAAAGTGTATTGCAGGCGAACGAGGCGACATATTGAAGCAAACTTAACGTAGATCTCCTTATAAATAAATTAATAATCCAAAATAAACGAAACATTCGGAATCCGTGACTATAAATTTTATCCGTTCAAAAACGGTAAGGCTAACCATCACGTTTTTTCGCAAAAAATTGATAACTTTTTTTTGTTGAAATTCCGGCTTAAAATGATTAAAGGTATTGTATATAACACGTTGAGCAAGAAACCACCGGTAGGATGCATAAGGAAAGTGGTGGTTACTGGAAGTTTCGTATTTTGAGATTCGTTCACATTGTGTTTCAAAAGTGTATTGCAGGCGAACGAGGCGACATATTGAAGCAAACTTAACGTAGATCTCCTTATAAATAAATTAATAATCCAAAATAAACTAAACATTCGGAATCCGTGACTATAAATTTTATCCGTTCAAAAACGGTAAGGCTAACCATCACGTTTTTTCGCAAAAAATTGATAACTTTTTTTTGTTGAAATTCCGGCTTAAAATGATTAAAGGTATTGTATATAACACGTTGAGCAAGAAACCACCGGTAGGATGCATAAGGAAAGTGGTGGTTACTGGAAGTTTCGTGTTTTGAGATTCGTCCACATTGTGTTTCAAAAGTGTATTGCAGGCGAACGAGGCGACATATTGAAGCAAACTTAACGTAGATCTCCTCATAAATACATTAATAATCCAAAATAAACGAAACATTCGGAATCCGTGACTATAAATTTTATCCGTTCAAAAACGGTAAGGCTAACCCATCACGTTTTTTCGCAAAAAATTGATAACTTTTTTTTGTTGAAATTCCGGCTTAAAATGATTATAGGTATTGTATATAACACGTTGAGCAAGAAACCACCGGTAGGATGCATAAGGAAAGTGGTGGTTACTGGAAGTTTCGTATTTTGAGATTCGTTCACATTGTGTTTCAAAAGTGTATTGCAGGCGAACGAGGCGACATATTGAAGCAAACTTAACGTAGATCTCCTTATAAATAAATTAATAATCCAAAATAAACTAAACATTCGGAATCCGTGACTATAAATTTTATCCGTTCAAAAACGGTAAGGCTAACCATCACGTTTTTTCGCAAAAAATTGATAACTTTTTTTTGTTGAAATTCCGGCTTAAAATGATTAAAGGTATTGTATATAACACGTTGAGCAAGAAACCACCGGTAGGATGCATAAGGAAAGTGGTGGTTACTGGAAGTTTCGTGTTTTGAGATTCGTCCACATTGTGTTTCAAAAGTGTATTGCAGGCGAACGAGGCGACATATTGAAGCAAACTTAACGTAGATCTCCTCATAAATACATTAATAATCCAAAATAAACGAAACATTCGGAATCTGTGACTATAAATTTTATCCGTTCAAAAACGGTAAGGCTAGCCATCACGTTTTTTCGCAAAAAATTGATAACTTTTTTTTGTTGAAATTCCGGCTTAAAATGAATAAAGGTATTGTATATAACACGTTGAGCAAGAAACCACCGGTAGGATGCATAAGGAAAGTGGTGGTTACTGGAAGTTTCGTGTTTTGAGATTCGTCCACATTGTGTTTCAAAAGTGTATTGCAGGCGAACGAGGCGACATATTGAAGCAAACTTAACGTAGATCTCCTCATAAATACATTAATAATCCAAAATAAACGAAACATTCGGAATCCGTGACTATAAATTTTATCCGTTCAAAAACGGTAAGGCTTAACCATCACGTTTTTTCGCAAAAAATTGATAACTTTTTTTTGTTGAAATTCCGGCTTAAAATGATTATAGGTATTGTATATAACACGTTGAGCAAGAAACCACCGGTAGGATGCATAAGGAAAGTGGTGGTTACTGGAAGTTTCTTATTTTGAGATTCGTTCACATTGTGTTTCAAAAGTGTATTGCAGGCGAACGAGGCGACATATTGAAGCAAACTTAACGTAGATCTCCTTATAAATAAATTAATAATCCAAAATAAACTAAACATTCGGAATCCGTGACTATAAATTTTATCCGTTCAAAAACGGTAAGGCTAGCCATCACGTTTTTTCGCAAAAAATTGATAACTTTTTTTTGTTGAAATTCCGGCTTAAAATGAATAAAGGTATTGTATATAACACGTTGAGCAAGAAACCACCGGTAGGATGCATAAGGAAAGTGGTGGTTACTGGAAGTTTCGTGTTTTGAGATTCGTCCACATTGTGTTTCAAAAGTGTATTGCAGGCGAACGAGGCGACATATTGAAGCAAACTTAACGTAGATCTCCTCATAAATACATTAATAATCCAAAATAAACGAAACATTCGGAATCCGTGACTATAAATTTTATCCGTTCAAAAACGGTAAGGCTAACCATCACGTTTTTTCGCAAAAAATTGATAACTTTTTTTTGTTGAAATTCCGGCTTAAAATGATTAAAGGTATTGTATATAACACGTTGAGCAAGAAACCACCGGTAGGATGCATAAGGAAAGTGGTGGTTACTGGAAGTTTCGTGTTTTGAGATTCGTCCACATTGTGTTTCAAAAGTGTATTGCAGGCGAACGAGGCGACATATTGAAGCAAACTTAACGTAGATCTCCTCATAAATACATTAATAATCCAAAATAAACGAAACATTCGGAATCCGTGACTATAAATTTTATCCGTTCAAAAACGGTAAGGCTAACCATCACGTTTTTTCGCAAAAAATTGATAACTTTTTTTTGTTGAAATTCCGGCTTAAAATGATTATAGGTATTGTATATAACACGTTGAGCAAGAAACCACCGGTAGGATGTATAAGGAAAGTGGTGGTTACTGGAAGTTTCGTATTTTGAGATTCGTTCACATTGTGTTTCAAAAGTGTATTGCAGGCGAACGAGGCGACATATTGAAGCAAACTTAACGTAGATCTCCTTATAAATAAATTAATACTCCAAAATAAACGAAACATTCGGAATCCGTGACTATAAATTTTATCCGTTCAAAAACGGTAAGGCTAACCATCACGTTTTTTCGCAAAAAATTGATAACTTTTTTTTGTTGAAATTCCGGCTTAAAATGATTAAAGGTATTGTATATAACACGTTGAGCAAGAAACCACCGGTAGGATGCATAAGGAAAGTGGTGGTTACTTGAAGTTTCGTGTTTTGAGATTCGTCCACATTGTGTTTCAAAAGTGTATTGCAGGCGAACGAGGCGTTATATTGAAGCAAACTTAACGTAGATCTCCTCATAAGTACATTAATAATCCAAAATAAACGAAACATTCGGAATCCGTGACTATAAATTTTATCCGTTCAAAAACGGTAAGGCTAACCATCACGTTTTTTCGCAAAAAATTGATAACTTTTTTTTGTTGAAATTCCGGCTTAAAATGATTATAGGTATTGTATATAACACGTTGAGCAAGAAACCACCGATAGGATGCATAAGGAAAGTGGTGGTTACTGGAAGTTTCGTGTTTTGAGATTCGTCCACATTGTGTTTCAAAAGTGTATTGCAGGCGAACGAGGCGACATATTGAAGCAAACTTAACGTAGATCTCCTCATAAATACATTAATAATCCAAAATAAACGAAACATTCGGAATCCGTGACTATAAATTTTATCCGTTCAAAAACGGTAAGGCTAACCATCACGTTTTTTCGCAAAAAATTGATAACTTTTTTTTGTTGAAATTCCGGCTTAAAATGATTAAAGGTATTGTATATAACACGTTGAGCAAGAAACCACCGGTAGGATGCATAAGGAAAGTGGTGGTTACTTGAAGTTTCGTGTTTTGAGATTCGTCCACATTGTGTTTCAAAAGTGTATTGCAGGCGAACGAGGCGACATATTGAAGCAAACTTAACGTAGATCTCCTCATAAATACATTAATAATCCAAAATAAACGAAACATTCGGAATCCGTGACTATAAATTTTATCCGTTCAAAAACGGTAAGGCTAGCCATCACGTTTTTTCGCAAAAAATTGATAACTTTTTTTTGTTGAAATTCCGGCTTAAAATGAATAAAGGTATTGTATATAACACGTTGAGCAAGAAACCACCGGTAGGATGCATAAGGAAAGTGGTGGTTACTGGAAGTTTCGTGTTTTGAGATTCGTCCACATTGTGTTTCAAAAGTGTATTGCAGGCGAACGAGGCGACATATTGAAGCAAACTTAACGTAGATCTCCTCATAAATACATTAATAATCCAAAATAAACGAAACATTCGGAATCCGTGACTATAAATTTTATCCGTTCAAAAACGGTAAGGCTAGCCATCACGTTTTTTCGCAAAAAATTGATAACTTTTTTTTGTTGAAATTCCGGCTTAAAATGATTAAAGGTATTGTATATAACACGTTGAGCAAGAAACCACCGGTAGGATGCATAAGGAAAGTGGTGGTTACTGGAAGTTTCGTGTTTTGAGATTCGTCCACATTGTGTTTCAAAAGTGTATTGCAGGCGAACGAGGCGACATATTGAAGCAAACTTAACGTAGATCTCCTCATAAATACATTAATAATCCAAAATAAACGAAACATTCGGAATCCGTGACTATAAATTTTATCCGTTCAAAAACGGTAAGGCTTAACCATCACGTTTTTTCGCAAAAAATTGATAACTTTTTTTTGTTGAAATTCCGGCTTAAAATGATTATAGGTATTGTATATAACACGTTGAGCAAGAAACCACCGGTAGGATGTATAAGGAAAGTGGTGGTTACTGGAAGTTTCGTATTTTGAGATTCGTTCACATTGTGTTTCAAAAGTGTATTGCAGGCGAACGAGGCGACATATTGAAGCAAACTTAACGTAGATCTCCTCATAAATACATTAATAATCCAAAATAAACGAAACATTCGGAATCCGTGACTATAAATTTTATCCGTTCAAAAACGGTAAGGCTAACCATCACGTTTTTTCGCAAAAAATTGATAACTTTTTTTTGTTGAAATTCCGGCTTAAAATGATTAAAGGTATTGTATATAACACGTTGAGCAAGAAACCACCGGTAGGATGCATAAGGAAAGTGGTGGTTACTTGAAGTTTCGTGTTTTGAGATTCGTCCACATTGTGTTTCAAAAGTGTATTGCAGGCGAACGAGGCGACATATTGAAGCAAACTTAACGTAGATCTCCTCATAAATACATTAATAATCCAAAATAAACGAAACATTCGGAATCCGTGACTATAAATTTTATCCGTTCAAAAACGGTAAGGCTAGCCATCACGTTTTTTCGCAAAAAATTGATAACTTTTTTTTGTTGAAATTCCGGCTTAAAATGAATAAAGGTATTGTATATAACACGTTGAGCAAGAAACCACCGGTAGGATGCATAAGGAAAGTGGTGGTTACTGGAAGTTTCGTGTTTTGAGATTCGTCCACATTGTGTTTCAAAAGTGTATTGCAGGCGAACGAGGCGACATATTGAAGCAAACTTAACGTAGATCTCCTCATAAATACATTAATAATCCAAAATAAACGAAACATTCGGAATCCGTGACTATAAATTTTATCCGTTCAAAAACGGTAAGGCTAACCATCACGTTTTTTCGCAAAAAATTGATAACTTTTTTTTGTTGAAATTCCGGCTTAAAATGATTAAAGGTATTGTATATAACACGTTGAGCAAGAAACCACCGGTAGGATGCATAAGGAAAGTGGTGGTTACTGGAAGTTTCGTGTTTTGAGATTCGTCCACATTGTGTTTCAAAAGTGTATTGCAGGCGAACGAGGCGACATATTGAAGCAAACTTAACGTAGATCTCCTCATAAATACATTAATAATCCAAAATAAACGAAACATTCGGAATCCGTGACTATAAATTTTATCCGTTCAAAAACGGTAAGGCTAACCATCACGTTTTTTCGCAAAAAATTGATAACTTTTTTTTGTTGAAATACCGGCTTAAAATGATTAAAGGTATTGTATATAACACGTTGAGCAAGAAACCACCGGTAGGATGCATAAGGAAAGTGGTGGTTACTTGAAGTTTCGTGTTTTGAGATTCGTCCACATTGTGTTTCAAAAGTGTATTGCAGGCGAACGAGGCGTTATATTGAAGCAAACTTAACGTAGATCTCCTCATAAGTACATTAATAATCCAAAATAAACGAAACATTCGGAATCCGTGACTATAAATTTTATCCGTTCAAAAACGGTAAGGCTAACCATCACGTTTTTTCGCAAAAAATTGATAACTTTTTTTTGTTGAAATTCCGGCTTAAAATGAATAAAGGTATTGTATATAACACGTTGAGCAAGAAACCACCGGTAGGATGCATAAGGAAAGTGGTGGTTACTGGAAGTTTCGTGTTTTGAGATTCGTCCACATTGTGTTTCAAAAGTGTATTGCAGGCGAACGAGGCGACATATTGAAGCAAACTTAACGTAGATCTCCTCATAAATACATTAATAATCCAAAATAAACGAAACATTCGGAATCCGTGACTATAAATTTTATCCGTTCAAAAACGGTAAGGCTAACCATCACGTTTTTTCGCAAAAAATTGATAACTTTTTTTTTTGAAATTCCGGCTTAAAATGATTAAAGGTATTGTATATAACACGTTGAGCAAGAAACCACCGGTAGGATGCATAAGGAAAGTGGTGGTTACTGGAAGTTTCGTATTTTGAGATTCGTTCACATTGTGTTTCAAAAGTGTATTGCAGGCGAACGAGGCGACATATTGAAGCAAACTTAACGTAGATCTCCTTATAAATAAATTAATAATCCAAAATAAACTAAACATTCGGAATCCGTGACTATAAATTTTATCCGTTCAAAAACGGTAAGGCTAACCATCACGTTTTTTCGCAAAAAATTGATAACTTTTTTTTGTTGAAATTCCGGCTTAAAATGATTAAAGGTATTGTATATAACACGTTGAGCAAGAAACCACTGGTAGGATGCATAAGGAAAGTGGTGGTTACTGGAAGTTTCGTGTTTTGAGATTCATCCACATTGTGTTTCAAAAGTGTATTGCAGGCGAACGAGGCGACATATTGAAGCAAACTTAACGTAGATCTCCTCATAAATACATTAATAATCCAAAATAAACGAAACATTCGGAATCCGTGACTATAAATTTTATCCGTTCAAAAACGGTAAGGCTAACCATCACGTTTTTTCGCAAAAAATTGATAACTTTTTTTTGTTGAAATTCTGGCTTAAAATGATTAAAGGTATTGTATATAACACGTTGAGCAAGAAACCACCGGTAGGATGCATAAGGAAAGTGGTGGTTACTGGAAGTTTCGTGTTTTGAGATTCATCCACATTGTGTTTCAAAAGTGTATTGCAGGCGAACGAGGCGACATATTGAAGCAAACTTAACGTAGATCTCCTCATAAATACATTAATAATCCAAAATAAACGAAACATTCGGAATCCGTGACTATAAATTTTATCCGTTCAAAAACGGTAAGGCTAACCATCACGTTTTTTCGCAAAAAATTGATAACTTTTTTTTGTTGAAATTCCGGCTTAAAATGATTAAAGGTATTGTATATAACACGTTGAGCAAGAAACCACCGGTAGGATGCATACAGAAAGTGGTGGTTACTGGAAGTTTCGAGTTTTGAGATTCGTCCACATTGTGTTTCAAAAGTGTATTGCAGGCGAACGAGGCGACATATTGAAGCAAACTTAACGTAGATCTCCTCATAAATACATTAATAATCCAAAATAAACGAAACATTCGGAATCCGTGACTATAAATTTTATCCGTTCAAAAACGGTAAGGCTAACCATCACGTTTTTTCGCAAAAAATTGATAACTTTTTTTTGTTGAAATTCCGGCTTAAAATGATTAAAGGTATTGTATATAACACGTTGAGCAAGAAACCACCGGTAGGATGCATAAGGAAAGTGGTGGTTACTGGAAGTTTCGTGTTTTGAGATTCGTCCACATTGTGTTTCAAAAGTGTATTGCAGGCGAACGAGGCGTTATATTGAAGCAAACTTAACGTAGATCTCCTCATAAATACATTAATAATCCAAAATAAACGAAACATTCGGAATCCGTGACTATAAATTTTATCCGTTCAAAAACGGTAAGGCTAACCATCACGTTTTTTCGCAAAAAATTGATAACTTTTTTTTGTTGAAATTCCGGCTTAAAATGATTAAAGGTATTGTATATAACACGTTGAGCAAGAAACCACCGGTAGGATGCATACAGAAAGTGGTGGTTACTGGAAGTTTCGTGTTTTGAGATTCGTCCACATTGTGTTTCAAAAGTGTATTGCAGGCGAACGAGGCGACATATTGAAGCAAACTTAACGTAGATCTCCTCATAAATACATTAATAATCCAAAATAAACGAAACATTCGGAATCCGTGACTATAAATTTTATCCGTTCAAAAACGGTAAGGCTAACCCATCACGTTTTTTCGCAAAAAATTGATAACTTTTTTTTGTTGAAATTCCGGCTTAAAATGATTAAAGGTATTGTATATAACACGTTGAGCAAGAAACCACCGGTAGGATGCATACAGAAAGTGGTGGTTACTGGAAGTTTCGTGTTTTGAGATTCGTCCACATTGTGTTTCAAAAGTGTATTGCAGGCGAACGAGGCGACATATTGAAGCAAACTTAACGTAGATCTCCTCATAAATACATTAATAATCCAAAATAAACGA
Source organism: Nephrotoma flavescens (assembly GCA_932526605.1). Classification (NCBI taxonomy): domain Eukaryota; kingdom Metazoa; phylum Arthropoda; class Insecta; order Diptera; family Tipulidae; genus Nephrotoma; species Nephrotoma flavescens. Next base: position 86,029,873 of record OW052220.1, on the reverse strand, counting down.
AACATTCGGAATCCGTGACTATAAATTTTATCCGTTCAAAAACGGTAAGGCTAACCATCACGTTTTTTCGCAAAAAATTGATAACTTTTTTTTGTTGAAATTCCGGCTTAAAATGATTAAAGGTATTGTATATAACACGTTGAGCAAGAAACCACCGGTAGGATGCATAAGGAAAGTGGTGGGTACTGGAAGTTTCGTGTTTTGAGATTCGTCCACATTGTGTTTCAAAAGTGTATTGCAGGCGAACGAGGCGACATATTGAAGCAAACTTAACGTAGATCTCCTCATAAATACATTAATAATCCAAAATAAACGAAACATTCGGAATCCGTGACTATAAATTTTATCCGTTCAAAAACGGTAAGGCTAACCATCACGTTTTTTCGCAAAAAATTGATAACTTTTTTTTGTTGAAATTCTGGCTTAAAATGATTAAAGGTATTGTATATAACACGTTGAGCAAGAAACCACCGGTAGGATGCATAAGGAAAGTGGTGGTTACTGGAAGTTTCGTGTTTTGAGATTCGTCCACATTGTGTTTCAAAAGTGTATTGCAGGCGAACGAGGCGACATATTGAAGCAAACTTAACGTAGATCTCCTCATAAATACATTAATAATCCAAAATAAACGAAACATTCGGAATCCGTGACTATAAATTTTATCCGTTCAAAAACGGTAAGGCTAACCATCACGTTTTTTCGCAAAAAATTGATAACTTTTTTTTGTTGAAATTCTGGCTTAAAATGATTAAAGGTATTGTATATAACACGTTGAGCAAGAAACCACCGGTAGGATGCATAAGGAAAGTGGTGGTTACTGGAAGTTTCGTGTTTTGAGATTCGTCCACATTGTGTTTCAAAAGTGTATTGCAGGCGAACGAGGCGACATATTGAAGCAAACTTAACGTAGATCTCCTCATAAATACATTAATAATCCAAAATAAACGAAACATTCGGAATCCGTGACTATAAATTTTATCCGTTCAAAAACGGTAAGGCTAACCATCACGTTTTTTCGCAAAAAATTGATAACTTTTTTTTGTTGAAATTCCGGCTTAAAATGATTAAAGGTATTGTATATAACACGTTGAGCAAGAAACCACCGGTAGGATGCATAAGGAAAGTGGCGGTTACTGGAAGTTTCGAGTTTTGAGATTCGTCCACATTGTGTTTCAAAAGTGTATTGCAGGCGAACGAGGCGACATATTGAAGCAAACTTAACGTAGATCTCCTCATAAATACATTAATAATCCAAAATAAACGAAACATTCGGAATCCGTGACTATAAATTTTATCCGTTCAAAAACGGTAAGGCTAACCATCACGTTTTTTCGCAAAAAATTGATAACTTTTTTTTGTTGAAATTCCGGCTTAAAATGATTAAAGGTATTGTATATAACACGTTGAGCAAGAAACCACTGGTAGGATGCATACAGAAAGTGGTGGTTACTGGAAGTTTCGTGTTTTGAGATTCGTCCACATTGTGTTTCAAAAGTGTATTGCAGGCGAACGAGGCGACATATTGAAGCAAACTTAACGTAGATCTCCTCATAAATACATTAATAATCCAAAATAAACGAAACATTCGGAATCCGTGACTATAAATTTTATCCGTTCAAAAACGGTAAGGCTAACCATCACGTTTTTTCGCAAAAAATTGATAACTTTTTTTTGTTGAAATTCCGGCTTAAAATGATTAAAGGTATTGTATATAACACGTTGAGCAAGAAACCACCGGTAGGATGCATACAGAAAGTGGTGGTTACTGGAAGTTTCGTGTTTTGAGATTCGTCCACATTGTGTTTCAAAAGTGTATTGCAGGCGAACGAGGCGACATATTGAAGCAAACTTAACGTAGATCTCCTCATAAATACATTAATAATCCAAAATAAACGAAACATTCGGAATCCGTGACTATAAATTTTATCCGTTCAAAAACGGTAAGGCTAACCATCACGTTTTTTCGCAAAAAATTGATAACTTTTTTTTGTTGAAATTCCGGCTTAAAATGATTAAAGGTATTGTATATAACACGTTGAGCAAGAAACCACCGGTAGGATGCATAAGGAAAGTGGTGGTTACTGGAAGTTTCGTGTTTTGAGATTCATCCACATTGTGTTTCAAAAGTGTATTGCAGGCGAACGAGGCGACATATTGAAGCAAACTTAACGTAGATCTCCTCATAATACATTAATAATCCAAAATAAACGAAACATTCGGAATCCGTGACTATAAATTTTATCCGTTCAAAAACGGTAAGGCTCATCACGTTTTTTCGCAAAAAATTGATAACTTTTTTTTGTTGAAATTCCGGCTTAAAATGATTAAAGGTATTGTATATAACACGTTGAGCAAGAAACCACCGGTAGGATGCATAAGGAAAGTGGTGGTTACTGGAAGTTTCGTGTTTTGAGATTCGTCCACATTGTGTTTCAAAAGTGTATTGCAAGCGAACGGGGCGACATATTGATGCAAACTTAACGTAGATCTCCTCATAAATACATTAATAATCCAAAATAAACGAAACATTCGGAATCCGTGACTATAAATTTTATCCGTTCAAAAACGGTAAGGCTAACCATCACGTTTTTTCGCAAAAATTGATAACTTTTTTTTGTTGAAATTCCGGCTTAAAATGATTAAAGGTATTGTATATAACACGTTGAGCAAGAAACCACCGGTAGGATGCATAAGGAAAGTGGTGGTTACTGGAAGTTTCGTGTTTTGAGATTCGTCCACATTGTGTTTCAAAAGTGTATTGCAGGCGAACGAGGCGACATATTGATGCAAACTTAACGTAGATCTACTCATAAATATATTAATAATCCAAAATAACGAAACATTCGGAATCCGTGACTATAAATTTTATCCGTTCAAAAACGGTAAGGCTAACCATCACGTTTTTTCGCAAAAAATTGATAACTTTTTTTTGTTGAAATTCCGGCTTAAAATGATTATAAGTATTGTATATAACACGTTGAGCAAGAAACCACCGGTAGGATGCATAAGGAAAGTGGTGGTTACTAGAAGTTTCGTGTTTTGAGATTCGTCCACATTGTGTTTCAAAAGTGTATTGCAAGCGAACGGGGCGACATATTGATGCAAACTTAACGTAGATCTACTCATAAATATATTAATAATCCAAAATAAACGAAACATTCGGAATCCGTGACTATAAATTTTATCCGTTCAAAAACGATAAGGCTAACCATCACGTTTTTTCGCAAAAAATTGATAACTTTTTTTTGTTGAAATTCCGGCTTAAAATGATTATAGGTATTGTATATAACACGTTGAGCAAGAAACCACCGGTAGGATGCATAAGGAAAGTGGTGGTTACTGGAAGTTTCGTGTTTTGAGATTCGTCCACATTGTGTTTCAAAAGTGTATTGCAAGCGAACGGGGCGACATATTGATGCAAACTTAACGTAGATCTCCTCATAAATACATTAATAATCCAAAATAAACGAAACATTCGGAATCCGTGACTATAAATTTTATCCGTTCAAAAACGGTAAGGCTAACCATCACGTTTTTTCGCAAAAATTGATAACTTTTTTTTGTTGAAATTCCGGCTTAAAATGATTAAAGGTATTGTATATAACACGTTGAGCAAGAAACCACCGGTAGGATGCATAAGGAATGTGGTGGTTACTGGAAGTTTCGTGTTTTGAGATTCGTCCACATTGTGTTTCAAAAGTGTATTGCAGGCGAACGAGACGACATATTGATGCAAACTTAACGTAGATCTACTCCTAAATATATTAATAATCCAAAATAAACGAAACATTCGGAATCCGTGACTATAAATTTTATCCGTTCAAAAGCGGTAAGGCTAACCATCACGTTTTTTCGCAAAAAATTGATAACTTTTATTTGTTGAAATTCCGGCTTAAAATGATTATAGGTATTGTATATAACACGTTGAGCAAGAAACCACCGGTAGGATGCATAAGGAAAGTGGTGGTTACTAGAAGTTTCGTGTTTTGAGATTCGTCCACATTGTGTTTCAAAAGTGTATTGCAAGCGAACGGGGCGACATATTGATGCAAACTTAACGTAGATCTACTCATAAATATATTAATAATCCAAAATAAACGAAACATTCGGAATCCGTGACTATAAATTTTATCCGTTCAAAAACGATAAGGCTAACCATCACGTTTTTTCGCAAAAAATTGATAACTTTTTTTTGTTGAAATTCCGGCTTAAAATGATTATAGGTATTGTATATAACACGTTGAGCAAGAAACCACCGGTAGGATGCATAAGGAAAGTGGTGGTTACTGGAAGTTTCGTGTTTTGAGATTCGTCCACATTGTGTTTCAAAAGTGTATTGCAAGCGAACGGGGCGACATATTGATGCAAACTTAACGTAGATCTCCTCATAAATACATTAATAATCCAAAATAAACGAAACATTCGGAATCCGTGACTATAAATTTTATCCGTTCAAAAACGGTAAGGCTAACCATCACGTTTTTTCGCAAAAATTGATAACTTTTTTTTGTTGAAATTCCGGCTTAAAATGATTAAAGGTATTGTATATAACACGTTGAGCAAGAAACCACCGGTAGGATGCATAAGGAATGTGGTGGTTACTGGAAGTTTCGTGTTTTGAGATTCGGCCACATTGTGTTTCAAAAGTGTATTGCAGGCGAACGAGGCGACATATTGAAGCAAACTTAACGTAGATCTCCTCATAAATACATTAATAATCCAAAATAAACGAAACATTCGGAATCCGTGACTATAAATTTTATCCGTTCAAAAACGGTAAGGCTCCCTCCCATCACGTTTTTTCGCAAAAAATTGATAACTTTTTTTTGTTGAAATTACGACTCAAAATAATTATAGGTATTGTATGTAACACGTTGAGCAAGAAACCAGCGGTAGGATGCTTTCCTTATGCGACAAAAACGTTCCTTATGCGCCTTACCGTTTTTGAACGGATAAAATTTATAATAACGGATTCCGAATGTTTCGTTTATTTTGGATTATTAATGTATTTATGAGGAGATCTACATTAAGTTTGCTTCAATATGTCGCCTCGTTTGCCTGTAATCCAGGTTTGATATACACTAGAACGACAATATACACTGAAAATATTATGAAAAATGTGTAGCAACTGCACCATTGCATGCTATCATTAATGGTACGAAAATACTCTGCTCCAGTAAAATGTAGGATTTATGAATTCATTAATAAATATTTAATAATTCAATCATGGTAACAAAAAACTTATTATTAAATGATAACATAAAACAAAAACTCGAAAATTTATATATTTAATTAGTTTTATTGACAATTTTGTTTAAAACATTTTATGAAACTGGTAGCAGTAAACAAAACCTTGCTCCTTTGAAATAAGTATTATGCAATACGTAAATTTTGTCCTCGACCCCAGTTCTTGGAATATTTAGCCAATTGTGAATGGTTATTAAATTTTGAATAAAGATCAATTTAAATTAGGTAAAAACATCGTCCGGTTACGCGTCTGATGAAATTCGCACTCAAATATCGCAGCTCTCATATACAATTTGCATCTCATTTGGTTGCCAATTTGACAATTCTGTTTTGAAACTGAAAAAAAAAAAAATTAAAATTTTATCAAACGTAATATAGTTGGAATTTGATTTTAGTGAATTCGAAAGTCACGTTGTCGAAAAAGACATGAGCTAATTATTAATTAGTACTGAGGCTCGGTAATGAATTTCAAATCAAAGCAAAATTTTCAAGAATTATTTCCCACCATTTTGAATGATATTTTTGCCCAATGAAATTACTTTAGGTATCACGAAGTAACGAATAAATTTTTATCTGATTATTTGTTGTACAAACGATGTGATTTTTTTTTGATGCGTTTTTTTAATTAGCATATCTAAGCCCAAATTTGTGATTTACACATTAATACATAATCATAGATTAGAATTTATAAAATTTTACATAATCGTTTTTATGAATGAGTGAATTGTGAATAAATTGACTATACATACGTGCATAAACCGAAATAATCGCCTTTTAGGCGTATTCTTTTTTATTTTTATTTTATTTAAGATGTTTCTATTGCAACCGTACAACTGTTTCCGGTTATTTTACAATAACTAAATTTATTATGATCGTTATTAAACTACATTTAGGCGAATAATTATATTCACCACAGCTTAAAATAACAACAAATACCAGACAAAAGTTTCACGTTGAAAAGGTATGTATTCCATTTGTAAGCAACCATAACATTAAACATTAACTTTATTAACTACTCCCTTAACACTAACAAAAATTTATAACTTTTGTGTTATTTTTTATGTACTCTGTGTTGTTGTTGTTCAGTTTTATTATCATTGTTGTTGTTGTCTAATTCCCAACCACTTTCTATCGTCACGATGTCAAAAAGGTATAAGAATAGAAATAAATCACAAAGCAATTTTTTTGTCATGTGTATGTGTGTGTGTTTGTGTGTACTGTGTATCTCTGCAAAGGTAGTTTCAGAAAATTTTATTATCGCATTTTATAAAATTTAACGATGGAAAAAAACGTCTTATCATTATCGTTACATTCTAAAATTTTAACTCATAATATAGGAAAAATAAATCGTACGTGCTTGTAGAGTGAGAGACACTGTCAAAAATTTGCAACGTTGAGATATGTACGAATTATCAAAAGAGCATTATGATGACAAGCTTATTTGGTCGTTTCCGAGCCGATAGGCTAAACTGGGTTTAACACTCGTACGCAGACATATATTATGTGGTTTTTTAATATGTCGAAATGGAACATTAAAGGGTTAAAAATGATAGAGAAAAATTATTCTTAGTCCAAGGGAAAAATTATGATTGTTATATGTCAGTATGTCGTACCGTAAAAGTGTATCAATTTGCCGACACTTTTTTGTCGACAACAATTTTATTTACGACTGAAGTTTTGAAAGCCCTACCATTTGCAATTAAAAGGTGAACGTTTCGAAAACACCGATTGTTAAATAAAAATTCGGTTTTCCGACATTTCTAAATGACGGAACCAATAGCGTAAAATAGATCAAAGTAGGTAATAGGCCCATGTGAACGTGAAATCATACACATGCTTAAACGGTAGTATCGAAATTATATTTAATAATCCCGGTTATGAGTTTAAATATTCTTAATCCGAACTACCAGTGGCACTATTCTGGCTTTCCCTGGGAATAGAAAATTTGGGAAAAATATTTTCATAGCATTATTGTCTAAGTTATATTTGTCTACTGTTGGAATTAGTTTGGTGTAAAAATTTCCAACTAATTCCAAAATGTCATAAAAATATAATTTAGGCAAATACGCTATGCAAATATTTTTCCCAAATTCTCTATTCCCAGGGAAAGTTAGACTGGAAGTTATGGAAATTTACGAAAACCGGTCTTCTACTTCTCTCTCCGTTCACCAACTGGTTGTTGATGGCACACTTTCCTTATCATTGTGATAGTGACCGTTCAATTTATAGCCTAGCAATCTACCTTGGTTGGATATTTGAAATACGAAGTGTTTGCTTTCGTGATCCATTCAAAATTGATATTCGCTTGCAGTCTTTACTGGACCATAAATTAATTGAATAATCCTCCTTTCTACGGAAGGTAATAAACCATAATCGTTAGTAGCCCGAACTCAATTGTCGCATATACAGGTTAGAACAAGTCTTATAATAATATGTAAAGTGCGAGCTTACACCCGATATCATTTGCTCTCTAGTATGCATTTCCTTGTCGCACACCTGATGTGTTTTTTCGAAAACATCAAACACAGTTCCCACCACTATAATTCTGCACAACGAGCCAAGCTTTTCTACAATTATTAATTAAATAAACATGCTCTATAGGGGTTTTCACAGATGATGCTGTCCTATGCTTGATGAAAATCCATCAAGAATTAATGAATGGTTAACTTGTACTGCCAACATTTTTTAACGATCATTCTCATTGTAAAACACTAGGTTCGGGTAAATGGGGGTGATTCGCAACGATTACCTCGCAAGTAATAGATTCAAAAGTAGCTTCTCCTTGATATAATATTTTTCGGGGTATTACGTCAATACCAAGTGCCTTTCCATTTTGTAAGCTGCTAATATCACGCCTACATCCTATAATGTAGAATACATCATCAGTACCAACATCAGCTACGCTAGATCGTAACTCTTCATTCGTGTCTTTGTTAGCTGTGGAGTTCCCGCTCTCCGCTTGGAAGATGATGTTTTCGATACAGGTCTTCCAGGTTATTGATCACATCTTTCCGATGCAAAGATACTCTGAGTGCTCTTAATGATGTACCGAACTAACCATTTTTCACGAAACATTTTTTTCGACGATATGGCGGCACTGATCGTCGAACCAACATTCCAGTGTCTTGGCGGATTTCTACCAATGGTATTTTCCTCTGTGACAATAAGGCTGCTTGGATAGCTAGCAACTGCTCGTTGATTTGTGATGGAGTTTCATTGTTTTGCGAACGGTCTCTTTGTCCAATTCAGTTGTAAGTCCAAAATCAGTCATGTTGGCGGAATGGTTGTTCGAGATCATAATTTCGTCAAATTGGTTTTTCATTCTTCCACCATTCGATCTCCACGTGACTTTCTGGATTTTCTTATGTTCAAAGAAACTATAAGAAGCTTTCTATCAGCCGATATTAGATTTTACAGAGATGCCGAAATGGACAGCTTATTTACTTAAAACATTTTTGGATTAAACAACATGATTACAAACAACCTCTGATGTGAATTAGTATGATACCCTCGTCCGCAGATCTCTGCCAACCCAGCAGTCGGATCTGAAAATAAAAACGTATGTTAAACAATTAGCACCAAACAAAACAAATTAGGTTTCGTACAGCAAGATATTTAAAATTTACAATGAATAAAGACTGAATGGAATGAATAATAAACTAAGGTCGTTGATGGTTTTTAATAAATCATTGTGGTAATGTATATATTCGTCTCCATATGCATATAGATCGATATGGGCTGAACCGCTAACTGTGGCCTTCGTATGGCACTCCACAGTAAACTCCAAAAATACTACTGTTACAACCAAAAATTGCCTTGATTGTAACGGTAATGTGTTTGGAGCCTGTGCCTGAACTAATAACCTTGTGAATCTAGCACCCGTATGTATCGCGGACGTATATTTGTTGCTAAATTGAGCGTTAAATTGCTGGGGTATGTCACTGTATAGATGGACAGCTGTATATATCTATCGCTTAACAACTCAACAAACCAAAGTTGAAACCGAAACCCGATTATCGACACCTGTAAATCAAAAACTCAAATGCAAAAGGTAAAATTCCGAATTTTCGGGTCTGCCGTACAAACAAATTAACGTAAGGCACTACATCAAAAATTTTCCTTGACTCCAATGTGATGTCACTCTTTAGTATTCACGCAGGGATTTCCCGGTCGGTCCTCTTTAATGGTATTCTAGTCAAGTTATCTAACCCCTTTTCTTTAAATTTTTCATATTATTTTCTTGTTTTTATTTGTTTCTTCACAAATTATTTTTAAACAATCGATTTTTTTTCTTGCCTTCTCGCCGGCACTCTTTAACCTCATCAGATTTAACCAAAAGGAAAAAATACAATACCACAAATGCTATCTACCTCCTCATGTATACAACTATCGAGAATTAGTACAACATAATAATCAAGGAATACAGGGAAATTATATATCGCATGATATAAGTCTTAGTTATTTAACCGTAGATGGACACCCTGTTTCGATCATATCGTAACAACATCTCGGAGAGGACGATATTATCTGATTTATTAAGTTCAACCAAATAAGATGACAAGGCCTCGCTCGTAGGTTCTTTTAACAACAAATCATAAAAAAGTGATCCAGCAACAACCACTTGTAGATGGAAATGCGAGATGTTATAATTCGATTGTGTCCTCAAAAACTCGGTGACTGAGTGACTTAAAAAAGACCTAAATTTCGTGTCCGTCACGCCAGCCGGAACCATGTGAGCCGGAACTAAACAAATATGGCACAAGTAGCACGATGCATTGTGCATCATTGTGCACTAAATGCTTTTTGAGCCGGAACCTTATAATTCTAGCCGGAAACTGATAAAGCCCGCCAGAACTCTACAACAGCCAAAGTAACTATGGCACTAGTAGCACGATGCATTGTGCATCATTGTGCATTCTATAATTTTTCAAGCGGAACCTTGCAAATCCAGAAATATACGATTTTTCGGAAAATAACATTACAAAGTCTGTCGGAACACCATATAATTTTTCAGCTGGAACCTTGTAAATCCAACAATATATGATTTTTCGGTGGAACGTTTTAATTCGAGTCGAAAACGATGGTATGGTAATATACAGTGAACATAACTACATCACAAGTAGCAAAATGTATTGTTTATCATTGTGCACTATATGCTTTTTCATCCGGGACCTTATAATTCCAGCCGAAATCTAATAAAGTTAGCCAGAACCATACTACAGACAAACTAAATATGGCACAAGTAGCACGATGCATTGTGCACTATACTATTTTTCAGCCGGAACCACATAAACCCAGAAATATACGATTTTTCGGGAAAATCCTTACAAATTCACGCGGAGCCATACCCTCTACAGCCAAAGTAACTATAGCACAAGTAGCATGATGCATTTTGCATTATATAATTTTCCAGCCGGAACCTTATTATTCCTCCCAGAACCTGGGAGCCAGTCAGTACCATATATCAGCAAAACCAACTATGCCACAAGTAGCACGATCATTAAACATTATTTATTTTTCTACTCGGAACCTTATAAATCCAGAAATATACGATTTGTCGGGGAAAAACATAACAATTTCAGCCAAAACCTACAGTCAAAATAACTACGGCGCAAGTAGCACAAAATTATTGTGTACTATATATTTTTTCAACTGGAACCTAATAACTCCGGCTAGAACCTGATAAAGCCAGCTAGAACCGTACTACAGTTAAACCAACTATAGCACAAGTAGCACGGATATGCATTGTGCATCATTGTGCACTGTACTATTTTTCAGACGGAACTTCATAAATCCAGGAATATACGATTTTTCGAGAAAACCCTTACAAATTCAGCCGGAACCATACCCTCTACAGCCAAATTAGCTATGGTACAAGTAGCACGATGCTTTTTTCATCATTGTGCACAATATAATTTTTCTGTCGGGATTACAAGGTTCTTCTGAAAAATGATATTGGGCACAATGGTGCACAATGCATCGTGCTACTTGTGTCATAGTTAGTTTGGCTGTAGAGGTATGGCTCCGCGTGAATTTGTAAGGTTTTTTCCCCAACAAGTTTTCTATTTCTGGATTTATAAGGTTCCGGCTGAAAAATTATATAGTGAACAATGATGCACAATGCATCGTGCTACTTGTGCTATAGTTGGTTTGCCTGTAGTATGGTTCTGACTGGCTTTATCAGGTTCTGGTCGGAATTATAAGGATCCGGCGAAAAAAATGTATAGTGCACAATGATGCACAATGTATTGTGCTACTTGTGCCGTAGTTGATTGTAGGTTTCGGCTCAAATTGTTAGGTTTTTCCCCCCCGAAAAATCGTGTATTGTAGGATTTATAAAGTTCCGGCTAAAAAAATATATAGTGCTTAATGATGCAGAAGGCACCGTGCTACTTGTGCCATAGTTATTTTGGCTGATATTATGGTACTTACTGGCTTTATCAGGTTCTGGGAGGAATTATAAGGGGCAGCTTAAAATTTTTAAAGTGCACAATGATGAACAATGCATTGTGTTACTTGTGTCATAGTAAGTTTGGCTGTAGAGGATATCACCGGCTGAATTTGTAAGGTTTTTAGCCCCAAGAATGTTCTATTTCTGGATTTATAAGGTTCCGGCTAAAAAAATATAGTTGGTTTAGCTGATATATGGTACTGACTGGCTTTATCAGGTTCTCTGCGGAATTATAAGGTTCCGGCTGAAAAAGTATATAGTGCACAAGGATGTGCAATGCATCGTGCTACTTGTGCCATAGTTAGTTTGGCTGTAGAGGGTATGGTTCCGGCTTAATTTTTAAGGTGGTTCACGAAAAGTCGTATATTTCTGGATTTATGAGGTTCCGGTTGAAAAATTATATAGTGCACAATGATGCACAATGCATCGTGCTACTTGTGCTATTGTTGATTTGGCTGTAGTACGGTTTTGGCTGGCTTTATCAGGTTCCGGCTAGAATTATAAGGTTCCAGCTGAAAGAGCATTTATTGCACAATGATGCACAATGCATCGTGCTACTTGTGTCATAGTTAGTTTGGCTGTAGAGGTATGGCTCCGCGTGAATTTGTAAGGTTTTTTCCCCAACAAGTTTTCTATTTCTGGATTTATAAGGTTCCGGCTGAAAAATTATATAGTGAACAATGATGCACAATGCATCGTGCTACTTGTGCTATAGTTGGTTTGCCTGTAGTATGGTTCTGACTGGCTTTATCAGGTTCTGGTCGGAATTATAAGGATCCGGCGAAAAAAATGTATAGTGCACAATGATGCACAATGTATTGTGCTACTTGTGCCGTAGTTGATTGTAGGTTTCGGCTCAAATTGTTAGGTTTTTCCCCCCCGAAAAATCGTGTATTGTAGGATTTATAAAGTTCCGGCTAAAAAAATATATAGTGCTTAATGGTGCAGAAGGCACCGTGCTACTTGTGCCATAGTTATTTTGGCTGATATTATGGTACTTACTGGCTTTATCAGGTTCTGGGAGGAATTATAAGGGGCAGCTTAAAATTTTTAAAGTGCACAATGATGAACAATGCATTGTGTTACTTGTGTCATAGTAAGTTTGGCTGTAGAGGATATCACCGGCTGAATTTGTAAGGTTTTTAGCCCCAAGAATGTTCTATTTCTGGATTTATAAGGTTCCGGCTAAAAAAATATAGTTGGTTTAGCTGATATATGGTACTGACTGGCTTTATCAGGTTCTCTGCGGAATTATAAGGTTCCGGCTGAAAAAGTATATAGTGCACAAGGATGTGCAATGCATCGTGCTACTTGTGCCATAGTTAGTTTGGCTGTAGAGGGTATGGTTCCGGCTTAATTTTTAAGGTGGTTCACGAAAAGTCGTATATTTCTGGATTTATGAGGTTCCGGTTGAAAAATTATATAGTGCACAATGATGCACAATGCATCGTGCTACTTGTGCTATTGTTGATTTGGCTGTAGTACGGTTTTGGCTGGCTTTATCAGGTTCCGGCTAGAATTATAAGGTTCCGGCTGAAAGAGCATTTATTGCACAATGATGCACAATGCATCGTGCTACTAAAGCAATTAGCTTATTGTTTTATTTTGAAAACATGTATTACGTAGTAGCTTGAAAAAAATTTACCTGCAATTTAGGGGCAAAACCCCGAAAAATGCCAAAATATTCAAAATACGTTGATTGGAGTTAAAGTAATGGAATAAATTAAACACTTATTTTTTAATTTCTTTTTTGTCGTTTTATAGAAGTTCTATCTTTAATATTAATATTTTTGAATTTTTGACTTATAGATGGGAAATGTGCAAGAATCACAACAATCAGTTTCGAACGAATAAGAGTACTGATTTGAAAAAAAATCAGCCTTCTCATTGGGTCGCGACGACTGACGTATTGTTTTACATTGGAATATTGAACCAAAGTAAAAAAAAAATGAAAACAAAATAAGTTCTATACCAAAGAGCATTGGAGTAAATTAATCAATTTTTATATAATTAAAATATTTTTGATTTCATTTTCCATTTTAATTTCAACTTAATATTACCAAAAATAAATTTAAGGGCAGGGTACTTCTGATTACTAGACATCTGAAACCGGGTCAATTCTATAAGTATTACAAACATGTTCTGTCCGTATATCTGGTTATTTGTAAAACCGTTAGTCTTGTTCGCACATTCTAAATAACGGTGAATCAATATTAATGATATTGGCTTTTTAATTTGGAAGTTCAATTCTCTGGAACTTGCCAATAAACATTTTTCAAAATCGGTAGAATATATTAAATCATATTCCGATATCCATCGAATAAAAAAAAATCATTTCTCAGATATAAGTTTACAATTTTGATTACAGAATTTTCCTTTTTTTATGTTACTGTCTAAAATCAGCCAGATATAATATTTTTTAAGGCCCCTATGCAAAATAACACGTGGCCGATTTTTAAAGTTAAGGCACAATTTTTTTTTTATTTTACCTAGTAGATGGAGCGTACTGTACCATTTTCAACTATTAATCAAAATTGTATTTATCAAAATTGTTATTTTCGTGTGTCGTCGATGCAAGTCCCATTTATAATGTATGTGAAATTAGCCCAGAAAGTTATCTCAAAAAAAATCATTTCTTGCATCAGGCAACACTAAAGTTATATATTTATACCAGGCCAGGATTTCATTAAAATTATTTAAATTAATATTAGTTCAGCCCAAGAAATATCAAAACCTCGTAATAAAACATATTGCATGGAAAGAAAAAAATATATTCAGAGCCCAGACATATTTGAACGACAAAATTTCAAATAATTATATTACAATACATGTGAGATTATGGTGTTAGTAAAAACGGTAAGATTGCTTGAAATTTGTATGGTTGGTAACAGACATAATGACAAGTGATTATAACAAGAGTATCAATTTTGTACGCAAAATTACAGCGCGAGTTGGTGAGGTGAGCAAAAATTTCGTGTACATATATGGTATATAATACACAATTTTATATTTGTATTGTGTATTTTCCTCTCTTGTATATGTGCATTCTATTTGTCATTTTTGCGATGGTAGGTACCAAAATAAACGGATTCGGTTGAATCGGTTTAATTTTTTTGATACTGACGTCTACTCACCTCTTCTATTCGTTTGCTTTTGAGCGGTGGAATGAGCCAATATTTTATGTTTTTAGGATTTAATGTTTTAATATTAGTTTGTATGTTTATGATTTAATTTTTAAATCTGTGAATTATTTTCATATTAATTCAAAATATGAAAATTGTAAAATGTTTACGCATAGAAATGTCAATCCGAAAAAAATCAAAACATGATCATGCGCATGCGTTTCGCATTGAAAATCAAGATGCTCAAAACATAATTTTTCTTGTTTGCTCACCTCGCGCTTGTTGCTTTTGGTACAAAATCGACACTCAGATTTGACAATGACGAGTGGTTACAATTAGGTTTGTTTTCCGGAACTCTTTGTTTCCAGGAGTTATTGAAGCAAATCCCTAGCAAATATATCGGCCCATTTAAATATGAGCCTGTAGCGCCAATCACAACGGTAGGATTTTAGCTGCCTAGTAGTAACCACTTATACTCATGTCCGTTATCACCATTGAAATTTCAAGATAATCCTACCATTGTGATTGACGCTGCATTCTCATATTTGAATGGGCAAATATATTAACTAAACCAAATATAATAACTAATAATAATTTAAATAATTTTAATGAAATCCTGGGCTGGTATAAATATATAACTTTAATGTTACCTGATGCAAAAATTTATTTGTTCTGGGATAACTGCCTTGGCTAACTTCATATACATTTTATCTTTTACGCATTTATGAAGGTATTCTAAAATAACCATCTGGACATTGCGCTGGTTACATCAGTGGTCGCTAATTATTGTGAGGTATTGACGATAATCGTATACGGTTAAGAGACGTCCAGAAGCTTGTTGTATTTGAGCGATTGGAAAATTACGATTCATTCGTAATTTGGAATTATTAATGAGTTACGAGATACGAAACTATCTCGAAAAAGTAGATATGTTGAATTGGAATCATTGAAAATTCACTAAATTCTGGAGTCAGCAAGTTAAAACTTATTCAATGGAAAGTAGAACTCACGAAAAAACTGATACTCAATGGCTCTATCACGTTGAGTGGGATCTAGACTCATTCGATTATGATGTCTCTCATCTCCTTTTTATAAACTGTAAAATTTGAAATAATATCGTAGAGGATGCCAAATCCCTTCATGAAATGTATCACCAACTGTCAAACAATATAAATTTTTTGAGAGATATTTAGATACTTCATATCAATTTGAAACGTTTTTAAAATGTGCTATTTCCGGACTTTATAATTTATGAAATTTACCAAAGTTCTAGTCTACATCAAAAGTGAAAAACCAGAAACAAAAGCAATGTTTGGTTTAAAAATTTAATGCGACCAGTGGATATTATATATACTCGAATTATATACAAATAATCGAATCATTCGCGGAAAAAGAGCAATACAGTTTTCCGCCTAGGGCAACGATCACTCTCTTTTTAGATATTTGGGTGCTATAATTTAATTCACTACATTAAATCCAGCTCAATGAGGTCAGTTCCTGAGTTGAGGTGACCATCTACTTTGCTACTCGTACTACGAGATTTCTTTATTAAAAATGCACATTATTTCATTATGATTGTAATATTGTAAAAACAAACAACAAATACCCGAACGCTTCATACATATCAAAGATACATACATATCAAAACCATTAGGTATTTGGAAGAAAAACCTTTTTCATTCTTTCGTTTCATGTTTATTTTTGATACACATGTCTTCAGCAGATAAAAAATGAAAAAATTACGAAAATACAATTTTGATTAATAGTTGAAAATGGTACAGTACGCTCCATCTACTAGGTAAAATAAAAAATGAGTGAGTCCATTAGTACTCTCAAGGAGATGTGTAAACATGGCGTGTGTATAGTACGTGGGTACAGTTTACTTTGAAGGAAGAAGGAATGCAATTTTACTAACCAAAGTTTTTCATTTGTTTATTATCGTTTAATTGGTCTATTACTCTTTCGGTATAATCGACGCAATTGGATTTTGGTAGCTAAAATAAGATATATTATATACTGCCGACTCTAACTTTAAAAATTTTCATTGAAAAACTGCACAATATGGTCGTCCCATATCTAGTAGTAAATATATTTCGATCTGAGTTCTTGTGCAAATCGAATTCGTCTCGCAGGAAGTTTATAAGTGGTTCAGCTTGAGGAACAGCAACATTAATATTGAAATCCCCGCTCATAATCACCGGCAAAAGATGATAGTCTCCTTGGAGAATTTTTGAAATTCTTTAGGATATGGGGCAAGGACGAAATGTATGAACTTCATTATGTCTTCGAAAGATTTATTCGGCGAGGTTAATACAACTACAGAAAGCATCTTATTTCCATTGAGAAGCTGAAGTTCAGCCGTATATATATCAACAATGAGTTGTGTTGTTACGCTCATACCAGTTGTTTGTCCAACGACGATTTCTTTATGCGAGGTGACTGTATGGTATGAGTATTCTATTTGAATTTTTATATATTGTTACTCCGGCAGCTCACTCACCGTCTCTCTTGAACTGAACGCAGATCTGGAAAAGCAAGAAAATTGAGCATCCTTGCGTGACTGTGTCAGTTAGGTCGAGGTGATGTGTATGGCCTAAGACTCTGACAGTTCAATGTTAAAAAACAGACGTCATTATTATCTCGTACAAAATTCGCCATTACAACGGATAAAGCGGATTTGTGATGAGGCGCGATAGCTAATTTTGAAGAAGACCCATTGAGCTCCCATTTTTACGTCCATGGTAAACGACATGATCATCGATAGCCGACGTGATGAACAGTCCTTCGAGACTCGTTGCTCGTGCTAAAGCAATATACACAATTTATTAACTGTGTCTTTTATCGTAAGAGTATATACTGACTATCTCGTTATAGGTGACCACCCTGTGATGCATGAATTGTGGTGGCACATGAAGGTACGACGCTTTACATTAATTGTTGTTTATGCTTAACATTAATTGTTGTTTCGATTAATAGTTGAGTTTTTTCTAGAAATGGGCACAAAACATCGGTCGATATTCGTTTTCTGCGCCCAACCAGCTTCAAGCCACTGACCTTCTTGCAAACTTGTGAATTTGAACCGAAATCCATCCAGAGTCGTTTGACATTTTTTACTGTCGACGTTTTCATCGTTCTCGTTGTCCTGGTTAGGATGCCTATGCGTTCGATATACTTAAGACAGCCCATAGTTCCATTTGCCAGTCCATTTGTTACGTCAATATTGGTTTTGAAAAAGTACGGCAAATTATTTGTGCCCACTATGCTCATTTTATGGATCTTTTGACGGAATTGCTACTCCGGCAGCCCACTGACCATATCTATTGAACTGAAAACAGCATTCAAACGTAGGAATATTAACAAGTTCGTCATTGCGCAGCCAGGTCTCGAAAACCAAATGAATTGAGCATACCTGCGTGACTGTGACCTGAGACTCTGGCAGTTCAATGTTAAAAACGAGATGTCATTATAACCCCATTCAGTAGAAGACATGATCATTGATAGCCGACGTGATGAACAGCGCCTAGAGACTCGTCACTCGTGATAAAGCAATATACAGCAGTTTTTCACTGTGTTTTTAATCGTAAGACCATGTAATATCGTAATTGTAATACGTATTTCGTATCGTAATTTTTTTTTGATTTTTCTGATCGATGGAAATGTCGATGGTTTCTATTTCATTCATTAAATTAATTTTTTCATTTTCCCTACTATTATACATATACATAAAAGCATGCCATGTATAGTAAAAATTGTTTTTGTTGAGTTTCTTACTTTTTTTTCAAACGAAGTAGGTATACGTCATTTCCGTTCGTTTCATTTACAAGTTTACTCTAATACAAAAAAAATTTGGTAGGCGCGCGTAAAGATGTTTACAAATCAAAAAAAAATTGTGCCTTAACTTTAAAAATCGGCCACGTGTTATTTTGCATAGGGGCCTTAAAAAATATTATATCTGGCTGATTTTAGACAGTAACATAAAAAAATGGAAAATTCCGTAATCAAAATTGTAAACTTATATCTGAGAAATGATTTTTTTCTAATCGACGGATCTCGGAATATGATTTAATATATTCCACGGATTTGGAAAAAACCGTTTAAAAAATGCCGTTTTGTATCTATGTCTTGTACGTTATGCCGTTAGAAATACGCAATTTTAAGAAATGCCATTCAACAAAATGCCGTTTTAAAATATGCCATTTCGACCGGGACCCACTTTTCTTATACGGTATGTGCCGACGGGAGGTTTTGTGTGGCTTTCAGATTTTCGTTGAAGGTTCGTTTTCAGAAGGCCGATTTGTATGAGAATAATCCAATTTTTCGTAGTTAGATATCTGGTAGTCCATCTATTGTGGTCCTTAGACAGAAGAGTACATCATTGTTGACTTGGGTTTGTACTGTGCTGTACTGTTGGAAATTTCTTTCGAAGTAAAATAAATTTTAGTTAGAAATGACTGACTTTATTTTTTAAAGATGTTCACTATACGGTCTATGGTACATATTCATCTACCTATTTTCTGCGGTTATTTTGATCAATCCAAATTTTATAGGAATAGAAATTAATTTCTAGTTTAATTTAAGAAAAATAGTTCCGTGGCAACTTTGCGAAATTAAGCCCTGGGCCAGGTTTATTCATGCTACTCGTATTTGAACTAAAGGTGACTATTAAGGTGACGTGGTTTTAACATGGATAAACTCGTGCCTTATTTTACAAATTATAAAAAAAATACATTCCCAACATAAGTTAGTGAAATTTTGCCCTCGTAAGGCATCCGAAAAATTTATATTAATAACTTGTCAAATGTAATCACAATATTTTTTTTTTAAATACGAATTGTATGGATAGCTGGTAAAAGAAATCTCATATATCTAGCTAACTAATTCATACAAACAAGAAACCAACTAGTGCATATTAATATAAAGAATTTACATATGTAGGTTAAGACTTACATTTTTTTTATTTAGTTTGTATGATTTGAAAACAATTTGTGAGTTTTTCATAATTGGAAAGATCCAAAAATAAAGCCAAAGGCAGTTAAAAAAAGTTAAATTGGTTTAGCAAAATTCAGTCAAGGTTATTGGTTTAGCAAAATTCAGTACTCTAAGAAATAAAATTCAATTTAGTTCGATAGGCAAAGAAAATTTCAAAAATCATCTAAAAAATTCAAGCTTTTCCATAGGATGCTTGATTGAATGCTTGAGTTTTACTAACCTGTAATCTGTCCAGACTATTAGAGTTTAATTTGGCAAAGTTGCCACGCAACGATTTTTCTCTATTTTTCCTAAAAGCAAAGAATAAATTTGACAATTTAAAAACCAAATTGTCAAATTTCAATGCAGTGTTAGTTCAAATAACAGTTGATTGATTTATTAGAATGTACGGCCAATACTAAGCAGGAATCCTGGATACGCCGGGCCTACCGTACCGTACACCCCTTTTACACATAACAAGATGGAGGGATAGGAAAGGTTGTTAGATATGATAGTTAAATTAAATACAAAATGAATTTATTTATTTAGCTAAACTGAAATGGATCAATAATTTACGGAATATACTCCCCGTTTACTCATACACTGCAAATTAGAAAAACAGATTATTACATGCACGAAGTGAATAATTATATTCATTTAGTAAGTTTTATTAAAATAACCACATGTAATCAGGATATATATATATATATATATATATATATATATATATATATATATATATATATATATATATATATATATATATATATATATATATATATATATATATATATATATATATATATATATATATATATATATATATATATATATATATATATATATATATATATATATATATATATATATATATATATATATATATATATATATATATATATATATATATATATATATATATATATATATACTTGAATTTCACTCAAGCAATAATAATAATATTTACACAAATAAAATTAGATTACAATTATTACATGCAGGAAGTGAATCCATCGATTGTTACAGTCATATATGTTTTCTAGTTTTAATTTAAATATGTACAAAATGCATTTATTTGCTAGTTAAACTCAAATGGATCAATAATTCACGGGATATACTGTATTATATTACTATATAATAATTTATGTTAATATAGAACTAAACTAACAGGAAATTACCACCCCCTGAAAATTTGTAAGGAAAGAAGTGGTTTAGTACGCACAATTTGCAAAAAGATAATACATTTTCGTTGTAAACGGCTCTCCATAAAAATTTTCGTGCCTAAAAAAACCCCCGCCAAATACTAAGTGTACTTTTGAGTTAAAAAGAATACCGGCTAACTGAAAGTCACCATCCCTTGAAAAATCATAGAGGCTAAGAGTGGTTAGTGTGCTCAATTTGCAATACGAAAAATTTACTTTGCAAGCGGTCTTTCATTTACAATTTGATGAAAAATCGGTTACAACTCAAACTTATGGCATTGCGAATTAAGCACACCAACCGCCCCAGCCCTTATTACATTTCAAGGCAAGGCGACTACTATTTAGTGTAGATCCCTATCTAAACAATTTTTTGGTGGATTTTTTTCTAGGATATGAGAACATTTTATGGAATATCGATTACAACGTCAATTTATTGCATTATAAATTGAGCACATTAAACACCCTTGGCCAACAATAACTTTTCAAGAGATAGTGAATTTTAGTTAACTTGGGTCCTTATTTTTCAAAATACACTTAGTATTTTGTAGGGTTTAAAAATATTGTAAGGCATTTGTAAATTTTTTACATCTTATTACATAAATTATAATTTACTCGTTAATACAAAGTTTTACGAATAAATTGAAAAAAATTAAAATTTTTAGGAAGGTTTTCATCATCTTAGGCCACAAAAATACTCTAAATAGTGACTATAGTATCAACTGATGGCATATGTGCTCTTGCGTGTTAATGCGTTGGCAAATCGCAGCGCATATAAAATTTTGGCGTTTTTTGTATTTCAGTGTATTAATTATTAGCCAGATCCCAGAGATACCACCAAGTAGTGTCTAATATTAAATGATGACATTTTAAGACTTCTGACTAAGTGATCATATACTTTGCAATTTGATTTACAGTTGTTTCCGGGAAAAATTCAGAAAATTGTAAGCTCGATTTGTAGTTCCTCAAGGCAAATTTGTCTGTTTCAACACCCTAAACTCCTAATTTGAACAAAACAAAAGTGAGTTGCTATTAGATAGGACTTTTGTGGTAACCATAAAAATTTACAAAAAAATTTAATTGCGATAAACGTCATTTCCGTGCTTTCGACCATAGAAAAATTAATTTAAATTATAAAATTTGACAAAACTTCGTTAAAATTGTTACTGAACAAAAATTATTAGGACAAATTTTGCTTCCAATCTTAATAAAAAAATTGAAGATCATGGTATCTAAAAATAAACAAAAAGTAGGTGTCAAATAGAACAACGAAAGTTGTTTGATTTAATTCTGACAATCCCCACAAATTTTGTGGTAAGTATGGCTGGAACACCATAAAAAAAAATGTTCGTAAAATTTTTTAATTTGTTTAATTTTATAATTTTTGTGTGGTTGGCCCTTTAGTAGTATCTCAGACTATACGTAATAAGCAGGCCGGTTTATTTAAAATTCCCTGAAAAATTATTAAAAATTAATATTTTTGTTAGAAAATGTTTTTTTTTTGTTGGATTTATGCTAAAATTCATTCTATCGTATTTATACAAATACATCTACACATATTGTGTTATTGTTGCATTTTTGAACGGATTTAGGACCAATTTTACCTTGAAAACATAGCGAAACTGATGTAAACAGGACAAAATCTCGATTAGTAATCATTCGAATTGTAAAAATACTGTAAGTCACAACTCACACATTTCGGGGCCATTTTTGTATCATGTTCAAAAATATAACAAAATCCTGAAAACCGTCATGGATATTACCATTATTTAAATCTTCCAACAAAACATAACAGGATTTATGAGAACCGTGCAAAATTTCGATTAGTAATCATTTGAATTGCAAAAATACTGTAAATCAAAACTCACACGTTTCCATATTCGCCCATTTAAGAACTATGACATAATTCCTGGATATTGGCATTATGTATATGGCAGATTCAAACTGCTCGGGTCTGGAAAATTTACCTATACAACCAATAAATCCAATGATCAGAGTCGTTTGTTCAACTTTCATTCAGTGTTAGTTCAAATAACAGTTGTTAAAATATTTCTTGCTTTGAGCCCAACTTCGCAAAGTTGGCAGTATATTTTGTGTCTGATCCAAAAAAAGGAATCCCAAAGCTCGGTCGTAAAGAGTTAAAATATTTTAAATATTTTAATCACGAATATTGCTACTAGTATAACAGTAAGTTACATAATTCGTATTGACCAAGACATAACAAGAAATAAATAAGATGATAATATAACCCAGACGAAGAGACTGACAAACGACAAAAATTGGGTTAGAACACTGTAATTATATAGTACTCGGACTTCAGACCTTGGAATTTCCTGTAAACTTATTTATTTTGTTATGAACGATAATATGGATAGGGGTCATCAACCTTTAAATACAAACAACATTCTTTTATCAACCGCCCTCTTTTATAATTTACAGTGGATCGATTATTAGCACGTACGCTAACTAATAGTTGATAATAAATTATTATTGATTACATATTGCTTTCGATAAATCCATCTATTTAGTTTAAACAGTAAATGTTTGACCATTCTTGACCTCCGGTTTTTATTTTAATTTTTTTTTATTCTACACTACTTTTTTGATAAAAATAATATTAAACATAACTTTAATGGTCTTATCATTACAAAACTCTTATCAGAACAGAAAATTAAAACATGCGAGAAGAAAGTTGTTTTAAACATTATTCTTGAATATTTACATTTTTTTTTAAACCGATAAAAATAGGTTACAAGTCACAAAATATATTATAAAATTCCTAAATTTGAAATTAATAAAAATTCAGTTATAAATTAGAGTTTGTTCAGTGCGGACTAATAACAATTTTTAAAAAGTGCAACACGCAGTGTTAAGTGCATAGCAGTGGTACGAGAATGGTTTTAGACAATAAAAATATAACGATTAATTACGATTACGATGTTAAAAATAATATAAATATTAATAAAAATAATCATAATAGATTAATTGATAGTGATGTATTTATACAAATTAGTGGCGGAAACAGTTATGATTATTTGCAAAATTATAAATTGGTTTTACTGATCTTTATATGTGAGTACGATTTGATAAAGTTTGCGTGCGGAAATAAAGTGGTACCACTTTTACTGATTTTGAGAAATTTGTGTATTCCATCCTAGCGATTAGTTTTAAATGAAAAATTTAGTTTCCTGCAATAATTAAGTGACTCAGCACCAAACGTGAATTTTAAAATTATGATCTCCAAATTTTTGTTTGTTTTTTTTCAAATTAATATGGAAAAATTATATATTACTATCCCTTTCGAGTGATGACCACACAATTGTGTAGGTAAAATATGAGTCCGGCAAAGTATCTGTCAACAATTGATTTATGTCTGAAAATAAGTTCAAACTACACACTTGTGCATTAAGAATTAGTTTTCTTGTAAAAAATCACCTCATAGTTATAGTTGACGTAGTACAATTATTTAGATTCATTTCAAGACATCGGAAAGTTCAGGGAAGTAAATGTTAATTATTATTGATGAAATTTTAAGACATGATTTAGAATTACCTTAATAGCCGGAAAATCAATCAAATTGTAAAAAAATAATAATTTCATTTATGGAAAATTAAACTAAAAATACTTGTATTTCTCTTTGTATTCAATTATCACACTTACACCACATAAGTTTATTTATATTAAAATAAATATAGTTAAACCATATATAGTAAAATTATTATCACAACATGTGAATTGACGAATTTTACTTCCTTAAATTATGAAATTGTTTAAACACATTTTTTGGGAGGATAGACATAATAAAATATCACATTTTTGGAATCGAGGTTTGCAATTTTCTAATATGCAACTTCTAGCCGCTCCTAAAGGTTTTTTTCATAATGTGTGTGTCTTTGCTAAATCACATAAAAATAATTCCATCCCGAAAATTTTATTGTTAAATTAAAGAAAAATTAACAGCCCGAAAAAATTAAAAAAAAAATTATTACTATTTGCAGTAAAAAAGCTGCACAATCTGTTATTAAATTAAATCTATTTTAATCATCATCCAGAAAATCACTTTCTATCCATCACTTTCTATTAACTGAAAGAAAATATGTTCATTACCAAATTTTCTTGTGGCGAATACAGAGATGACCCCCTACCTTGGCATTGGAACTCGATACAAGTTTTAATAAAAATTCCTATCTTAGCGGTCATATCGTGATAAAAAAAATTACGTCTCACTAGTTTACAAGTTTTCGCAAAACCTACATGACCTATTTCGTGGTATTTTCGAAATACTTCGTTCTCTTAAACAGTTACAACAAACAAAAGCAACATTTGGCTGAATTTGCTGTATAAAATATCGTTACGGATCTCATATCTATTATGCTCCCGTCAATTGAAAGATAACGAGTTCTTTATTGACACTATAAATTCGTCACTCTGTTGCAAAGCAATTGGCCGTTTGGTTAACGAATATACTGTCGTTTGCATTTTCGAATCTCTCTTCTTTGTTAGAGTTTGTTTTACTGCTTGACAATCGGTCACAATAACAAACTCGATACCGTGCAGGTAAATGTGGTACCTTTTGATAGCATACACAATCGCAAGAGTTGCTAACTCATATGAGTGATATTTACTTTCCGCTATTGTAGCTCGGTGACTAAAAAAATGAAATCCTGCCGTTGGAGGAACACAACGCCAAAACCAACTTGGTCTGTATGTAGTTCGCTTTGAGCATATTGCAAGGACTGGACTTTATGAAAGTATCTGTTTGGTTGTTTCGAACGCCTTTAGTCCACATCCATCAAAATTATGTTGAATGTCCTTAAAGAATACAAAGGTGTTGCAATAACTGAAAAAAAAATTACGAAACGTCTAAAGAAGCTAGCTAAACCTACACATCTATGCAAATCGTGAATGTTTTTCGGAATTAAATATTGCTGGATATCACTTGGATTACCAAGCAACTATCATGCATCAAAGTCAGTCACCTTTTGTAGCGAATCGAAATCTTCTTCTAGGGTTTGAGATGCAATGAATATATCGTCAATGTAAACTTCAACGTCTCCTCACGAATCTTTGAAATACGCGTGATGCGTTACAAAGACCATACGGCGTTTTAACATACCCATACTGTCCGTCTGGAGTAATAAAACTCGTAAATTTAATATATTTGGACGCCACTGAAACATGGTTAAATCCATTTTTTAAATCGATAAGTGTAAAAATATTCTTATACCTCGCATTCTTGAAGTCAATTCGATTTTTAATTTATGTCTTACATTTGAAACAGAAGTTCTTTCCAAATGTCTGGACTTAAAGCAACTCTTAAAACTCACTCAGCTTGATTCGAATAATTCCCCGCAACATCGATCTCACATGGTACAATTTCGTAACTACTAGCGGAATCCTTGATGTCCGGCTTGAAATCGACTTTTAAAATTTGATCAAAAACGTTTACAATATACCTTGTTCTTTAAGTTCCGGTGACAAGTCAAAACAGGAAATATTCCCAGTGTATGCGTATCCACTTTGAATCTAACTGAATGATTGGTAGCAAGATCACGCCCAATTAGGCAATCGTAACGTAATGAATAATCAGGGGCCCTATTCGTGAATCGGTGGAACAATTTTCGTTGGCTACTTTAATCATTTTTTTAAATTTCTTATCATTTTTTTAATTAGGAAGCACAATTTTTTCCCCCTACTAAGGAAAAAAATTCCGACTGGGTAAATCGATACGGAATTATTCGCTTAGTAGGTAAATAAATAATAGAATACTTGCATACAAATTTTAAAAAATGATTAAAGCCGGCGAAAATTTTTAGTAATATAAAAAATTTCATAGCAAATTGTATTGTGATTACGAAAATTTCCACTGTGTCAAGAATAGGGGCCCAGGTGCCACTAAAAATGAAATGAGAAAACTATTTGAAAAAATATTACAATTTATCTCCCTTGAAGTTAATGTTTTCTGAAAGCGATTTCTTAAGAATAATGCTCACTGGAGTCCCTGTATCGATTAATGCATTCAAATGCTTGCAGTCCAGTCCATCATTGGTATATTTGCAGCACAATTGCTTAAACCTCTCGATGAAGTTTATTACATTTTGGATATCGGGGTTTGCGTGGTGGTTGGGGACAATTGTTGGAAATATGTCCGGTTTCAAAACAACTGTAGCAAGTTACCGTTTAATCCATACCATTCTTTTCGAAGTAGGTATACCATTCCGTTTGTTGGTTGTAGCTTTAGTAGATCATCACTCGGCTTATTACCACATTCCAGACGCACATTTTTGAATCAAGCTGGCTTTGTATTAAAAAACCATTGTAATTTGTCAAAGAGTTCCGATATTTATTCAATAATGGTTGGTCTCAACATTATACTCAAGTTAAGATCGTTTAAACCGGATTTATGGTTGGTGTTCGTTCGTTCGTTTTGACTAATCTTATTGCTCAAAAATGACGATTTTTTTCTAGTGGATTTTTCCAGATGATTGATCGAAAAAAGGAGCGAACGAACGCAACCATAAAACTTCTCTTATATATTGTATAATATTGCGAATCACAGAATCTTCCGATATATCTGCATGTAATCATTTCATAATAAAATGACAAAACATCTGGGTTCTTATAGATCTAACATTGTTTCGCAATCGTTTATGTACGTCCACTTCGCTATAAATTGCACCAAAATTTAGCAGGAATTCATTTTCAAAGGCGTTTATGTTATGCAATTTTCCTTGTGCACTTCGACAGCAAAGTAACGCAGCACCTTGTAATCGTCGCGCAAATGATAATAGAATCTTTGGATTTTTTAACGTTTTTGATGAATTGTTTCGGTGAAGGAGTTGTGACAATTGTATGCTTAAATAACGGTTACAATTCTTC
Organism: Nephrotoma flavescens; assembly: GCA_932526605.1. Classification (NCBI taxonomy): domain Eukaryota; kingdom Metazoa; phylum Arthropoda; class Insecta; order Diptera; family Tipulidae; genus Nephrotoma; species Nephrotoma flavescens. The sequence goes on along the minus strand of OW052220.1, from coordinate 86,002,007 downwards.
AATATATTTTCCATTATAACGGTGATTATCGCGTGTCTTCCCCAATACGACAGTGAGCCGAATGTCTTGTACTTCACACCTATATCTTGATTTAATTTATCGAAATTAATTTTTTGATGACTGCTATTATGTTGAAAATTTGAACAGAGCTCTTCGGTATCATTGTTGTCACTGAACCCTATCAAAACGCGTGATGTCGATGCTACACCAAACGTACGTGATGTTTCGACTTATTCGTTCTTTCCACCCTGTTTATCAATACTCGTAATAGCGGCCAGCAATCGTTCGGTTAAAGCTTGTTTTTTCCATTCGCGTTTAGTTTCCTTTGGTTTCCTCAGTTATCTGACAGCCGCCATTCTCACGCACAACCAAATTCAAACGAGCACGATTAAAACGATAATTATTTTATTAAATGTTCGACCGATTTTTGGATTAGTATCCCACTTCTGAATTATGTATAGCAAATATGTTTTTAAATAAAACCAAATGTTTTACCAGTGATTTCAAATTACTGGTATTTTTTTATTTATTCGAGACTTTAGATACAATACTTTGGAAAAAGAATTTCTAAATTCCAGTTTGATTTTTTTGGTAAATTTTGTAAAATGAAATTCCCAAATAAGCGACGAACCTATGATTTTATTAAATTAATACCATTTTTATTTCGTTTTTTGGAATAAAAACTGACCCAATTGGTGACCAAACGCCACCTTACGATTACCTAACGAAATTTGATAAAAACTGTATGATTTTCTTGCAATGAGTCTAGCCGGAATTTTTTTTTGAATTTTTCATAATTTTTTTTAACTTTTAATCGTTACTGACCAAACGATAAAAACTAGTGTCAAATCCTGACCAAACGAATTCAATCAACATTTTTGTCAAAACCTTTTGTCAAAGTTTGGTGTTGTAAAATGGTGAGCCCATCGCCAATGATTACTATTAAGATAATATTTGATAGGCTTCTTCATGAATTTTGTGCTGCTGTTACAATTATCCGATGTTTCAGTCTAGTTTACCAAATATAATTTGCACTAAAAAGCCAATGTGAAATGTTTATGTATATACATAATTTATAAACATCAATGCTCAGAGTACTACGAGGTTTGACAATCCAATATGGTAAGAAGTTGATGGATCTAGTTTATTTCAATAATTGAGATTTTTTACTTGCAAACATCTCGATATGCAGTTCTAGTTATATTCTGCAATTGAATAATAATTTAAATAGCATGTTGTATATTGTACTGGTATATTCCTGAAAGAAATGCCTTTGATAGTGAATGATGCCTGTCAGAAAATTAATAATAATTAACGGACCCCTTTTACTATAAAAATGCGCCCTTCAACGAATATTTTACGGTCAAGACAAAAACCGAACAAGTTTCGTAGTAGTTGAAGTTGTGGCATTTACATCGGAAGGTAGGGATTATAAATTGATGCTATACGAAAGTCGTGAAAATAATAATTGAATCCATCGGAACCGTCCAGGTGAATGTTTCATCTTTAGGAGAGTCCTTAAAATTGAAAATTTTATTTATACCAAAACTCACTTTCATAAATAACGCACTCTTTCACAATTCGCTTCTATTCTCTATACCGTTTGCAAATTATAAGTATTACTTTCAATTAAATATGCTGATAATCTCCGTTATTTTACGTGACATGATCGTGGTCATTTACTCTTTTTCTTTTTCTAAATAATATATACCATAAAAACTTATTTCGAATTTTCGCAATGCTCTGGATAAGTCCTTCGCTGAATGAACACCATACATATACGTTATATTTCGTGTGAGTCACGTCAGAAATCCCATTTTGGAAATCCCACCGTTTTCTTATTTTGTCGAGTGGTATTTGATTGTGCAATTTTGTGCGTCTAACGGTAAAATTTGTGCATAATATACTTTGGGAGATAATGTGGGATTTCTGATGTGATTATCACACCAGAAATCCCATAGATCCGTTTCATGATTAAAGCATATGTTTTGCTTAAGTTTGATTGTGCAAAACTGTGCATGTCAAAATCAATTTAGTCCTCCTTCAGAATTGGTCAGGATTTTTCCTAGAACGGCCTATTTACATGCGATATGTACAACGTCTATTGAAGTAGATCAACCATGTAAGAAAATGTCGTTGTTTTCAAGTCAAAATGCTTAAACTAGATGTATATAACCTGATAAGGCCAGAATTCAATAGTGGAATACTCCCATCAGCCAGAATTGGGAACATAGAAACCCTTAATTCAACCCTAATTTTAAAAGATCAATTTCTGAACATTTTTATATAGGTGATATCTGGAAATCCCACTTTTTATTAATAAAATCACATAAACTAGTTTAAATGAACATTCACATCAAATTTCATTATTCTGCCTACTCCATATCAGCCAGAATCGCACTTGGTATGCCCTTATCCCTTGGAATGCAAAAAATCAATTTCTGAACATTTTTATATGGGCGATTTCTGGAATCCCACCATTTTTTAATGAATTCACTAGAACTGATTTTTTGTCTACGTTTATTTGCTTTTAGGTCACTGACAGATAAATCAATTTTTTGGTCATTTAGATATTTCCAGGAAGCACCGCGTGGAAGTGACCAAGTTACTTCCCATTTTTTCGTAATTCTTGTTTTTGTTTTTTTTATATTTCATGTTTTTTTTTTTCTAAAGTTTTTTATTTTTATATTTTTTTTTAGTTTTATTATATTCAATGTTTAAGTTAGTTATAGTTTCATTTTTAGTTTAGTCCATCGTTTAATTTTCTAAATAAAAGAGAATCGTTGCTTTAAACCGGGCACTTGTTTCTGCGAGGACTGGCTCGCTACCTTGGTCGTCTTACAGATGGTAACGTTCGTCTGTCTTGTATATGTAGGTCACAAAATGCGGAAACTCCAGTAAACGGGCTACAACTGATAAAATTTTATAAGTTTTGCCTCTGATTTGTAGTGTTTTGGAAATATGGTTGAGATCGTCTATTCTAAAATTTTTTTGTGATTCAACATCAAATCATGAAACAATCATGAAATTTCATCCGAATGTTCATTTTAACTAGTTTAAGTGATTTGATTAATAAAAAGTGGGATTTCCAGATATCACCCAAATAAAAATGTTCAGAAATTGATCTTTTAAAATTAGGGTTGAATTAAGGGTTTCTATGTTCCCAATTCTGGCTGATGGGGAGTATTCCACTAATTCTAGTCTTATCAAGTTATATACATCTAGTCTAAGCATTTTGACTTGAAAACAACGACATTTTCTTACATGGTTGATCTACTTCAATAGACGTTGTACATATCGCATGTATAAATAGGCAGATATAGCCGTTCTAGGAAAAATCCTGACCAATCCTGGAGGAGGACTAAATTGATTTTGACATGCACAGTTTTGCACAATTAAACTAAAGCAAAACATATGCTTTAATCATGAAACGGATCTATGGGATTTCTGGTGTGATAATCACATCAGAAATCCCACATTATCTCCCAAAGTATATTATGCACAAATTTTACCGTTAGACGCACAAAATTGCACAATCAAATACTACTCGACAAAATAAGAAAACGGTGGGATTTCCAAAATGGGATTTCTGACGTGACTCACACGAAATATAACGTATATATATATGGTGTTCATTTAGCGAAGGACATATCCAGAACATTGCGAAAATTAGAAATAAGTTTTTATGGTATATTAAGAGAAAAAATTGTAACTGTGAGGATTACACTTTTTGTAAAATCTAATAAGAAAATTAAAATTTAGAAATTTTTTGTTGCAAGTTTCAAATTTTGTAAATACTAGTCTAATTGCAATATTCTTTATATTATTTATCTATAAATTTCAAACATTCATCATTAGTACGCTTAAACCTGTTGTGGATTTTACAAAATACAACTACACTAAAATTCCTGTATGAGATATTCGGAGGGCAATAACAAGTCGTCGTAGGGATTGCTCCGTGTTTCTGATTTTGGATTTTGATTTTCATTGGTATTCTTGTAGCGGCTGGCGTAAGTCATGACAATCTACAACACGCATCTGTTCTCTGGAAAACAATGGGCTTACCAGATTTTAAAGCTGCGATGTCATACAAACGTTTTGTTTCTTTATCAAGATTTTTGTGGTTTGATGATAACCGCACTCGAGAATTTCTTGCAAAATCTGATAACGCTGCACCTATTCAGGATATTTGGAAATTTCTGAATGAAAATTTATAGAACAAAATGACCGTTCCCATAGCGATATTACTATTGATGAACAGCTGTTTCCATATTGTGGCAGGACCAAGTTCGCTCAGTACATCCCGTCAACACCTGCATGGTACGGGATTAAAGTCTGGTGGGAATGCGATGCAAAAACACATTATCCATTGTACGGAAATATTTTTACTGCTCTTTGGAGAAACTGATAATTTTTCCACAACACTAGAAGGATGTAAACGGCTAATGGATATTGGACTAGAGTATGTTGGCACACGAACGATTTAATAAAAAATGAGTTATGCCAGAAATGAAAAAACATACCTGTCGCCCTATATACGTTGAAGAGAATTTTGCTTTCACGAAAACAGAGTTGCAATAACATGTTAAGACCAAAAAAGAAAAAAGCCATGTTTCTTCTATCGACATTGCACACAATTCAAATTTACGTTTCAGCCAACAGCACAATTTGTCGCCAGTGCCAGTGGTGCTGACGTTAAGCGATAGAGAAGATACTGCCGGTTCTGTCATATATATGATAAGGCCCCCCGTAAAACTCGATAATACTGTAAGAAATGTTTGGACTCTATATGCCAGAAACATTCAAAATACTTTTGTTTCAAATGCCGTAAATGTAATGAACAGGAAGCAACATTCCACAGAAATAATGAATGAATAAAATAAAATCTATATTTAATTAACTATTCGACTTATTCAGAACATCCCTTTATTAATACTTACGTACTTACTATTTTATTATAACATGCTAATTTTAATAAAAAGTAATGAAATACAATCACAATCTTCAATAAAATCGATTAAATACTTATGCTCATATAAGGATCTGGATGGGCCCTTTGGTAACCAATGTAAAAAAAAACAATGTTTCACACAAGGATCCCATATACAAATTTTAAAGAAGTTTTTCTATGGAAAACCTAACACTGGCTTATTAAAGGTATAGCATTGATATGAAAAGCACTGCATTTTATCTCGAACTCGATTATGGAACTCGCTGAAGTTGGCCCGAAATATCAAGATTTTTTTTTGGTAATTTTTCTTCGTAAAGTGTGAAAAATCTGTACATATTAAAAAAGTGTAGTCTCATTTCCAAAAAAATAATATATAACGTGTAGATTAACACTTAAATAAAATATGCTGTGCCAAACTTTAAACAGAACCAACTTTAAACAAAATTGGCACTACTGCCAAATGCGGCTATAATTTGGTCTTGCTTATGTCGACTTGATTCTGGAAGCAATCCTTACTATGACCTGATATTGGTCTTCAAACAATTTCTACATAGTTTTCTGTGTTATCTACATTTTGTCGGAAATGAAATAAGTAGCTAGAATGTAGGCTTCTACGCTTATACACAAACATTTCGTTAAAATCAAAACCAGAGTATGCAAATTTCTAGATTTGCATAACTGCCACATACGAAAGTATACGATCATACAAAAAACTCTCTTTGTTCTAACAATAACATAAAATTTTATTTAGGTTCATTAGGATTTCTATCGACCGGAACATTTATAGGATGGACATCAAATTTTTTTAAAATTCCGATTTATAGTGAAATGGTTTGTAAAAACGTTATAAAAATTACCTTAATTGTAGATTAAAATTTAATTTAAATTTTTTTTTTATTTTCTAGTTCACATGCAGCCAAATTTCGTATATTTCATCAATGGTACCAGTTGGTGCATTATTTGGCGTATTTCTTATCGGAATAACAAAATTACAAAAATTTATTGGTATTAAATTAATTTTGGTGCTGTCCAGTTTGTTGTTGGCCCTAAGCTTGGCAGTATTTTATGTTAAGTATGTTTTATATGTTTATGGGTTTACATTTATTATAATGAACAAATATTTAATTCCAGGCTCGAGTACAACTTTACAAATTTATTGGCATCACGATTTTGTTCCGGGGTGGCAATTGGTGTGCTACACATTTTCCTTCCCATTTATCTAACACAATTTGCATCGAATGATTTTAAACCGATATTTGAGTACATTTTATACATAAATTTTGCCATTGGTATTTTAATGCAGTACATTTCAGGTGAGCACACTTTGAAGCGTTACATTACACTTAAATAGACTAAAAAATAATATCACGTGTTTAAATCGTACGACAATGTTTTGGTATATAGGCTTGATAACAATACAGAGTTCATAATAATATTGTGTTTATGTTGATAACCATACTTGACATAATTTGTATAATATTTCGGTTTTACGATTATGGGAGAGCATTATGGTGACAATTATTATTTTCTGCTTGCGATGATTAATCAACATCATTAATTTCTTAAACACCCCACAGTATTAATAAGTTGGAAAATGTTTGTACAAACTTAGTGGATTTAAAACTTTTGTATAACTGATCTAAATAATTTGTTATCAAATACGACTTTCACAAATCTGAATCTTAAAAAACGACCTTGATAATACTTTGAACTATGACGAAAATGTTAATATTTGTAATCAAATACCAGTGCAAAGTATACAGCTAATTATCTGATGGATTTTAAGCATCAAACTTTAAAAAGATTCATTACAAATCTCTATTACGGAAAAATAAATCACAGCTGAAACAGCCGCTTGCAAAGCATTTAATGTCCACCTCATATTGCAGGGACAAGGCGCTAATGAAAACTCTTTTCAAAATTTACAATCGTAATTGTTTTTGTACACTCTATGGATTATTTTATATTACCGGACAATATTATATATATTACCGGATAAGTTTTGCAGTAGCTAAACCTTCGGCAATTGGATCAGAAGGTACTGGGTTTGAATCCCATCAGAAGCTACATGCAATTCGAATTTTCATCATCGATTACAATTGGTGATGTATACTGTAGTTTTGTGAGTAGGTGAATAGGTAAATGGGTTAATGATGTGGCGTGAATGCGTTGTATCACAATGGGCCAAAAATAGCCAGAGTGTCAACCAATGAAACCTAAAACCTATGGATTAAAGTAGAATAGAATTATAAACCTGTCGAACTTGAAAATTGACAGTATTGAACTACAAGACTCAAATTTGTTTTAGGATGTACTGATCACAATTATAACCTTCAGCATTAAATTTGCAAAACTGAAACATTGCTGAAGCAAAAACAGTCGTTATACATCCCGCGAGAAACAAAATATCAAACGCATTTAAAAGAAACTTTATTTATTAAAATACGTGACTATGAATGCTACCATCCAGGAGGAAACGCTAGAAGCGGCTCTACCGTAGTTATTAAAAATAATATAAAACATTATGAAGCACCCGGCATTGATGAAGAAATTATGCCAATTAAAACCATAAAAGTTGAATCAATCAATAATAGGGAGCTCAGTATCTCATATATTTACTGTCTCCCACGCCATCATTTAAAAAAAAGTAGACTACAGTCGACTTTTTAAATAATTAGTACCAAATTTTACCACAGCCGGTGATTTTAACCCAAAGAATACCTATTGGGGATCTAGACTTACAATCTCACAAGAGAACCACTGTGAATTTCTGTCTGGCGATAAACCAGCATACTGGCCTGCTGACATACATAAAATCCTAGTGGTATTCTCGTGGTTCTCAACTCAAACCAAATTCCATATGCAAATACAGCTAAATGCCTTGGCATGACCCACGATGCTAAGCTAAGAGAGAACACATCAAGAAAAAGAAGAGTTGAATAACAAATATAGGAAAATATACTGGCTTATGGGTAGAAATTTTGAGATTGCAATACACAACAAATAACTTCTATACAGGCAAATGCTAAAGCCCGAATGGTCCTATGGTATCCAACTTTAGGGTTGGGCCAAGAAGACCAATGTACAAATGATACAATGCTTCCAAAATAAAGTGCTACGAGGGATTGTGAATGTCCCATGGAACGACAACTTCCATAGAGACTTGAAGGTGGAATACGTCATCGAAGAAATAAAGAACCTAGCAAGAAAACACGTGCAGCGCTTATCTCTACACGAAAATGCAGTCATCCGTCGTATGTTGGACACCACTAACGGAGTGAGAATACTCCAGAGGCAAAAACCGCCGGAACTGGGCAGTTCTAATTAGAATAAGAAAGTATTGTAAAATGAATAACTCATACTTTACTGATCTTAATCCGAGAAATTAATTAAAGATAGAAAAATTAGTAGATGATCTCTGAATTAGTTCTTAAAAGTATTCTAAGTAAAACTACTTAAGTAAAGTAAAACCGATGATATATTAGTATTATTTGATGTTCAAGCATTGTTCACAAATATCGATCACCAGCAACATAATCGCAAAAGAAGATTTCTTTAAAAGTTAAAAGTGTGCACAATTGATAACAATCACATCCAGTTTTGCCAAAATATGCCGCCTATACCCGAGCATCTCATTCCCGGTACCAGAACAATTTCCAAACCGTTTTATGATAGATATAATTTCTTGCTCGAAGTAGAAAAAGATATGACAACTCCTTTCTTTGACACGCCAAAAAATTAAAATCGCGACTGATTGGTATGAAGTAAAGGAACCGCTATTTTATTAAAAAAGTTTTTCTGAAGAACATATTATTAATTAAAGCCATCCTATCATTTAACAACTATCCGGGTGAACTAATATACAACGATTAATAACGAAAACACTACACAAATATATAGAAAAAAAACCAACCCATGGAGAATCCAAAACTAATATATGGATCATTACCATTTATTCCGCAGGTCTACCCAAAAAAACCAAATCATAGAATATCCAACACACTGAATCCACGAGGAACCAGAATTGTTAACACAACACCAGTCAATCTAAACGGTTTATTTCTCTCATTGAAAAACTAGATCCCTAAAGATAGGAAACATTGATTAGTTTACCAATTGAAACATCAAAAATGGACATCCCTTAAGCTAGCAGAACCCATACAGCAGAACATTACTAGATAGTATGGATAATTATAGGCTAATTATAGGCGAATTAAATGCCACATTAAAAAATGTTGGGCCCCATACCTACCAAATAAAGCGCGGGTTATGCTAGCTTTAGAAAATGTTTGTAGAACACATATTAAAAAATGATTTAAAAACAATTGGAAAACTAAAGGTTAACTTCAGGCTAATTAAATGCCCCATTTATTTTTTTTTATTCTGCTCGATCTAGAAAATGCAAAAGGCTTTATCATTTCAATGCTAGCAGAACCCAAATCGAAAATCGGACCAAAACCGAAATTAGAACTCAAAACAAGATATATTGACAATAAAACAATTTTAGGCTCGGTATGGGCTAATCAATGTCCCATTAAAAAACTTTCTCAACCGGTTGATCTGGTATTTTTAAATTGGCTTTCTCACGAAGTCCGGCCCATTCCACCAAGTATAATTTGCTTTACATTTTAAAGGCATTTGACCACGTGAAACAACATCAGCTGGATTCGTCAGCGTCGGGACATAATACCAATGATTAGGCAAAGTTAAACCTTAGATTTCTAAGATTCGATTGGCGACGATTTTTTCGAATCTTGACGGGACGGATCTGATCCGATATAATGTGATTTCGGAATCATTACAGAAATGAATCGATGAAAATTGAATGTCAATACTTGCCACATTTTTTGTTGTTATAGGTGGGACAATAATAGCGAAGCGCACGATTCCAGTTCTGGAGTTGATCGACCCTTTAAGAGGTGCCACTCTTATTGCGGCACCATGAAACTCGATTATTCGTGACGAAGGAACGGCAACACACCATGGAATAAAAGTTTGTTCAATGGAACTAAGTTCGTCTTTAAACCGGTTCCAAAACGCTTACGACTCTTGGAGAAGTTCCTCGTCCCAGTCGAATTCCGATTCCCAAAGTTTTTGCATAAACCATTTTCCTGTTAGGACAACCGGTGCACACAATCCCAATGGATCAAAAACCCGTGCGATCTAGGAAAGAACAGATCTTTTCGTACTGGATCCGGTTATCAAGTACTTCTCGAACGATTAAATAAAAAAAATTATCTGATTCCAGTTGTTCCAGTTCATTCCCAATATTTGAATTGAATTGGGTCGTTCCGTGATACTTGTCGAAGATGACTGGTATGGTTGCATTTTACTCGGTGTCAGATCCCGTTAACATGTCGTCAACGTAAAAAGCTCATTTAAGAACTTTGGGCGCCTAAGGAAATGAATCTTTAAGTTGCCGAAGACTGTTTATAGCATTTAAGTGGACATGTACCTCCAGATGAATTTCTCCACCAAATACGTTGCGAGTCTTGTTGATTGCTATGAAGAAGAATTTGACGGTACATTTTAGTTATGTCTCCAGTTATGGCATATGATGTTTTCGGAATCGCATCATAATTGAGAACAGATCTTGCTGAAAGATTGGGTCTACCATTAAATAATCATTTAAGGAAACATTCGAGGACGATTTTGTGAACGCGTTGAAAACCACCCTTAATTTGGTCGTACTACTATACTCTTTCGCATTACCGCATGATGGGGCAGATAATAGGTTTTGTCAAAGATGCAATTTGATCCCTCCGGCCTATCAACTTCTTCCATATGTTGAAGATTGATATATTCAGACATAAACTCTGAATATTTTTCACAGAGCGCCGGATTGGAATTTAACCGCTTGTCCATATATGTATGAATATTTGCCGTGTTTCTTTTCGCTCATTGATCCGGATCAGTTCAAAATGGAAAACGTGATCCAAATTTTGTTTTAGGTCACAAATTTTGATTTAAAGCAAGCGCATTTGTGTTGTTTCATGAAACATGAACCAATGATCTTATTTTGCGTTCTAATTTCGGTTTTGCTCCAATTTTCGATTTGGGTTCTGCTATAGCTTTAGATTAAATGACCTGAAGCTAGGTAAAAACGGGTGGAAAATTTTTTTAATGAGGTATTTGATTAAACCATATCGAGCTGAAAATTATTCGATTGTCAATAGATCTTGTTTTGAGTTCTAATTTCGGTGTTGGTCCGATTTTCGATTTGGGTTCTTCTAGCTTTAGATTAAATGACCTGAAGCTAGGTCAAAAACGGATGGAGCCCAAATTTTTTTAATGGAGCATTTGATTAGACAACACCGAGCTGAAAATTATTTGATTGTCAATAGATCTTGTTTTGAGTTCTAATTCCGGTTTTGGTCCGATTTTCGGTTTGGGTTCTTCTAGCTTTAGATTAAATGACCTGAAGCTAGGTCAAAAACGGATGGAGCCCAATTTTTTTTAATGGGGCATTTGATTAGCCCATACCTAGGAGCCTAAAATTATTTGATTGTCAATAGATCTTGTTTTGAGTTCTAATTTCGGTTTTGCTCCGATTTTCGATTTGGGTTCTGCTAGCTTTGAAATGATAAAGCCTTTTGCATTTTCTAGATCGAGCAGAGTAAAAAAATTTAAATAGGGCATTTAATTAGTCTAAAATTAACCTTTATTTTTGCAATTGTTTTTAAATCATTTTTTGATATGGGTTCTGCTAACTTTTTATAAAGCTAGCAAGACCCGCGCTTTAGTTGGTAGGGATGGAGCCCAAAATTTTTTACTGCGGCATTTAATAAGCCCATAATTAGCTTATAATTACTCATATTATCTTGTCATGTTCTGCTCTATGGGTTCTGGTAGCTTAATGGACGTGAAAATGACCCATATACTAACTAACCGGCTATCTTGAACTTCAGTAGCAAAGGATTCATATGCCTGTAAGGAAAACATTGATTTTGAAACCCACCATATTAGACTTTGAAAGCAAATAGTGTAAGAGATCGTTCAGGAAGATGGCATATACACTGAAGTTCACCTGAATAGACACGACCGTTTCTTTAAGAGTATTTTAAAATCGGTCTAACATTTTCAATAATTTCAAACGATTAACAAATCTTAATAAAATGTTATTTTTTTTTATTAAAAATATAATTAAATTAGTAATGCGTTTTAGTAATGCGTATAGTACTTCCCTAATTCAAAATACCTTCATACAACTTGCTGGAGATGGTGTCATAAAAAGATTTTAATACTCTAGCGAAATCTCCTTCCAGGTTTCATTTATCGGCCTAATAAAGTTTTCTTTGCTGTCGAATTATCGACCACATTCGTAAACTTTCCGAGACAGCAAATCCCACACGTTTTCCACGATATAGAGATCGGAAGAATACGGTGGCGATGACAAAAGCCCTACATTTTGCTGCAATATCCATGATTTGACTAGGTTAGCTGTATGGCAATGGCCCAAAAAATATCATTGAAATGGGAAAATGCCTTTTCAAGGGTGCGTTTGTTAGTTGATGCGGTCATTTTTCCGATTGGAAATGATAAATATCCCTGACCATAAAATGATACAGCTCCCTACACAATAACGCCTCCTTCTAACGACCATGGTGTTTTCCAAAAAACATTTCCTCTTTTCGAACGTCGTAGAAATAATAGTTAAATCGATCGGGGCCATTGAGGTTAAATTTCTTTTCATCAGAGAAGACGACACGTTTTCATTTTGCAGCCCATGTCATATGTAGTCTCAAGAAATGTAATTTTTTCTTCTTATTTCCTGATTTAGAGGTGGTTTATTTTGAAGATTTCTTCTAACAAGGTAATCTGATTTTTAAATTGCTCTCCACACCATGCAGCTCGCCTCCACACCAGCTCTCGTTTTAGTTGTTGAACAAGATAGTGCGCAATTGGATGCTGTCTTATTAAGGCCCGCTTATCGGCTGCAGATGTTGCGTCAACAGTTCAAACTTTATTGGTAATGCTATATTTATTTTGATTTTTTTGAAAATTGAAGTTACCGTCTTACTTTTTAGTATTTTATCTACAATTGCGGGAAGAGAATATTTTCCGCTGTGTAGCATTTGAATTTGGACTATTTATTCCTTTCCAAGTTTATTCCTCGACTCATTTTTTATTTTTTTATGTAAAACGGTAACATTTTTCAAAAAAAATAATTTGATTTTAGCTTAAATTTGCTAACGCTTCCAGTTTATTGATAACTAGATCGTACTATTTAAGTGGAACAAGCAAAAAATATACTCTAAAAAAAAACAAAATAAAATAAAATTCTTCTGGCCTACTAAATTATTTTTAGTATTTTGTCATTTTGAACAAGTGCTTATCACGTAAAAAAAATGGAGAAGTTAAACCGATTTTAAAATATTTATAAAACAGATTCTAGAAACTACAAAGTAACTACATTTTGATCATATAATTTAAAAAATAAAAACACTAATCCACTGCAAGACAATCGTAGTAAAACAAAGAGAAAATCGCAATAACACCAAACAGACAAGATTATTATATTCAAAAATTTCCTCCCGATGTTGACTGAACTGACTTAGATGATTTTCAATATAGTGTACTATTTAGCAACTATGAGTCAATTTTAATAATCTTTCGCCTACTGTTTGTTTTCATCAAGTGGCTTTTGTTCATTCCATTTCGAATTTGAGACAAACAATTCAAATAACGATACAACCTTTACTCCTAAAGTGAGGCTTTTATTTTATATTCCTACGTTTAGTAGTGGCAAATTCCATGCAGTGCGCTGATCGGTAATATTGTTGCGAAATTATATTGTATTGAGGCATTTAGTTGGGCGATTAGTCATCGGCTGAGTAACAAAGCCAATAGATTCATTTTTATTGCTTATTTTTTGTACCTTCTTCTTTTGTTTATTTTTTGATTTTTTCTGCTATATATAACAAATTTTTACTTTTACAAATCAGTAGATGCTCTGGATGATGACCTAACAAGTCGAAATCGATCGAGTGATTTTTTGAACAAATTTTTTAATTAAAATATCCAAAAAATGTAATTTTGCGAAATAAAATACAAGTGTTTAATAAAATGTGTTTATTAAGTATTAGTCTGTTTCGCAAAGTGCCTATAGTGGCAAATAGCGTAAAAAGTATGTCACCTAGATGGAAACATGATTTTCTGGAATGAAACGTCTTATCGTTTATGTTATATATTTTTAATTGATTATGTTATAAATTTTTGTTTCAATACGGGTACACCAATTGGAAAAGATAAAAAATTTAAACAGGCCCTTTAGGAACTCTATCCGAAATCATTCAAAAAACGGAAATTGCATTTTTGTTGCAGTGCTTGCCCGTAGAATCTTGCGACGTATCCCAACCGGTGTGGAATGTATAGGATATATTTTGAAGCAGCTTTCTTAAATACATACACTACATGAACATTTTAGTTGAAATACTGGATATTAATTATCAGCCTCGCACCTTAAATGAATAAGCTTTTTCCTGGCGATCACCAAATTGTTTATGGATATTTTGTAAAAGTAGTCGCTCCCATAAGAGGTTTTCATTCCTTACATTTATTTTGGAAATTCCGAGGTAACGTTTACGAAGAGATCTATTAAAATCAAAAAGATTGTAAATTAAATTTAATACAAAACCAGTTCACGTCGTTTTATTAAATTTTACCATGGAAATGATATGTTTTCATAAACAAACTTTATTTCACCAAAATTCGGCATTTCTAACGACAACGGCATACACTATTCGGAATAAATCTTCATACGAAAGCGTTTTCCATAAATCGGGAGATATTTGTGCAATGTGGTGGAAATCTTTGTAAAGAAAGTTGTATAGCTTCCGAAAGAAATTTTTAATTTTTTTTGCAATGATGTTGAAAAGTGAAAGGATTTACTAAAACCGACAATGAAATAAAAGATTCAAATAAATTTAAAGTTTAAAATTTCAGTAAAGGTTGACATTGTTAGTTTTCTGAAATTTAAGCGGGAGTATTGGTTTTTGATAATACAAGTCAGTTTTTAACAAAACTGTAGAAGGTTGGTTTCTGCCTAAGAGATCTACCCAATCCTGCTTCACATGATCTTTTTAACACGATTTTGAAATAACACGGTCTGACAAAAATATCTAAACCCGTTTTATAATACGCGCTGCAAAAAAATGGTTTAAATTTGTTTGGCGATTATTCAGACACGGCCTGTTCATCAATTTAAAACAGTTTAATTATGTCGATCGTCGATCCTCAATCCAATCGAATTGAATTATACGTACAACATTTATTTCAACGGTAAACGGAGGAATAACCTCCGAAGAGCTATCAGTTAGAACAATTCAAACAATAAAAATTAATAAAAAGTAATAAACATTCGTGCTTAGATCTCCCAATTTATGGAAAAATATATGTATGAAGTTTTGGGTAATTCTAGGTGTTAGCCAGATATTGTTTTTACATCGAGGTGAGGTTACCAAGACTTTGGAAGTTTGGTTTCGAATTAAAACATCCAAACTAGTAACACAATGCCTTAGTGAATTATTATGTTTCAAACTTTAACGCCTAGATAACTTCACCTCGATATAAAATGAAGATTTACCGCAATCAGTTCTTTCGTCTAGACTTTATAAAGGCCGAATTTTAGATGGAAAACAGTTTTTTGGTCTGATACTGTAAACAATTTAATTTAGAATTGTTTGGTCCATAATACTAGAAACGAAAAAGCTCTTATGGAAGCTATCACAAAATTCACTAGAATTTCCCAATTTATAGAAAAAATTAAGTATGAAGTTTCATCCCGATCAATTGTTCCTTATCGGCTTTACAAGGCTTAATTATAGTTAAAAAACATTTTTTTGGTAATAATCGTCATCGATCAAGACTGATTGTTTTTGTTGTACATCATATACTGTTCAAAGTATATTAGAAAATCCGGTTTAAGGAAACGGTCACTTGCGGTACATTGAGTTCGAGAAAAATTCAATTTAATCTCCTAATTTGAAGAATTGCGGAAACATCTTTAGTGAGAAGTTTCATCTCGATTGATCAATGCGCATGAGCTGTACCTCTCCCAATTTTATAAAATATCAGTTTTTTTTTGCCGAAATAGATAATTTTAGGATAAATTCTAGATTTTGGTTAAATTTTAGATCGGGCTGAATTTCGGGCAAATTTTATTTATAATCGTATTGTTCATAATTGTCGTTCTCACAAATGCTATACTTTTCAAGATATTGGCAAGAAACAAAAAAGCTTCTTTCCGGGCACTCACTACCGGTGGACCTATTTTGGCCAAAATCCACTGGAATCTTCCAATTTATGGAAAATTTAAGTATGAAGTTTCACGCTATAAATTAATCCGTCGTGGCTGAATTTTTGTTAAAATACAAACGGTATTTTAAAAAATCTCAACTTCCGGTTGGATTTTGGAAGAATGATCTGGGCTGATATTGTTGCAAATTAAAAATCAAATCTTTTAACTCATAATAGTTTTTTTTTCGTAAATGCTATAATTTTCAAAATTTTTAGGAAAAACTAAAAAGCTCCGAATTAATGAAAAAAGCTTCAGTTTCTAGTTTCAAACCGAGACAAACTGACTGGGCTGTAAAGAGGACACAATATACATTTAGTCTGAACGGAACCACATACGCACATACACACATAAACACACACACAGATCTTTTTAAAAAACATTTTTTTGACTTCGGCGATATAGCGAAGATAAAACAGCAAAAATCTAGAGTTCGAAAATGTGCGTGATTATTAATTTTGTTTTGCTACGTAAGAGAAAGTAAAATGAGATGGAGATGAATATCATAGAGAAAAAGGTGGAAACAACTTTATCACCACATCAAGAAGATTTAATAAGCTTAAAGTGAAAAAATTAAACAAAACAAAACCTACGCATATGAAGGTTTTCTGTCGAGCATTACCATGATTTTCGTTAAAATTATCAAAAAATATTGAAATGTTTGGGTCTGATGGAATAAAATTCAGTTCCTCGCACACACAAATAAGTTGATAATTGTTAAAGCACAGATAAAAATCGAGCCTTCGAGATGGATTCGTACCCAATTTTGCAAATAAAACACTCAGCGATTTAAGTTACAAACTTTATTTCCCAACACACTTTATTTTGCAGCATTTCACTAACTTCACTTGTGCACTCATCACTAATTCACATTAACTGATTACTTTTACATTTCCCACTATTACTTTCCACTTCTTAGCTTGCACTGTTTACTGTGTTTACTTAATATTCGAAAATTTAAACACTAATGATTTTTCTAATTTCATTTGACTGGACTGAAAAATGATTAAAATTCAAATAACATCCGCAGACGTTTATGTGGCCAACACTAGGTCGAAATTTGTTGCCAAAATTATTCCGATTTTCTTGATGGGTGAATATATTTTGTCAACCCACATTGCGACATTTAATCACTCAGAAATAACATGTACATATTTTACTTCCAATTTAAAGGAGACGCGGGGAAGAAAATTTTTTAAAATAACCAATTGATTTAATTAACCCTGACCGGCCGTATCTCTAGACAAAAGGATCGTACACGAGTTATCCGTTACACCCAGAACTTGTAATCGGTGCATTGGTGTGTATTTATTATCAAACAGAAATTAGAGATATTCAGCAATAATTTAGTTGTATGCCACGTTCGGTAGAAATTATTTTGTCAAGGTTCAAGCTGGTGATCGATATGATTTTCTGATAGTACCCGAAATTTGGGCGATTCAATTATTACGACTCCATAGCAGAAATTGGTTCGAAACAAAAGCACGGTGTTTCAGCGGCTACCGAAAATGTTTGAAGAATAAAATCGTTTGGTGTGTTTGTGTGACAAACTACACCATGAAATTTTTGACTTGTGAGTTCAGGTAACTACTACAAAATTTGGTGAAACTAGTAAAGTAACCGTAGAAGATACGAAAAAAGATGACTGATGCTGACTGGAAAAAACAAATTAATTTTGATTTTTTTAAATGGAAAAGAGTTTTTTAAAAATTCTAAACCTTCGTCGTCAAAGCGGGTTTCAATTTTTTCTTGACGTTGGCTAGGATGTCTACTAAATCGATTTTAAAATTTTTTTCGTTGAGCCAGTTCCATGGAATTCATAAAATTATTATTTTTCTTGCATTCTAACATTGGTCGATATTTAGCAGAGAACGTTAATATTTTACTTTGGGTAATTGGTTGCCTAAACCAGTTTTGGTTTACCAAATGGCACTTCTCAATCGATTCTAAACTAGTTTCAGCACGTCCTCATAATATTTGGTACGAAGGGCGAGTAAGTTCCAAGGATAGAAACTTCCAATTATAAAAAATATAGTAAAATTATATATTTCATATGCAATCGAACATTGTCTGATCATATACCATATCCCACTTTTAGAAAATCGGCAGCTTTCATCATTGTCGTTAACCACCTCTTGCAGATTTTGAGTCGTCAAAGATTTTTGCTATTATAAAGTTACTTGACATTTATGAAAGAGAAACCGTATAAAATGCTACAGATTTGATAATAGATGGCACTACAAAAAATTATTCACCCTTTAAAATTATTTTCTTTCTCAAATGTAGCTAGATGTCAGTAAAGGTTTGTTTAGAGCTTGTTCAAGCCGAAAACTGATGGCAGTGTAGATGTATATGTTTGATTGATATCTATGACGTGTATTAACCGTATAAAGAAATATTTTCAGTTGTTTTCCAAATTTGTCTCGTTTTTATATGTTTTTGGTAAATAAGATAATTTGTTTATGTGTTTACGGTATTTACAAAAGAAAATCTAAAAAACAATTTAAAATTGTAAATGGTCAACAGTGATTCGAAATCACGACCTTTGACTTTGTAACACTTTGTGGTCTATGCCTTAATCACTCGACCACCGAGTTTAAACACAATCTTTTTTTATGGCTCCTAGTAACATTGGTAACGTTTAGTCAAGCTAATCTATTAAAAATGACATCACATACAACAACGCAAGGACGATCTCTTTATAGATAAATTTTGTTAAAAAAAATTCAATTTGCCCATAGCAAATGCTGATTTCCAGGAACCCATCATTTCCAATAATAATATTTATTTTGGATTTGAAAATATAAATTAAACAATTCGACGAAAATTTTTAGATTATGTTATATAACAAAATATCCTTGAACTAAAGTCACATTAAAAATAAATTCAATTTTTGATTTAAGGACGCCCCTACAGTAATAATTTGCATATACCATATAACCTTCTCGTATATTCATTTATGATGCGATTACCAGACAACACTCATATTATTAAATTTAGATTGATAACGTTTATATTTTTCTTTTCTATTCACAGGTTTCAATAACTCGGTATTCTATAGCACAACCGTATCGTTCGTAACAACAATATTATTTTTCGTTGGCAGTCTATTATTACCCGAATCACCGCAACATTTATGGAATCGTAAAGAATATGCACGCGCCCAGGCAACATTGGAAGAGTATTGTGGCACAACTGAAATCGTAGAAACGCGAAATAAATTTAATTTTGAAAAACTGTATCAGTACGACAGATCGATGTTAGACGAGATTTTTGATAAGCGAAATTTTCCTACCGTATTGCCATTCCTTTTATTTACCGTGCTGGTACAATTTATGGGCGGTTATTCAATATTTTTTTATTTGTGGAAATGTTTTGTGCATGTGGGTGAGTTATTTTTAGAGTTTTTAATATTCTATACAGATATTTCTAATTTTTGTATTTTGTTGCGTATGTTTTTCCACAGAAAGTGATTTTACACCAGAAACCATATCGGTTACATCATCACTCATTTTTGTTATTTCGCTGCCGTTATATTTATTGCTGTGCCCAAATGTGAAAGACAAAATGATGTTAAAAATTACCTCAAGTACTATGATGGCTGCATGTCTTTATCTAGGATTTTATACCCATCAACATGGTGTCACAGAAGTTCCAACAAATCATGGATATATACCACTGATTATTTTCGGAATTTATGCGATGGTCTACAGCATTGGGCCATACCGGATACTGATTAATTACATACAGACCTTAACGAATAGTTGTAATGTGTACACAATTCGGGTCGCATATAATTTTGTAACGTGGGCGACTGTTTTCGTTTGTTCAAATTTGCTACCAACTTTGGTCGACTTCATTGGAATTGGCTGGGTATTTTGGTACATGGGATTCGCTGGAATTGTTACATTAATTTTTGTTATTTGGTTTCTGCCTGATCTACAGTCATCAGTTATTGAATTAAATATATTGGAAAATGTTGTGCTGGCGGGTGACGATTCGTCGGAATAAATGCAGAGGTTATCGGCTTCAATGTTATATACTGTAAGACTGATTTACAAACGCTCCCAGACTTATCAGATTTTTTATTGCTTAAATTAATAAATTAAGGTGGCGGGTCATTTAAATAAAATTTGTAGTGTTATATACCAATGAGTTTTATTTGTTAGTGATGTATCGTGAAAAATCTGTGGTTTCATCTTTTACTGTATATATAGGAAAGGTAACTATTAAGATATTTTGGTGTCGTAAGGATTTGTATCCAAGACACAACTTGGTTGTATAGTTTTGATAGACTGTACAAGGTAAAATTTATTGTAATTAGAGGGTAAGGTACACGATCCTCTTTAGCAGGTATACACATCATGAATTTTGCAATGGTCAAAGGTAATCAAAAATCTAATAAATAATTATTAAAAGCGAGTCTTGCGATAAGATTATGATTAATTTAAAATTTACAATTAATAGATTCTGTTGTTTACTTCGAAGTAATTAATCTTACATAAGAAAATTTGTTTAATAATAAATCATTTTTTATTGTTACAATTAAATTAAAAATAAACTCATAAATGTTAAAAGTCAACGATTATCTTTTCTTATACTTTATAATCTCTATAGAGGTTTCGAGTCATGGGCGTACCGTGTAATAACCCTCCATACTGCAGATATTAGATGCGGTAGTGAACTAACGGTTAGGTGTAACTTAAAAAAAATCTAAAATAATTTGTGACACAAACATTAGTTAACCCATTCATTCGTAATTCGTTACACAGATATTCAGAAGGCAACCAAAGACGAAATCTTTATTGGAAAAAAAAATTGAGAAAAACAACTAAAATTGGTTCACAACTATAATTACTAGAAACAGCAAAGAACTATTCGAAATAATGATTTGGTCCAACGGTATAAACAAAATACTGGATCTTATAGAAATAACGAACATTAGATGTTTCACCTGTTTTTATGATGGATAATGAAACGGTGATAGATAATGAAACTTGTTCACAGCTCATAAATGACAAACCATGCTAGTTATTCTTTAAGCTGCCAATAAACGAAAAGGTAAAACAACAAGCGCCAGAAATAAAACAAAAATTAAATTGGATAAACTCAAAGATAAAATTCAAAAAGCAGCAAAGAAACTTTTCGCTAAAAAATAAAAAATAGTGTTAGGTTAGATTAGGTTAGTGTGATAAAGATCTCCTTAGTGTGATAAAGATCTTGGAGCGCTCCAAGTTCACCTCAGGCCATACTTGCTTCGCTACCCGATCAGTCAGACTGACAAGCCACCTAGCATTTGACAAAGGCAACTGAATTCCTATGGTTTGCTTCTTTCAGCAAAGGATTTTCTATACATTCTGTCACTGGTTTTAGTTCTAGAGTCCTACAGTATCTTGCTAAATTGTCTGCTCTGCAATTTCCCTCAATATCAGAATGACCCGAATCCCAACCAACTAAATATGCCCGGAAAACTGAATCCAGTGAAAGTTTGGCCGCTCGACTGTCCACATAAATAGTGATACCATTCAACGATATTTCATTGTGCCTCAACCCGTCCATGACCTCTTCAATCGCGATAACTTGAGCATGGTACACGCTGCATTAATCAGGAAGATGAAAAGATAGACTCGCATTTAATTCTCCATAGAACACACCAGCTCCCACTCTACCATCGAGTTTGAAGCCGTCGGTGAACAATTTTACTATCTCGGAATCCATGAACAGATCACTCTTCCAATCCTCTCTAGAGAGAAAAATACCTTAAAACGCTTGAAAAAACACACACAAAAGAGGTATTATATAGTCCAAATTCAAAAGGTCATGCATCATAGAATTCACTATAATTGAGAGCCCTTTTTGGCGGCACTTCCACCCGATACCGTTGATAGCCGATTAGCCGCCGCTGTATTAACCGACATTTGCTTACCGATAAAATCCAACAGGATAAGGCACATCATGACCACTAAAGCATCAGCGTTTTCAGCGCCCCACTAATGAACCACGACTGCCTCTGCACCTTCCCCATCATGTTCCTGTATTATAATTTCTCCAGAGCTGGCCACATAAACGGGTTCAAATCCCATTTCCTTCCAGTTTTAGATGGGTTGATCTCCAATACACATCTGCTGGCTCAACCCTTAGTGAATGATAACGCATTCTGCATAACATCCCTGATTGTACCCAGGTGCTCTCCCGAGAAAACTATTGTGATAATTACATTCCAAAGAAGAAAAGATGGGACACCTTCCTGATGTGTTTCCCGAGCAACCCGTCTTCTGACGGAGACTTCCTCATCCCCACTATAACCTTCCTGCTTCCTAGCAAGTGATTAATTAGCCCGGTTACTGGGTATTCAATTTGAAGTGGCAACGAGAAAGATTCCCACCGCCACGTTGTAAAAAGCACCCTCGAAATATCAAGAAACGCCGTCAACGGGAATTAGCGAAAATCCAGTGAATTCTGAGTTTCCCGAACCAAAGCACTACATCCGTGTCCACAGAATTACGCTTATGGTACGCATGGTGACACTGTGCCCTATTTCTGGGTACAATCCTCGAAAGAATATAGACATCTAGCAGCCTTTCCATGATTTTCATCAGAAAGGATGACAGAGATATTGGCCTTAACTTCTTAATTTTCTGTGCGAACATCTACATGCTTTCGGGATGAAAATCACCATCCATCCATTTCTTCGGTATGTACCCCAACTTCAGACACCCTTTGAAAATAACCTCCAGCCAGGGGAACAAGACCTCCGAGTTCTTCTGAATTTCTGCTGGCACAATCCCACCCGGACCAGCTGTCTTAATGGAATTAAACCTTTTAATATCCCATTTTGTTTTCAGTATATTCAAAATATACTCTGTACATGACAGTTGGGCCCCATAGTCATACATAGACCCGCAGACATCCAAAGGCCCCGCAATTGAAGCATCCTTTCAATTTCACCCGGGAAGTGAGTTTCAAACAAAATATCAAGATTTTCTTCACTAGAAGCCGTCCATTCGCTATCCGGTTATGTCAGATATAGTGTGGAATAGCTGGACTGGTAGAAAAAATCTTTCTTAAGCACAAGGTTTCCAAGACTTCTTCCATTCTATCACAGAACAGCCTCCACGAATTTATTTGCGCCTGTCCTGTTTCCCTTTTATATTCTCTGGGGCATTCCAGATCCACAAACTTTTCAGCACTTGCTGCAGCAAGTGCTGAGGTCAACTAAATAAGTTTTTACTTTCCTCTTAATTTTGTTATTGGGCAGGCCTCCCTTATAGAGCTATTTTAATCCCTAGTAAGAATATCCACCATTGAATCCAGATCACTACCCATGTCGGGGAACTCCTGGAACTCTAGATGAAATGCTTCCCTCCAATACTTCCCTATATACGCGCCCTAGCTACTGTGCTTCTGGGATTTTTGAAGACGTATACTGAAAAACACATTGACAAAATTCCCAGAACAGAGTAACATCCAGAACCACCTGCCAATTTATAATAATAATGGTGGATTCCTGGCCTACCCCAGATTGTATGGTGCGCGTTTGCGTCGCACCGTAGGATAATTCCGACCCTCCTTCTTTCTGCAAGACAAAGAAGTGCCCCAAGTTTATCTGGCGGTACAGGATTCTCCCGCTCCATGTATGCGACTGCGAACCAGAATCTCATGATGTCCCCATTACAATACTACGGAAGCAGAAATACATTTATAAAATAATTTTTACCAGTACACAAGATCTGCTCTTATCCGTCCCGCGTATAATAAATAGGGTGTACCCTTCGCTTGCACGCCACATATCTTTTTCTTTATGATCCATGGTTTATTGGATCAGAGGTGTCTCCCCCCCCCCCCTGACTTGGCCAGTGTAACAAGTAGCGCTGCCGAAGTAACCTTGGTGTGATGTAAATTTATCTGCACAAACATAAACATTGTTAACAAAATTCACTTGCCTTATTACGACGGCCGTGCTACGTCAGTAAATTGGACCGGACGGAGTCGACGGTTCTCTCCGTCTTACTCCATCTGCACTCCGTAAACTTAAGAAGGCCCACTTCTCTCCCTTCAGAGTCCGATGTGTCCCCCTTCCCATGCCTAGGGATAGTCGATTCCTATGTTCCCTAAGCCCCAAACTTGGGTTTGCCACTAGTTGTGATTTTAATATTGCCTCTGGTGTGGTAACCCTCGTGGTGTTTCTCTCAACAAGCTGGTTACGCGGTACTCGTTAAGTGTTATTGAACGGAAGCCAAAATTTATAACACCCCCAAATTATTAATAAGTAATTAGTAATCAAGACAAACTTATTTTGAACAAATTGTTCCTTTCAAATGACAATAGCATTCTACTTTCATAGATCCAGCTCCTACTTCCAAAAGCCAGCACAGATCCTATGAGTGCTTTATAGTATGCCAAAGATATTTAGATTGCAATAACTCTAGGTGGGCGTAATAAACTCGGTTTTCGGCAAGAATGCAAGCTTTCATTTGTGTTTGCATATATTTGACAATTTTACTACTAACCCAAGGACTTTAAAGTTTTCTTTGCTTCCAAAATTATAATAGACGATTCTTAGATTGAAAATGTGGATGCTCCTGGATGTTGATAAGAATCGAGATTTGCTGCTGCTCAGTCTGATTTATTAAATACAGCTCGAACTGTCAAAAATCGAACACCAGTTATCATTTCAACGGAGTCAGTTACAGATCCTTCAATAGCGAGCATATACATAGACCAAAACATTGGAAATTCATAAAGAAACGAGTTTCTCCGGCATTCTAAGACAAATGAGTGCGGCCCAGATGTTCTCGTGGTTGAGTTTTCTACAACGCATTAGCGACGGAATTGATGTTTGGTTATATTGTAATCGAAATATTTTCCAAAATCATCCCCAAGGTGAAGCACGACATACTTTTTTTATGCCTTGGAATATATGACAACGACCTCATCGGCTGGAGCAATCGTTGTAATGGGGTCACTTCGTCATTCCGACTTTTAAACATTTTGGAGGTAGGTTTGCCATATTGAGGAAACTTCACCCACATTTGTTCTCAACTCTCCATTTCTGTCTTTGACGGTATCGTGAGTGAAAGTTCATAGTAAAATTTCACGCGTTAGCAAAAGAGTCTTTCAAATTTCGTTGTTTCGTGTATGTTCTACTAGAGTGCTCCTATATTCCATCGAACGATCTTTTATGCTTGTCTTTTACATGAACTTGAAAATATCGCTGTTCATTTCGGTACCTCGGTAGGCTCTAACGTCGAACATGCGTTAGAAAAGTCTCTTAGAAATAATCAAAAACGTGATGTGTGATGCTGTTGATGACTTCGCCCAACACGACAAAAAATAGATTTTTGACGACACCTGATATCAGATGGTAAATCCCATTCTTTAAACTGCTCAATGATGATACATGTTGTATTGATATATCCATGAAACTTCATCCTGGTTAACACCAGCATTTCCTTTTTAAATTTGCAGTTGTAATTGTCTGTAAAAATTTTCCATGATGATCATTGCTAAAGCTTTATGCCTGTTGAGAAGGGAAGAGATACATTTCTCCAATTTTGGCGTGAATATGTCTCTAAATTTGCTTTCATAAGAAGGCAATTCAAAAAACTGATGATAACAAAATCGGTAGTTACAGTTTGATGCAGCTAGGGTGTGTAACAAAATCCCGGTTTTCAAAATCATGTTCTAAAAATCCCGGTTTTTATAAAAAAAAACCGATTATTAAGAAATCCCGGTTTAAATTTTTAAAATTTCACATGTGGGAAAATGAGACCCTAAAATGATTTTTTGACAAAGTTCAAAAATGAGTTTGCGATGAAGTTCTAGAAAATGGCTAATAGGGGTGGAATTTGGCCATTTCTAAACCTGTTTTGTTGAAATTCTACACGTGCGATGGAAATGGATTGCTAAAATAGTGCAAGTGCAAAATATTGCAATTACAAAATCTTGCATAACAAAATGGTGCAATTATTTTGCTTTACAGTAGGTGTCATTAACAGATTCTATATAATCCGCTCCTACGTGTGGCACGCAGTGTGACATGTTTGCTGATTTCGGCTCCTACATCCCCCGAAGTCCAATTTTATAGCCCCTCGTATGGCTAAACGGGGAGCGCAGTGACCTATTATTGCATTTCAAAATGTTGCAGCCTTGGTTTTTGTGAATGTAAATTTTTGGTCAAGATATCTTTTTTTTGTATTTTTTAATCTATGCAATCTGTTCTGGGGCCGAGGCACTCCCAACTCGAAGCTTGCCAAATCGAAGACGTACGGATATAGGTCCGGTTTTATCACCATCTGCTCATTGCATAAAAAAATATTTTTTCCCAAAATCAAGTCTTTGGAACTAGAAGAAAAGTAAACCGTGATTTCGAAAACCGAGATTTTAAAACCAGGGATTATGAAAACCGGCATTTTGAAAACCGGGATTTTAAAACAGGGATTTTTAAAACCAGGATTTCGTAGTACACCCACTGCAGCTATATCTATCACCTACATCCAAAATTACACCATTTACACAGCTCGAAAGCTAAACGATCAAAGAATTCGTAACGTTGAGTTGAGTAGGGACTGTGACGCATCGCATGAAACTTAGAGGGAAGCATCGCCATTTTAATTTTAACGTTTGTATTGAACTCTGTATTTTCTAAACCAATTATGATGGGATTGAGTATGTTAGATACGTTATATACGTTATATAGATTGAGTATGTTAGATACGTTATATGATTTGGATACTTAAATAATTGTTGAACTAAGTTCTGGAATATGGCCATAAAAATTGAATTTTCACGGCCATTTACTTCCCGAAACATTGTACGTGTTCACGTCATATCACTTGTACACGCATAGTACAGATGCCCACTTTTATATCGATATAATCAAGCCTCTCTACTATTTTCGCGGTATCTTACCGGAATTCCATGCTTCTGTTATTACTGGGGTCAAAGAATTTGTATTTGAAGATATGTATTATTTGAATATTTAAGCTGGTATATTTTTCGGTTTCAGACGCCTTCATATTCTTCATTTTAGCAATGACACTGTTTACTTCTCGCTCCGTTGGTGGATGGGTGTCAAGACGTACGTGATGTTTTCTCCGAAATATTTCTTTCATCAATTTAATTGTGCTTCTTTTGTTGTAAGTTTAGCGGAATATTAGTGAATTTTTCAATAACTTTAGGGCCAAGTGCTGGTAGCCTCTACAAAAAACGGAGTTGCGGCGTTCTTGAATTGCCAATAATTAATTAGGTTACAGCAGGCAACCCTAAAATAATTGAGAAGCAGCGATCTCACCATTAGTACACCAGTAAATGGCCACGGTACTGGCCGCTCTTATAACGATGAGTTGCGGTTGGCTCGCTGTATAAGAATAAAAATGGCCACATTGTTGGTCACCTTTAAATGTGGTGGTGTTTTCCGTTAACATCGATCTAAAAGTGTTAACCGTATATATGTCCTTGTTTTTTGTTAGCCATTCAACATCGCATATTGTAAACAAATTAAATAGGCAAGCCACGTATTGGCCGCCAACTTTAGTTAAGGTGTCTTCCCGCCGATAAAAAAATGAAGCAGCATATATGTGCGGCATCTTCTCACCGATAAAAACATGTATGCCAAGTTAGGCAACCGTGTAGCTAGCATATTATATGAAACTGGAATTTCCGATCCAGCGATGTATTCACCTTTCAAACTTAACTCGATCATTAAATTGTCCGCCTTATTTGAATCAAGAGGAGGGGGGGAGCTGTAGTATCCTCTGATTTTCTTTGTTAGTAAATAGAATAAAACAATAATAATTACACATGTCATTGATTATTTTCGGCAAAGAAGGTTTGAAACGTATCGATTAAACTGGGTTTTATTTAACCACCACAGCCTTGGCCTGATGGGTTTTTATTCGCCAGCATTTTTATCTTTTTCAATTGGCAGTTGACAAGTACATTTTCAAAAATAAACTTTAAATAAAATATTTCAACTCTAAACTTACGTTTAGTTCGAATGTTTTTTTCGGAATTATTATAAATACGTGAATGTCCAAATACTATAGTGACATCTTTTGGAAAAAATAATATTTTCTCTGTCAGTATATTGAAACCAAATTATTTTATGAGAACTAATCTCGCACTTGTTTGGTTAACATAAATTGAAATTATGCGGAAAGCCTCAATAACAAAAAAAATTTCTACATATTATACCAATTGTCGACATTCTCTACACAAGGCCAATATTGTCTACGCTATTTTCGACACCAATATGTGATCAATTCTGAAAACACGTAGACGCACAACACAGCTAATAAATTATTCCAGCAGTGTGTAGACAATGCGGCACAACACTGTTTTTCCAATAAATGCACAATTTTACTGACATTGATATAAAGTTAAAAACCATTTTTATGTATATTCTGATTCCATCTAATTTTAATTTAAAAAAAATAAGGAAGTATATACCCTAAAAATTCATACAAATTCTAACATAATTTAATTGACTATGTTGTGCAAAATGGACAAATTTTCCTATTTTCATTTTCCACAAATCATAACATTTTCAATTTATATTTTACTTAAGTGAATTTTTTGTTGGAATATAATTATGTACAATATATATTTTTATTTTATGTTTAATATATAAAAATTTTGTAGATTCGAGAGCTGGATATACTAAAAATAAAAATAAAATCTAATATTTATTTAAGATTTTGAAATTTGTACAAAATTAACTGGTAATTTGTTCGCTCCACCGCACATCTAAATGGAAATTACAAAAAAATTGTTTATCTTTGGGCTAACGAAAAATACAAAAATCTATGCAGCCCTAATATATTTTACGAGTGGGTTTCTATAATGATAATATAATTTAATTGTGGGTGCCCGCATAAAGCTTTGCGTTTACATTTTTATTTGTTTGGTTTTAGCCTAAAAAATTTATTTTGGAAATGAAACAAGCATTAAGCTATAATTAGACATGACTCGATGGAAATGTTTTAAAGGAAAATCTGAGTTAAAAGTTTATGGATATATTTTTTATATATACTCTTATTGTATATTGAGTGGGTGTATAATCTATATGAGATAAGCATTATCTTTTCTCAATGCTATTTTAATTAGACTTGATAGAATTTGCGTTTTTTAAAACAAATTAGATTTAAAAAATTTTACTATGTGATATTATGATGTTCCTTTAAATAATAATTCCGCGTTTATATTTTTATATATCGCACGACCGTGGCACGAATCTATTTTGAATTATTAAAATGAAAAATTGTATTAAGGTCGTTAAATACGGTTTTAATAGAAATAAAGAAATGACGCCCCTTAAGATAGCAAAACCCATCAAGCAACATTTCATGATACTATGGATTATTATTAGCTAATAAAACAGACTAATTAAAAGCTCTATTAAAAAATGTGAGGCTCCATTCCTTCCAACTAAAACGTTGGGCTCTGTTCGCTTTAGAAAAATTAACAGAACCCATAAATAAAATTCTTTAATAAACAATTGAAAAATTAAAGGTTAATTTTAGTTTTATTTTAGGCCGATTCTTACGGCCTAATCAAATGTCTCATTAAAAAACTTTACGTATCACTCTTTCTTGACCAAGCTTTAGAGCATCCAATATAAACCTAACTAAGCGAATATTCTTGAAATCCAACGATATTTTCGCATGCAGATTATAATTTGTATTAAAATTCTTTATCTTTTCGAATTTATCGCCGACTAATTTAATCGTTTTTTTTCAAATTTGCTTGTAAATTTTCTTAACTTCGAATAACTTCGAATAAATTTACACAGTTGAAAATTTCCACCGATTTTTTGTTAGTATTGAAATAAAGAATATAAAACTAACAAGCAAATTTGAAAAAAAAGATTAAAGTAGCCGGCGAAAAATTCGAAAAATATAAAGAATTTTAAAACAAATCGTACCAAAACTGAAATTAGAACGTAAATCAAGGTCTATTGACATACAAATATCTAAAGGCTCTAACTTAATGGCCTAATTAAATATTTCATTCAAATTTTGATGGATCAACTCGTTCTTCACCAGGCTTTAGGTCATATAATTTATAGCTAGCAGAACTTAAGTCGAAAATGATATATGATATGATATGATATGATATGATATGATATGATATGATATGATATGATATGATATGATATGATATGATATGATATGATATGATATGATATGATATGATATGATATGATATGATATGATATGATATGATATGATATGATATGATATGATATGATATGATATGGCTCCATTCCTATATTTTACGAGTGGGTTTCTATAATGATAATATAATTTAATTGTGGGTGCCCGCATAAAGCTTTGCGTTTACATTTTTATTTGTTTGGTTTTAGCCTAAAAAATTTATTTTGGAAATGAAACAAGCATTAAGCTATAATTAGACATGACTCGATGGAAATGTTTTAAAGGAAAATCTGAGTTAAAAGTTTATGGATATATTTTTTTTTATATACTCTTAATGTATATTGAGTGGGTGTATAAGCTATATGAGATAAGCATTATTTTTTCTCAATGTTATTTTAATTAGACTTGATAGAATTTGCGTTTTTTAAAACAAATAAGATTTAAAAAATTTTACTATGTGATATTATGATGTTCCTTTAAATAATAGTTCCGCGTTTATATTTTTATATATCGCACGACCGTGGCACGAATCTATTTTGAATTATTAAAATGAAAATTTTTATCAAGGTCGTTAAATACGGTTTTAATAGAAATAAAGAAATGACGCTCCTTAAGATAGCAAAACCCATCAAGCAACATTTCATGATACTATGGATTATTAGCTAATAATACAGACTAATTGAAAGCTCTATTAAAAAATGTGAGGCTCCATTCCTTCCAACTAAAACGTTGGGCTCTGTTCGCTTTAGAAAAATTAACAGAACCCATAAATAAAATTCTTTAATAAACAATTGAAAAATTAAAGGTTAATTTTAGTTTTATTTTAGGCCGATTCTTACGGCCTAATCAAATGTCTCATTAAAAAACTTTACGTATCACTCTTTCTTGACCAAGCTTTAGAGCATCCAATATAAACCTAACTAAGCGAATATTCTTGAAATCCAACGATATTTTCGCATGCAGATTATAATTTGTATTAAAATTCTTTATCTTTTCGAATTTATCGCCGACTAATTTAATCGTTTTTTTTCAAATTTGCTTGTAAATTTTCTTAACTTCGAATAACTTCGAATAAATTTACACAGTTGAAAATTTCCACCGATTTTTTGTTAGTATTGAAATAAAGAATATAAAACTAACAAGCAAATTTGAAAAAAAAGATTAAAGTAGCCGGCGAAAAATTCGAAAAATATAAAGAATTTTAAAACAAATCGTACCAAAACTGAAATTAGAACGTAAATCAAGGTCTATTGACATACAAATATCTAAAGGCTCTAACTTAATGGCCTAATTAAATATTTCATTCAAATTTTGATGGATCAACTCGTTCTTCACCAGGCTTTAGGTCATATAATTTATAGCTAGCAGAACTTAAGTCGAAAATGATATATGATATGATATGATATGATATGATATGATATGATATGATATGATATGATATGATATGATATGATATGATATGATATGATATGATATGATATGATATGATATGATATGATATGATATGATATGATATGATATGATATGATATGATATGATATGATATGATATGATATGATATGATATGATATGATATGATATGATATGATATGATATGATATGATATGATATGATATGATATGATATGATATGATATGATATGATATGATATGATATGATATGATATGATATGATATGATATGATATGATATGATATGATATGATATGATATGATATGATATGATATGATATGATATGATATGATATGATATGATATGATATGATATGATATGATATGATATGATATGATATGATATGATATGATATGATATGATATGATATGATATGATATGATATGATATGATATGATATGATATGATATGATATGATATGATATGATATGATATGATATGATATGATATGATATGATATGATATGATATGATATGATATGATATGATATGATATGATATGATATGATATGATATGATATGATATGATATGATATGATATGATATGATATGATATGATATGATATGATATGATATGATATGATATGATATGATATGATATGATATGATATGATATGATATGATATGATATGATATGATATGATATGATATGATATGATATGATATGGTATGATATGATATGATATGATATGATATGATATGATATGATATGATATGATATGATATGATATGATATGATATGATATGATATGATATGATATGATATGATATGATATGATATGGTATGATATGATATGATATGATATGATATGATATGATATGATATGATATGATATGATATGATATGATATGATATGATATGATATGATGTGATGATATGATATGATATGATATGATTTGATATGATATGATATGATATTATATGATATGATATGATATGATATGATATGATATGATATGATATGATATGATATGATATGATATGATATGATATGATATGATATGATATGATATGATATGGTGTGATTATAAGGTGGGATTTCCGGAAATCACCTCTAAGCAAAATTTTTTGAAAGTGGTTTTTTGAAATTAGGGCTGAAATTGGGGTTTCCTACGGGCGATTCTAGCTGAGTAGTCACAATTATGAAATTTTATCAGCATGATCAGTACAAGCAATTTAAGTGATTTTAATAATAAAAGGTGTGGTTTAAAGAAATATTTCATTGAATGTACTTCATAAGTATAACTTGTAAAAATAGGGTTGAATTTAGGATTTTTTATTGCCAAATCTGACTGACATGGAATATGCCACTAGTGATTCCCTGCCTTCTGAGATTTTGCCAACAGCTGAACAAAATTTAGCTGCTTTATGAAAAATCAAGACCAATTATGGCAGAAGTAAACTAAAGTTAAACGTATACTTTAATGATTAAAAGATCTTAAGGATTTCTCGTACGATAATCACTTTAGAATTCCCACATTATGTCCCAACGTTCATTATGCAAAAATTGTGCGGTTAGACGCACAAAATTACACAATGAAATACTACTCCAGATTTCTGTAGTGACTCACACTTCATATCGTCCCAACCAGGAACACAAAAATTATATTAAATGATTCTTTTCAAAAAATAAAGCAGCCTCCAGGGATTTTAATAGACGGCCAGTTTAATTAAAATTGCGGCGAATGTGCACCTTATTACTAATAATTATTTCGAAATTCTCTAAAGTATTCAGCAATAGGATTTATGTATGTACACAAGAAGAAGTTGAATACGATCAATTCTAAAATTATATAGAGAAACACGAAGTTGTTTCGTCTCACACATTTTGTTGTTGGTAAAAATTATCAATCAAAATTTTGATTGTGCTCGCCATAATATATAATATATTAGTATATTTAAAAAAGATATTTTCTGTCAAGCTTGTTAGTTACAATTCTTGTTTAATACCTTTAATTAAAACACATTCCATTATATATAAAATTACATTACACACGGGTTTAAATACGAAAAAATCGACGTTTGAATAATTTAAACACGCACAAAATTTGTTATTAAATTATTTTTTTTTTGGTTTCTAGGGTAAAAAGCTGGTGGAATAAATGTACTTAGATTTTCCTCGAAAAGCGAAGAAGTAATATAAAGTAATATAAAATTATGTTAATTTTGATAATTTAACATTTTTGTTATTATAGAAGTGAACAGCAGTATTTAAGAAATGTATACGCAAGTTAACTCGGTAAGTCAACTTGTTGATGGAAACGTTTCTGTAAGACAATTTATGGTAATTATGAGGGAAGAACGTAAATATAACATCTTAAATACTTCGTATATACGTTTAAGACATAAACCTATGCGAACCAAATGATTTTTAATTTAATTATAATTATTTTCTTACGTCTTTAAATGATAACTGGAGTGTTAAATTCTTTTCCAATTTATTATTTATAAGATTATCTTTTGGTACCTAAATGCTATACATCTTTAATTTATTACATCTTCTTCGTCTTCGTTTTTAGTTTCATCTCGTTCATGCTTTTTTCAACATGAAACGTTATATTAAATTAAACTCGACCATAAAAGTAATTATTTTTTGTATAAAGAAGACTAAAAGACTATCAACAACAACAACAACATTACTGAGAAAGTAAAATACGAGAGATTACATTAATGTCTTGTTTTACTTTGGCGTCTTTTTGTGTATTTTGTGTGTGTACGTCTTAACATTATTTACTGAGTAACCCTTTTGTTGTCACGTTTTTTGTTAAGACCGTATAATTATCGCCATCATGTTGATTGCGGTATTTTGTGTAGAATCGAGTTTCGTAATTAAAAAAGTTGGATTTTTATTATTATGCCAATCAGATATGGGACGGAATGGCTATGACGTATGATTTTTTGGTTCAATTTTTAAAGTCGTGCTTATAGTTTTTTTCGTTTCAGACCATATATGTATTTGTAGTTTATAAAAACTAAAATTTTATTCTACCATGAAAAGTATTTAGCATGTCAATTTATCTAAGCCAGGATTTCCAATTAAGAACAGTTCCGAACAGTGCTCTGCACACACTTCAAAATCAAAACTTACATAAAATTTGAATTTTTTATTTTATTTGATTTATTTGAATTTAAAAATGTGTTTCACGTATTTACAAAATAAACGCTGTTGTGTACAAGCCAGGCTAAAAGTATCAACATATTCGAAATTGTTTTATCAATCGGCCTTGTAATACGAGCAGCAAAGTACTTATCGCTCGTTGTATTAAAAAAACGTACAAAAACTGATGTTTTCCGATTTTATATTTGTGCACTAAAACTTATTTTACAAGGGAGTCATGTAGTAGGCACGTATTGAAAATCATTCATTGCTTGCAAAATGCAATGAGATATAATGATATAAACTAAACACAATTTAATTATTTACCGAGAATGGACGGGCCTGTACCGCTCGAAATGGTCACTAATTATGACAAGGGAATTGATGAAAGCTTGTGGGATAGTTAAAAATTGTAATGCCCCGAACCAGATAATATCCCAAACATAGCAGTAGATGCAGCAGTTCGTACTAAATTTGGTGAATGCTTTGACCTGTTATACTCCTGTCTAAAATGAAGGAAATTCTCTGAACGATGAAAAAAGCAGTGAGTGGTTGGTACTGCTGCCAAAAAGGGAAAAACCGCTGGAAGCAGCCAATTTCTATCGACCGATTTGCATGCTATACCTACTTGTGAACTTAATTAAACATAATAAATGTAATCGATTTCAATGAAGTGAATCCTATACTGTAACAGCCAAGAAGTATGATCAGGATGTTAACTCTCAGTTCTGACGACAACGGCCAATTAACGGAGAAAATAAGTGATCTTGATTGAGGAGCTGACAAATGCCTGCTAACACACAAACACGCCACATGCAACAGACGGCAAAGAGGTTATCAGGTATAACTAAGCAGGTTGGCTCAACATAAATATCAGGGAAACTTTGAACGGGTGGAACAGATTAAGACCTAAATACATAGATCAACAAAACCAGAAAACAATTATACATGTTACACAGAATCTGCTAGTTTAAGCTTACTCACGAAATAAACAATAAACTACTGGTGTATATAAATAAATGCCATAGGAGACCTCTGACGTTCTTCTGGTCCAAAAAATGACAAATTTTGCCTTCCCAAGACAAACGAAACAGCCATTAGAACCAAAATAAGAAAGAGAAAATATAGATTATATGGTCACACGCTGAGGAAGTCGCCGAATTACGGAACCAAAAGATCTGCGGAATGGAAATCATAAAGAACAATAAAAGTCGGACCAGCTGCAAAGAGTAAACCATAGAAAAGAGTAAACCATAGAAAAAACACAAACACACACTAATTAATCATCCTCCTCTCTCATTTACAACAACAGAATATTTTCCTAGTTCTCTCATCAATGATCGTTCGCGATCATTGCTTGTCATTCAGTTAACGTTAGGATTTCGTCAGAACAAAAAAATACTTTAGTTTTGCGACAAGTAACCTAGCCATTTATTAACCGTTTATGTCGAAAATCGACATGCAGGTTCTAAACTAGGCTATTTCTAAATCGATTATGTTGAAATTCGTCACGTGCGATGGAAATTGGGTTCTTAAATGATTTTTTTAAAGCTGTAGAATATGATCATTAGAGATGGAACTTGGCCATTTGTTAATCAATTATGTTTAAATTTGACACAATCTAAATGGAATTAATACATTATTTTTTGATAAGCCTATCTTTGATAAGCGTATCTGAAAAAATGACGATATCTTTCAGAACTTAGTCAAAATATCATTTCAGAATCTTATTTCATCACACTTTATCATAGTCAAGTTCTGTCGCTAATGGCCATATTCTAACAATCATTTTAGAATCCCATTTAGACCTCACTTGTAAAGTTTTAATATAAACAGTAAAGAAATGGTCAAGTACCATCCCTATATCGACATTATTCTCTTTTAAATTCGAATCATTCACTTAGATTAAAACTAGTAAAACTGGACCTTTATTCCCGACATGTTGTTGAACTCCACTCTCTTGGAAGGCCCCCGGAGGGCTAAACGGAGGGGAAGGAACGGTGCGGCTTCCTGGTGCCTGTGAGAATTATTGAAGCCACTACAATTCGGTATGATATCAAAGGGCTGAATGTCAAAGGACCGAATCGAAGGGCAAAATTAGGAAAGGTTGAATGTGTCGCCGCCCCGGTGTTAAAGTGGTCAGCATGCTTGCTTGAGCGATCGGAGGTCGCGAGTTCAATTACCGTTGGTGACACGGGAAAAATTTCACGGCTGATTTAGGATCAATGAACTAATCACTCATTGATTATGAAACCTCTTGAGGCTGAAAAATACCTTGATGGGATATAGTGCCATAGAAAGAGAATGTGTCAAAGGGCCGCATGGCTCGAAGAGCCGCATGTATGAAAAGGCCAACTTTGTCAAAGGTCATTGAAAAAAAATATTGGTAAACTTCCCGATGTTTTCCATATTTTTTAACTATAGTTATAGGCGGTTTTGGGACAACAACAATTTATTGCTAAATTTCCCATGTTTTTGCTAGCAATCAAACTGGCAATTTTTCTTTTTTTATGGCTTCCCGATTAGTATAGGATGTCAGGCAATTTGGATAGCAAACTTTAAGGTGAAATCCCAATACTTGATGAGCGATACCTATACATTTTTGATGAAAACCCTGTATTCATATCGGGATTGAATGTATATTTCCTTCTATAGTTTGAAATTTTACTTATACCTTAGGTGACCCACTTTCTCATATGGGTATATTTTGTGCATTTTATGATTTCTCAATTTCGCCTATAAATAATTCAAATTAACACATTAATCACATTTTATTAAAATAATTTTATTAATATTATTAAAAATACACTTAGATTAACTACGACATACACAGTTTTAAAATTCGTTCTTTTTTTTCTAAACATCTATT
Organism: Nephrotoma flavescens; assembly: GCA_932526605.1. NCBI lineage: Eukaryota > Metazoa > Arthropoda > Insecta > Diptera > Tipulidae > Nephrotoma > Nephrotoma flavescens. The sequence goes on along the minus strand of OW052220.1, from coordinate 85,964,187 downwards.
GAAAACTTGAGAATAATGTCAAGATGTAACATAATGGTTTTATTGGTTTTTGATTTACTCCACTTATCATATGAAAATGGCGATATGGCGATCAAAAAATTTGTATTACAGAACTCACAGAAATATTTATTTTTCCAATTAATGCACATACTCTTATATTAGTCCAGAATATGTCAAATTGTCCTCGTTTCAGTATCTCGCAACCATCGATTGATTGTTTTGACCTTAGTGACAATAAAAGAATCATAAATTAATAATTATCAATATAATTTAATTACATTCACCTGAGTTTACATTTTGATTATTTCGTTGTATTTCTAAACCGAAATGCAAAGTCTGTCTCTGCATATGGTCGTTATGATAATTTATATCAATAGATCTTTTAGATATATTTTGTACCACTAATTCACTAGTTTATTTTGTAATTTTAAATTTCACTATTTGAAGTTCAAATTATTTAAATATTTTTCACCGCCACTTAAAAAAAATTACCAACCCTTTACGAGAATAACACGACAGATTCATAAGGTAAACTAAACTCCAATGGCAACACTGATTAGTAATAGCTGAGTTTGTTTTAATGGCTGTAAAACTTGTGGAAATCACACCAAAGTTATAGGTATATTTTCACCAGACAATTGGTAGGATTTTAAAAATGCACAGCCGACAATATTAACTCGATTGAATGCGAATATTTTATAGGGGCTACATCTAAACAATTTAGTTCCTATCCTAACCAAAATATTTCTCTAGCAATACAATATAAGAGAGAAGCTTACCTATAAACTATAAAAAAATAACCGAAATTATTATTTTGAGTTGCCAAAATAACTTAAAATATTGGTTGTCCTCCAATATCTCTGTTATCTATATTTTATTGTCACATAGCCAAAACGCTTTTTTCTCATTGTATTAGTTTTCGCTTTTTGATATATAACTTTTGTAATTTGTTTAAGGAATATTTTGTATTTTTTTTTATCAAATATTAATGAATTTGCTTGATACAATTTTGCTTTACAAACATATATATTACTATAATCAAAAATATTCGATAACAAATAGCAGAGTTCAACTCTCCTATAACGCGATTAATTCGTACCGCGTTATATGGAAACCGTGTTATATATAGGACACTCGATTGTAATAAATACATTTGATGGAAATCGCGTAATGATGGAAATCGCACATTTTATGGAAATCGCGAAGAATATTTGTTTTCTATTCCGAGTATATTTCTGTTGCCTGGATTATGTCACTGTAATCAACTCAAAGCCCACTTAAATTTAAAACCTGATACTGAACTAAAATGATTCAAGACATGTCCGTAACCGTTTGATTGGTTTTAAATGTCATTCTTCAACCAACTAAATTCAGCCGATGGGCCGCTGTTATCCTTAATCTAAGAACATGGTCATGGTAAACCTGTAAACCTTCCGTGGACTGCAGTTTTCAATTTAGAGAGTAGAGAATTTCGCTCATCGCTTGCAAGTATTAAGATTACCCTCAGTGTAGGCATATTAGAAATTGGAATTTAATAGTGAATCAAAAAATTCTGGCTAAATCGCTTGAAACACGTTCTCTTCGCATAGTAAAAAATGGCCTTGAAATAATTTTTATTTCATTTATGTTTGTGTAGTGTGGTTTAATAGAAAATTTGTTTAAGTCGCATTAAAACCTGTATTATAGGTAAACGGGGAAAGAAACGAAGAAAGAATCGGTTGCTGTGATACCTCGTGTGGAATGGAGCTATAATATAGAAAAAAATACATATATAAAATATATCACACGGACAAATTTTTTTTGGTCACCCTGTGTGTTCTGGAGTGAGTCAATCAGTGACATAGAAGACTATGTTATGACTTTCCAATTTTCCAGTTTTTCAATTTTCCAATTTTCCAATTTACCAACTTTCTAAATTTCCTATTTTCATATTTTTTTATTTTCCAGTTTTCCAATTTTTCAATTTTCCAATTAACCAGTTTTCCAATTTACCGATTTTCCAAATTTCCATTTTTCATATTTTCCATTAACCTATTTTCCAATTTTATAATTTTCCAATTTACAAATTTTCCAATTTTGCAAATTTCGAAATTTCCAATTTTCCAATTTTCCATTTACCAATTTTCCAATTTTCCTATTTTCTTATTTCCCAATTTTTTTAACCAATTATTAAAATAAAATGGTATCATCTAATGTTCCACTTAGGGATTTATGAATTGTTATGGCACATCCTGATACTAAAGGAAAATGATTTCGTTTTGCGTTTATTGCTTCGTTCGCCTCGTTCGATTACATTTTTCGTAACGCATTTGCCAGCTTAGTCCCCAAGTCAAGCGTGCCTAAAGAAGTTTTACTTCAATAGCATCGAGGAAATCCAACCGACCGTGGACCATATCTGGATTTGCACTCAATCCAGAGCACCCAAACCAATTGCTGCTGTGAACCAGCCATCCATAAGCGAGGCCACTGCTGACGGTGAATCGGTCCTTGCTTCAATGTAAAGACAACTTACAACAGTTGGCAGATCTACAGCGAACACTAGCCAATATGAATATTGGTGTACGTGAAAGATTGCCCAACAATAGACATATCTTCAATCACAGACACAGGTCAAGTTCGAGAACATTATCTCGATCTGGACTCAGCTACTATCGCCGTCGTTTAAGCTCACGCGCACGCAACTGTAACAAGCCATGCAGTTTTCGATCGGTAGCTCATGGAGAAGCTACTCCCAAACATTTCAAGTCATCGGAAAACCGCTAAATCCTGCTGTCTCTACGGCAAACAGTGGGATTGGTTCGTCTCGTCGTCTTTTCATGAAAGATCACAAAATTAACTTACAATTTCTGATCGATTCGGGGGCATCTGTGATAGCAGTTAACAAGTGTTTAAACAAGTTTCCCCGACATGCTAAAGACACCGTTTGCGTACTAAGGTTTCGAAATACAATCTCTCAGTGACTAACAATGTACTCCACTACGTTGTCAGCGTCACGCGAGGTGGGTTATTTTGTGCTAAATCACGACAACTTGATGTAGCGAAACTAAAAGCTGCAAAAACCGAGTTTCAGATTCCCATGCTCTCGAGGATATTCACAAAACTGCGATAACTACTCCTTTTGGGCTTTTTGAGTTTACCCGAATGCCAAACAGCATTCATAACTCAGCCCAGACACTCCAGCTGCCTTACAACAACGCAACAAAGGATGTTGACAACCATTACCGTTCTTTTCAAAGAAGCTCTCTCCTGTGGAAATTAAATACACTATTTTCATTAGAGAACTTCTTGCTATAGACCCCTTACAACAGCTATTGTGTCAAAATCAGAACGTAGTCCCCAGCAATTACAACATCATGATTACATTGTCCAGTTTACTACCGATATTTATCATGTCAAAGGTAACACAATGTGGTGAGCGACTATTTATCTCGTTCTGGTGAAATACTTCAGAAATAGATTTTAACACGCACTAGAGGGCTACAACAGTTATAAAGAGACCCTATACATACCTTTTAACGTGCGACGGACAATCTTCGATAGTCTATATGGCTTCCCACATCCCGGAAACCGTGCTACGCAAAAACTTATTGATCCAAAATATTTGTGTCCAAGAATGAATACTGATACAAGCAATTATGGAAAATCTTGTATCCCATATGTCAAAAGCCAAAAGTTCACCGCCACACGAAATCTGAGCTTGGTAAATTCGACGTATCAAATGACAGGTTCAGATCCACATCGACCTGATTGGCCCACTGCCCCAATCGAATAGCTATCATTATATTTTAACGATAGTAGACCGATTTACACGTCCAGTTACACATACGGCCAGAAGCTTATACATTCCGAGAAATTACCGCAAAAACTGTAAGATCTTCTATAATGAGTATATCCATAGATATGGTGTCCCACTCTTCATAACTGTAGCCCAAGGAACACAAATCGAATCAACGTTGTTTACCAAACTCACGAAGCTCCTAGGTTCACATCGTATGAGGACAACTACATACAACCCGAAAGCGAATGGTCTTGTCGAACGTTTCCCCAGGCAACTAAAATTCGCCTTAACAGCTCGACAAAATACGTCCCATTGGAGTTCAGAACTTCCCACGATCCTATTGGGTATTCGAGCGTCCATCAAGGAAGACCTCAACTGCACACCAGCAGAGCTAGTATATGGTCAAAATAACAAGGTTCCCGGTGAATTCTCCATCAACGATCAAAACTCGAACCCTCACAGATACTTCGGAATTCGTGAAGCCGCTCCGTACTTTCATGAGAGCCTTAGTTCCTACGGACACAAAACATCCAACCGAACAGGCAACGTACAGTCCCAAAAATCTGGAAACCTGTTCGCACGTATTTGTACGAGTCTGGACTATTCTGAACCGTATCCAGTTACCCGCAAATTGCGCAAATTCTTTGTTGTGGATGTAGACGGAAAATTAACAACAATTTGAATCGACGGTCTTAAGCCAGCGTACGGAATACTTGTGATAAACGCAGTGTTCGAAAAACGGTCGGATCGTTTACTTCGGTTTTCGATCCAGGAGGGGAGTGATGTACACTGAAAAAAATATCGGTGATATTCACAAAATATTTAACGCAAACTGATTATAAATTATGTATGGCTGAATTTATTTACTGCAATTTTAGCAAATCAATTATCACAACTTGCTGAGTAAATTTTATTATATTTATTTCACGGTGGGTAAGCAATATTTGCTATTGCTTTGATATATTTACTCTGCAGTTTGTAAAAATTCTTTACAGAGCGCATGATAAATAATGAAAGCAAAGTGGATAATGGTTTACAATGCATTTTAAAATACAGAATTTAATATTTAACATATTAAAAACGAATTTTAATGAAACAAATTTTTTATTATAATTTTTTTTATTCAATTTTGATAAAAGGCCATTGATTTTTCATAAAACAAAGATGATAATTAATTACATCTCCCGATTAACAATAAACTTACGTTTGAATTTAAATCAAACATATTTTTCCTTTACAGCTTGAAAGATATCGAACCGGTGTAATGTTGCTAAGAATAAAATTTTCCTCATATACACTGAAAAAAATAATCGGTGATATTCACAAAAAAGCGGAGTAATATTTAACGAAAAATGAGCAAAAACTCAGCCACACAAGCGCTTTGTATTTATCGCGATTTTAGCAAATCAATTATTACAACTTGCTGTGTAAATTTTATTATTTTAATTTCAGGGTGGATAAGTAATATTTGTATTGCTTTGATATATTTACTCTGCGGTTTGTAAAATAATTTAGAAATTCTTTACAGAGCGCATGGTAAATAATGACAGCAAGGTGGATAATGGTTTGTAGTGCTTTTTAAAATTTGCGGATCGAGAAAATTGCAGCGCATTAATATTTACTCTGCACAGAAGCAAACATTCGAAAATTCTAGATTGGAGGAGACATAATTTAATATATTGAAAAATAAAACACGTTTTTTATAATTAATTTTTTTTATTCACTTTTCACAAAAAGCCATCGACTTTTCTTAAAATATAAAGATAATCAATCAAACATCTCCGGTTTGACAGAAAACTTACGTGAGAATTTTGATCAAACATATTATACCTTTACAGCCTTAAAAGATATTGGATTGTTGTTGAAATATTGCTAATGATTAAATTCTGCTCATATAAGAAACCATTTAATGTTCAGGAAACTGAGATGGTCTGGTCCTTTAAAATTGCTTTATAAAATTCTGAAATTAAAACAAGAAAGCAACAAATATAAGTAATTGCACATAAAGTTTAGTAAATTTAATTTGTTTTTACCATACATCGTTTCAGCACTTTTATGGTTTAATCCTCAAGGTTAGCGGCCATTTGTTACGACGCGAAGAAAGGTTGCAAAAAACTGCAAATGAGGATAAAAATAATTATAATTTATATTTTATTTTATTTTGAAATAATTACCATTTTTCCCAACAAATCCGGAAACTAGACCAACTGGCAATTTGTGTACTGCTTTACATTCACTTTAAGACTAATCTTTGTTTGAAATTTTAAATAAAATTTGGGGAACAAAATGCAAAGTCGGATAGAATAAATGATTTGATTGGTTATAATCTCTCCGCAAAAATTATTTTACAAAGTGCGAAGTAAATATTGAAAAGTATTTGAACATTTTAAAAACACTTTATAATTTATTCTCAACCAAGAAAACAATTTTTTTTATTTTTAATATTTTTGCATTGAAAATGATATATTCAAATTGCGCAGCTCAAATTTACCTAGCAGCATTGCAATATGATTAATCTAATTTGTCATCAGACGCTGCTCAGCAATAATTTTAATATTTGAAAATGCACTGTAAATATTGCACTGCAAATTTTACAAGGCTCGTACTTTATTAAAAGATTATTGGTAATAATTGCAAATTTGGGTTTACACAGCAAAATGTGTAAATATCTCCGCGCTTTTTTTTCAGTGTACGAAACCATTTAATATTTCAGGGAACTGAGTTGGTCCGGTCCTGTTAACTTGTTTTATAAAATTCTGAAATTAAAACAAGAAAGGAACGAGTATAAGTAAATTCACATAAAGTTTTGTAAATGTAATTTGTGTTTACCATATATCGTTTCCGCACTTTTATGGTTTAATCCTGAAGGTTAGCGGCCATTTGTTGCGACGCGAAATAAGGTTGCAGAAAAACTGCAAATAAAGGATAAAACTATTTATAATTTATATTTTATTTTATTTTGAAATAATTACCATTTTTCCCAACAAATCCAGAAACAAGACGTACTGGCATTTTTGTGGCAATTTGAGTACTGCTTTAAATTCACTTTAAGACTAATTTTTGTTTGATAAATTTAAAATTTGGAGATCAAAATGCAAGGTCGCTTAGAATAAATGATTTGATTGGTTATAATCTCCCCGCAAAAATTGTTTTGCAAAGGACAAAGTAAATTTTGAAAAGTATTTGAATATTTTAAAAACACTTTGTAATTTATTCTCAACCAAAAAAACATTTTTTTTTTCATTTTTAATATGTTTGCATTGAAAATGATGTATTCAAATTGCGCAGCTCAAATTTACGTAGCAGTATTGCAATATGATTAATTTAATTTGTCATCAAAATATTGCACAGAAAATTTTACAAGTCTCGTGCTTTATTAAAACATTATTGGTAATAATTACAAATTTTGGTTTACGGCAAATTTTTACGGTGGCGGCTAAAAATCCTCAGTTTGGAGCACTCCTCGTAGCAAAACTATTTATGTACCGCGCCGTTTATTCACGAAGCATAGCTCGTTTTGCTTAATAGAGCTATTTCGCCACCTATAAAACAATTCCATGAATCTCGAGATTTATCGACGATCGCTAAATATTGACACATTTACCGACGATCGAAAAAAAGAAACGAAGAAACGAAAAAGAAAATAGTCGGGGCTTAGAAGTTATGTGAGACGCAGTCTCACACACATATGTGAAAAAGTAAAGAGTGAAAACTAAGTGCCGAACAGTCGTCCACCATTATAGGTTGTAAAAATATTTAGCCATATTTTATAAATAAATAATAAAGAAATAAATAATAAATACAATAGTTACTAAAATAAATATAGTGAGGGTTAATTAAAACAAAAAACCGGTAGTACCACTATAATATATTTATCATATTTACCTGATGGAACGGAGTATTTGGTAGCTTTTTCGTAAACATCGCTTGATGATCTTAAGAAGAAATAACACCTTAAATTGTAAAGAAGCACTTCCGATCGTCTATGGCTTTAAAAAATTTCACCAATATTTTTATGGCATAGAATCTATTCTGGTAATAGTGACAACAGCTAGCCGTTTCCTGGTTGGACTGTATTAAATATAGGATACCAGTATACTATCAAGTAATAAGGCAACTGACAAGCAAGGAAACGCCGATGAACTGACACGCTTTTCCGTTGGTCCATATCTGAAAACATTTCTTTCCAGACTGAGTTTTCTCGAATGATAAATCCGAAAGTTTGGGTCCTGTTTACTACTGGACATTAAGGCATTGTTCGAATGAAACAGCTAACCCGTAGGCATTACTTGTGGCCGAAAGTCAACCACGAAATCGAAACGACATTAAAGAAATGTTGAAAATACCAGGAGGTTGCTCTGAATCCAAGAAAGGTGTTGTAGAAACGGTTAAATTTGACTTTGCTGAACCGTTTTTAGATCATAAGAGGATGTGATGTGTGGACAGCCAAATACATACGTCATAAAGTGTAGTCAGACATTTTTATGCAAAAACTTTTTTGGTATAAGAAGACTGCCTGAAAGCATTGTACATGATATTGGGATGTCGTTTAAATCAACAAATGTTCACAAATTCTACTTAACAGTTCCACCTTTTTATACCTCCTCAAATGGAGTGGCACGGAGATTTACGATCCTTAGCAGTTATACTGATTTTCACCGAGTCCAAAATATGGTAAATCTCCAAGCGAAAAATTACATGATCGGCAACCATGGACTCCGTTACTCATGTATCAGAGTACAACTTCAACGGAGAATATGTGGATAAACTTCATTATAAGCCAGCTTCATTTCGTGTGAAACCTCATCTTGTGCGAATTGGATTGAGGGAGAGATCAGGTATCTGCCTTCAAAGGTAATGTATAGTGTAGCTACACAGAATGTTTTAATGCACCGTCATTAAAAGCACTCACGAGCTCGAATACTTGACCCTGATCCCTTTGTTGTTGCCGAAATTTTGGATAGTCTAAAACAAAATCAATTATCGAACGAGATTGCTACAATCAGTCTCCTACCTTATTAAAGTTGCAGATTCAAATAAAGCAAACGAAAATATAATAGCCAATGTTTGTCGGTAACATCCCAGGCGAAAAATGTCGAGAATGCAGATACAAATTTTATGCCGGAAAGTAATTATTTGTATTAGAAAATTTTATTTTATTGTTACTAAGGACCAAATAAAAAATTTAAAATAAGAAATTTTCATTTGAAACAATTAAAAGTAATATACAAAACCAAATTTCTCAAAGTGCTGTATTACATATTGCTTTGATTGATTATATCGCACACACAAAATTTCTAAAAATTTACCGTCTGAAGTATCATAGCCGAAAATTAATTCAAATGAGGGGTCTTACTGATGCTCACGCCTGGAAAAAACTTCAGATCAATTTTCATGTGGGGAGTCCAACAAAATTATTTTTCGACATAAAATTTGTATCTGCATGTTCGACATTATTCGGCTGTCATTTAATTGTTTTTATATTTAATCTGCATTATCATCATTTTTCTGTGAATTTTTTTAACCATTTTATATGTATTATTCAACCGAATCAGACTCTCTAAATGAAAATTCACGTAAATTTTTTTCTAGGTGTGAGCATACAGCAAGAAATTTCATTTGAATCTATTTGCAGACATGACACTTTAAACGGTCAATTTTTAGAAAATTTCAAATTTTGGGTGTGCTATATATGCACCGGACAAGTGGTACAGTGGTTAAAACTTCGACACTTGGACCGGGAGGTAGTGGGTTCGATCCCATCAGAGGCTAGATGCAAATCGAATTTTCATCATCGATTACAATCGGTGATGTTAATAAACACAACTAAGACCCTCTGATGGAGTGCATAATTCCACGCTGACCTACCTTCCATGTCAATGTACAGGTTGACATGGAGCTTGCAATGTGCAGGTGATATACTGTAATTGTGTGAGTAGGTGAATAGGTGAATGGGTTAATGATGTGGCTTGAATGCGTGGTATCACAATGGGCCAAAAATGGCCTAAGTGTCAACCACTGAAACCTAACCTATATTTGCAATCAAGTTTCCCTGAACTCCCAACATAGAAATTGACCTGAAGTTTTTTCCAGGTGTGAGCATGATTAAGACCTGTCAATTGAATCTATTTCTACCTATAACACTTTAAATAATCAAAATTAGAATTTTTTAAGTTTTAAATTTATAGAAATTTTCGGACTCTTCACATGGAAATTGACCTGAAATTTCTGAATTTTTGCTTGTTATTTTTTGCTTTGCCATTGAGTTTTTTCAGTATTAAAATTATTTTTTATTATAGCTAGTTTTAATGCATGTAATAAAAAAGCTTAATTTTGAATAATATACGTTGATGATCCGAACTAAACATTTTTGATTTAAAAATAAATTACTGTTTAACACCAAAATAATTTGTCTGCTTTATCGACATTTTTCAGCTGGCTGATTCCTATAAATGAATCTGCCTTACCGACTTTTACATGTAAATAATATAAGTTGTTTTAGAATCTGCAAGAATCTGCAGCCGAATCTACATTATCGACATTTTTCAGTTGACAAATTTTAGTTGTTACATTCGAATCTGCGTTATCGACATTTTTTGGCTGGAGCGAGTCGGCTAACTTAACCAGTATCGGTCCTCTGCGATCAAATTTTCGACAGACAAATTAAACGGAAACGACAAATTAAACTAAAATTTCAGGATTAAACCTAATTATATCATTTTAGGTGGTTTATCAGCAGCACATTAATAGTTTCAGTCGAGACCTAAGCAACGCCATCTGGAACCAGCAGACACCAGCAGACACCAGCAGAGACGTTATACGATATCATCGAAACTAACAAAATCACAGAATTTGACTGAGGTTCATACTGAAAACTTATATGTTGCAAAATACTCCAAAATTCATTGAATAAGTACAATGTGCAAGTGTTAAATGGCTTCGGCCGGCTTTTAATCGTTAGGGCTTCTATTTTTTTGCAGTTGCCGATGAAATTTCAAATTTTATGCAATGTTTTAGCATGGATCAAGTAGTACTGGTCCAGATTGATCTCATCTGGTTCACATTTATGTTTACTGATTTCGTCTGACATTAGGGTGGTCCTGGCTGACCTAATTAGGAGTACGGCCGAAAGCTTATATTTTCATAACCAATTCGATATTTCTGGTTTCGGTTAGCCTTGTAATTATACTGGCTTAAAATAATTTATATATAAGGTCCTATTACTTTAAATGGTTTATGCTGATTTTGCATTCTCCAAATTATTCCAATGATACCGCACTTGTTCTGGATGGATAGATTTCTAGCTAATATTGATTTAGGTGACGTAGCAAAGACAAGGTAGTTGGTTTGGTTCCGACAATCTTGTTTCCAGATCTTAGTTTATTGTAATGCAAAATAATTAATAGGGCTGTTCGTGATTGGCATGCTAAATACTTTTTTTTTTTTTAGATTATGGCTGCAATTTCTAGAAGTAGAGCATTCATTTGATCAGCCTTTTAGAACATTGTGTTGCAATAGCAAAGTTCTTTACATGCTAGCGTTATCAGTTAAGGATTCAACCCCAATTACTCGCTATTTTATTTCGCTATATATTATATGTGTATTTTATCAGGCCATCAGCTTTTCATTATAAAGATAATTAATTGAAAAATTTTACCTACCAACTCTGCAGACTGCAAGAAACTGATCCTTAAGTTGATTTATTTACAAATTGTTAAAATAAGTCAAATCTTCTTCGGTTATAGCTTCAATAAAAACTTCTCCATATGATTGCCGCAAGTTGAAAATTTTTGTAAAACTTTCGTATTTACTCTCATATTTCAACAAAACACTTATATTTCAAGCATGTCCAACCTGGGACAAATTTTTTACGACCTTCACATATAATTAAGTTGTTCTTCTTTTATTACACATACAAGATTATCAATTAACCTCCGCCACATGATTATAACGTATATACAACAATCTGTTTTTAAAATCCTCATAAAATTAAAAATATTGCATTTAAATTGACATTTAAAAATAATTTTTATCGACTTAAAATTTACTTAAACCATATTGACCGGTTTTATATTTTAAAAAAATGTACTGCAGTTCATATATAAAGTCGTTTTTTTGTGTAATTACCAGACGCAGCATACGGAAAGGAAAAATTGTAATGAAGGAACTGTGGCAAGCAACAAAAAATATATTCATTGTTAAGCTACATTCTAGAATTCATATTATAATAAAATTGATCTTATTTTTTATCTCCTCCACTTACTTGTATGTGCGATTACTTGTTTTTATTGTAATTGGATGTCGTTTTGTTGCATGTGTAACAAAAGTTGATTTAAAATTTTAAAAAATAAAAAAAATAAACCACGGCTAGGAAATTTGTAAGGTTTGGATGAGTTCGATTTTGATATATAAAGACGAGGATTTTCATCAATAAGCATCAGTTGCATTTGTTAACTTCTTTCAGTGTGAACAAAAACGTTAAGAATTTACTTGTATTTTCATCAAATAGTATTTTACTGAATTTAAAAGGTGAATTAGTTAACGTATCGTCACATTACATATAAAAGATGAAGGCTCAAGTAAGATTTTTAAATATAAATGTTTGTTTCGATACATTTTATAAATTTGTTGTTGTTTATTTCCAGATTTTATTCACAATCGCTTGTGTCATCGTTGGAACACACTCCGAAATTTTACAACCCGCCTACCCATTGCAATACGCTTATGGAGGTCTTGGTGCCTACCCATATGCTCTACAATATTCACATCTCAACCCATTAAACCCATATCTGTTCCCAGCGACCAGATTAGCATTATTGCAACCCGGAACGAAACATCATACTCCAGAACACAAAGGTGATGATAATGGTGAAAATAAAGAACAGCAGCTACCAACCCTTAAATATTATCAACCAGGGTATGTATTAAATTCACATTAAATAAATATTATAATTTTTCGCCGCATACACTTAGAATGAAAACGTTGAAAATTATAATAGATGGTCACGTTATTTGAATATATATAAATACAATCCACCCATATTATGGTAAAACCATAAATGGGTAACATTCTGTCGGAAAAATGATTATCGTTTTTTTTTTTCATATTATAAAACTTTATTATGAAAACGTTTTTGTCATCAAAATAATATCGATTTCATTCGGTTGGTAAATAAATTGTATACGCAATATAATCAACCAAACGGTTTCATCAACCAAATCATTTCAAATGTCATCGATATTTTATAAAATGAAAAACCACGAAAATCAATATCGCAACGATTGTGTGTCATGTTTCATTCCAATTTACATCGAGACTCGGCATAAAATATTTTGCTAATCAATCATTTGGAAACTAATAAATTAATTTATTATTATTTTGTACGATTTCAGACTTTTGCCTTTAACATATCAGGTAGCAGAACCATTACCATTATCAGGTTCACACCAATATCACACCCAAGATGAATTAGGTCAATACCAATATGGATATAGTAACGAACAAAGTGCCAAAACCGAATTGAAAACATTCGATGGTATTACACGCGGATCATATTCATACGTTGATAGCGAAGGTAAATTGCAATCAGTTAATTATGTTGCTGATGGGTTAGGTTTCCGGGCGGCCGCCACAAATTTACCACAACAGGTGCAACCCGTTCAATTACCCGAACCAATTGAATCGGCCGAAATTATTGAGGCACGCAAAGCACATTTAAAGGCACATGAAGATGCCATTGAATTATTGCGTAAGGCTAAGGATAGTGGGAGTGCGGAACCAGAAGAGAAAAAGACTGAATAATTTGTTAATATTGCGCGTGAACTAAAATTATTAGGCAAATTTATGTAAAAATTGTAAAAAAAAAATTATACCGACTGTGAATGGATTGCGAGAATATATACTAGTTAATAAATAACTGAATCAAAAAAAATGTTTGCTGTTTAAATTTATTTTAATCATTTTGGTATAAAAGTTATATACAATTTTATTGTTCTCGAGTTAACTATATATCATCACTTAGCAGTGGATCGTAATTTTTTGTAGCACTGAAATCAACCATTTTGTGAAAGCGAGATGGTACTTTTAACTTATGCTAAATAAAAAGTACAATAAATTAGTGATTTTAAAGTGTCCCAATAAATGTGTGTACATTTTCCATGTGAAATTCCACAATTTGGTTGAAGTTTCGGTTTATTAGCGAAAGCTAACTAGTATGGAGACTAATCCGGCAAAGATTTCCACTGGTGAGGTCTACTAGGGTAAGAACAATTGCTTGGTTGAAGTGTGAATTGGACTGTTGGAACTCAAAATATTCCGAAGCCACCAGCCTGAAATGGTTATGCTTCTGATCGTTGAAGTAGAGTAGGTGATCAGCGTGGAATAGCTTGTCTTAGACTTATGTATTTGATGCCCCAAACGACGCCTATATTTAAAGAATTCAAAAAAAAAATATGTTTTTCATGTTATAATAATGACTCCTCCTTTCATGTAGGTCGAACTCTATATCTCGAAGTATGTTTATATAATGCTCTAATTATATTGTATCTTGAAAGTCGATGAAGTTAGCCCAAACCCGAATGTTTTTAATTGTTGTTTTAGATAAATGTTGTCATCCTAAAAAAGTGTAATAGTAAAAAACATGTAGCCTCAGCCCGAAAGAAAATTGAGAAATCCGGAAAGAAAATTGAGAAATGAAAAATTAAAGCAATTTTCTACAAATGTGTAAACTAATAAGTTTCCGAAAGCAGAAGACAATAACAATCAATAACATGGATTTTAAATAATATAAAATCGTAAAAATTTATATCTAACCGAAAAACGATTTTTAGTGTAGTTACCATGGGTCCACATTAAATTCTGTATTGAAAAACCTATCATACTCACTCTTTCAACAGGCCTATTTACCAACATCGTCTGCTCAAATGGGTTCATCCAAGATATAAGAAAGTGTAAAATGAACAAAGCTGACAATTATTTCATAAACCTCAACTGGAAAATCCACCTGAGTCGAATCGTCCATTTGGAAAACTGTATCTTGGCTTCCTCAGGCCTTACTCCAAATCGAAGTGCGGACACATATACGTACGTACTCATTATATTAGATCATTATTCAAAATTTATTTTGCTTAAAGCTTTCTGTGAAGTTTCAACCTTTTTACAATCTCAAAAGTGGTTAGTGCATTTTTCGCTCTTTAAATAATGTTTACGGGCGATGAAAACAATTTACATGTAAGTTATTACATGACATAAGACTATGGCTACATAAGTATGGGGTGAAACATACACGTATACGCCTGTTTAGTTACCTCAAAGTAATGCGTCAGTATGTGTAAATCGTACGGTGCTGACCACGATTCGCTCATATTTATCTGACAGTCACGCTGAATCGGACGTAAATTTTTCGAAAATCGGAGCTACTCTACAAAACGTAAATCATACCTCCACAGCACTTTCCCCTAATTTCTTAAGGTATTCGGGCAACATATTGTTTTACTTGGCACAGATTACAAACTCAGACGACTGCTTAGAGAAGTAGATGACACATTTTTATATATCAAATCTAAACCGGATCGATTACATATTGTTCGAGATAAGGTTTTGCATTTTAGGCAACATACCAAAAATTTCCGCAACAATTTAAACTGAACAGTTGGCCTCATATGTTGAATGTGGACCTACCCGTATTTATCAGAGCATTCCCGCAAAGTAGTGCCGCGAATAAATTGGCCCATAACATTAAAATTTCAAACCCGTAGAGGATGTTATTACGTTGTAAACAAAATCACAATTTTTGAATGCGATTAGATATTGTCTTTAGATGGATTTTACACACCGGGGTAGTTTTTACATTATTATGTTTGGTAAATAAGTGTGCAATATTGATCTCAACGATTGTTTTTGCAATAATATACGTTTTTCATCTCACCGCATGGTTCAATTATTAATTATTCAATTATTAATTGATAATTTTGTTCATCTAGGATGACATTGTATGAGAGAATGGGGTAATCTAGGTTTTTGGAAGGGATAGGTTTAATAGGAATGGGAACAAAGGGCCGAATATGGAAGGGTCGAATGTCGAAGGGCCGAGTGTCAAAGGGCTGAATGTCGAAGAGCCGAAGTGTCGAAGGGCCGAATGTCGAAGGGCCAAATGTCGAATTGCCAGATGTGTCGAAGAGCCGATTGTATCAAAGGACTGAATGTCAAAGGGCCGAATGGGTCGAAGAGCCGATTTGTTTTTTTGTTTTTTTTAGAAATATAATTTTTAAATTTGATGTTTTATGGAATATTTTGTAATTTTTTTTTTTATTAAACATGAATGAATTTCTTATGAATTTATGTATTTTACTATTTATCATCTTTGAATATTCATGAAATTCCACGTACCCAGTCAGCGATACATTTTTGTGAAAGGCAATTTTGGAGTTGGGGTCGTTTGTCCGACTTTTAATATCCAGAAATCAAAATCCCGACATTTTAAAATGCCTTACAGAGTTATGTAGAGGGGTTTTAGATGTGAACTTCGGGGGACATATAGGAGCCGCGATCAACAAACATATTGCACTGCGTGCCGCCTGTAGGAACGGATTATATAGAATCTATATAACTATTAATGACAACTACTCTAGTAGGCAGGACTAAAAAATATTAAATGTTAAATTTTGTTTTTTATCTATAAAATAACAAAATTTGATATTTAATACGGGTGGCTGAGACCAAATGTTACTGACTTCACTCTGCTGTCATTTGTGTAGTTGTCACAGATTGTAGTCTAGGTAGTTGTTTACATGTGGTCAACAAATAATTGTTCTAAATTAATTATGAAGATATTAATTTAAAAAATCGTAATGGAATTCAAACGTAATAGTGTAATTGCACTGTATTTGGGTGGAAATTCACAAACAGCAATAGTACGTCAGCTTCAGCATTTGAATGTGAATAAAATGTTTGTGAATATGACCATAACTCGACACAACGAAACTGGTAGCATCGCTAAACGCAACAGAGGCGGTCCTAAAAAGACAGCAACATTATAAGAAATAATACGAAAGGTGATGAAACGAATCCAACGAAATCCTAGTCAAAGTGCCAATCAATTAGCCGCACGTCTACTTGTTTCACGATACAGCATTCAAACCATATTGAAAAATGAACTACACTTGAAGCCCTACAAGATACAAAAAGTTCAAGATCTTACAGAGGCACAAAAAAAGTTAGGCTTGAAACAACACGAGCATTGATGAGATTCCAAAAATTGTCTTTTCTGATGAGAAAATTTTCACCATTCAACAGTACGTGAATAAACAAAATGATCGTGTTTGGTTAGAGCACAAGTCTAACGATAATTTGGACATAAGAGTTGCCATGCGCAAGCAATCACCAGCTTATGTTTTGGTTTGGGCTGCAGTAACTGCAGATGGACGCACTCCTCTGGTTTTCATCGAACATGGAGTCAAGGTAAACCAAGAGGTGTACCGCCAAAAGATCCATAACGATGCTTTGCTACCTTGGGCACGTAAACACTTTGGTATGAACCGTTGGACATTCCAACAGGACTCGGCACCGTCACACTAAGCTCGAGCGACACAGCAATTTTTACAAAATTGCATTTCGCGGCTGATTTCGTCAAAAGAATGGCCACCATATTCACCAGACTTGAATCCCATGGATTTCTCCATATGGTCCATTTTTGAGAGTAAGGTGTCCACTAAAAAATACGAAAGTGTTGATGCATTGAAGTCAGCTCTTGTTCGAGAATGGAATAAAATTCCGCAAGCCCACATTCGGTCAGCATGCAATGCTTTCTATGGAAGACTGAATTAAATAATCAGAGCCAAAGGAGGTCATATCGAGCAGTAACATGTTTTTCATAAAATGTAATATGTTTTCAACATATTCCACGAAATTTCAATAAAAAATAATCAAAATTAAAAAAGTTGCAGCGTTTTCATTTGGTAACACTTGGTCTCAGCCACCCAGTATTTAAAAAAAAAAACCCAAAACCCCTTTGTCGGGATTGAAAGTCGGGATTTCAAAAGTCGGGATTTTTTGTTGTGATTTTGATAATTTGGTCTTCATACCTATATGTATAATAAGCATATGGTACAAAAAATAAAAAAAAATAAAATTAACTAAAAAAATTAAAAAAATTAAATATATATTATGAATTTCGAAAAACAAAAAAAAATAAACAAAAAAATCTGCCCTTCGATCTATTCGGCCGTTTGACCCATTCGGCCCTTCGACATTTCGGCCCTTCGACATTAGGCCCTTTGACACATTCGGCCCTTCGACACATTCGGCCCTTCCACATTCGGCCCTTCGACATTCGGCCCTTCGACACATTAGGCCCTTTGAAATTCAGCCCTTCGACATTCGGCCCTTCGACATTCGGTCTTTTGATATCATACCATTTAATATTGTAGTAACTATAAATAATGATTCGAAAGACGATCGTACCTGTAAATAGTAGGTACAATCTTGGATTGGTTATAGTTTCTTGTAGATGTTAATAAGATTTAACATTTCTATGTGATCATGAGATAGTATGTGATTAATGAAGTTAATTATCTTGTGAAATTTCACAGTATTTGGCCGAAGTGAGAATGTCTAGTATCTTGTCGATTTGCTGACCTATTTCTGTTCCGTGAAAATGACTTTCTTCACTCAAATTAAAAAACGAAAATCCGGGTTGTCATTGTTACGCATCAGCATCTTATTTATATACGTAAGGCGCAGCATATGATCTCTTGTTATACTTCACGATGGTCAAGTAAACTGTCAATATTAATATTAAAATTTGAAAACTTTTCAGATGGAGACCCTGCGTAAAAAAGCTCTAAAGAATGGCTTGTTTATATTTTCGTCGTTATCCGATATTGTTTTCGAAGGTTTACCACGAACAGTAAACATTTAGATAAGTCTCCTTTGGATTTTTTTACCGGTGCAAGTCGTCATCCAAAAGGCTGCCGCAAATTATATTATATTTTAATTTAATTTTTTTAAATGTTAATTTTAATTTTTATAAATTGCTCCACTACAGACATAAAGCCTAAAGGAGCTCTACTTTGTCTCAAAATTTATTGAAATAAAGATTTAAAAAATAAAAATAAATAAATAAAATAAATAAATTTAGAGAATTTATCCAAAACTGTGAGGAACATATGATTTTTGAAAAACCAGTAATCTATATGCAGAATTTCCATTTGTTACGACTAAATGAACGACTTCAAAATTCAGTAATATATTTAGTTCCACCAAAAACCCATCATCCTGGATAAGCGCAACCTAGCGACGCAAAGAATTATAAAAGTGGCCCATATCAGTTCCTTTAGGAGTGTATACAATTAACGTTGTCGTATTTAATAAATAAATATTGGATCATTGACGGTAAACGTGCTGCCTTGCTTTTGCCATACACAACACCTTACACAGCAACAAATTCGAAATTTACCTTTTGTCCTATTGCTGCATACAAATGATTTACATTCTAGGATTACTGCATGGATATCTACTCTGGCAATGTGACATATTTTATTGGAACACTCAACTTAATGAAAAAATATCACCACCGTGCAATATCAATGGTGCATGACAGCAAACGATGACATGAATTAGTTTTAAATAGCGCCAATTGCACCCCGTTTCGGTGGTGTATGGAAAGCAGGGACTAAATCCCATTTATGAGACTATATCCTACTAAATCCCCCTATTAAATCCCATTTAAAACTATTCGTAGACAAAACAACATTAACAGAAGGGTAACTAAATTATCGACCACTAACTCTACTTACCAGTAATGCAACAAATCTGTCAGAATTAACACCAAAGTATTTTTTGGTATGTGATTCTCTTTCTGGACCTCAAAATACTTCCGCCAAGCACAACAACGAAATAAATGTAAATATAGCCAACCGAACCTCAGAGTCAACGACTTCCTATTACCAATGGACGACCAACAACGAACCACAAATATGAGGTATGGAAAATTATCGACATGTATGCAAGAGGCAATGACTTAGTTCGGGTAGCTACATTGAGCTGCGGGAACAATACTTTGAAAATTTAACGGATCTAATGTACATGACAGCCAATTAGTGTCAAGGTGAGCTACAATCATTAAAATATGTTGAAAGGGTTCTGAGGCAGGAACATCAAGTAAAAAACAAAGGCAACTTCAATCTTGTGCATTTTTCGGACTTGCCTAGTTATAACGCTGGCCCCAACATGCAAATCACCTCAAACAACTCGAGGTGGTAGCATGAAGTGTACCCTAATAGTAAATTACCAACACAAGTATTTTTTAGGAGGAATTTATAGCATTCAATTCGGCACAAAACGAACTGAACGCGGCATACATAAATGTGGTTAAAAGAACTTGTGAATTGATGCCTCCACAAATTCAATGCCAACTCAGCAATTTGAACGCGGATAGTTAATTGTTATTTCGAAGATCAAAACGAGGCTTAGGCGAGACAGTAGTCATTCTGTTGAGTAGCATGCTTGGGATTCTTTCAGAACATGAAGCGAAGAAATAAGAACTCAATTTGAAGCCATCAACAACGATAAGCATCAGTTGGAGGCACTGATAAAGAATCATATCATAATAATGGACACAATCGACAAGCTAATAAACCATATAATTTAATTAAAACAAATTTGCTTGATATTATCTTCAATCACTCAGGTGGTATTCATAGTGCTCGCATTCATGAGAAGACACATATACTTATGATCATCACCATACTTGGGCATGGTGTTCCTGATCTTCTTTAAGGTAATTTCCACCCGATTGGAACATAGGGTAGTTTCTACATCTTAGTTTGTACATTTTCTTATCCAGCTGTATGTGCCATTGGGTGGCTATATCTCTATGAGTTAATACATCCGGTATCACCGGATTACCTAGATTTATATAATCCGCTTGTAAAAATGCTGGGTCTGACAGGGTTTAAATTTAATTGAAACAAAAGTTGTTCAACCAATTTGCACATCAAATTTTGAAGATGTCAACAGGTTGTCAGCATTAGGTTTTACCAAGCACACATTCCTAAAAAACAGTGGATTGTTTTATGCTTTTTGAAACAGGAGATAGCCGTCACCAATAACGTAACTTTGACTCTTTTACAAAATACTTTAACTCTTTTAACAGAAATCGTTTTTTCTCAATATTTATGGTAAGCTCAACATGCATCAATTGAACGGGAACTTCTTGTATCACTGTGGAGCATTACATAGCCCGAAAGGCATGCCCGTGACAGGACTCCCAGGTACGGCAATCGTCGTCTAACCTCTGGCTTGTCCGTCCAACGGGATCAGCAAAACAGCATCTTTTACCCTGGCCCTGTTCAGTATACAGGGACATAGATACAGGGATGAACCTTGCCGCTTAATTTTCGCACAGAGTAGAACACCAACAGCTCTGACTTTCCTCTACTACGCTTAACTTAGGGCAGGAGTAATATGAATAAAGTTCCAAATATTTATTGGTATGGAAACGATTACTAAATTGTAGTAAGAGGCGAACACAACCAAAAAAGCCCTCAGTTTGACCATTTGCTGTGTGAGTAAAGGAAGAAGAACAGTAGAATTTCACGTATTGGCAATTCAAAAATATCTTCGATCCAGCTCCTAGGACACTAACCATAGCCCCTTGGTCCAGTAAACCTTTATACTCGACACCGTTAACGGAAGCTTATGCGTATGCTCTAGGGTCTACTAATTTGTTCATAATGATTGAATTTACAATTTCGAAAGGTTCCGTGCTTTTTCCTAAAAGTTTGTATATACATTTGCGCTTTTGTTGGGTATTGAAACTAACTATGAGTCGTTGAATTAAAAGCAGGGAACGAGATTAAAAATTGTTCGCTAGTTGACATGTGGCGTATTTCGAATTTAAAAGCAGTATAGAGTTAGTGTTATATATAATGCGGATCCGGGAAATTCTTGGACGAATGTATGATAGCCGGTAATAAGTCGACCTCACTATAAGATACGCTAGATCAATAATCTGTTAGCAACCTGCATAATATTTGATCTACTCTCATTTTATGATGAAAGTTGTTACAAAGTCAATATAAAGAGCATCAAATGCAACAGTTACAAATATGTTTAAGAGAAAGAGGAAATATTCATAACCGTATCACGATGTCGACAGCCACGAAATTATACAATCTTTCTTCCTACAAAAGATGATATGTTGAGCACTGAAACATTAGGGATAACATTCAACTGTCGCAAACTTTTTCTAACACATTTAGAAGCTACAGTACAATCAGTGTTGTTGCAATTATCGCCATAGCAATGGTCGTTTTCGGCGGAAGATGTTACGATCGACGACATATAATACAACAACAAAGTAATACAATGTGGGATCTAATTTTAAATTGCAGGCAAAGTAATATCTTAAAAAACAACTTCGAATAATGCAAAATTTACACAAATATACTTTATATAATTATTTGTTAAGTTAGCGTCTAAGGTAGAATAAGTAAAATAAATTATTTAACATCTTATTTAATTAAACAAATATAAAATTAATTAATAAAAGAGTAAGGAAAATATATAAATTAAACAAAACAAAATGATTTTTTTTATAAAATCACTGAACTAAAAACATAAGTCAAGTAACGGTTTGATGGCATATCCTTCTGAGTATTTCGAGGATACCTTCCAACCACGGCTACCCGAATTAAGAAAAGTTGAATTAAGAAAAGAGTTTTTTCTGAATTTAAATAAGTGTTTTTAATTCGTTGTGAAAATGATTTAAGGAAAGTTGATAGAAATGAAATAATAAAAGTTGACTTAATATGTGCACTGCTTAATTCATTTTCAAAATATTTTAAGAAAAGTAAAAAAACTGAAATAAAATATGTTTTTTTTTAAATTATTTAGGAAATGATTTTAGAAAAGTGTTCAAAAAATATGTAATTAAATTTTTCCCGGAAAATTTTGAAATTTTTTAATTTTTTTTTACTTAGTTTACAATTATAAATAAGTCATTTTGAAAATGAAATAAAATGCGTATATAAAATCGAAATAAAACGCAAAAATGTATTACAGTAAAAACCCGATTATCCGGCATACAATTAACCGAAACACTTAGTTAACCGGAATTTTAATTTTGATGAAGTTTTTTTTGATTTTTTCTCTTTCTCTTCTCTTTAATATTCATTTTGAAAGTTGCAATTGTCTTTTGCACATTTTTATTAATGAAAGGATTAGTTGAAAATGTTGAATAGCTTTAATTTCATATTACAGTAAAACCCGATTATCCGGCATACAATTAATCGGAACACTCAGTTATAACTGGAGTTTTAATTTTTAGGAATTTTTTTTGCTTTTCTCCCTTTCTTTTGTCTTTCATATGCATTTTTTAATTCATTTTCAAATGTGTAATTGTTTTTTGCACATTTTCATTAATGAAAGGATTAGTTGAAAATTTTGAATCGCTTTAATTTCATATTACAGTAAAAGCCCGATTATCCGGAATACAATTAATCGGAACACTCAGTTATAACTGGACTTTTAATTTTTAAGATTTTTTTGCTTTTCTTCCTTTCTTTTGTCTTTTATATGCATTTTTAATTCATTTTCAAATGTCCTAATATGAAATTAAAGCCATTCAATAATTTCAACTAATCCTTTCATTAATGAAAATGTGCAAAAAACAATTACACATTTGAAAATGAATTAAAAAATGCATATGAAAGACAAAAGAAAGGGAGTAAAGCAAACAAATTCCTAAAAATTAAAACTCCAGTTATAACTGAGTGTCCAGTTATAACTGAGTGTTCCGGTTAATTGTATGCCGCATAATCGGGCTTTTACTGTAATATGAAATTAAAGCGATTCAAAATTTTCAACTAATCCTTTCATTAATAAAATGTGCAAAAACGCAAATTTTTAAATGAATTCAAAAATGTATATTTTAATTCACAATTAATACACAAATAATAATTCACAAATGAAATTTATTTATTTAATTTTTTATGTTTTTTATCTTTCTCTACAATGCAACAAAAAAACTGTAAGAAGAAACATTTTCTTAAAAACATTAATTTTGGCATGCATTTGTTTGTTATTAAAAACAAATGTAAATTTTACGTTTATAATGTGAAATAAAATACACTCAAACCTTTTCTTACACGGCGATACGTGCCAACCGTGTAAAAAAAATCAACGTTCATACGAACACAACTTTTTTTAATTCTCTTTTCTTAATTCATCTTTTCTTAATTTAGGGTGCATGACGAAACCATTATTATTAATAAAAATAAATAAAACAAAAAAAGAGTATGAAAAAATAAAAAAAAATAAAAACTTTGCGGAAAATCAAAAATTTTTTCGGGAAAATTTAGCTTTTCCCTCCTAATAACTATTAATAAACAATCCTGCATTTAAAAACTTTAAAAGTGTATACTCCTTATCTGATTTTATTGATGTATACGTAAAGTAAACTTTAGCCTAATAATCTTCCATTCATTTTGAAAATGAATTAAGAAAAGTGGGCAAAACATGAAATAAAATAAACGTATTTTAAATCAATTTGAAAATGAATTAAGATAAATTTTCTAAAAAATAAGATGTGCATTTTTTAATTAATTTTGAATTGAGTTTTTTTTTGTTGTAATTACTTTTTTAAATTCAGGAAATTTGTTCAAAATACGAATTAAAATAAGTGGAAATTTTTCATACAAATACCACTTTTTTTAATTCACTTTTCTTAATTCTACTTTTCTTAATTCGGGTAGCCTCCAACCACCACCAAGATAAACGGCCAATGAAAATATAATGTCAATCCATAAGCTAGATGATTTTGATATACGCTCAGCAATTCTCAAAGAATTTAAAGAAGTGAAAATCAACATGAATTTTAAAAAAGCCCTAAGGTATGACTTGATTACTTGCCAAATAACGAAGGCTCTACCAGAAAAAGGATTTCGTAAGCTATTACAAATAATCAATGCAAGGTTTCGGTTAAAATACGTTCCGTGGCAATGGAAAGTAGCAGAAATAATCAAACCATCTAACGATAAAAAATCATTCTGGCCAATTTAATTACTGCCAATTAGGTCAAAACTCTTTGAAAAAATATTACTAAAAATACTTAAACCAATAATTGAGGACCGACAACTAATTCTACCATATGAATTTCGATTCAGAGAAAAGCATTCCACAATTGAACAGGTGCATAGTGCAATCACCAACATTATTAAAAAAAAACGTTAGAACGTAAAAAAGTGTGCCAGCATATTTCTGGAAATCACCCAAGCATTTGAAAAAGTCTGGCTTAGTGGATTAAAATTCAAGCTGCATAGAGATCTGCCGAGGCAATCCTATGCCAAACTAAGATCTTGTTTTAAAATATCTGCCGGTGTCTCGCAGGGGAGTGCCTTAGAACCAATCCTGTATTTATTATATACAAGGGATACTCCAACAACAAATGAAAGAACCATGGCGATTGAAAGTAATGTCACTGATGCAACGAGCAAACTCCAGAATATTACCAATGCGGTTTGGAAGTGGACTGAGCACTGGAGAATCTAGCTTAATGTGACGAAATCCACGCATATTAACTTCACATATCAAAAAGCTTCCAATATACCGATAGAAATTAACTCACGACCGGTACCATATTCAAGCAAAGCTTAATATCTTGGCATGACCCTCGATGCCAAGCTCAAGTGTAGAGAACATGAAAAAAGAAAAAAGAAGAACTTAACATTAAGTTCAGAAAAATGTATTGGCTATAGGTAGATACTATGAGCTTACAATTCAACACAAACTGCTGCTACACGGTAAATACTGAAGTTGATGAACCTAAGGAATTCAACTCTGGCGATATACTAAACAAAAAAACGCCAAAGCGATACAGACGTATCAAAACAAGGTTCTTCGTAGCATTGTAAACGCTCCGTACACAAGAAATAAAGACCTTTAGAGGGACTTACGGATGGAATACATCAAAGATGAAAATAAAAAAAGCATGCCGCTAAACACGAAGTAAGGCTTCAGGAACACGGAAACCACTATATTCGCCATATGATAGATAACCATGTCGTTGAAAGAAGACTTCATAGAACGCGGCCACTTGATCTAGTAAACATATACCAAATTAAAATTAGTATTTTAAATAGGTTTAAATAATTTTGGGACTAACATTGGGTTTCATCCCAACAAATCAGAATTGTTTAAGAAATATAAAGTTTGTAAAAAATTTGAAAGATAAATTGCTAGAGGACCACAGTCTCACATGTAATTTATAAAGAAAACAAAAAAAAAATCCTGCTAAGCATGAAAATGATCTCAGACGAGGTTTTAAAGCATTTATAACTTGTTATTAGGTTTATTTCTTTACGAATTATGACATCTAGCCTAGCTTATTCGAATTCTGCCGCGATTATGCGTTTTTCGAGTTACTGCTAATTGTAATTGCTCTAAGACGCTTCAATATACTTTTTGAGGATATTCGCTCCCCCCAATATCTTTGATTGTAGCGAAAAACATTAGAAAATGGTTATTTGGGTTCTGCATAGGAGCTTTAAATTACAGCTCATTCTTGAGAAACGTATCAATACCGAGCATGAAATTATGGTTAGTACTACCGCTTACTAATCACTGTATTTTCAGTAAAAAGAAATCCATCCTAACCCCTTCTTCGATTTGTGCACACGAGTTACATAATTTCAATCACTCTCTAAGTCAGGATTTTGTTCGTTTCAGAGCTTCTGGAAAGAAGATAGCACGTGTGGTTTTGACCATCAAGCTGCTGGTCGCGATGGTCTTTCACAACAGAATGGTTTATCTTTAACTTGATAGTGGTCTATCTACTATTTATCAAAATGTTAGTCAACAGCCTCTTCAAATATTTTGTTCAACACTGTTTTTCATTATATACTTGTTATAACTAACTAGCCATAAAGAAATTTTCCTAAACTAAAGCTTTTCATAAAACATAAATATAAATTCAACTTGGCTAGTTTTATGTTATGGAAAATTTGCACTCATGTAATCATATACCTGTGGTTTATACACATTTTTTTCTGAAATAAGTAAGAATTTTTTCATCCTTATAAAAGAAAAATCTGTTATTTTTCCGCTTTCCATTCGAATGATTTATACAATATTACAAATCCACTGTGAAGTCTTTTGTTAGATAATCTTTTTTGCTAGTATTCTATGTGCGGAAAATTTCTTTATATAGACTTTTGTTATTTGAATTCGTGTTAGGAATATACAGGAGCGAAATACAACCGGGCTTTTGAAAAGCGAAATAATTTTTACAAATTGGTTGTCAAGCTTTTGTTTTGCATCAAGTAATTTTTTGTTAAGTTTAAAAAGATTATCAAACATTAACCTGATTAAATAAATTTTAACCTAACTTTCAGGGTGGTTATCAACTTTATAGAGAGCCCAATGTGTAATTACGGTATTCCGACCCATTACATGTACATCATACATGTTCGTTCCATTTTGCGCTGTTTCATGAAATCCAACAAAAAAAATTTTAATTCTCTTGCTATCTCGGTATACCTTATGTATATTTGTGTAGTAATTCATGTACTCGAAAACGACTTCTTCCATATACCCATACACGATCAAAAAAGCAAGCAGTCCATTGTCATAAAAAAATTATGTTTTACAGTTTTAAAGCTTTTTGTCTATTTGTTAGTAAACTTATGTGTGCATATATGGATGTGTATATGCCTTCTGTTACAATACCATATGTGCACAGAAAAAATTTGCCATTGTTTACTTGCATTATACGTTTTACGTTGTGCTGTATATACATACTTACTTGTATGTTTATAAAGGTAATATATATAATACCTACATATACGAGTACATTATTATATATTACTTGTAAAAGTAAGGCTCTGGTAAAGAGTTTCATTCAAAGTTAGGAGCTCGTTTGAAATTTCTTTCTAATACCATAAGTTATACCGTAGAAGTACTATCATAATATACACTTGACTTGGCTCTTTAAAACTCAGAAATTTTGAAAGTAGACTGTTGAATTTTTTGATTTAGTTTTCAAGGAATTTGTTTTTTAATGTCTTTGTTAGTTGTTCCAGGGTTTGCTTCATTGCGAGGAATTCCTATACCAACGACTATAATATAAATTGATCATTTGCAATTTTTGTTGTGAAATATAGATTTGATTTTGCTTCTTAAAACTAACGGAAATACTTTTATGCTTCTTTATGAAATAGGATGGAGTGTCTCGTTACGAAATCATAGGGCGTGATAAAAAATTTTAATTCCTCATAGCTACGTTTCACTGTTAGCTAATATTTCTAAAAGAATGATGTGCCGCCATATTATTAAAATGATTCAGCTCAAAAGGTATAATTGAAACTGGTCCACCAATTATGGTATCCCCTCTCCGAGCCAATGTCTTTAACGTACCAAGTAACGTACAAATATTGAATGCATGTAACTGGGGATTCATTTTTCAACTTCAAACTTGATCTTTTTCATAAATTGTAGATTCCAGTGATTTATTGCCAAAATTGATCCACTGGTGGCAGATTTCTTAGAAGTTTTTAGTTTTTCGCAAATTTTTTGAAAAAAATATAATATACGAGAAAAACAACTACAAACAAAGAGGTTCTAAATTAATTTTCGACAATACCTGACCTGATCAGTTTTCCTAAAATTATTCAAGATCCGCATTTAACGCATAATCGCATCGCGTTAATAATAAAAATTGTTTTTCATGAAAAATTCAGCCACTGTTCAGCCCAGGTAGATTAACTATGATCGTGACGAATTAAGCCGCCCCGGTGGCAAAGTGGTCAGCATGCTTGCTCCAGCGACCGGAGGTCCCGGGTTCGATTCCCGGTGGTGACAAAATTTCACGGCTGGTTTAGGATCAATGAATTAATCTCTCATTATCCGAAATGAAAATATGATTATGAAAGCTCATTTGAGGCGGCCAGATCCCTTGATGGGATATAATGCCAGAGAGAGAGAGAGAGAGAGAGAGAGATAGAAAGAGACGAATTAAGTAAGGCTCTGTGCCAAACTTAAGGTAAAAGTCAATTTTTTCGGTAAACTCAATTATTTTTAAAAATTCCAAATCTGTCATAAAACCGGCTTTTACCGTAGTAAACGATTTACCTTAAGTTTGGCACACAGCCATAGCATGAAAATTTTAAATTGTTTTCAAAAATTAGGAGGTATTTTAGGCCAAAATTAGTCCGTCGGAAGTGGCAGTTTCAATAGGAGCTATTCTAGTGTCTTCAAACATTTTGGAATGAATATCACCTGCGAAGAAAACAACAAAGAAAATTCTAAAAAAATTTTGCACCTAAATCGGACTAGACAAGCTCTCTAATATTTAAGCGGGAATGTTAATTTTGAAGAAAAACCTATTTTTCATTCGTCCTTACAGCCCAGACGGATTGATTGATCACGAATTAGGAAATCCCAGTTATTTTTGACCAAAATCGGTTCATCGGAAGAGGCAGCTTTTATGGGAGCTTTTTTGGTTTCTGCAGACATTTTGAAAATAATGTAACTTACTAGAAAAACAACATAAAAACTAAAAGATTCTTAATAAATATTGCATCGATACCGTTATATTTAGATAATTTTTTGATGTGTAAACACCTTTACGCGCGCCTACCAAAATTTTTTGTATTAGAGTAAACTTGTAAATGAAACGAACGGAAATGACGTATACCTACTTCGTTTGAAAAAAAGCAAGAAACTCAACAAAAACAATTTTTACTATACATGGCATGCTTTTATGTATATGTATAATAGTAGGGAAAATGAAAAAATTAATTTAATGAATGAAATAGAAACCATCGACATTTCCATCGATCAGAAAAATCAAAAAAAAAATTACGATACGAAATACGAATTACGATTACGAAATTGCATACTCATACGATTAAAAACACACTCATCAACTGCTGTATATTGCTTTATCACGAGTGACGAGTCTCTAGGCGCTGTTCATCACGTCGGCTATCAATGATCATGTCTTCTACTGAATGGGTTATAATGACATCTCATTTTTCACATTGAACTGCCAGAGTCTCAGGTCACAGTCACGCAGGTATGCTAAATTCATTTGGTTTTCGAGACCTGGCTGCGCAATGACGAACTTGTCCTACGTTTGAATGCTGTTTTCAGTTCAATAGAGATGGTCAGTGGGCTGCCGGAGTAGCAATTCCGTCAAAAGATCCATAAAATGATCATAGTGGACACAAATAATTTGCCGTACTTTTTCAAAACCAATATTGACGTAACAAATGGACTGGCGAATGGAACTATGGGCTGTCTAAAGTATATCGAATGCATAGGCATCCTAACCAGGACAATGAGAACGATGAAAACGTCGACAGTAAAAAATGTCAAACGACTCTGGATGGATTTCGGTTCAAATTCACAAGTTGGCAAGAGGGTCGGGTGGCTTGAAGCTGGATGGGCGCAGAAAACGAATATCGACCGATGTTTGGTGCCCATTTCTAGAAAAAGCTCAACTATTAATCGAAACAACAATTAATGTAAAGCGTCGTACCTTCATGTGCCACCACAATTCATGCATCACACGGTGGTATCTACAACGAGATAGTCAGTATGTACTCTTACGATAAAAGACACAGTTAACAAATTGTGTATATTGCTTTAGCACGAGTAACGAGTCTCGAAGGACTGTTCATCACGTCGGGTATCGATGATCATGTCGTCTACCATGGACGTAAAAATGGGACCTCAATGGGTCTTCTTCAAAATTAGCTATTGCGCCTCACCACAAATCCGCTTTATCCGGTGTAATGGCGAATTTTGTACGAGATAATAATGACGTCTGGTTTTTAACATTGAACTGTCAGAGTCTTTGGTCATACACATCACCTCGACCGAACTGACACAGTCACGCAAGGATGCTCAATTTTCTTGCTTTTCCAGATCTGCGTTCAGTTCAAGAGAGACGGTGAGTGAGCTGCCGGAGTAACAATATATAAAAATTCAAATAGAATACTCATACCATACAGTCACCTCGCATAAAGAAATCATCGTTGGACAAACAATTGGTATGAACGTAACAACACAACTCATTGATGATATATATACGGCTGAACTTCAGCTTCTCAATGGGAATAAGATGCTTTCTGTAGTTGTATTAACCTCGCCGAATAAATCTTTCGAAGACATAATGAAGTTCATACATTTCGTCCTTGCCCCATATCCTAAAGAATTTCAAAAATTCTCCAAGGAGACTATCATCTTTTGCCGGTGATTATGAGCGGGGATTTCAATATTAATGTTGCTGTTCCTCAAGCTGAACCGCTTCTACAAAAATGTAAATAAAAAATTTATTGCTAAAAATTATTGAAAATTCACTTAGATATGCCTTCTTCAATTAGATATACACCAGATAAAAAAACCGAATTATAATCGAATGATTTTATAGCATTTTTTATCGTTAGAAAATTACCACATCCATACCCGATCCATTTCTATATAAAAATCTGTAAAAAATAACGCAAAACAAATTAAAATTATACTAAGACCGTTCGTCGTCTGCCGAATTTTTATGTCACTAAGTGCGCAACTAAATTTCTGGATCTTTTTTTTAAAAATGAAAAATTTCAATAGAAATATAAATTTCACAGTTTATTCAAAGTATTGTTCTTCGCTATCTGGAAATTTTTTTTTCGTTATCTCTCTCGCACTCTCTCTGGCAATACATTAATACCACGACGATAAAACTACGCGTCTTTGGACTGAAACCATTCATCATGCCAATTTTGAACTTCTTCGAAACTGGCCAAGTGTAGTCCTACCAAGCCATGCGCTATTGACCGGAACGAGTGATAATCCGAGGGGCCAGATCTGACTGATAAAGGGGGTGCGATAGCAGATCCCATTTCAACATTTTGATGGCGTCCTGCAGAAGTATAGAGCGTGCAGTATAGTGCTGCAATATCACTCGTTCGTATTTTTCGCAATGCATATTTCAGATTGATGATTTGTTGTCAGTAGCGTTGTTCATTAACAGTTTCGCCCTGTTTCAGTAGCTCATAGTACCGAAATTAAGAGCATTATTTTCTTTCCGAAGCGATTTGGCCGTGCCGTCGATGTTGATGCTTTGCCAGATGAAAGCCACGACGTTTTGAGTTTGTTATTCTTAAAAAAGATATACTTTTTATCTCCCGTAACCATTTGATGCATTAAGATCTTTCTTTTATGCCGTGAAAGCAAATCATAGCAATTAAAACTTCTCTATTCGATTTTTCATCTCTCTCTCATTTTTAAGCATGCACACGTTTTGAAATACCTTGGCGAGTTGTGATTAACGCCCCCGCAAGTTGAACCCTGCAAGTTTAAACCAACCTAACCTCGCCGTAGGCCTCCTCAAGCCAATGACGTGCTTCAGCTGAATTTTTTTTTAGTAGCCATCTAGGCAAAAAATAAGAAAGCGGCGGGTTTTGCCTCGTATAATTTGCATAAATTAGCAAACCAGCATCTATATGATTCATCGGTTTCTTTACAACGAAAAGAATTTTTCATACTGACACTGCAGCTGGTGGACAATAAAATCAATAAGTGACTTGCCACTCCCAGTGCCTTGAAAAAAGTGTAAAACTCGCAATGAGTCGAATAGGATACAATGTTGTAGAATTGAGGTTAGCATCAATCGCTCAACAAGCCAAAGTGCGCCAAACATAAAGATGCAATTTATGTTTTGAACGTAACTATTTATGTATTAAATGTAACTTCCAACTTCTCCAATAAACCAGCATGCAAAAGGCATCATCAAATCGAATTTGTTGATTGCATTAATTTAGAAATAGTTGATGATGAAATTAAACAACATGAAGAAGGTGACGACTCAAATTACAAGCAAGTGAAAATTATAATTTTTATTATGAAAACTAATTTTTAAGTGCAAAATACATTTGTGTATTTCTTTCCCATATACAGATAATGTTCCACTGTACCATACACAGAGAGAAGGTTAAATAAAACAAAACTTTGTTTCACTAAAATCCTAAAATTGTATATCTCTAATGTGGCAGAAATATATGTGTATCCGAAGTGACAGCTTCCGTAGCTTCCGTAAAGATGACATTATCAACAACCAAGACCTTGTTGGTTTTCTATGCGGGAATAACGATTTTTGATATTTTTTTTTTTTTTTTTTATAAAAAAATTCGTTAATTTTAATTTTATGTTGGTAAAAGAAAATCGGGTGTTAGCCGCAACATACTAACTCATCCGTTTTTTATAATTGAGAATCTTGCAATCAAATTTCGTTAAATGTATAGTAATGCGATTAAATAAGACAACACTATTTTTTGGGGTTTAATGCTTTCTATCGATTTATTACAAAATTATGAGAGCTAAAGGAACCAAGAGCTCTATTCTTGAAATCGGTGGAAATTTTCGTAATCGGAATACAATTTGCTATGAAATTCTTTATATTACTAAAATTTTTCACCGGCTACTTTAATCATTTTTTCAAATTTGTATGCAAGTTTTCAATTATTTATTTACCTACTAAGCGAAAAATTCCGTTTCTGCAGTTGGAATTTTCCCTTAGTAGGGAGAAAAATTATGTTTCTTAATATAAAAAAATAAGAACTTTAAAAAATAGTTAAAGTAGCTGGCGAAAAAATTTAGTAATTTAAAGAATTCCATAGCAAATTGCATTCTACCGATTTTAAGAATATAGGACCTTAAGTGCCGGAAAATACGCCACACCGCGTTAAAACCTATTGAAGAGACACAGTGCTGAACAATATAGCAAAGCAGAATGGTTTGTCATTTGGCAAATAGTAATTTGCCCAAGTAAACGACATCATGTCCTACCGTGCTTCATTGCATCTGCCCGTTGCGGACTTTGAGAAACTCGAAAGTTTTTGGTTCGATGACGTGCACGCCATCTTGGCTAAAGTCAATATGAATAAAGTAATACTAAATGTTTTCCCTTGTGTTTCTACTAGCTCCGTTGACAAGTCCTGTTTCATTTTTTATGTTAGTTCGCAACCTGACCTTTACAACGATGTAAATCTCTAACTCTGTGGGATGCCTGTTTTTTATTACCGTTCAGGAAATAAAAATATAAGTTTAAGGATTTTCTTAGATAAAGCTCAAGCTTTTGATAAAGATTGTTTCTTGAATTTAAATTGCATTGAGGCCTGTCTAAGCAATTTCATTAAATACTTAAATTTTACATTTTAGATCGACAGTTTCTAGTCAAACTTGAAAACAAGCACTAAAATAAAAATAATATCAGTTGGTACATTACAAGGTAGCGTAATTAGATCTATTCAGTCCATTCTTTACACGAGAGAACAACCGAATATTCAAGTTACTACAGTTTAAATATTTGCAGATGATACAGCAATCGTATTAGTTGGAAAATATAAACCGGAAGCAACAAGGAAGTAGCTAAATGCAAAACAGTGAGCAACTGGATTCCCTGGATGGAAAAATTACAGAAAAAGAATTGTTACACATCAAATTTGTTTAGGAAAATGTACAATGTCTAGATATTTTGAGCTGACAATGCATAGCAAATTGCTTCTGTACAGGAAAATGTTAAAACCATCATGGACCTACGGTATCAAAATTTTGGGTTGTGCCAAAAAGACAAACGTACAAAAAAGTACTGCGAGGGATTGTAAATGTGGGCCATAATATGGATTTAAAGATGAAAACGTCACTGAAAAAATTAAGAAACATTTAATGAATCACGTAAAAGGATTATTTCGACATGAAAATTCAGAATCAGTTTGAGTATTGAAAAGAAAAAAAAAATCGAGACGGTGCGATTGACTTAAATGTTTTCGATATTTCTAGTGGAATCCTAAACTCATTCTTATGTGGTTTGATCTTTAGGATCAACAAGCTTAGGCCTCTAACGTGCTCGAGGCTAGTACTGTTGTGTTCACATATCTGTACCTTAAGCGAGTGGATGAGAACTACATTATCCAATGCGTAAGTCTCCCGTCGCATCAAGAAATCTCTCCGGCATAAACAACTCGATGTGAACAGATTTACTATGCCGAATTCTCGATAAAGGGTGGTAGCTTGAGAGAAATACTAATGGTTTGTTCAAGACTTGGTTTTCTCTCACTGGCGGAAGTTGAAACAAGTAGCCCAATACGAAGAAGTTGTGGGAGTCGAAGAGTTGGTAATCATTCTTCTTTCTTCGGTTGTCGTAGTCGATGGTGCATAATATCTCTATATGGTACTGTTGAGACCACATCGATGAAGATATAGTTCGTTATTCTTTTATTGTTGTCTCAACGTCATTAGGTAGGTTCAAATCAATATCCGTTTGCAGTTGACAGTTACTTCATTCTTATGCTCTTAGATCTTAAGCATGCTGAGCATGGTTCATTCGCTTACTATTATTTTAACCACTTCAATTAATCCTGTTACTTCCTCGGGTTTTCTCCAATGCAGCGGTTTAACTGATTCTTCCGAGCATTAAAGATGAATGTATTGCCAAATTCTACTCAATGTTTTGGTTGTTTTTAGTTGTTTCGTATTCATTGCTGCACAATTGAAATTCATCAACAGTCATTGCGTGATCTCAATTTCTTTTCACAGTTCTGTTTCTACGAAATTCAGTGGTTGTTCGAGAATAGGATTGAAATCAATCTCAAACTGTTGATTTATTTATTCCTCTATGAAATCGCTTTCGTTCTTATGAGGTTGGTGCTGGAGGTGGAGACTGTCGCTATAATTTTTCAAATCGCTTTGCATAGTGAAGTATGGTACTCTCACTACTTTCGGAACAATGTTGAAAACTTTTTTATTATTGTCCGTGAGCGTGATACATTTGTCCTGTGCTGTGACTCCAACCATAACCATGGAAGCTGTCTTCAGTGTTGTCTTGCTGCAAATTCCATTAGGCACAACTCCTAGAAGTTGCAGTCTGGTCTTCATGTCGTATGGCGTGATGGTTACAAGACGCTCCTCATACAGTATATTCCCTCAACACGTCTTTGACCTCAGGCTGCTCACAGTAGACGGAAGCCATAATTTGTCTTAACTGCAGCATAGTGCGGCATTTAGTCAGTAACTGGCACTCAACCATTATTTGTGTTTGCTGAGGCTGAGGATCATCGGGGAAATTCAAATCAAATCATCTTAATTTAGTCTAGCAAAATGATTAATAGCCACATTCTTTTAGAGTGGATTTTTCACTAAGAGCCAATGTAGCGCTTTTAAATTCGTTCACGGAAAGTAGTATGTTGAAGTTAATCAGTGTCCCAGTCATTATCCGAATTCTCACTTTCGTCGCACGAGGTAATATGTCGAATACAAATAATACCGCTTGGCCCTTGAAACCGCATAATAGCCATACCTGACGTAAAATTTTATCACATCGATGAACAAATAATACGAAACAAGACCCGCTGTGTCGATTGCATTAGGACCCTTACAGCATCTGGAAATTCCAGTTGTTCAAGATTATTTCAGTATGCTTTGGAAGGAGCCTCAACATTTGTATTGTTCTTCAGATGCATATTGCGGCGGTGACACACATTCAAGTTCCTCTTATTTTTTCGAGCAAGTGCCAAAAAAAATTAAAAGTTATTTAATGATAGAAAATGACTTGATTGGTGTCGAAAGATTTTCTGATCTCGTTTACACATGTTTAATGCCAAAGATCGTCAGCTTCGTTTGTCTCGAAAGCCCGTGTTTTCCATTTTCGGGACCGCTTGAGATGCACGTGGAAATTACATTCTGTGTTTCCTTCGCAGTTGCTTAAGTTTTTCGCTCTTTGTCTTAAGTGAGTATTACGACTAACGAGCATCTTCGGATTCCAAAGCCCGTTCGATGTCTTTTTCCATAAAGGAGCTGCGAGTTGGATCCGGCAAAATCACACTGTCTTTTGCTTGAGTGTTTTGCATGTTTAAAGAATACATAAAACTCATCCAATCACTCAGATTGTACTATCGTTCCTAGTCGCCGCTTGCGTTGAGCCGACATTTCTCTCTGTATTATAAATTTATTTTCAGAATATAATACATATTCTTGTGATAAAATAAAAAATTTTAAATGGAAATCTTTTAGTTTTATAAAATAATTTATTGTTTATCGGTTTCGATGCCTAGGTATATGTTCACTAGTAAAATTTATTTTGAAAAATTATTCAAAGTTGGGGTCTACTTTTTCAAAAAAATCCTGGGCCATTGTTTACTAAATCAATAAAACCATACCATTAGCAACGGCTAAAAGCTCTTGTAATTTGATAGGCGGATATCTACACAACTCGTATTTGAACAAAAATTTAATTTAAATTTCGCACGCTAAAAATATAAATTTGTCGGACACATTTTCTTTGATATTCACATTTTCTTTGATACTTCCCCAAAAAAATTAAGTTTTGTATGAAGCGGTAAAACTGTAAAGAATTGCGAAAAACTTTTCCTCTATTAATATCTAATTGTTTTTAATTGTTTCGCCTAAACATAAGAATATTGATAAATTGTTTAATTAATCACGTAATAAAAATAAGTTAAATCTGTTTTGGTACTTGCTGTCGTACAATGTCGGTCAACGGTTAATTAAATTACTTTAAAAAGATTATTCTAAAACCTAATTAAGTTAATTGTTCTTCCGAGAAATAATCATGAACTTCGAGAGCAAATCCAAACGTACAACGTAACATAAATTCAGTTAAAGTTTTAAAAGTAAAAACATGAAAATCAACCAAATAAACTAAGTTCAAATCAGATAATATCAAAAAAAAAAAATATTTTATTATTTTATATAACTTGCGAAAATTAAATTTTTCCTTTTCCCCATTTCCGTTTGATTCGTTATCGGATTTAGTAAGGAAGTTATTAAAGCTTTTTTTACTATAAGATTTTCTTAAATAACAAAAAGAAAACAAAACTTTTAATTTAAAATAACATAAAACTTTTTTTCTATTAACTCCATTCACATCGCCTTTTTGTTATGGGCATCTGACAAACTACTGGCAGAAGGAAAAAATAGGGACTAACAATATAATAATCCTGAAATAATATATTGTGCATTACAGGATTTTTTAGTTTACTCCAAATTAATTTAAAACCCAAACCAGCACTGTATGCTGTCGACGTCTTTTATGTATATCATTATTAGATTATGTACCAAAGAGTCTGACCATGTTTTAGTAATCAGGCAAATTAGATTACACCGAAGCTTTTGTTAATGAGCTCGACATCATTCCATTGTGACAAGGAAGAAGAAAACCCTTAAAAATTAGGAAAAAGGGTCATGTTTTGTGTTATACCGAATATGACTACAACAACACAAAATAATTGAAATAACTTTTAAACTTTTTTTTTTTTGTTTTTAATGTTGTTATGTACTTTTTAGGATTCTCTAACTTTTTGCATAAGGATGTTTTGGTCTATTTGTATATAAAATGTATATATACACCGTAATAACGGGTGTTTAATTGAAAAAGGAACTGTGCTTTTTCACAGCTTAAAAAATTGAGATGTGGTCGGTTATTAACTGGATTCTTTTTAATGATGTTATCTTAATCGAATATTAATTGAATAATCGTTCTGTTTACGGATTAAATTGTCTTATGGTGCGTGTACACGAGAGTGTAATACAGTGTATATACAGTTTTTCTAAATAGAGGCGTTTACTATCTAGCCAATTTGAGTTTACACAATACGTGGTTTAGTGTCAGTATTCTCAAATCAGTCCGAACAGGAAAACCTAATCACTACTGTTTGCGGAGTATTGAGACTGTTCAATACTCCGCAAACAGTAGTGATTAGGTTTTCCTGTTCGGACTGATTTGAGAATACTGACACTAAACCACGTATTGTGTAAACTCAAATTGGCTAGATAGTAAACGCCTCTATTTAGAAAAACTGTATATACACTGTATTACACTCTCGTGTACACGCACCATAAGACAATTTAATCCGTAAACAGAACGATTATTCAATTAATATTCGATTCGTTAGTCAACTATCTTGGAATGAAATAAATTGTTTTCAGCCTTTTATTGAAAATGTCATATGTTATCAATTTATTTTAGGATTTAAATACAAAAATATCTTCTTCTTTGTTAAGGATAATAATGAACAAAATCAAATATAGTATCAAATAAAAACAATCCATAGGTAGTAGGTACCATAGAGGGCGACACAGAAGATGAACACTCTAAAAAAATAGAAAGAAATCTTTATCTTCCTAACGTTAGGAAACAGGTACACCAACTCATAAAAAACTGCAATATATGCAACAAAAACAAAACTGAGTGGCAACCGGTTCATATAAAATTCAAACTCAATTTGTCATTGACTTTATGTCATAAATGTCGTAAATCAAATCTTGTCTGATATTTAATTAAAATGGGCCAACTAATTTAAGATTTATCAATTTCCATACGACACGAAGTGTACGAGGCTGGTAACTTGACCAATACTAATAATTTTATAATCCACCGATTTGGTTTGCTTTGACATGGCCATTAAGGATTTGCCATTGACCAATCCTTAACGACGGTCGACCAAACGATTCCGATCGTTGGATTTATAAAATAATTAGGATCGGTCATTTTTTCAGACCCGAACACTTCGATTCGTGTGGAAGTTGTGAGTTTTAAAGAATTTTTGCAATAAATCATTAAATAGGAATGACCGAGCGAAATCAACTAGTGACCAATCCTCATCGAGTTTGAAGAACCAAATAATTGAATTGATCATAACTTAAGTCTTTCACTTTAAATACAACTTTTTGATAAAAGAAGTGTTTTTATCTAAATGGGATTATTCCAATTGGGTTTTTTAATAATTTTGTATAATTAAATTCCCAATTAAGCGACGAACCTGATTTTAGGGCTCCCCGAATTAAAAAAGGTTAACTTAAAAATAGTGTTTTTCTGACTTAAAACCAGTGTTTTTATTTCATGTTAAAATTAACTTAAAATCTGTTATGAAAATGAAATGAAAAAAGCTGACTTTATTAATGCATATCATAGGTTAGGTTAAGTTAGAGTGGCTGCTATCGCACACTTAGGCCAATAATGGCCCATTGTGATACCACAGGATCCAATCTCCCCTTACTCCCGCTGAAACCAACCAGAGCTACTGATGTAGCGTAAAATATCTCGCACCCCAAAGCCCGCGAGTTCAGAAAGGCTGTCCATGTTGTACACACCCAAGTACCTATGTCTTTTGTAGGATAGTGCTGGACACGAGCATAGGAAGTGAACTAACGTCTCTTCCTCCTCTTCGTCCATACAACTTCTACAAAAGTCATTCGTCTCTAGACCCAGCCTTCTCGCATGTTCCCCAAAAAGGCAGTGTCCTGTCAGTATCCCTACGACCAATCCTAAATCTCGTTTTCCCAGGGATATAAGTGCCTTGGAGCGCCGCAGGTCCAGTTTTGGCCAAACCTGTTTTGCTACTTTGCACGTGAGAGTGTTGGTCCACCTCTCATCTGTCAAGGCGATTGCCTTTTTACTGAGCGTCAATTTAAGCGCTGCTATAGGCCTCCCCAGACCTGCCCTTTCCGGTTGCATCTGGAGAGTCGTACCGTACCTAGCTAGTTCGTCTGCCCTGCAGTTTCCCGTGACGTCCGAGTGACCAGGGACCCAGATTATCTGGATACTGAAATACTCGCTCATCTCATTAAGAGATGATCGGCAATCCAGCGCCACCCGTGACTTCAGAGAAACCGCCTCTAGTGACCTGAGTGCCGCTTGACTGTCCACATAAATCGCGATATCCCTAACAGATACCACGTTATGCTTCAACCATGTCACGACTTCCCCTATCGCCACCACTTCAGCCTGGTACACGCTGCAGTAGTCAGGGAGACGAACAGAAATATTAACATTAAGCTTCTCACAGAAGACTCCGGCTCCTACTTTGCCGTCTAGCTTAGAGCCGTCCGTGAAAAATTGCAGTGCCTCGTTTTCCAGTATTGATCCGTTCCTCCAGGATTCCCTAGAAGGACAGATGATCCGGAAACCTATATCGAAGCACAACGTTGGTTTAATATAATCTAGATTCACCAGTTCTTCCCCTAGTGATCTAACTATCGTCGAGTGTCCCGCCTGAAGACACTTCCACTGAGAGACAGCCGAGAGCCTTGTAGCCACATTGGCTGCCATCTGCTTACCAAAAAATTCGATTGGAATAAGATGGAACATAACCTCTAAAGCGCGTGTAGGTGTTGTCCTAAGCGCCCCGCTTATAAGCATACAGGCCGTTCTTTGCACCTTCTCCAACATCCTTATATAGGTTACCTTTTCCAGAGCTGGCCACCACACGCCCACCCCGTACATCAGCACAGGCCTTACCACTGCGGTATAGAGCCAGTGTACCAGCTCTGGCTTCAAACCCCATTTCTTCCCTATGGCGTTTCTACACGAGTAAATGGCTACATTAGCCTTATTCACCCTTTCTACAATGTTAGGCTTCCAGCTGAGCTTACTGTCCAAGATTATGCCCAAAAATCTCGCTCTGTCAGCAAAAGCCAGTCTAATGCCGTTCACGGTAGGAGGGCTAACTACCGGAATTTTATATTTCTTAGTAAATAGTACCAGCTCTGTCTTGGAGGGGTTGATCCCTAATCCACATTTGCTGGCCCATTTCGTAACGATCAGGAGTGCATTCTGCATAACATCCCTAATCGTATCCAGATATTTGCCTGAGACAGCTATTGCTACATCATCTGCATACGCTACAACCCCTATACCCTCTTTCTCCAGTTCCAACAGCAATCCATTCACCACTGCACTCCAAAGAAAGGGGGACATTACTCCTCCCTGCGGAGTTCCTCTAACCACCCGCCTTCTAATGGTGGACTCTCCCAGTTCCGAGATAATAATCCTGCTTACCAGCATCTGGTTTATCAACCTACTTATAGGATAATCCACCTTCAGAAATGACAATCCTTCCATGATCGCCTCAGTTTTTACATTATTAAAGGCCCCCTCAATGTCAAGAAATACTACCATACAATACTCTTGCGAGTAAATTGACTTCTCAATCATGCGTACTAGATCATGCAGAGCTGTGTCCACCGACTTTCCCTTACAGTACGCATGCTGCGACATTGCCCAATTCCTTGGCTCAACTTTTGTTCGAATAAGTACGTCTATCAATCTTTCCAAGGTTTTCAACAGAAAGGATGATAGAGTTATAGGCCTCAGGTCCTTTGGATAAGCCTGTGAGCTTTTTCCCGATTTCGGGATAAAAACCACTCTGACCTCCGTCCATTTCCTGGGAATATAGACCAATTGCAGACATGCTCTGAAGATAACCTCCAGCCAGGGGAGGATAACTGCAGAGTTTCTTTGGATCTCTGCTGGTATAATCCGATCCGGGCCCGCCGATTTATAAGGCTTAAAACCGTTCAGCGCCCACAAGATTCGTTTCCTGTCCACGATGCCATCCACATCTGTTAAAGGTGTTCCTCGATGAGCTTCAGGCTCCATCGAGTCATCAATGCTTCCCGGAAAATGGGTCTCAATGAGAAGCTCCATAGATTCCGCACTTGAAGCTGTCCATAACCCGTCCGGCCTAATTAAGTAACTAGGACTGGTTGGGTTGGTAGATAGAATTTTCCTAAGGCGAGAAGTCTCAGAGACTTCCTCCATTCTACAACAGAAGAGTCTCCAAGACCCCCTTTGTGCCTTCCTCAACTCTTTTTTGTATTTTCTCAGGTCTTCCTTATAGGAATCCTAATCCCGATTTTCCCTGGTGTTCTTAGCCTTATTAAAGGCTGTCCTACACACTCTCCGATAGGTTCCCAACTCCGTGGTCCACCATGTCGGTTTCTGCCTGCCCCTAGGTTTTATCAGGGGACACGCAGCGTTAAATGACAGATTGCATGCTTTTGTGACAATATCAACCATGTCATCTAATTCCTCTACTGTCGCCGGAAGTCCAGGAACCTCCAGCGGCAATAGTTCCTTCAACACCTCCCCATATTTGTTCCAGTTTGTCCTTCTGGGATTCCTAAAGGCTTTCCGGGCAACAGGTTTGATGTTGAGGTTATATGTAATATATCGGTGATCAGAGAATGAGTGCTCCTTCGCCACTCTCCACCCACTGATCATATCAAAAATTGTTTCTGACGCACAGGTTACATCTAGAACCTCCTGTCGATTTCTAATAATGAATGTTGGTTCACACCCAATATTGCAAACTACGAGGTTAGTATTTAATAAGTAATCAAAAAATAACTCACCTCTTTCGTTAATGTCTGTGCTTCCCCAGATTGTGTGATGCGCGTTTGCATCACATCCAAGTATCACACCTACCTTTTTCAGACCTGCTTCCCGGATCAGTTCCCCCAGATTATCCGGTGGAACCTCCTTTTCACGATCCATATAGGCTGAGGCTAGCCATAGTTTTTCACAGCCTACCTCAGCGCTCACCGCTGTAACGTCCCCGCTACTAAATTGTGGAAGAAGAAAAATATTCAAATTATTTTTCGCTAAGATACACGATCTGATCTTTTCAGAATTGCTTGAGTATAATACTTTATACCCTTTCATTCTGAGGCCACAGATCCTGTTATTGTTAATCCAAGGTTCTTGGATTAACACCAAGTCCTCATCTGACTTAGTCAGTCTGAGCACGAGAGCTGCCGAGGCAGCCTTCGTGTGATGTAGGTTTATTTGTACAATGCTAATCATTGTAATGGACCTTACTCACCTCTTCCTGCACTCCCTGCATCAGGATAGTGCAATTTACCTCATTGTTCCGGACGCTGTCTTCCTCTCGTCGAGAGCCTGACAGGATGTCCCCATCAGGCTCCAGAGAAAGGAGGCTGCTTCCCATCACCAACTTCCCTGCGTCCGAAATATCGGAACGGCTACCCTGGTCGTCCTCAGTCCGCTTGACCATTTCCTGCCGGGTCCGTTCGCCGTCGCCCCCAGGC
The DNA here is from genome assembly GCA_932526605.1 of Nephrotoma flavescens. Lineage (NCBI taxonomy): Eukaryota > Metazoa > Arthropoda > Insecta > Diptera > Tipulidae > Nephrotoma > Nephrotoma flavescens. The sequence continues at coordinate 85,920,517 of OW052220.1, read as the reverse complement.
TGGTCTTCCGCGCCCTTATCGACCTCGTCTTTCTTATAAACTTTAAGAGTGATCGATCCGAAACCGAAGTTGATCACTCCCTTAGATCTAGCAAGGGAAGTCAAGGATTCCTTATTGATCAGCATGATTGCCAATCTAAAGCCCCCCTGGCCTCCTCCTGCTTCACAATCCTCCATCCTTCCGTTGGAAGATCGGGATTACTGGCCCGGATAATCTCAATGATCTCCTCTGGCTTATCCGGCTCAGTTGGTAACCAGACGCGTGCCCTCGGCCTGCTCGGGATTTCCCCTCTGCTGACTGCTTCAAGCCTCGCGCCCGGCCACACCTCGCCTACCTCGGCCACTGCCCTTTTATAGAGATCGACCGATCTCTGGTCCGAGCACGCGGTTAGCTTAACGCGCCCTTGGTGCCATCCCGCATCTCTGCAGGACGGGGGGGATCCCGGATTTTCTCTCAGGATCCTCAAGAAAATGGAATTTAGTGCATTATACACTATTCTCCACTTTTCCGATGTGATGCTCCCATCTTCCTGACCTTTGTCAATGACGGCTAGCACCAGCACGTGCTCCTTCAGGGTTTCACTGAATAATTCCAGTTTCTGCTCCTTAGGAGCCCCCGACGTCATGTCTGCTTGAACTTTGGCCCGCTTACTGCCTTCTGCTTCAAGCTCATCCTGGGACCTCTGTCTTTTAGACACAAGGACCCTCTCCGAGCTATTGCAGCCGACAGTTTTCTTAGCCCATGCTACAGATTCCTTCTGCGCAACTGTAAGCTGCCCCTCAGGGGTCGCAGCCAGTTTCTCCAGAATTCTAAACGCCGACCGTCTCTCTCTGTACCGTCGCTTTGCTGGGGGGATCTCTTTCGGTCCCCCACTCTTCTGTTTGGCGGTTCCGCTTTCACCTGGCTTCGATGCCATGGTGTTGCTTGCCGCTGCCTCAGATGAGGAAACCGCACCTTTCTGGTTAGAGTTACTCCCCTCTATAGTACTTTCCGGTTTTTGGTGGGTACCGGTCCCCTTGTTTTTATTATTTTTTTTAAAATCTTCCATTTATTCCCACGAGTATCGGAGAAATACGTCCACCTGCGCAGAGATCCGTATACGCAGGTAAGGCTAAATACAACTGGAGGTCGCCAGGTATCCAGAGGGCTCCGTTCACGACTGGGCTTTGTTAAATGGGCCCCCAGTCTAGTCGATCATCAGCACGGGTCGCGTAACACCTTAATCCAGCCCATTGGCTTACCGAGCACCCCGTCCGCCGCGCCCCGACCTCCTCCCACATTCACTCACTCATTCACCATTCATATGGATATCCCAAACAAATGGGACCCACTTCATTCATGGGATATCCGTTTATAGGGTTCCCCATTCACTACCTGGAAGCCCGGAAGCGCAAGGAGGCGTGACGCTCAGTTCACCGTGGTTGTGGTCGATGGTTTTATGGCGCCATCAGTTCGCCTTTCCCTACTGGGTATCATAGGCACTCAGAATTTAGTGAACAGAGGTTAACCACTCCCCCGTTCTCTGAGACTCTCCTTCCAGCAGAGCTGCGGTTGGGGACGGCTTATTTAATTCACCGCTAACCTACCTATCGATAGGCCGTTCACGATCCACCACCTGTGACCCCCCCGATAGCTGCAGCTCGCCACGGAAATGCATATCATAAGTCATTTTGAAAATGATAAGTGTGTTTCTAAATGGCATAAAATGTGTCTTTATAAATGGCATAAAAAGCCCACTTATTAATGTTTGTATATTTTCATTAATGAAACGCATGCATTTCCATGTGATTTTAATTCACAAATGTAAATTTTGTGTTTATAATATGAATTAAAAAATATATTTGCAAAATGACATAAAATATGCCAAAAAAGGCCAATTTTTTTCAAATAAAAACACATTTTTTAACTCTACCTTTTTAGTTTCAACCTTTTTTTAATTCAGTGAATCTGATTATAGTGACTTAAAACAATTTTGATTTTATTTTTTTTTTTTTTTTTTTACAATAAAAACTGATTCATTGGTAACCAAACGATTACCTAACGAAATCTGATAAGGACGGTATAATTATTATTGCAATGTGGTGCTACTAGGGAATTTTTTTTTTAAATTTTTCATTATTTATGTGCCGTTTAATCGTAGTGACCAAATGATAAAAACTAGTGACCAATTTTGAGCAAACCTTTTTAGTTTCAACCTTTTTTAATTCAGTGAATCTGATTATAGTGACTTAAAACAATTTTGATTTTATTTTTTTTTTACAATAAAAACTGATTCATTGGTAACCAAACGATTACCTAACGAAATCTGATAAGGACGGTATAATTATTATTGCAATGTGGTGCTACTAGGGAATTTTTTTTTAAATTTTTCATTATTTATGTGCCGTTTAATCGTAGTGACCAAATGATAAAAACTAGTGACCAATTTTGAGCAAACGATGACCAAACAAATTTAATCATCTTTTTTTGTCAAAACGGGGTTGATGGGATGCTAAAAGGGCGGAGCCCAGCATTCTATTCCAGAAAATAAAAACATTTAATCAAGTACCACTAACATATTAATAACCAATCACCAATTTGCACTTGTGTGAAGTTAGCCCGGTCCACAATGAAAAAAACGAAAAATTGTCAAATTAATTAAAAAGAAAAAAATTCGATACATGGCAAGTTCTCAAAAATGAACACTGAGCTATGGATTTCATTGATTTGCATATATTCGTGACGCTCGAAAAAAACTAAAAAAATTTCTCCAAAACGATAAATGTCTCGGATCAGGGCTATATGATTTTGAAACCAGTAGCTAATTTTAAGGTTTTAGAAATTGAACTCTGGACTATGAATTTTTCATTGCACGGCAAGTTCAAGAAATTGAACTCTGGACTAGGAATTTCATTGATTTTTAAATAAATTTTAGTTTTACCGATCGGGAGGAAATTTTTAAAAAACCCAATGAAATTCCCAGTCCAGAGTCCATTTTCGAGTACTTGCCACGGAACGATTTTTTTCTAATCCAGCTTTAAATAAACTTTCTATTGTATAAATTGAACAACTATTTAGCCCTGATCCGAGACAATTTTGTTTTATAAATTTCCTGGATTATAAAATTCTCCCTTGCCGATTATTAAAAAAAATTTGATCATTTCTCGAGAGCCGTTTGTGGTTGTTCTTAATTTAAAATGCACTATTATATCTTTAAATAGAAATTTAAGAAGTTTGTTCATCTCCTGAAATTTTTTGATTTTGGACTTACCCAATCTGCGATTGGCAATAAAAATTTATTATTAGCGATTTAATGCATATTACTAGTAGGAATATTGGTTGATTGATTGATTGATTGATAAGAATGTACGGCCAAGACTAAGCAGGGATCCCGGATACGCCGGGCCTACCGTACACCCCTTTTACATATAACAAGATGGAGGGATAGGAAAGGTTGTTATATATTATATAATTAACCCGGTTACAGACACCTAAGTAGTCAATAGTTAGTAAATTGATAAGCACAAGACAGCACAATTATTTTTGGTTTTATGGTATAAAAGATCAGCAATCAGCATCCTGAAAAAAATTTAATAATTATTTAAGTACCCATATATGGTAGATTCCCTGCAATAAAACTATATTATTATGAGTTGAACTTTGATAAACTAAATAGTGCAATTATCAATAAACAAAATTAAACTGGTTCCCCAAAAACATATTAAATCATGTAAAATTAATCCAATCCAGAAGTCACTTAGCTAAAGGCAATAAAGAATAAAATATATTAATATTTATTTAGAAAGTTTTATTAAAATAACCACATGTAATCAGAATATATTTATACTTAAATTTAACTCAAGCAATAATCATAATATTTACACAAATAAAATTAGATTACAATTATTACAAGCAGCAAGTGAATCCATTCATTGTTACAGTCATATATGTTTTCTAGTTTTAATTTAAATACAAAATGCAGTTATTTGATAGCTAAACTCAAATGGATCATTAGTTCACGGAGTATACTGTACTTTACTCATACATTGCAAATTATAAAAACAGATTATTACATACAGGAAGTGAATATTAATATTCATTTAGTAAATTTTATTAAAATAACCACATGTAATCAGAATATAGTATATTATAAAGAATATAGTAAATTTAACTCAAGCAATATTCATAATATTTACACAAATAAAATTAGATTGTAATTATTACATGCAGGAAGTGAATCCTTCCATTGTTACAGTCATATATGTTTTATAGTTTTAATTTAAATACAAAATGCATTTGTTTGATGCTAAACTCAAATGGATCATTAGTTCACGGAGTATACTGTACTTTACTCATACATTGCAAATTATAAAAACAGACAATTACATGCAGGAAGTGAATATTAATATTCATTTAGTAAATTTTATTAAAATAACCACATGTAATCAGAATATAGTACATTATAAAGAATATAGTAAATTTAACTCAAGCAATATTCATAATATTTACACAAATAAAATTAGATTGTAATTATTACATGCAGGAAGTGAATCCTTCCATTGTTACAGTCATATATGTTTTCTAGTTTTAATTTAAATACAAAATGCATTTATTTGATAGCTAAACTCAAATGGATCAATAGTTCACGGAGTATACTGCACTTTACTCATACATTGCAAATTATAAAAACAGATTATTACATGCAGGAAGTGAATATTAATATTCATTTAGTAAATTTTATTAAAATAACCACATGTAATCAGAATATATAATATACTTAAATTTAACTCAAGCAATAATCATAATATTTACACAAATAAAATAAGATTGTAATTATTACATGCAGGAAGTGAATCCTTCTATTGTTACAGTCATATATGTTTTCTAGTTTTAATTTAAATACAAAATGCATTTGTTTGATAGCTAAACTCAAATGGATCAATAGTTCACGGAGTATACTGTACTTTACTCATACATTGCAAATTATAAAAACAGATTATTACATGCAGGAAGTGAATATTAATATTCATTTAGTAAATTTTATTAAAATAACCACATGTAATCAGAATATATAATATACTTAAATTTAACTCAAGCAATAATCATAATATTTACACAAATAAAATTAGATTGTAATTATTACATGCAGGAAGTGAATCCATTCATTGTTACAGTCATATATGTTTTCTAGTTTTAATTTAAATACAAAATGCATTTGTTTGATAGCTAAACTCAAATGGATCAATAGTTCACGGAGTATACTGCACTTTACTCATACATTGCAAATTATAAAAAGAGATTATTACATGCAGGAAGTGAATATTAATATTCATTTAGTAAGTTTTATTAAAATAACCACATGTAATCAGAATATATTTATACTTAAGTTTAACTCAAGCAATAATCATAATATTTACACAAATAAAATTAGATTACAATTATTACAAGCAGCAAGTGAATCCATTCATTGTTACAGTCATATATGTTTTCTAGTTTTAATTTAAATACAAAATGCATTTATTTGATAGCTAAACTCAAATGGATCAATAGTTCACGGAGTATACTGTACTTTACTCATACATTGCAAATTATAAAAACAGATTATTACATGCAGGAAGTGAATATTAATATTCATTTAGTAAATTTTATTAAAATAACCACATGTAATCAGAATATATAATATACTTAAATTTAACTCAAGCAATAATCATAATATTTACACAAATAAAATTAGATTGTAATTATTACATGCAGGAAGTGAATCCTTCAATTGTTACAGTCATATATGTTTTCTAGTTTTAATTTAAATACAAAATGCATTTGTTTGATAGCTAAACTCAAATGGATCAATAGTTCACGGAGTATACTGCACTTTACTCATACATTGCAAATTATAAAAACAGATTATTACATGCAGGAAGTGAATATTAATATTCATTTAGTAAATTTTATTAAAATAACCACATGTAATCAGAATATATAATATACTTAAATTTAACTCAAGCAATAATCATAATATTTACACAAATAAAATAAGATTGTAATTATTACATGCAGGAAGTGAATCCTTCCATTGTTACAGTCATATATGTTTTCTAGTTTTAATTTAAATACAAAATGCATTTGTTTGATAGCTAAACTCAAATGGATCAATAGTTCACGGAGTATACTGCACTTTACTCATACATTGCAAATTATAAAAAGAGATTATTACATGCAGGAAGTGAATATTAATATTCATTTAGTAAATTTTATTAAAATAACCACATGTAATCAGAATATATAATATACTTAAATTTAACTCAAGCAATAATCATAATATTTACACAAATAAAATTAGATTGTAATTATTACATGCAGGAAGTGAATCCTTCAATTGTTACAGTCATATATGTTTTCTAGTTTTAATTTAAATACAAAATGCATTTGTTTGATAGCTAAACTCAAATGGATCAATAGTTCACGGAGTATACTGCACTTTACTCATACATTGCAAATTATAAAAAGAGATTATTACATGCAGGAAGTGAATATTAATATTCATTTAGTAAGTTTTATTAAAATAACCACATGTAATCAGAATATATTTATACTTAAGTTTAACTCAAGCAATAATCATAATATTTACACAAATAAAATTAGATTACAATTATTACAAGCAGCAAGTGAATCCATTCATTGTTACAGTCATATATGTTTTCTAGTTTTAATTTAAATACAAAATGCATTTATTTGATAGCTAAACTCAAATGGATCAATAGTTCACGGAGTATACTGTACTTTACTCATACATTGCAAATTATAAAAACAGATTATTACATGCAGGAAGTGAATATTAATATTCATTTAGTAAGTTTTATTAAAATAACCACATGTAATCAGAATATATAATATACTTAAATTTAACTCAAGCAATAATCATAATATTTACACAAATAAAATTAGATTGTAATTATTACATGCAGGAAGTGAATCCTTCCATTGTTACAGTCATATATGTTTTCTAGTTTTAATTTAAATACAAAATGCATTTGTTTGATAGCTAAACTCAAATGGATCAATAGTTCACGGAGTATACTGCACTTTACTCATACATTGCAAATTATAAAAACAGATTATTACATGCAGGAAGTGAATATTAATATTCATTTAGTAAATTTTATTAAAATAACCACATGTAATCAGAATATATAATATACTTAAATTTAACTCAAGCAATAATCATAATATTTACACAAATAAAATAAGATTGTAATTATTACATGCAGGAAGTGAATCCTTCCATTGTTACAGTCATATATGTTTTCTAGTTTTAATTTAAATACAAAATGCATTTATTTGATAGCTAAACTCAAATGGATCAATAGTTCACGGAGTATACTATACTTTACTCATACATTGCAAATTATAAAAACAGATTATTACATGCAGGAAGTGAATATTAATATTCATTTAGTAAATTTTATTAAAATAACCACATGTAATCAGCATATATAATATACTTAAATTTAACTCAAGCAATAATCATAATATTTACACAAATAAAATAAGATTGTAATTATTACATGCAGGAAGTTAATCCTTCCATTGTTACAGTCATATATGTTTTCTAGTTTTAATTTAAATACAAAATGCATTTGTTTGATAGCTAAACTCAAATGGATCAATAGTTCACGGAGTATACTGCACTTTACTCATACATTGCAAATTATAAAAACAGATTATTACATGCAGGAAGTGAATATTAATATTCATTTAGTAAATTTTATTAAAATAACCACATGTAATCAGAATATATAATATACTTAAATTTAACTCAAGCAATAATCATAATATTTACACAAATAAAATTAGATTGTAATTATTACATGCAGGAAGTGAATCCTTCCATTGTTACAGTCATATATGTTTTCTAGTTTTAATTTAAATACAAAATGCATTTGTTTGATAGCTAAACTCAAATGGATCAATAGTTCACGGAGTATACTGTACTTTACTCATACATTGCAAATTATAAAAACAGATTATTACATGCAGGAAGTGAATATTAATATTAATTTAGTAAGTTTTATTAAAATAACCACATGTAATCAGAATATATTTATACTTAAGTTTAACTCAAGCAATAATCATAATATTTACACAAATAAAATTAGATTACAATTATTACAAGCAGCAAGTGAATCCATTCATTGTTACAGTCATATATGTTTTCTAGTTTTAATTTAAATACAAAATGCATTTATTTGATAGCTAAACTCAAATGGATCAATAGTTCACGGAGTATACTGTACTTTACTCATACATTGCAAATTATAAAAACAGATTATTACATGCAGGAAGTGAATATTAATATTAATTTAGTAAGTTTTATTAAAATAACCACATGTAATCAGAATATATTTATACTTAAGTTTAACTCAAGCAATAATCATAATATTTACACAAATAAAATTAGATTACAATTATTACAAGCAGCAAGTGAATCCATTCATTGTTACAGTCATATATGTTTTCTAGTTTTAATTTAAATACAAAATGCATTTATTTGATAGCTAAACTCAAATGGATCAATAGTTCACGGAGTATACTGTACTTTACTCATACATTGCAAATTATAAAAACAGATTATTACATGCAGGAAGTGAATATTAATATTCATTTAGTAAATTTTATTAAAATAACCACATGTAATCAGAATATATAATATACTTAAATTTAACTCAAGCAATAATCATAATATTTACACAAATAAAATAAGATTGTAATTATTACATGCAGGAAGTGAATCCTTCAATTGTTACAGTCATATATGTTTTCTAGTTTTAATTCAAATACAAAATGCATTTATTTGATAGCTAAACTCAAATTGATCAATAGTTCACGGAATATACTGTACTTTACTCATACATAAAAAATTATAAAAACAAATTATTACATACAAGAAGTGAATATTAATATTCATTTACAAAATTTTATTAAAATAACCACATGTAATCAGAATATATAATATACTTAAATATACTTAGGAATATTGGTAGCAAGAAAATATGCTCTTAATGCACAATTAGAATATTATTTACTTTGAAAATTTAACCAGTTTTAAGTTTTTCATGATACACAATGATTTGAAAACTTTAAAAAGTTCTGATATGCTTAAACTTTAAAATTACACCAACCCCCTTGTGAACTTCCTATATATGTAAAATGAAAACCGAAAATTTCCTTTAAAAAATTCTTCATAAAACGACTCGGAACAATTTTCCGATTCTCCGTTGATTTTGTAAAATTTTGTTTTTAGAAATAACACTTTATATTATCGAATTTGTCACACTGGACCAGTGACATTTTTCATAATTTTAATCAAAATTTTATTAATTTGGTATTATACCAACCGAAGTTTATTAAAATGTATACCCGTTTAAAGTTATAGGCCACCCAAAAATATGTACTAAAAATCTATTTTAAGCTGTTAAATTATGCTTTAAAAATGTTATTTATGTATTTTAAAAAGGTTCAAAAAACTTACTTTTTCAAAATCCAAAATCCCTTGATCAATCCTCTTAGCTAATATTTAACGGAAAAGCACCTTATAGAAAAAATCGAAACAATTAAATAAAAATCGCATGATTCTGCAATTAACTAGAATTATCTAATCAAAACTTCCTCATCGTCCAATGCATCAAACACAGCAACTATATTTTCGAAGTTATTGGCATCGAATCGGACGGCTGCGAGCCAAGGTCTCCGACATGTGATTATTAGCTGAGGACAAGTTCGAGCCCGCGAGCTGTATATTTTTATTAAATTTCGCGATGGTGCTTTAGAAAATGCCTTTTTGATATTGTATATGAAGCGGTCAATCTTACGATAAAATCCTCTTATTTGTTCACATACACGGTGAAGACCATGTGCAATGCAAGTTAGATAGATAATTTTTGGACAAAACGTGGACATTTGCAGTTGTGTGATGTTTAAAAAATATTTCTGTTTAGCGAATGTATTTGTATGTAATATGTAATATTTATGTATCTTGTTTAGCGAATGTATGGATCCATAATGCCAGCGAAAACATTGGAGACATATCTTTCAGCTGAATCGGTAGTTTCATCAACAGACGGCCATCAAAATTTATTTTTCACGCTACATATAATATTGCCGATGTCGTTTTTGTATAAATTTTAGAAATAATTAGTGCGTAAAGTAGTTTCCGATGGAACTTTATAATTGAATATTTGTCTAAAATTGATTGTATCTTTGTATGTCGTATTTTATACAAAGGGATATTAGCTTCAATGAGCGCACTGCATACATCTTGAGCAAACTTTTTATTTTATTTTGGTAAGCTGGAAAAATATGAACATGCATATGATGTTTTTCTACTAAATATTGCATCTCAACAAAATTTATGTATTTCAGCTAAATTTAAGAGAAAAATAACCACAATGACATTTTTAAATATTTCAACGATACGATTTTAAAGGTACTACCCTGTGAAATATAAAATCCAAACCAGACCAATCGAATTAATAACAAATATGGAGTCACACGTAATCGTCTAAATTAAACCACTATACGATTGTATGAATAGTCTATTGATATAAATTAGCCGCCATCGATGAATACCTGAATTAAATTTGAGTATCAGTCGAACTGCAGACAAAGTCATTTAGATATTCTTTGTTTGCAGCAGCGCTAGTTTCAATAAAAAGAAAATTTCAACATATAATTTATTTTATTTAAAAAGAGAAAATAATGAATTTTTAATAAAATTTGGGAATACATAATCCAAATTATTTTCACGAAATATGTTAATATTATGCTCTTCTGAGTGAAATACTAAAAAATATTCCATTTCGTTAAAATATGCAATACTATGCACTTACAAGAAAAACTTAAAATGTTTAGATTTTCATGAAAAGCATTTGTATCTTGCTCATTTTATAATTCGCTTATACTGTATAAAAATATGTTATTCCATATTTTTGGTTGCCCTGTGATTACATACTCATCCCAGCTAACCAGTGTGCAGTTTTAATGAATTATCAAATGTGTAGCTACACAAAAAATCATTTTTCAAAAATGTACTTACACAATTTAATCAAAAGTGTTGTGATATACAGAAGAAAATGTAGCATGGTTGATTTTTTTTATTTAATCAAAAAAATCATTTTATAGGGACTTTAAATTTAAAAATCATGATAAGAATATATAAATCATCTAAAGGTATTTAAATATATTTTAATAAAAAATGTAAAGTTAAATTATATGTTTTAACCGCATTAAACGTTTTTGTATTAAACCGTAGTTGTTAATTGGAAGATAAAAAATGTACGAGTAATTTGTGAACCCCTTTAACGAAACCCTCGGGGAATTTCTCACCGATTTTAGAATACCGCTCCGTTTGAGATAATTAATATGAAAGTGTAGGGGTAGGTTGTCGGCCATATTCAAGTAATTCTAGAGATGTCTATTCAGATCTGTGAATGCCTTCGGATTGTGCGCAACCGAAATTAGTCCAAATTTTGATAACCACCTTATTCACATTCTATTTTTTACGATTCTAGTTTTGTTGCAAATTTTAATTTTTGTATTTTTTTTTAAATAAGTTATATTTGTACTGAATATAACAAGATGTTTTCCTAATATTTAAGATAATACAATTATAGAAGGAAGAAAAATAATATTTCTGAGCAGGCATTGCAAAATATCTTAGGTAGGCCACACACGTACAGTTTTATCTGTACAGTAAAAACTGTCAGTTAAAACTGTACGTGTGTATGGGTATTTCAGTTCAGTTAAACTCAACTGTACAGTTTAACTGAGGACTTTAAAATTTTTATATTTTTAACTGAAACGATTAACTGAACTGAACGTGTGTGGGGGTTTAACTGCACAGTTCTCAGTTTTGTGTCAAAATTTCATACACCGAGAGGGCCGGCCTTACATAAGCTGTCTTTATCGCATACAAAATTCACTAAAAAATCGCAGAAATGTGCAGTTGGCGAAGAAAAAGTTTGACGGTTTAAATGACAAAAATTTAAATTTAAAAAGCAATACGAATGTTACTGACTCAGCGCATCATATAACTTAAGCTATAAAATAGATTAAAATGGATTTTGATACACGAAATTCAGCAGATAAGCTTGATTTTAGCGACGATATTAATCCGAACATAACGGTTAATTATGCTAAACACGATTTAAAGATAATTTTACCTAATTTTTTTCAACAGTTTATAATTACTGATACAATTAAATTGTCTTTTTGTCTTAATCCATGCGTGATTTCATTCACGGCAATGCGAGTTACTTATGAAAAAAATCCCGAGAATATCACTGTTTACGGGCATTGTAAGTTTATTCGAGAGAAGAACTAAAAATTTGTACTTAGAAATCTAATACATTGAATTAGTCATGAGGAATAATATGAAGAATCGCTTAACAAGAACTTCTTGCCATAATGTTCAGCTTACCAATGAAACTGACATTAAACTATTTACAATAGGTATAATACTCAATCGTTTGTGCCTCCTACAATAATCCGGAAAATAAAATCGGAACAGCTCAAGAAAGACGATTTAGTCCAGGAGTGTGATGTAATTGATATATGTCAAATGAATTTGGTTGAGACAAAAAAAAAATAAATATGTCTACGAAATAACACCAGATCCATTAAAAATAGTTTTATTAAGGAAATCAACTTTGGATCTCCTAAAACAGTTCGATGTAACGAAATTTACACTTCATGCAACTGTGGTAGAGTTACAAAAAGTCCTGTTGGCCATCCATATATCACAGCTATAAGCGGCTTCTTTGTTATACGTGGGTAATAAATATTAATGAACAACTAAATCCTATCGCTGAATTAATTTCATAGTAACATGATTCTTATACCATTAAACGATTTTTGGATGACTTAAAACAAAATTTGCAAAAAGAATACAAACCAAAACTCTTTGTCTGGTCTTGGGCGCTAATAAAATCGATTCTGCTTAGTTTCAATTTCATGACTGTATCCGAGTACATTAACTATACGTACGATATACTCACCTCGAATAAAGAATTTCCCCCATATTAATAAAGTTGACAATTTCGTATGTTGCCAATAATCACTTTGTCAATATCATATCATCGCAGTAAAAAGAAAAATGGCAAAATACTTGTAGTATAGTGAGATTATCCCATCTGAAACAGATGACTGGAGATCGCCGCAAAAATCACCATTTTTTTCTAGATTCAATTTTAGCAACAGTCCCTATTATTTTCAATTTAATAATATTTTTGTTAAAACCAAAGAACCAAAGACTCAATATGTAATGAATTTGTGAATTTCACAAAAAAATATATGTCCTTTTTACCTCTTTGAGGCGTATGTTTCGCTCGAAAAATGGGTACATTCGGAAGATTATCCAACGCAAATGCAGCTAGTTAGTTTTTTGTGGTTAATAATCTTTATACGAACCATCAGTCATTGCGATTAGGTAGATTTTTTAGTGTATTAAAAGATAAGATACAAAAAATAGCAAAATTTATTTGATTAATAGAAATATTAAAAAAAAAACGGAAGTAAAGTTTGTAAAAGAAAGTCACGTTTTTTATGATCAAGATAATCAGTTCCACGAAGAAACATGGAATGAAAAGGAGGAAAAATTGAGTCTCCAAAACATTTTGGTAGACAAGTTTTAAGTCGTTTGGCACGAATTAATACTCAGTCGGCTGCAGCCACGCCAAACTTATTTGCTGACGAAAATGAAGATGTTAACGTTTTAAAAAAGGGATATACTTTTCTAAATAACGAAAACGAGGAAATCTGTATCAGCAATACTTGTGCTTTTGATGCATTAGCCCAGATTTTTTTGTGTCTGTACAAAGAAGCAAAATATTTTAAGGGATTTTTTCAAAATCAACGAACCGATTTTTCAAATTTTTATCTGAAATTAACTCTTTTTCTAATAACTCTGTTCTAGTTGTTTGGGAAACCACCATCCTGATATTTTAAGGGAAACCTTTTATCTCCCTTTTAAAAGCGTGTTTAGTTTCAAGCAAAACTCATTAATTGATGTTCAAAACTGCATTGATTTTAAAAAGTCGATTTGTTCCAAATGAAAAACAGAACGTACAATCAATTAGTTTAGCAACTATGCCTTAATTGTTGCTGATGTACAGCCAAATAGTAATTCATACAATATACGCCTAGATCAAATAAGTAAAACAATTCGTTTAGGTGATGATGAATTTTATTTAAAAGGTGTTATTCATTAAGAAAACTTTACAAGTAAAAATATACCCGGTCACTTTCGAGCTTTTATAAAACGAAACATATGGGAACCACATGATGATTTGTTACATTTTCAAATAAAAATTAATTCCAAACACAAAAGTAAAATTGCTGGACAATTTTAATATACTCAAAGTATTAAAGTGGTAATCCAATTAAATTTAAATTCTAAACATATGACCAATATACTAAATTTATAAATACTCGGTCAAATTTCAACGTCATAAAAGAATCAAAATTTATCTTAAATTAAAAATTCACCTAACCTAAAACTAACTATTATAAACAAAATTAATTAAGGACTGCGGTCTGGGCGAGGAGCAAATTTCAAGATTCATACCTCCACGCAGTGCTCCCTGGGTGATGCTAAATGAATCAGGCAACAGACTGAAAAAACAAGTCCGAATATACATCTCTAGAACTACTTGATTATTGCCCACAACCTACCCGTTACTTTCATAGTAAATATCGCTTTCGGAGCAGTATTCTAAAATCGGTGAGAAACTCCCCGAGGGTTTCCTTGATGAGGTAGCTATCAAAACTAGTTCATACGAAAACACACAATCCGGGGGCGTTCACAGATATGAATAGACATCTCTAAAGTTAGTTGATTATGGCCAAAAACAAACCCTACACTTTCATATTAAACATCGCAAGTTTTAGCCGTATTCTAAAATCGGTGAGAAATTCCGCGAGTGTTTCGTTAATACACAAGTTAATGGAGTTCACACAACGCCACACAAGCTAAAGGGGTACACAAATTACTCGTACATTTTTTATCTTCCAATTAACAATTACGGTTTAATACAAAAACGTTTAATGCGGTTAAAACATATAATTTAACTTTACATTTTTTATTAAAATATATTTAAATACCTTTAGATAATTTATATATTCTTATCATGATTTTTAAATTTAAAGTTCTTGTAAAATGATTTTTTTAATTAAATTAAAAAAATCCAACCCTGCTATATTTTCTTCCGTGTTTCACTACACTTTTGATTAAATTGTGTAGCTACACTTTTGATTATTGGTTTAAACTTCACACCGGTTGCCAGCTATACTGCTATTATGCGTTCGATTATGACCTATTGACACAAATTTACTGCTTTTGCGTAGATGCCAGCAATATACTAAGCAATAACTTCCAAAATAGATATACGATAACAAATTTTGTGTAGAATAATCAATGCCTGAAACAAAAATGTTGATTTCTGTATCAATGGGAAGTAACGAGGGTAGTTCAATGTAAGTTTGATGAATATATATATATATATATATATATATATATATATATATATATATATATATATATATATATATATATATATATATATATATATATATAGCTATATGAAATGATTTCTCCTGTGGATCAAAACATTCTTCGTCAGTACACATTACCCTCATACGAAAATCTTAGCCCCCATAAATTGTATTTCAACTTTCTTATAAAGGAATAATCTTTTGGGGCTAAATGTGAACTGTAAGGTGACTGCGGTTTTTCATTGAATACATAATCTCACGGTGCTATTTGCTGTGTAACATTCTTGTCATTTAAAAGAATTGTTTTCTGCATTATTTGACCTCATAATTTCTCCTTGATATAATTTATAATTTTATGAAAACGTCAATCATAATAATCCCCAGTTTATGTGGTCTTATAAGATAGGTAAGTACTTTAATTATCCACAATTTTTTTTTGTTCCATTTTCAGAATTAGGGGACCCATCCTGCTCAAAAGATTAAATTTTCCGAATTATGACACTTTCATCCATACGTATGAAATTTGTGGATTTTAGTGTTGTACATTTTGGGAAGAAAGTACGAGAAGATCTGAGAGAAGCTGTTAAGCCACACATTAAGTTTGCATTTAAAAACTGTGATCGACTTGTTCATAGAACACAACAATGATTATGTAGTTTCCTCAATTACTGACAATTGCATCTATATTTTATTTTAGTAAGTACATCAGACATGGATCTGATTATTTATTAAGCTATCTAATAAATGTTTTAATCTTTGCCTTTTTCGCAATTTTCTGCTTCAAATGAGTCTCTTTATTTACTTTTTGCACGAGTATGACGATTTGGAAAAATTTGGTGGAGGAAATGTCAAGGTGAGTGTTAATTTCTGAAAAATTAATTTAAGGCAGCCTTCTATGGGGCGTTTTCTAATGCCAGAAATAGATTACGATGAGTTGTAATTCAAAGTAAATTCGTTAAGGATATGTCTGTGAAGTTAGCCCAGGATTTCATTCCAGAAAAATAAAAAAATGTCATCATGCAACGCTAAAACTGCATTATCATCCCAGCCCAGGATTTGTTTATAATTTATGTTAAATATGATTAAATATGTACAGCATCGCAAAAAAAAATATGACGTGAATACTTATCCCAGAAAACAAAAAAATTACAAAAAAATAAATTATACATTAAAAAAATAAAAAACTTTATAATATTCCAACCAAGAGCTCCGGAAATCGAACCAGTTCGTATCGGCTTGTCATAATGACTGTTGCTTACCCTAAAACTCCCGAATTGATTTGAAGGTTGAGATTGGCGCTATATAGGCTCTTATCTGTATGGCCCAAGTATGATAGAATTTAATTTATGGTTCCCAGGAACCACGAGTTCTGTAAATTGAAGCAAGGCGTATTGACTCGTAATGATGACCTCTATTCACAATGAAAATCACAAGTCGATCCGTATGTTGAGATTGACGCTATAACGGTACTAATATTATAAAGTTTTAAATTTTGCTTTTATTTGGTTACTACGTAAATTATTAAAGTTTTTTATTTGTTTAATAATTATTTTACTGTATAATTATTTTACTGTAATTTTTTGTTTTCTGGGATAAATATTCACATTATATTATTTTTTTTTGCGATCCTGTACATATGTAATCATATTTAACATATATTATAAACAAATCCTGGGCTGGGATGATAATGCAGTTTTAGTGTTGCCTGATGACATTTTTTTTTCTGGGATAAAATCCTGGGCTAACTTCACAGACATGTTAAAGATTTGCTAAAAATCAATTGTGTTTAGTTCTAATTTCGAGAAAGTTTATTTATGGGGTTTTCAATTGGGATTCGAGTCCCTATTTAAAAAAAAACATCTTAAACGATTCTGATAAAAGATTTGAATAAGAATATTTTCGTATTTATTTGAATTTCAGACTTTACTATATAGATGGCAAAATTGGAAGAATCACAACAATCAGTTTTGAACCGATGAGATTTTTGATTTGAAAAATCAGCCATTTCATCAAAGTTTTTTTTTTAACGAATTGTATGAAATTTGGTATACCAAGTGGGGGTAACTGCAGCAGGGAAACTTTCTTTTTTTAAAATGAAACTTTGCATACCGATTAACCCAATTTATGCTAATTACTGCTCATGAAAAAAAATTAGTGGTAGTCTAGGAGCCGAGAAAACGGGAAAAGAAAGTTTGAAATTTCGCCAGAAAGACGAAACAAATTAAACCTAATTTTTAGAAAAAACCAGAAATTATTTTTAAAACTTTTCAAAAGCGGCTACACTGATGAAATTTGTACTTATCAGAGAAATAATATAATTTTTATAAATTTACATTCATAAATTGAGGATAAACAAACTAGCCCCACACTACTGGCAAACTATTCAAATTGATTGTAACGAATCCGCAGGCTCCTTAAATTGAACAGCACTAAGTTGTTGCTTAGCTAAGTGGGAGTAATTATTTTATTAACTGCTTGTAAGAAAACTTATTGGATAATTCATCTGGTGAAGCCATTTAGAGGGTTCACTCCAGCAAGCTACTTATTCAAATGTAATGGGGATTCCATATTTTGAATAATAAAAAACAATGGTCTTTGAAAATAATAGGATTGTATTTAGATATTTACTGAACCATTGAGAAAGTGCTCCGAGTAGATACATAAATAAGGTCAGAATACGAAGAAAAAAAAACCGTTCTACCGTCTTCTAAGGGTCTGCACCATAAAGGTCTCGTGTTGCTTTCATTCAACTTGCAAAAAATAAAAATAATAAAAGGACTGTGTGTCATGTCGCTTTGGGCTATGACTAAATAAGCATATTCTGAAAACCTCTATTTCAAATTAATAGTATTGGAATATTTTTTTCCTGGGCTTGACACACATTTTTACCTAAAACATTTCACGAGTTTTGACTAAAATATATTTCAGTTGTGCAGTTCCGTTTTGGGTAGCCACCCCGCATACACAACTGAACATAAATAAATCTCGTTTCCTATATATAAATTCATAAGTTATCAGCAAACATTAAACCGCAAAACTTTATTATTATTAAAATTGCTCTGTTCTTTGTTATCTCTCAAACTGGCAAACGAGTAACAACTTATTAAGACATTTAATACATCATAACACTGTCAGTGAAATATGTCACAATAAAGCACATACAAAATCTACCAAATACATTCGCTTAATTTTTTTAGCATTGAAATTTTTTTATTTTGAATAATTTATATTATTTTCAGGTTTTACCAAGTTTGCAGTACTTTAACAAAACAAAAAAGTTTGAAACAACTGTAATAATTCCATCATAAATATAATAAAAAAAACATGAGCTTTCCCTAATATAGCTCTTCGTTATCATAATTTTTCCCGCCTTTTACTTTTTATTATACTTTTAAGGAAAAACACTTATCTGAAATTGATATTGTTTCAAATAATTTTTCGATTGAGGACTTTTTTTTCTCTTTCACAAACGATGCTAAAAACGCAAGCACAAAAAGCTCATAAACCAAAAATCGTTTAGCTATATCCTTTTGTATATACCGTCTAGCAGTAAAAAATCGTACACAAGATGAATTTTTAAAATAAAAATTATGGAAAATTTGTTAGATATGTATACCAAACTTACTCAGCAACAAAAAGGTAGCAGCAACAATTTATAATAATGGTAATAGGAATAACAAGGCATCCTTACAAATTTGTTACATCATAAAACGGATGCAAATGTTGTTGTTATTTTTTTTCTATATACATATATACAAGACGTTGTCTTAAACGTACATAAATTTCGCAAACTCTTGTTGTTGGGGCGCGAATTTTTATGTATGCTACATGATACTAAGCATGCAAAAAGATAACAAATATAGTATGTCGAGGAAAGCAAGTCAAGTATTAAGTGTTACAATGTAGTAACGATCATAAATTTATAAATTTATGAGATTTTATTTATAAATCATTTTTGTTATTTGTTATGTACGTACATACCGCCGTACATACAATTTATTTTAAAAAGATTATGATGCGAAAATGGAAAAGTGATAATAAAAATGTTTTTTCATCGTTATGTACAATTCTCAGTGTCTCACAATGAGTATCAATAAAAAAAAACATTATTGCTTGGTGGTTTTTCCGATCCGCTGCCAACTCGCTGGTGATTTCACGGTCATAATAACGATTTATGCTCAATTATGGCCTTTAATGACTAATTATATTATCATTATTCGGTCTCTATCAGTAAATTAAATTTTTTTTTTATGTTTGATCATAAAACATTATGTTGTACGAGGGATCATTTTATAGGTTTTTCATAAAGTCAAAATTTATTGGGTATGACGGGGCATCGTTAACATACATTGTTTGCAGGTAAATTGTTCAAATATTTCATAAGGTGTTTTTATAGGCTACAAATCGAATCAATTTGCAATAAAAGAAGGATACTTTATTAGACTTGATTCGCCTGAGTACAATACGTTAACAGTTTGTTAGTATTAAACCTTTAATTTTCGATTAAGTTATATATATATTTTTGAATGCTCAAAACATTTAACTATATCAAGCAGATTAGGATTTGCAAACAAAATTTGTGCCTTTTTAAGTACTTCTGGCAAAAACATTAATATAACTGATACTGAATGTTCTACATAATACAGAGTGGACAAACATCACAACCCAATGCAACTTTTGGCCTAATCGAATACATAATATCATCAATAATCAATTTGGCATCTACACACACAGTAGTGTTTCACAAATTTGTCTGAAACATAGTACTTCAATTTATCATTGTGGTGTAGATTACAACTACATATTGTAATGATCAGCTTGTTCCCGCGATTAGAATTATCCGCAAACTTGTTTTTAATATGAATACTGTAACTACGCCGCGCAATCCTAAAAAATAATTTTGGTGCTGACCATCTTCGGCTTCTTTATACATAAACTAATATGATCGGAAAAAACGATACGAGTATAAGGAGATAGATTTTTTGATCGTTTTTGAAATTTAGTTGGGTGCGAGTGCAAGTTATACGCGAACATGAAGTTTCTACGAGATGTTGTTTTTTCAAAATCAAATGTGTCAAATCATACAGCAGAATTGATCGATTGATTATTCAAAGTTCAAAGTTATAATTATACAATTATGTGTAGTGTATGCATCTTTAGCGGACTTATATCCAAGAAAAGTCATACCGCGTGTCATTTTGTGTTAATTTGTATGAGTGTACAGTTTAATTCATAATAACCGATTAATTTACCCAAAATTATACCGACAGAATTAAACAACGATTTTGCTCAAATTATTCCAACATTTGTTGCTTGCATCAGCAACTGTGATGTTGAGAAACACCGAGGTCATACAGTACGTTGCATTAGTACAACTCAAAGTTATGACAATGCTACAGTTCAAAAAGTTGCGAGCATCTACAAAGCAGTTCCTTTAATTAAATCGGCTCGTTTGCTGTTATAAAAGTTACGGGATAAATTAAGGATTTCAAATTTGTATACAGGCATATAACTGAGTGAGCGAGTATTACGTTTAAACCGTCAATGAAGCATAACCCACATATTGGAGGGTCACTGCAATCTGTTTACTGCATAGTCTGATGAGACGACCGAATTTTTCACTTTAAAAAATCAGAGCATCATTAGTTCGAAACCAAGCTTCCAACGTCTTGGTAACCTCACCTCAATTAGTGTTCTTTATTTATATGCTGAGTTGTAGAACATGGCACCAATGTTGAACTTCATCATATCAATGACCCGAAGTGTGCATAATGGGGTTAGAATAATTATTGTTTTCTGTAAAACATGTACTTTTGAATATTTAACATTTTTTTTGTGTTATGCTACCCGCGATAATGATCTAATAGGTTTGGGGCCCATTTAACAAAGCGCAGTCGTAAAGGGGCCCTTTGGATACCAGGATACTTCCAGATCTACTTAGCTTTACCTGCGTGTACGGATCTCTGCGCAGGTGGAGCTGTATTTATCCTATTCTCGTGGGAAAAATACGAACGACCAAGAAGAAAAAAAAAATAAAGGGCCGGTACTCTCTAAAACCCGGAAGGTGTATGAAGGGTACCGGACTCTTTATTTCCAAGGATGTTCCGAGCAAACCGAGGGCACGCGCCTTTTCACAAATTAAGCCAGATAAGCCAGATGGGATCCTTGAGATCATTTGGGCAAGTAATCTCGATCCTCTAATGGAATGGTGGAGGATTGTAAAGCAGGAGGATGCTAAGGGGTACTTTAGATTGGCAATCATGGTGACCAAAAGAGAATCCCGTGCTTCCATTGCAAAACCAAAGAGAGTGGTCAACTTCAGGTTCAAGTCGATCACTCTTAAAATATATAATAAAAACGAGGCCGATACGAGCGCAAAGGACCAGTCTCGGGGCTATGGTGTTCGTTTTGGAAGACGGCCAAGCAGGCGGGGGACGAGCAGAGGAGTCATGCTTAGGACGTAGGAAGTATAGTAAGGAGAGGTAGCCTCCTCTATCTAGAGTGTGATGAAGACATCATGTCGGACGCTCATCGGAAGGAGGATGGCGGCTGATGAAATGAGCCAGATGGCATTATCCCGATGCAATGAGTGAAGGAAGAGATGAGTAAGGTAGACTAAAATGATAAATATTGTACAAATAAACCTGCACCACACGAAAGCTGCCGCGCAGCTCTTGTTCACAGAATGACTAAGTCGGATGAAGGGACTTGTGTTAATCCAAGAACGTTGCATGCATAATAACAGGATCTGTGGCCTCAGAACGAAAGGGTATATACATAATTTTAATCAAGTAAATCTGAGAAGATCAGATCGTGTATTTCAGCGAAAAATAATTTGACTGTTTTTCTTCTTCCTCAATTTATAAGCGGGGATGTTACAGCGGTGAGTGTTGAGGTTAGCTGTGAAAAATTATGGCTAACCTCAGCCTATTTGAACGCGAGAAGGAGGTTCCACCAGATAACCTGGGGTAACCTCTCCGTCAAGCAGGTCAAAGAATGGTAGGAGTTATACTTGGGAGGACAGGAGCTTTTAGACATGAGGTTTGCTTCAGAAACAGTCTTTTACTTGATCAGAGGGTGGAGAGTGGCGAAGGAACACTCATTCTCCGATTAACGATATGTAACATTTAACCTCAACATTAAACCGGTTACCCGAAAGCCTTCAGAAATCCCAAAAGGACAAACTGGAACAAATATGGGGAGGTGTTAGAGGAGCTATTGCCGCTGGAGGTCTCTGGACTTCCGGCGATAGTAGAGAAATTAGACTGCATGGTTGATATTGTCACAAAAGCATGCAATCTTTCAGTTTGTGCTCCGCGCTCCCAGATAAAGCCTAGAGGCAGGCAGAGGCTTTTATTTGCTTTTAATAAGCAATGGAAAGCTCAAGGGAGGTTCGAGATTGGAACGGTATGGGCACCCTTTCGGAACTCGAGGACTGTTGAGTGCGAAATATTTTACGCTACAAAAGCAGCTCTTTTACGCTACAAAAGCGGATGGCTTCAGCAGGAGTAAAAGGGAGATAGGATCCTGTGGTTTTACAATGGGCCAACAATTTTAATTGTGAACTCAAACAAAACCTAGCAAAAAACCGAGTAGGTAATGAACCTGATTTGTTATTTTGATACCATTGGTTAAATCGCGGTGTTTGTGATGCCGCAATTAACAATATATTTTTATGAACATTCCCCTGTAATCATTGATTGTACAAAATTGGAAATATTGTGCGTACAATTGTTTTAATAAAATGAAAAATAAAATCTTATATTTTTTAACTTTAATTTTATTTTATCACACTCGGATTTGGTTATAAATATTTTTGATGTTGACGTCTTTGTGGTTACAATGAGAAGAGGGATAATTTTCTATTTTACATTATTAGGTACAAAATTATTGTATATTCTTAAATATAGAGGGTTAACAATCGCTAAACTAATTGCCACTAGATGGCACTACATTATATAATATTAGGTATAAAACGCATTCTATAATACGTAGGGGTGGCATCAATATTGCATTTGTAGTGGTACACAAATGTCAATAGAATAACAAAAATGTCAATAGATAAAAAAATTGTAAGTGGAAATAATAAACTTACATTTATCTATTGATAATATTGTTAATATATATATATATATATATATATATATATATATATATATATATATATATATATATATATATATATATATATATATATATATATATATATATATATATATATATATATATATATATATATATATATATATAATAATAATTAATGTGATTTATATATAGGTAAGTATCTATACGTTAATAATTAAAAAGTGAAATTCTACGTTAATATTATGTTTCCAATATGCATAACACAATTTGGTTTGATCATCAATTGAAGTTCAAGTTCAAGGACAAATTATTGTTATGCATATTGTTTACATATGTTTTGGTTTGGTTGTACTAATAATAATTTAAACTAATTTCTAGGTACTCAATATAAATGTATGTAATAGGAAGGTAAGTATTAAATAATTGATAATGCTTATTCTAGGTTTTTAGGTTTATGTAATGTATTTACAAGATGTATTCCAGGTAGTTTATGTGTTACAGGTAGAGTTTATTTCAGGAAAGTATGACTTTGTGATAGAAGTTTTACTGCTGTCATAAGCAGCTAGTATCCGTTGAACATTGATCGCAATATAATTTGATTGTGATATTGTTAAATATTTACGTTATTTTAAAGGGTTTGTTGCATTATACTGTCGTCTAAAAATATCTATTATTTAACAAATAAATATGTATTGTAAATCGAATTAATTTGTTAAATTCAAAATTATTTTTAATTTTAAATATTTACATTTTTATAAAAAATACATAAAAGTTTAACTTTCGAGCTTGTCCAGCGAACGAAGTCAAAAATTTAATAAATAGTTATAATTGTGTAGTTGAAATAAGTAAGCAACAATCATATTAAATTATATCTGCAGTATATAAAAGTTAAAATGAAGCTTTTCAAATTTACAAGTAAATTGCCAGTACCAACAAAGCTTTTTGATTAATTAGCGTGTTTTAGAAATAATAAGACATCGACACAAACAGTATTAAAAAAAATACAGGAAAAAAAAATGTTTTTTCTTCGATAAACACGTACCTTTAAACGTTATTTTGAAAAGATGTATCCAACATTTCAAAACTAGAAATAAAAAAAAATTATTCAATTTCCTAATAATTTTAGATGCATAATCAACAATGATGTGCAAAGAAAACAACTTCACATTCTAAAGTTAAATTAAAAATTTAAATTAAAAAGTTTTAATTGATCGCTAGTCTATCTCCGAGGAGCGTAAATTAGAGACGATTCTAAGCCAAATCAATATTGGAGATGAGAAACCTTCAGGCATTGATTAGACAGCTTCTTGATTACATCTAAACAGCGCTGATCCCGCAGCAAGAAAAACCAGAATAGGATCTCGCTGAAATCGCCGATTAACTTCACAACATCATTGACACGCGGACTCAGAGCTTGAGTTCAGTCAAGTCGTTCAATTAACGACGGGCTAACGAAGCTATAGAGAACAATTTACACAATCACCGACAATCTTTGCCATATAGACGAATATTTTTTTCTTTTAAAAAACCACCATCTTAACCAAACCGGGGAAGTTCATTTTAAGGAAATAATGAACAATCACCACATCTACCGGTTTCCCAAATCAGTAAGTCTTAGACCTGAGACAAGCGCAGCTCAGTCGACTATTTTGTTACGACTCATTGGTCATAACATTTAATTGTTTTCCCCATTTCATTTTTCTTACTTTTTTAATTTATTATTGATCATTGTGGCATTGCCATCTGTGTATGAGTACCAATACTATGCATTAGTTCGATGGAAATTTAATGAGTTGGTTCTGTGTTTTGTCAATTTAACCAAACTGTAGCATTGCTAAATATAAATTTTTGGAGCGAGACCAATGTGTGCAATTGTGTGTGTGTGTACGATGAAGTAAGATGTAGATGAATGTTTTTTTTCACGTTCTCTTTTTGTGCCGCGCAACAACTGCATTGGAGAAGAGCAGTGTCTCTTTTGGGGTTTTCATTAAGACCGTCGATGTGCACAATTTATTATACCGACGTGTTTTTTTTTTATTTTTTTACAAAAGAAAGTATTAATTTACCAGTGGATTTAATATCCTTTTAAGGTCAATTAATACTCTCCTTTTCATCCATGCACACACCCAGCAATTCACCTACTCAAACAATTACAGTATATCAACCTGCACACTGTCATGAACGGTGGGTCGGCGCTGAATTCTGCACTCCAGCAGAGGGTCTATGTTGTGTTTATTATCATCACCGATCGTAATCGATGAAAAAACTTCGCTTTACATCCTGCCTCTGATGGGATTCGAACCCAGTAGCTCCCGGTCCAAGTGACGAAGCTTTAACCACTGCGCCACTTGTACGGTTTTATAAAGAATAATTAATTATTTTTGTATAAATGGCCGATGTGGTCGAGGGAATTTTATTTTTTTTTAAATCATATTAATACTGTAAATTCTTTTATTGGACTGTATAAAATAAAGAAAGAAAAAATTTACGTGGGTTTTTTTTGTAAAGGGAAAAATAATCTTGGTGTTACTAAGAAGCCGAAATAAAAGTAAACGGATCACAAAAGCTACTATGCATTGCATGAGTTTGGTTTCGTTATTGTGAGGAGGAACAGTGACATTGTAATTCTTGTAAAATATATGTAAACTTTTTTTTTAACAATAAAAGTGGCTTGGCGTTATACGATAAGGCCTGGCAGTGTAGTTGTCGTTAAACGGTATTTTGACGGGTGCAGCAGCATCATAACGAAGCCGCATTTAATCGATAGTTGTTGAAATACCAACCGGAGCCGCAATATTAACGGGTGCTCCGATTCACATGTGCCGCATTTTTATTTTTTTGACGTGGGCATTGGACGGTTGTGGAGGGTCACATTCCACTCTTACTTACCAATGGTCAGTTGAGGCTACTTAAACTAATTTACGGTTTAAGGCGAGCAACGTTAACCCATTAATAGGCCGTCTTCAATCCAAATTTCCGGTGTACAGGTGACCAGACGAGGCCACTCAAATATTTGTTTGGATTTGTAAGGCGAGGCAATGCCCAATGCATATTTTCTGGTTTGGCAAAACAACGACTACCATTGCACGGTTTTGGCGTAAGGACGCCCAAGGACCTCGTACGAGAGACCAACCACGTGGTCATATTTTGTGAATAGTGAAATTTACCGACGTGTGGGCCGCATAGTTGAAGTAACTAAAGGAGGCGAGTTGGGGTAGCTCCACTTTGGTGCTGCGCACAGGTAGCCAATTGGCCATTTGTACATAATATTATCGGGGAAAAGCCCTGCAATATACAAGTGGACAACCGGCTATTCATAGTTATTGGTATCGAAGAGAGGCCCCGCAACATACAAGGACGTCGCAGCACCCCTCTACAGGGTGACCTGGATGAAGGTCCGAGGTACAACTTTGTTTGTTTTTTTATTTTATTTAGATATTTTTTTTATTAACTTATTAGTTTTCAATTTAAATTCTTTTTTTTTTCTTTGACTCAATCAAACTACATTTCTCTAATTTGCGGGTCCATTTCATTTTCTATTTTCCTTTCCAGACAATAAGATGAAGTATTAAATTTATTATAGGTTCGGTATGATCGGAGGGGATTCTCATTCAGTGTCGGTTCCATATGTACAGGCTGGGCTTGCCACTTCTCTTCATCCCCTTGGCAGGACCTCCACAGGGTCAGAGTGGTGAGTCCAGTGAATGTGTCATCCATTCGGGGACGACTGTAAAATTTACGCGGTCTCCTCGTTGCACTTCGGCGGTCTCGGCAGTCGAAGTGTGAATTGTGGGAGATTCGGTGGAGGTCTCTCCGGGTGGAGAAAAGCTTGGCATGTTGAGAGCCCCTACCCTCTAATGCTGCTTTATTGCGACTGTGCATCGACTTTCCGGGATTGATGGGTCATTCGGGGGGGGTCTTTTCAGCAGACTGGGTACTTGTCATTCGGGGAGATCAAGCCGTCATCGGATGGGCGCACCCGATAATATCTAGTTTATTCTTTCCTAATTTGCGTTTTTTTGTAATTTTTTGTAAACACGGTGTAGGCCAGAGGCATGCAAGCCTCCAAATCCCCATGACCCAATATCCTGAGCAATAGCCAGCAAAATCTCCATGCGTGAGGCCGCTTCATGACTAAGTTATAACTGCGGATTGGCTACAAGCTATCCGTAACAATTTCTAAGCGTAATCCCCTATACCGCAAATACTATCGCTTTAGAAAAAATTGCAAACGATTAAATTCTGGCAGCAGCAAATGGTACCACAATAAACAATTATGAAACAAAATTACTCAACGTTGGCATTAAGACGTTTATTGAAATGCGCCGGCGCGGATTTTCCAACGAAATTCGGTTTGCTTGTGGATCTAGAAAATCACAAATTGATTAATCCGTACACTAAGCTCTCAATCAATGCAACATCAGCAAGCCTTGATACATCATCACCTAGCACTGTTAAAAAAATTTCAAACTACGACGCTTCTGTAATGCACAGTTTAATACACCACAACGTAACTACAGGGCATGTACCACTTCCAAGACCAGAAAGGTTTGATCCATATCGGCTTAGTGCAGCTTTCCTAGAAATCCAACACATAGTGGAACTAAGAATCTGCCGACCTTCTTCTTCCACAATATCATGCCATTTGTACATGGTAAAGAAGAAGGACAACCACTGTAGATCATGTGGGCTACAGAAGGCTTTGCACAGTCTTAATTCCCGAATTTTACTCTATTCCCCACATCCAAAATTTGTCCATGCAATACATGTTGCACAATTTTCTCAAAAATCTCGAAGATCTTTCTCAAAGATCTCGTTAGATCGTGCCGTATTTCCAAATGCTAATGACGACATACACAAAACCACAATTACCACACCATTAGGCCTATTCCGATTCACTCGAATGCCATTTGAACTCAGAAATGCTGCACTGACACTCCGCCGTTTTATCAACAAATTTGTGAGAGAACTCGATTTCGTTTGTGTTTATATCGGCGACACTCTCGTAGCCTCAAAAGACGAGAAATAACACTTACTTAATTTGGAACAAATATTTCAAAAATTACCAAGTAACCGTGTCCCTATCATGACCTCAAAATGTGTATTTAAATACCTAATTTGGACAAGCAAATTTGACTTTTTCAGTCGCAAAATTACATCTTATGGCATTCAGCTTTCCTCAGAACGAACTAATGTAATTAGGGAACTTCCAGCACCACAGAATGTTAAACGAATACAATTCGTTTGCATAGTGAATTACTACCACCAATTCATCCCAAAACTCGCAAATAATTTTACCCCATTTCACACTCAATTGGCCCGTTTTCTCAAAAATCCCTAAGCGCATCAAAATTTTTCTTGTGCTGAAGAATGTCAAAACGCATTTCTTTAGATCAAGAATAGCTTTCAAAATATTGCTGTTTTAGCTCATCAAATGTCTTAAATTACAAAAATGTAGCATTATCACTAATGCATCTAACACAGCAATAGACTCGGTCTTACAACATCGCAATAAAGAGACCTGGGCACAAATTCCGGTTTAATGATAAATGACAAAGGGAAATAATTTCACTATTTTTTGGTAATTTCTGCCTTAGTTTTCAAATATTTATTGGTTTTGCTTCTTTTAACCAAATTTTCGGATTGTATTTACCGTAAAGGACCGGAAATATAAATATTTTCTTATATTTTTTTCCAACAAATTATCAGATACCGAAAGAAAATGTTTCGCATTTGGTCGTGAATAAAACATTTTCGATACTTTGTCAAAGGTCTGAAATTCACCATATAAACTGACCACAAATCGCCTAGTAGAGCAATTTCTTCTAGAGCGGAATGAAATAAAAGAGAAGCACGCCACTTAGATTTTGTTTCTCAATTTTTGACAGACAATCAACATATTTGAGGCAAAGTAATTGTGGTTGCAAACACACTTTCTCGTACTTCCGACCACGAGCTTACCTCCTCACCAACTCGCTACAACATCGCAATGACCGCAAAAGTACAAGCTCGCGATCACAAGCTACAAGAATTGCTATCTAGTTCTACAAATCGGTGGCCTTCCAAATGGCAATTAGATAAATATTCATTAGTCGATTTAACAAGTGTACGAGTAACTATAGCAAACTCGTCACTTCATGTTTCTTTTGGCTTATTCTGTCAAAAATATAAAGTGGTATGGCACATACCAAATCACGTTTTGGGAATTTTGAAATTCCACCAGGTAAATTTGATCACATCCATCTAGATATTGTTAGACCACTTCCACTATCTAATGAATTCACATACATTTTAACCTGCACGATTGCATTACGGTACGGGTGGGCCAGAAATCTACTCCAAAAAACACATCTTCGTACCAACAATATCAAAACACTCGTCGAAAACTACATTTCTAGTTTCGGCGTTCAGTATTCCAAACTATTCACTCAGCTTATGCAACTCTTATTCTTACATTGAATTTGGCCTGTTATCCATAAGCAAACGGTATGTTTGAGTGCTCTCATCATCAACTTAAAACCAGCCAAGAGATGACTTAAAATGTTTGCCAGCAGAACTGGTGTACGGTCAGGTGGTCAAATTATTTGAGGAATTCTTTATGAAACTAATTCTTTATGAACTTTATCGACTAGGTAGTTTCGAATCTTGCAAAGTAAACATTACAACGGGTGTTCCCCAAGGATCAATTTTGGGTCCGATCCTCTTTTTAATATATATAAATGATATTTTTGACTTAAACCTAAAGGGGAAAATTCAAATGTTTGCGGATGATGCAGCCATAATATATAGTTCAATAACTCATCATCAATTAAAAAGTAATATGGAGGAAGACATAGTTACTATAAGTAACTGGCTAGCAGTTAACAAATTTGTTCTAAACGTTAGTAAATCTAACTTTATCGTCTTCTACTTAAAACATAAACCGTGGCATACATTTGATGAAATTACATACAACAACGAAACCATTGAACGGGTAGATTGTGCGAGATACCTTGGATTGGAAATAAATTCTCAGCTTGACTGGAGTCAGCACATAAATGGAATTAAGCAAAAGATATCTCCTATAATAGGAGTATTGCGGCGAGTTGGTCGTTTTATTCCAAGTACTCTGAGATACAGCGTATATTACAGTTTTATCCATTCCCACCTAACATATCTTATTCAAATTTGGGGTTCATCAAGTGATATTTACCTAAATGATCATCAAATCTTTCAAAATAAAGGATTAAAAGCTATTAAAAATTTTCCGTTACGGACTTCAAGTGTACTACTTTATAACGAAAAAATTCTGCCCCTAACATCATTAGTCGAATACCAATATATTATCACGATTTATAAAATCAGACACGGTCTTATGAAAAATAATGTTGAGTTATCTACAAACCTTTCTGTGACGTATAAATTAACCCGTGCTTCTCTTAATTATCGTCTTCCTAATTATAAATACAAAACCACTCAAAACAGTATATTTTACAAAGGGATCACTTTATTTAATAACTTAATAGACAGCAAGAAAGATGACAAAATTTCAATGTTCAAATCTTATTTAAGAACGATCCTATACAAGAAATTTATTGAATCTTATAATCAGTCACACAATTTAAATTAATTATAAAATATTTATTAAACGCCTATACTAAATTGCTTTGAGGTCTGCTTAACTTACTTATTTTTTTTTTTACTATTTCCGTTGATGTTTGAAATAAATAAAGATCATGTAAAATAATATTTTGCTATGTAAAAATTTGTAAAAATTTTTTTTTGGTAAATAAATAAATAAAAAAAAAAAAAACATCCACTTACACTCCAAGTATAACCACTGACACAGTGATAGATCAACCGTGCTCTAAACGACATATTCGTACCAAAGTCACTGCAAACACGATAAAAGTAATAGAAAATCATAAGCAAGGTGATGTGGAATACACAGACCTTATGGTAAGGCGATTCCATTAAGACTCCTTCATAAAACCTTAGAATGCTTGAACAAATTTGGGCTCTGCAGTTGATTTGTAACCTGGTTTAAATCCGAATTACTGTCAGCCACCTACGGTGTATCGTAAGGCTCCCATATTGGCCCTTGCATATTTACCATTTTCATTAATGGAATCACCGAAGTAATTCTCTATTCAAACGGCCTACGATTTGCAGATTTCTTTAAAAACGTGAAGAACATCAACGGCACCCACAAACTACAACAAGATATTGACAACCTAATGACTTTTGTTTGTGATTCCAGTCTGCTCAGTCTCAACCTAAATAAGTAAAAGACCGTATATCTTTTCAATGAAAAACTATTCCTGTTGCTCAACAGTACCATATAAATGGTGCGTAGAGTGGCAAAGTATATGAATTTAAAAACCAAAGGGTTATTTTCGTTGAAAATTTGTTTTTCTCTTATCACATTGAGCAGTAAACAGAACTAACTCTTCGTTTGACTTTATTAACTATTTCTCAACTTAAGTGTGCCGTTAATATATAGTGTCCTTTCTGCAATGATTGAATCGGCTTCTTCAGTTTCGTTAAGACAATTCAATAACTACTTTCATAGCGGATTCCCCCATTTACCGGTTCTAAATATGTAATACATATATGCGCATGGAAACAAGGTCGGATACATCATCGGGAATTTAAGTTTTCAACACATATTTTGTGCACAACAGTCGTTCGTTAGTAATGTATTTCACTATTTAAAAACTAAATACTTATACTACCTTTTTCGTTACATGTGGGAACATAATATGTACTCAAAAACCTTAATCATTCATACAATAAATAATTCGTCAACCTATCGTATAAAAACTATTAACATAAATAATCTTTTATAATCTCTCAATTAAATAAACATCATAAACATAATTAACACTTACCCATTAAATTTCGCTTAGTCACCTCTTCAGACCAAAAACGATTATTATACAAAATATGTGTACACAAAAAAAAATTTCAATTAATTTTCTTTAACCATGTTGAGACCGTCGTCGTCCGTACTTGTTGCGAATGGGAAATGAAGAGAGACACATATGAGTATAACGTTTAATTTTGTATACACTTGTACACACATTCTGACAAGAAAATAAAAATTACTTTAACATTAACATTATAACACTCTATAGTGACACCAGTGTGTATCTTTTTATGGTAACCGTACATACCTCGTATACAAATAAAATAAATTGTTCTACAATCAAAATTATGAATAAAATAATCATAAATTTATAAGAAAATAGAAATCCCACTTGTTATAGACGTCCGACATAAAGTAATTTTGAGAAACTCGTATCTAACTACAGTTCGTGATGTAGAAAAATACGTGCAGAAACTTAACATAAAAATATTTAAATATGAATTTCAAAGTCAATGTCAGTTTTGGCATACAAGTTAAAGTTACTAAATAATATTTTTTATTTGATTTTTTTACATTTTGAATATTCTCGAATACATAATGAAGCTGATATTTATTAAGAATCTTACGTTATACGTTAAAAGCCCAACCCCCATACAGCGAGCAAGCAACTCAAATATATAACTAACATAAATGCATAATAATTAAGATTACGAGAAAGGTCACATCAATTATTTTAATGCAATTAAATGTTTAAGAGGCATAATCTAAACCACAATTGCCCACCTATATACGACTCGTTTTATATCATCTGTTTAAGAATTCCGCATACACACGCACACACCAACTTACATTAAATTTATTATATCAAGTTCACTTTCAATTGAGAATTTTTATTTTTGTACTTCATCTGCATCTTATTTTGTATATCTAAACGACCTTGACGATGTTATAAAACAAGTTTGTTTTTCTTCTTCTTAATGTTTTATATATACGTACACCCGTTTATCTTTGGATACATTTTGTACACTCGTATACATATAATACTTACAAGTTTACAGTTCTTACATACTCGTATAATACACAAATTTCGTTTTCATTTATATTTGGTAATTTGAATACCAATCTAAGGAATTTATTTGTTGTTGCTGTTTACTATAGTATTGTAGAAAGTGACTGCGCCTAACAGTCTTGATAAAATTAAAAAAATTGTGCAAATTTTATTGTCTTACATTGTAGATATGGGCACGATTTAGCCGTCAAACGATTTGAACTATGACCGACATGAAATGATTTTTTGCGAATAATAAATTGTTTTTGGATGATCGGTTTCCGGGTAATGAAATTTATACCTGCTCAGCTTAATGCCGCTTGAAAGGACAGAAGCCTTGAATTTAAAGTTATTTACATGGGCATTTTTGGGTATCCCTATACAGAAATGAATTATGTGTAAATTAAGATTTGTTCATTTTAAAACTCATATAAATAAAATTATTCTACCAGAAATTGTGTGGCCACAATTTATTACCGATTAATTACATTCCATTGCTTAGTTGAAGGCAGAATCTAATTTATTTAAGCAGAATCTAATGTTTCTTAACAACAACATTAACCCAATCCTGAACGTTAATTTTTCAAATTTTTCAAAAATATTTTATACGTTTATCTTGTAGATCAAAACGAGAAGAAACGCATCATCAGATTTTTTTCAAAGATCTCAGTGTCCTCAGGGGGTCTTGTTGCCACATGGCAACGCCAAGATTGAAAGGCTACAGGACGGTGCTACATAGTAAATCGGTTTGTTTATGGATTCACTTCAATAAAACAGCAAGATTATGTAGTAGTTCAGTTTCTATTTTATTCAGATAGTACTGACAGGTAATTATCTATTTTTTCATTGGTATGGTAAGGCTTAAAACAACGCAAGCAAAGCCCTTTGTCGCACTTAGTGCAAGCAGTTGGAACAATCGAATTGCATAGGTCGCCCGCACAGCGTCTCTTCTTCTCTAGAGGTATAACAAAGTGATTCGTCTGGTCATAGCGAAGAGTGGTAGCTAATCTGGTAGACTCCGATCGGCGCTTTAGACTTGAAACGCTGCTATGCGACTTTGGCGTATCTCCAAAATGCTTGCAATAATAAATTGCAATTTCGCATTTGAATTGCTTTTGTGGCATATCCAGATTGACACGCCGATGAAGCTGCCATGCATTTTGCACGCAAGCATCGATAATCCATGTAAAGATACAGCTCCATCACTTTTTGTCGCGATAAGCGATACGATAAGCTGCAACGTTTTTGTCAAATCGATCGACCTCACACATATATTGATTGTACTCGGATACAACAAAAGGACGAGTGACACCTATTTTTTCCGTGCATGTTTGGAATCGCGAGATGCAATCGATGTGGGTGTAGCACCTAAATATGTTGATAGCATGCAGACGACCGAATTATCGATCCATTTCGTAAGGCGAATCCCGGTTTCGTTCATTTTGATGATTTTGTATAGTAACCACGTGGTTTTGACTTCAATTTCTGTTTATATGGAATTGGACAACTTTTCAGGATTCGATTCTCACGAATGGTACCAGTTCCATTATAGCCCTGATTTTTCAAATAAACCAACAACGGAAAGCTCGTGAATAAATTATCGAAGTAAAATGAAAACGGTAATTCTTGGACTTTACCAGAAAAATCGTCAATCATGCTGACAAGAGGAGCAGCACATTTACCGAATAGTTCTTCATATGTTGAGTTTGATCGCGGATTTTTGCCTTGATACACCTCGAAATTTAAAATGTACCCGCTGGGAGTACATAAACACCATACCTTATATCCAAAACGTATAGGTTTCCCTTTTATGAACTGTTTACATCCGTGCTTCCCAAAATAAGCAATCATACATTCATCAAAGGATAAATTTTCTTCGGGATGAATATTTTCCAACATTTTTTGATTTGATGTGATCGGTTATCGGTCTCAACTTCCATAATTTATCCGCTACGTTTTGTGGAGCACGCACGTTCGGTTCAAAATGTAGACTCTGCAAAATTTCCTCAAAGCGATTTCGACGCATGCTGTTATACACCATATCATTGCGCATATCAGTATCGTTGCTCCACATCATGTCTCTGTAACTGGTTTGACCAGTATATCCGCTAACAAGCAAAATCAAAAAAAAAACACGAAGTTCTGTAACGAAATAAATTTTACAACTTTGTAACATAATTGTAGAGACAAAAATAAAAACAAACCTTTAACAGCAATCTTCTATATTTATTTTTCTCGGTAAGTGGTATATACCTCTGAATAGTCGCAAATATTCTGAAGCGAAACATCATCTATAAAAATCTCGAACTGTTCATGTGGTTTAAAAATTTTTGCAATCCTCGTAATTTGGTTGTGGAAAAATCGGAGTCAA
Organism: Nephrotoma flavescens; assembly: GCA_932526605.1. Lineage (NCBI taxonomy): Eukaryota > Metazoa > Arthropoda > Insecta > Diptera > Tipulidae > Nephrotoma > Nephrotoma flavescens. The sequence goes on along the minus strand of OW052220.1, from coordinate 85,884,640 downwards.
GGCACAAGAGTTATCCTTTGACCAAGTAAACACAGTGTTCTTGTTGAATGTTGGTAAAGGATAGCTGGATGAAGGTTGATGAACACGACTTAAATGTGGTGATAATGACTTGTGAGCTGTTATTTCCGTGAGTTCAGAAGTACGTAGTGAGATGCTAGACAAATTTAAAGATGTATTGTTAAACACATTCGCCAAAACATTATCTTCAAGAATGTGATCCAAATTCTCTCTACCCACTTCCAGATTCTCAAGACGTTCGCCATTTTCAAACGCTATTTCACAGCCTGATCTTAACTGTGCTGGACACACATTGTCTGGAATGCGGCGTTTTTCCTCATCGGCATCGTCTTCACCGCTTAAATCACCGTCATTCTCAGGTGGTTGAACATACAAGGCGTGAAGTTTGCCTGAGAGATCATTTTCACCGTCGGAACTAAGCTCATCCAAGTAATCAAGAGCTTCTTGAAGCGTCAGTTTTCTAAGAGAACGTATTGAGCGGAATAAGAAAATTAACAACTATAGATTCTACAAAAAAATTGTAATATTTTACACAATAAAACAGTTTTTAAATCCTGTAACCTATTGTTCCTGGCGTAGCCATATGGACACGCCGCGGAAAAATATGAAAAAAAACACAATAAAAATTAAATTTTCCACAAAATCACTTAATTAATTTTTTTATACAATCAAATTACTCGTACAATTACAACACACTACTTTGAATTAACGTACATAAATAATTATATTGTACTTTAATTGGTACGCCTTTATGAGGTTTTTTATAACTTTTCTTTTGAACTAATTTCACAATCCTCTCACTATGAAAGTCAAACGAAATTTGTAAAATTAACTGTTAAATATGAGAACGTGATGTATTACAAAAATAAAAATGAGGAAATGTACCCCTATATGTGTTCGGTTCCGAAACAGGGGGGGGGGGGGCGAACTCGCATGCATGTTGTTTGTTGCCATATGGCAACCCCAGGATGATTCGGGTTAAAATGATTATTGTGCATTTTATGTGATACCTGTGGTGGTTTTTTTTAAAAAAATGTGCAGAGTCGGAGAATTTTTTTTTTGTCGGGCTACTTCTTTCGGTGAATAAAAAATACCATAAAACTAAGTTGATTATACAAAAATCTAAACAGTTATATTATTGTTAATAGTGCCATTGTTTGTATTAAAATTTACTATAAGTCAATATTGGTAACAAAATATGTCGTGTGATTTTTGGTGCATTTTACTAATTTTAGCGATTTGACGAAATTATTATAACAAGTTAAAGTTAATTTAATCTAAAGTAATTATTTGGTTCTCGTAATAGATTCCCTAAGAATTCGGAATTAAAAGAACAGTGGCTAAAAATATTGAATAAAACTAAAGCGAAATGTACGCAACAAATTTGTTCATCCCATTTTGAACAAAAATTTATTTGTTTGAGGGACATATGCAAATGTTTAACTGAAAGTACCGTGCCTATCATATTTGCATTCACATCGAAAGCCACCGATCATCGAGAGCCATAAGTGGAATTGGACTCAAATATGTTGAATTTAGCATAGGACAATGAAGAAAATTTAAATATAAAACTAGATGTGGAAGATAAATTAATCAACCGATTCTATGTTTGAAATTCCTGATTCGGATCAAGAGAAATGTGCAGATGCTACAAAAAATATCATGACATCTGGTTCCAAATCTGACCAGGAATCATCGATTGTGGAAGATATGAATAAAGCGTGTGTACGTGACCATAAAAGACATAAACGACTAAAGGTAAGTTTCTATTTTAATAAACTATATTTTTATTTCGTGCTATAATTATGTTATTTTTTCTAGCCCTTAAAGAAGATATTACGATTAAAACGTAAAATTAAAAATATTAAGATCATCATATCGCGAACTTAAGAAGAAGCAGCACCGTTTAGATCATAAAATTTTTTTGGCAAAACTGGAAAATTGAAAATTTAGTAAATGTGCTCAAAGATGCAAGGAATCAAAATCTTTTAGAAGAAGAGAATTTGATAAACTTGTTATCCATAGCGAAATTTATCAAAGAAATCTTAAGACGACAGCTTCGTAAATCTCAACCTTTATCTTTACCAAAAGTGTATCCTATAGAAATCCGAACTTTCGCTATGAATCTAAACTTGTATTCGCCTAAAGGATATATGAGTATGTTCGAAAAAATTTTGCCTTACTATTACCCCATTGATAGTGAATGGTATAAACGTGTTAACCCTGGATTTACGGAGGAATCATTTCATACACTTCGGCTACTTACAAACAACGAAAGAGCAAATAATCAAACCGTGTTTTACAATGTAGTATTTGACGAAATTAATATACGTAGTCAAGTGGAATGGAATGGTTCACGGTTTGTCGGTCGTATAGATTTAGGTAACCAAACTGAAATTCACGAAGTAGATAAGCAGATTTTAGTATTCAAAGCGGTTGGAATTAACAAATGATGGAAACTGCCTCTTAGGTATTTTACAATTGCATCGTAAATAGCCAACGGAAACATAATTTATTGAACATGTGTCTTCATAATCTTTTCGCTACAAGTGTCCGAATAATTGGTGTTACATTTGATGGTTATGCAACAAGTTTTTCTGTGGGAAACCTCTTAGGCTGAAAAGCCAGTGTATTAAAATATTCAGAATTTGAGAGTTTAAAGTCGAGTTTCACATTTCAATTCAAGCCCGTCACCGAAAATTAAATATTTACCTGATCCTTGCCATATGCTGAGGTTAATTCACCATACAATAGCAGAGAAATGCCCTTTAATTGATGATAAAGGCGATCAGATTTCGTGGCATTTTTTAGAGAATATGTTAGAGCTGCAAGAAACTGAGCAACTTCATTTAGTGGGGAAATTCGCTAGTAGTACAATTACATGGCATTGTTCTATAGACAACATTCCAATGTAATAATACAATATCAGTCGTCCCGACCTGATGAGAATACTGATTTATTCAAATCAATACTCTCATCTGTTCGAAACTGATCGTTGTGATTTTTACACATTAGCCATCTGTAATTCAAAACTCAATATAAGAAATAAGTATAATCGGCTAGTCATATTTCAGGGAATGTAATTAGTGAAGATTTAGCAGTAACAAGTACCGGAAAACTCTCTTTATAATTTTTAACACCATTGTTTAAAGAACAATAAATGTTGAATGTACATAATTATTTAAAAACAATAAAACGAATTTAAATGTAAAATAATCTTTGTAAAACTTGGTTTCATCCTTCACCAGAATTACATCTTTAAAAAGTACATCCGTTTTTCAAAAAACACAAATTTAATCACGTATGCGAACGACTTATAGCAGAACCATTATCGTCAATTACAAGTAGAATTATTGTTTTAAAAATAAATTTCCATTTATAATAATAATCATATTTTTATAATTATCTTATATGGTTGCGTATCGAGGTGGTCAATGTGATTAAGGATTAAAACGTAATTACCATAATAATATTTATTGGCTGTTTAAATAATATTTCTTTAAATTAAATTTCACAAAATAATCAAAATGCTCTTCACTTATCTCACCCTAAAAATATAATTTTTCTTTAAAGTACGACTATGGAAAAAAATCCCAAAGAGAAGAAGGGGATACACTCTCTACTTCTCTCTCAATATGATCTGGAGCTCTAGTCTTGAATTATTACAAAAATGTTTGGTACCGAGATAGTGTCAAAGTATAACCATAGAATATATATATATAGCTACGTATGCAGAATAAACATAACGCTATTTTACTATAGAAAAATTTGGACTCATTTTTTTGACGAAAAGGTAGAAAAAATTTGTTATTTTTGAATATTTTTATTTCAAATAAACAATTATGGACTCACAATGAAGTTTTGACGGCATGTTTGATCAAAAAAAAGTTAGTAAACATAAAATCATTACTGTTATTATTAATATTCATATTTAAAAGTTTAAGTTTCCTATAAAAAATTTAAGGTAGGAAAAAAAATTCTTGGTCTATACGCAATGTCTCTTCTGGTTATACCTTAAATATATAACTAATATAAATATATATCTTGGACGCAAAAAAATCGCACATTGCTCAATTTTCCACAAAAGTTCAAAAATGTCAAAATAATCCCATATTTGTTTAATTTTTTTTGATGCAGATTCAAAGTCTATTTCAATACCTATCCAGTGGTGTATTTATACGTGCCGTTAAACTGATTTTTGGGGGTAAAGGACAAAAAAGGTATATGTTTTTGTGAATTTACGTTTTTGTGAAATTAGGAGTAAAAATCGAATTTAAACATGGAAATAAACAAAACACAAAACATTTTTATTAATAAGAAGTATTTCCTCCCCTGGCCCGAATGATGGCTTCCATTCGATGCTGCATTGATTTCATGAAAGTTTTCACAAAATCTTGAGGTATCGCCTCCCATTCCTCTACGATCGCCTGTTTTAGCTCCTGGAGACTCGTCGGACCAACATCTCCAGCTCGAACCCTTCTCGATTCGTCCCACAAAGGTTCGATGGGATCGAGCTCCGGGCTTTGAGCTCGTCACTCCATAAGAAGCACATTCACCTCTTGAAGGTACTGGTATACTACACCAGCCGTATGCGGTCTCGCATTATTCTGCATAAACAGAAAATGTTCACCAATAAATCCGGCAAAAGGTATGACGTACTCCTCGAGTACTTCCTCAATGAACCGTTGAGAGTTCATCGCTCTTCAGCGAGAGCCAGTAGTGGCTCGTGTGATGATTAAAAGATCTGCCTTCGCCTCTTATGATATGCCTCCCCAGAACATGCACGATCAACCGCCATACGAGATACGTTCTTTAATGCAACATTGTGCATTTTGCTCTCCTTGTCTTTTGCATACTTTTCCGAGTCCATCGGTGCCATATAAACACATCCTGCACTCGTCAGAGAACAGGACTGTTCTCCATTCTTCTTCTGTCCAATTCAAATGCTCTCAAGCGAACTCACGACGGGCCTTTCGGTGGGCTGCGGTCAATTTTGGCCCGTTTGCTTGCCTGTGTACAATCAGATTAACTCATCGAAGTCGTCTCTGACTGTCCACCGACTGACATCGACTTCACAATCTTCTTGGAGTCGCCATCCCAGTTGAACCTCATTCACGTGGCGATTTCGCAGCGAAGTTGTTACAAGAAAGCGGTCATCACGTTGTGCTGTAGCATAAGGTCGGCCGAATCCTTGTCGCCGTCTAAAGCTACCAGTTTCCTGATATCTCTGCCACACTCGATGAACGGAGAATCGGCTCAAATTTAGTTGTTGAGCCTCTTCACTTTCCTGCTGGCCCTCATAAATTAGCGCAACCACTTGTGCGGCTACCTCTGGTGTGGTATTAAATTCTTTGCTCCGGTTAAAGAGGTAACTCTACTGGTCGTTCAGGCTAAACGTCGATATGCGAATGATCACAATTCCGAGCGAAATATTTCATTCCATGCTGTTGTATTGCTTGTTGAATTATTTTTAGAATTTAGTACGGATGCCTGCTATATGCATTTGACAAAAAACCACTTTGTTGGCATGGTACAAGTACAAGGAACTCGTATAAAGAATGGAAAAACTGGAGAAAGGTACACATGAATTTTTCTCTGTAGTTATATGGAAAACGTGTATAAAAATCTATCTAAATAAGTAAATATATAATTTCTTTATTTTCAGCTTTTTAAAGACAAATCAATTTTTTAATATTTCGACTCTTTAGTCATTTTCAAAGAAAAAAATATTAAAAAAATATTTATTTAAAAAGAATTTATATTTTAGAAATAAAAATTATTGGTAAAATTTAAAAATTAACTGTTATTATAAGTATTTTCTAATACTTAATTTTCTCATAAAATTTACAATTAATTTATGTTAGTATTAAAATTAAAAAGAAAACTGTTTGTTCAAATTAATTGTGAATTTTATGAGAAAATTAAGTATAAGCAAATACTTATAATAACAATTAATTTTTAATGTTTACCAAATAATTTTTACTTGAATATGAATTCTATTTAAATAAATATTTTGTTTTAATAAAAAATTGATTTGTCTATAAAAAGCTAAAACTAATGAAATTATAAAGTACAAGCAAACAAATTTTCTAAGAATAAACAAATCTAATTATTAAATCATTTTAGGCTTGGTATGATATGAAGGCTGGTGCCAAACACAAACGTTCCGAAATACGGAAGCACCAGGGTGGAACAGGCGGTGGCCATCGTTAAAATTTGGAGTTAGCACTGCTCGAACAACGAATATTAACGCTGGTAGGCACAACTTCCGTTAAAGGCAACGTATGAACACAGGACACTATACAAAATTGAGTAAAAACTAAATTATAAACCTTTCCTAAACCCTTAATTTGAGAGTGTTTGCAAATTTTTACTTCTAATTACTAAAATTACCGTACAAGTGGCGCAGTGGTTAAAGCTTCGTCACTTGGACCGGGAGGTACTGGGTTCGAAACCCACCAGAGGCAAAATGTAAAGTGAATTTTTATCATCGATTACGATTTCCTGAAATTAAAAAAAAACATCGGAACAATTGAGAAAACTCGATGAAAGACAATACACTTTGAATCAAAAAATGGACGAGATTTTTGATGTTTTACAGTCCTTCACGGAACTACAGTTGCGAAGCTAGTGAAATTCAGTTCAAAATTATTAAGCGAGCGTTATATGGGTCAAATGGTTAAATTATAATAATTCAACTAATCAATTTTTCTATTTCTAACTCAAAAATTAATTTCGTCTCCAGACTTTAAGATTGCAAAACCATGTCATCGGTAAATTAAATGCGACTGCAATGAATATATTAGAAGAGCTATTCGACTACAAGGTCGTTAGTCTATATTCCTGGACTAGGCCGGCTAGTTTACATAAATGTAATTAATATACATTCAATTTTTGATTTGTTGTTTTTTTATCTATATTTCCAAGGTATTTTTGGCTATTTTAAATTGTTTTGTTTAGGATTTGATGTAGTTATCAATTGTTAATAATGTATGCAAATTTGCAGATTTACATAGAACCCCTCTCTGTATTTTTGATTTGTATGTCCAAATTAATCTCTTTGCTGAATATTATAGATGTTTTTATTGAAGATTGCCGTCAATTTTCCGAGAGCGGATTCATTTTCGAAATTTTAGGGTGATCGGTCGTACGCTAAAATGTTTGAGCTTTATGATTACACGACCGTGTGTGATTTATCATAGATTAATCACGGCTGTGTAAAGCATTTGTTGATTAGTGATGTTGGTGGGGGATCACTTGGGGGATAGTAGAGGTTTCACAGAAAGAGGATTCGAGCCGTTTATTGGGATTGTTTAGGAAATACCTCTTGTGTTGCAGTTGGTTTGGTTCTTTATTCTAAAAGAACGAGTATCGAGTACTCCTGGATAAACATAAAACATTATTATTGGTACATTTTACTATTATTCATAAAAATGTTACCTTCCACAGTTTAATTCGGAGATTGGCTAATTTTAAGTAATTCCATCATCTAAGTATTCACCGTTTGAGTAATAAATTAATATATTTATTTTATTTTTATTTCATTAGCAATTTAGAGTTATATCCGAGATTTATCAGGTGTATATTATTAATTAAGCTAATTTAATAAGATATAATGAAGATGTTTGATTACAGAAGATCTTTAAAGTAGTAGTACTTTCTAATTAAAAATAAAATTTTAATTCAAAAGTCAGAACAGCAGACAAGATTAGAATAATAATGACTACCTATTGGATTTACTAATTAATTTGATTTTTTAGCGGATATATGATTTTTTGAAATTTCAGATAGATAGCTTGGAAGCTACATAGTAAATTTGAAATGCAGTTAAATATTGCTGTACTTAGTGTTTTTGGGGATATGGCATTAATTTAATTAAATTATTTTGTAGGTTGTTATATATATATATATATATATATATATATATATATATATATATATATATATATATATATATATATATATATATATATATATATATATACAATAGTTGACGACTAACGGATATATACAATAGTTGATGAATGTACTAACTCATTTATTTTATAAACCAAGCGTTGAAATATCGACTGGGTTATTTGGTTATCAAGGATCCTACAGTTGTGCTAGCTACTTATTATTAATTTTGCCATCTTGCAGATTCCTAAATACTTTAATAATTTTATTTAATTCGGGTTTTGTTTGTTTAGGTAATGGGGATTCTAAAATTAAGCCAAACATCCATCATTGATATATGTCCTTACAGATTAAGGATTAGCTGTTTTTGGAGCAAGATTTGGGTTGGTTATTGTTTTTTTATTATTTTGATAAATTGTACTAACTTAGCTTAGCGATGGCAAGGACAATTGACAAATCAACAGATTCACAAAGATTTTATCCGTTGAATATAGAAAAGTTTTGCCATCCTTTCCTGCTTTGAATTTACAATATTTGGTGATTTCTGGATGCGATTTATTTTATTTTGATTTAATTTATTGTAAGAGAACCAAATTAATTTAGTTAATACTAATCATTACATTACATTAATTTTATTTAATTATATCGTAAGGTTCTAAATAATTAACCTTTAAGTCATAATAATGACGTTTTATTTCAGGAAATTTACCATTAAGAGAGCAACTTAATTAATTATAAATCTCTTTTAGGATGCTGATTACTGAATATTTATTGCTATTTTATTATATAAAAAAAATCAAAAATACCTGTGCTGTCTTGTGCTAACCGCCTTACATTATATTTTTAACTAACAATTTACTAACTTTTGACTACTAAGGTGTCTGTAACCAGGTCGATTCGGTCAAATTTAACATACCTATCCTATCCTTCCGTCTTGTTAAATGTAAAAAGGTATATGGCGAGCCCGGCGTCATCCGGGAGTCTCGCTAAATTGCATGCGGTCATACATTGCAATCAATCAATCAGTCAATCAATTCAATTTTTGATTTGTTGGTGTTATAATAGTCACCTTTCTTTATCTCTATAGCAATTAAGAAATTAGTCTCCAGCGAGAACGTAGGAGTAGTAGTACTTTGACCTCAAACACCGAAAATTATCTTAAAGATGACGAAATACGCGAGGCGTTCAAAAACGGAATTAAAACGTTTCTTAAACGATCCTCTTGTAACCATCCTCACCATACGCGGGTCTCAACTTTGATACCAAGTATGATTAAGGCTGCTAACATATATTGTTGCAATCAACACTAAACCGCTACTACTTTTATCACTCCACCATCTTATCAATTTAGTGATTCATGGTTCTGAAAATCCGTCGCGGAGGAACAAGAAAGAAGAACAACAATGTTTACAAATGTTGTTAGTTAATGTTATAGAAAAGAAACAGAAAAATTGCAATTTCGGAAAATAAGAAACCAACAGAAAAATTTAATATAATATAAAATATTTAAAAAAGAAATGGAAGAAAATGGTTATAAAATAAAATAAAAATACAGTAAATAAAAAACTTGCGGTTTTAATCAACAACCAATGATGGGTTTGGACGGCTATCCCATTGATGTATAATGTCACCTATGTATGATGTTATAAGAATTATATGGCCAACGTGTGTAAATATTTTGTTAATTGGTATTTTTCTACTGTTTACTCGCATTTTATGTATTTATTGCTATTATGGTAGTTTAATATTATTGAGATTTATTATCGTTGTTAATGCCACACCCAGATGATTATTATATCGGGTTTTTTATGAATGAACTTTTTTTTATTGGTGGCGTTCACTGATTGATAATTATCTTTTCAGAGTTTTATTGCGAATATTAATTTTTATGATTATTTATTATTATTAAATATTATTTAATATTACATAATATAGTTTGATAACATTTTTAATAAAATTTGCGATATTATTATTACAGTTCACTTGGATATCACATTGCACCTAGTCTATAAATTTCATCACTTGATCGGAACTCACCGAGAGAAATCGTATCTCTTATTCTGAATAAGGGTACATAAATCATGAATAAAACCTTTTAATTTAGCGCCGTGCATGACCATTTCATAATAAACGATTACTATCCATAATTTGTGAATAAGGACTTTTCATCTATTGTGACTTGTATTCATAATATTTTAATAATATTTATGTTTGGTTTTTCATACTTAATGAAAAATAATGCATATTTATGGAAATAACTAACTCATGAAATATGCGTGTTAAAAGATTGTTTTATGCTTTATATTGCATAACTTGTATAGCATAAATCGTGCATATAATTCATGTACTGTGTCTTATTACAGATTATGTTATGACTTATATGCTTAATATTGACCAAATTTTTGACTAGTTGTTCATTACTTATGAATAATAGTGCATAATTTATTAATTAACGCGTGGCTTATACCTATTAATTCATAACTTTATGCTTTATTTTGCAAGATTCATAGTTAAGATGTATAAATTTAATACACTAAATATCGCGTGGTTGGTTTACACTCGCTGTAAACTTTGAATTCACATCTGTTAAATAAAAATCTGTTTTCCATATTTTTCTAAATTTATTTACAAAAATATAGTTACATTTTATATTATTTGCATTATTATTTACATATAGTTATTTTCAATAGTTTAGTTCATTAAAATCTAATAATACCTTTTTTTCCATCAATCATTGTATGAATTTCAAATGGTTTTTTATTTTCAATTTACTTTAATTTTAATTTACTTGTAATTAATTTGAATTAATAAATTTTCACTTTAAAAAACATAGTGTTGATTGCGTACTCTTGAAATATAAGATAGCCCACATTTTTTTCTAATAAAATTTCAATAATTTTAAAAAGTTTTTGTCCATAGTTACAGGTTGATAACTTATTTGAAATGGCAAAGAAATATGCGCAAAATAATATCGGTCATTAAGATTAGTTTTTCGCATTTTTTTACATTAAAATCACTTCCTACATCTCGTTGTTCTAAAATTTTGTGAGAAAATTTCATGCATGTTTCTTTTCAAGGGAGAAATATAATTCTACACAAGACCTAGATGCTTTGAAATAAGCTTTTACGTTTTTATTTTTGTTTCCCAACGTCATGCAGCTTACCAGTTTCACAGGACCTAATTTTCTAATTATTTCATGATAATGATAAGGAAAATGATGTGTGGGTTTTAATTTGACTTTGAAACAGCTTATGAACAACAACAGCAATATCAATCTAGAATTTTGAGGCATATTAATCAAATGTATGTTAATCTAAATTATTTCTATGTAACTTACAAGTCTATAACCTTTAGAAGGTTTATTGGGCGGCCAATTTGTTATAAAATCAGCACAATTATTGCCGCATTTAGATAATTGTTCTTGTCTAGTTTTTAATGTGCTCTTCCATTTCGAGTCCACTGTTTCCCACGGTTAGTAGTCAATCTTTAGCCACTGTTTTGCTCCTGTTTATCAAATTCACTTATTAAAAGAACAATAACATTACATCAATTAAAATGTGAAACTAAGAATCTATGAAAATAAAAAATTAAAGAACAAGAATAAAAGCTATTGAGCTAGAAAAAATTCTCCAATAGAAGCTATTTTTTTTTCCAAGAAAAAAATACAATTTTTTTTTATACAGGAAAATATTTGTGTAACAATAGCTAATATTTCAAAATGCAAGAATCTTATACTATAAAAAGAATACAAACTAAATTAAATTAAATTGATATTCAATACACATTGTATATACAAGTTGAAAAGGGCGACTTCTAAAACATTCCAAATTTTTTTTCTAAATCTTGCGAAGTTTTATTATTTTTTAAGGATTAAATTTTATAAAATTAAACAAATCAGACTTTTCGATAATTACACGTGCATTACATATTACGGAAAATGGAGCTTTTTAACTAATTTATTTTTCACTAATAGTACATGAATTATATCAGGTTTAATTTACACAAAACACTATAATACGTATAAAAACTAAATTTTCCCAGCACACACTAGTTCTAAATTGAATATTAATTGTATACTTACGTGCTTTTTATTTAATAATTTAATTTTAACAATTTCACTTTACGATTAGCACAACCTAACTCTTTTCACAATTTAAACTAAATTGATTGATTGAGCATGAACAACTGTACGACACGAAATGCCTAGAAAACCAAAACAGCATTTGATCTTCACTTTTGTGATTCATAGTCATAAAATGTGCATAGTATGCATAATATCTGCAGAAATCGGACAATTTTAGCGAATGATTCAAATAAAATGAACGAATATAAATATAACTAAGCATGCGCACATTTAAAAACAAATGAGCATCTTTAAATATGCGCATGCGTTAATTAAACGTGCATAATAAAGTATGTAATATGAGTTATATTCATGGTTGAAACCGTCCATATTTTTTTAAATATTATAATTGATTGGTTTGAATTATGAATAGGCATGCACTGACATTTATTCATGATTCCTGATTAATATTCATAACTTCTGAATTACATCCATAAAAAGCGAAAAATATCCATTTCATTATTCATGAAACTGATATTCATGGTCCATGCAAAGTATTTTCTCTCTGTGCCGACCATTAGTTGAGCAAAGAAAATACGAACAAACGGCACTAATGGAACAAAATTGATTTTTTTTATTTGAACAATAAAATGTTTTTTAAGTTAATGACCCATTAATTAAGCAAACTGTAATGATTTACTTTAAGAACACTACCGAAATTGCATAGTGTAGTTTATTCAATTTACTTGACCAAAAGAAATTAGGTACAAGTATGTTCTTCTAGATTTATGTGTTAGATTTTATATTAAATGAATTTCACTTTTTAGATATAGCGTATGAGAGAAAAGTTATTCACTTTTTCATTATTTAGAGTTGAACATAAAAATGTTATAATTTTTTTGTACCATAAAAAGCGGTTAAAACGAATTTTTTGGTAGCTGAGTTAACCATCGTTAACTATAAACAAGTATAGGGTGATAACGACGAGGACTTGTAGCTCAAAATTAGAGAAATATACAGGTGACCAGGTTAGTGTTACACTCTATAAAAATTAAAGTTTCAGAGAAGAAACGGGCCTTTGAATAAATTTTATTCCAAATTTTTTTCATAATTATAATTATTTGTATAACGGTTTTATTAGTATTAATCTTTTGACGATGGTTCAATGTTTTTTTATCATTACTTTTATGTTTTATATCTCTTACTTTTATAAACTTTTCTTATGGACGGATGCAAGTTTATATGTTTATTATTGTGGTTAATTGTGGTTTTGAGCTTAAAACCATTAATATCTAAGTGCCATAACCTTAACATAGAAAATGTTAATGATTATTCAGCAAATATTTATGTATCACGTCCAAATTATGTAAATCTAAATATACTTCAAATCAATATTTGGGATATGAACAATCTAGCTAAGTTCGATAAGTTATTACTTTTTATAGAGAGTCTTGAAACTAACATACATATTGTAGTTGTTCCGGAAACATTTGTCTAAAGTTCTAATAAATTTTCTTTTAACATTAGAGATTACGTAAGTATTTTCTCTTGTAGGGATGATAGAACGTGTGGTGGTATTGCTATGTTCATTAGGAATGACGTTTCATACACCGTGAAAAGTATAGATGACAGTTTTTTAACATTCCAATATATATACACTTAATTTTTGCAGTTTAATCTAACGAATATATGCGGAATATATAGGCCTCCGAATTCTGACCCTGCATCGTTTCTACAAAAACTTTCTAGAAAAACTTCTCCGAAACTATAAATCTAATCACGATTTTATTTTGGTTGGTGACATTAACATACCTGTTAGTAAAATTTTTAACTTAATCTCAGCCTTTAAAGCAACTTTGCTCTCATGGAACGATTGTAGCAAATGCTTTCTTTACCAGGCCTGTGAGCCGTAATATTTTAGTATAGTTTTCATAATATTGAGCAAGTTCAGAATTTTACCATTGAAGCCAACATAAGTGGTCACAGTTTTGTACTCTCAAAATTTTGCTTCAAGTCTTCTCGAACACTAACGAAAAGATACGTTAATTACAAAAAGGTTAATCAGTCCTTTTGAATATTTTTAATGATTACCGTATATGACGTCAGAAACGGATTGTTGATATGTATAAAAAACTTGTTGTACAATTTTCCGTATTGAAGGAAGTAAATGTAAAAAACTAAAAATGCAAGTGTTTGACCTTGGATGACTGAAAACCCGTACATTGAAGCATCTTAAAAGGAACAGTACTAATTTAGAACTGTAACATGAATTGGCTAGATAGGAAGATCAAAAACGGAAAATATTAAAGTAGCGTTATTTTAACAATCTATTTAATAATTTGAGCCAAAAAGAAATCTGGAAACAGCTAAATCATTTCATGGAAAATACCTCTCATAATAGGATCCATACTCCGTTATTTGTAATGATGTTGAGTATCATGATCTTATTGCTATTGTTAATATATTTAAACGTAGTTTCAATTCATCTTTCTTTTCGCCAAATTCCTGCAGCGAAATATCGAATTGAATTTTAACTCTCAGTAATACAAAGGGTGGTGGCTACGATAACATTCGTAATGTGGTTCTGAAGAATTATTCGCCAATTTTTTCACAATTACTAGCTGATCTATTTAATGTAGTTTCGGAAACCGGTGTTTACCCTGATTGTCTCAAAATTGCTAAAGTGACACAAAGCTTTATGTCTGAAAATTCCAAAATACTTAATTATCGTCTAATTTCAATTTTTTTTTTTTTGTATTTGACTTATTTTCTAAATAAATCTTATTTTTTCTATTCTCGCAAGTTTGGGTTTCGACAAGGTTCTGGTACGGATTTAGCCCTAACAGACATTACTGATCTATTTCTTAGATCACAGTTTACTTCTTCAGAAATTACGAATGTGTGGCCTCCATGGCTTATCACACAAACTTTTAAAAAGCAACCTTGGTAATCGAAAGCAGTTTGTGATTTTAAATGTTGTAGAAAGCTCCACTTTAGGTGTGAACTGTGGTGTTCCTCAAGCGAGTGTCCTTGGCACTGTGTTTTTCTTAATCTTCGTAAATGATATGGCCAATTTACCGCTCTTCTTTGAATCCAGAGGTTATGAGGTAGCAATGTCACAAATGAGGGATAAAATTATTTTACTTTTAGATTTTCTGGATCTGAACAAAATATCAGCAAGTTTTAACAAACCGAAATTTATTATTTTTCACTCCCCACGCCTACGACACATTGATTTACCACAACTTTAAGTAGGAAATTGCACCGTAGAGCGAATGAACAAATTCAAGTACCTAGGTGTAACATTCGACAAGTACATGACGTGTTAAGACCATATTAATTCTATTTGTATTAAAGTTGGCCCTTTTATTTGTTTTATTAGAAAATTGACTGATTTTGTTCCAGTACTTGTGTTAAAAAATTGTGTTTCTCATTTATTCATACCCGATTCTCATACGCCTCTTCTACCTTTGGCCCAGCCGTTAAAAAAAAGTTGAATAAATTGCAGATTTTACAAAATACATACTGTAAAGCGATGTATAAACTGCCTCTCCTATTTCCTACTGTGGAGCGATCGAGCGAGAATATGTCACATTAATTTTTACCAATAAAATCCTATAATCGTGTCCGATGAGTTACCAATAAAAGTACTAGTAAGATATGCTTAATATCTATTGAATAAATTAATGTAAACAATACTGACATTATCCAGTAATAATAGACTATAAAATTACTGTTAAAGTATCAGGAGTTGGCCGACACGGTAAACGGTAACTTCTTAGGATTTTTCGGGATTAAAATTATAAAATGTTTGTTCGGGATTAAATTTATAAAATGTTAATTCGCTTCACGGGGAAATTATTCAAAATATTATTACCCTATCCGGACAGCAAAAATAAAAACATTTGATGTAAGGGGAATATTTTTAACACAAACGTCAAAAATCAGTTCTAAAAAATATTTTTCATGGGTTTCGGACACAGTCTAATAAGTTTCGATTTAATAATCTAGTAACCAAGAAGAATAGTACTCAAATCGCATGAAGTGATATGCGACTAAAGGGATTGGGGTGCAAAACCAGGATAGTAAAGTGGTAAATATATTTTGGTAAATATATGAAAAATTAAACACAAAGTATCGACATTTTCTCGTAACTAGAAAATATCCATAATATATGCGATTTCCATTTCTACACAATAAAGGTTATGAGGAACCCATTAACCTTTCTCCTGAGTTTTTTCCATTGCATGCAATCGAAAAGATATTGCTTGGTGAGTAATTCATAACTCTTCCGCAAGCTCTTTTTGAGTTTGACTTATAGAGTTATATTTTCATTTAGTAAAACTTCAATTTAGTTTTGTAAATGTTTTACTGCATCTGGACGTGGATCATCTTAAAGACAAAAATTGCCATCACGAAATATTACAAACCACACTTTTACTGTTAAATGACTCTCAGTGTGTTCACTCAAAGTCGAACTATTCCATTTCCTATAGCTTGAGCAGCATTTTTTTCATTTTAAAACAGAATAGATGGCGATTACTTAAATGTTGCTTATCGACATCCATCTCTTAAAATTGTTACACACGGATGACATTACAAGCTGAAACTTAAGGCATGAAAAGAGCAATAACTAAGCTACATGTATCCAAAATACCGGGCGATTCGGACGCGGTCAAGTATATTTTAATGCAACAAACTTCAAAACCGAGCAATAACACCATCTACAAGTGTCCTAACACACCCGATAAGCACAGCCTCGGAAGAATTGGTACCGTGAAGGGTACCAAAAACTCATTTTCCTCATGTTCTGTTACCGCCACCTATACAAAGTCGACGATCGCTGGTGAAGGAGCTTATAATCACGTCTCGAGTTCAAAAATTAGAGAAGAACGCGTGGATTATTCTTAGATAGAAATATCGGAAAGCCGTCATGAGAAACTACCTAGTTGATTTATGTATCGAACTACGGTCCCGAAATGAAAAATTGGTTTCGACGGAAGTGGTCAAAAAGAAAGCCGTGGACGTACACGATTTTATATTCCGTATCGAAACGTTTGCTAGAAAAGACTGATGCTTCATTCAACAACTACCAGCATTAATCCATAATTTTGTTACCGACACTGCCGACAAATGGTTATGGGCTTTCACCAGTGACAGTCCGGATGCTTCCTGGGAAGAAATGGGAAGCTCATTTCTAACGCGGTTGCCCAGTCATGAAACTGAGCGTGATACACGAAGGTTTATTGAGAGACGCAAGCAGCGGTTTTGTAGAAAAGCGTCAGCGATTTTATATTTGACATTCAGATAATGAACGGCCGGCTTTCGAAGCGATTCAACGGATCCGCACACTTCGAAATTATAAGAGAAAATTTGAGCTTGACTCTTCAAATCGTAACAATGACACATGAATTTCGTCCATTGGAACATTTATGACAAGTATGACAGTATTTGAGAGACTGTAGGCAAACTCTCTTCTCGATAATTTCTGTTAGTACACAAATTGAGCTTCACACTGACGTTCACTTAAGTAGTAACGGTAAGAAAGAATTAACCAATCCTATACAAACGTGTAACTATTGGAATGGGCGTACGCGAATTCGCAAAATTTGCAGTACCAGCATCGTGAAACTAATCAATGATACACGTCCACATGTAGAAATAATGATTGGAAAGAAACAACTTGTAGGACTGTTAGATAGTGGTGCCTCTATTAGTGTATAGGGAAGAAATTCTTTAGAATTAATTTACCCGGAAAAACTCAAGGTAAAGAAAGTGTCTTCTGTTATTCGAACTGCTAATGGGACGGCTAACAAATATCTGTAGTACGTTGAAACCAAAATCTGCGTACAACACATTAAAATTGATATACTCCCCTCAGTTTAATGCATCCGAGCGCGTAAACCGTACGATTGTATCGGCTATTCGAGCCTATGTAGCAACTGACCATCCACGTTGGGATATTCGTCTTGGAGCAATAGCCGGGTCCCTTTGAAACTCAATTTCCGAGTCTACAAATTTGTATCCTCACTATACTGTATTCGGTTGTCATCGCATTGGACATACAGACCTTAAAATTTAAAAATAACATTCCACAAGGCTGTTAATCTTGCAGTATCAGTGTTCCAGATAGTGTTACTTTATTTCTTTTATATTCGGGCACCAGATCGAAAGTAAGTCAAGTTTAGTATTTTTATTATATTTTTACAAACAAAACTAAACTGAGCTGTAACGGTTGGCTTAAATTTCTCTCAATGTTTCGTAAACCCCATGCCTACAAATTATGTAACTAAATTGTTTCGTAGACTCCAATCTGACTCCACGGTACTTTGTTGAACAAAAAAAAAAAAAAAAAAAAAAAAAGTAATGGAAAATAAATTTGGCGGGGATTGGTGATTTTGTCGTGATATAAAAAGTACGCAAGTACGCGGAGATAGGATTTTTTTTTTGGGTTGTGAATAATTAAAAAAAAAATAAAAAAGATATTAAATTCAAAAGGATTGGTTGCGATCATTCGGTTTAAATTGTGGGATATATCGGAAAACAAAGAAAGTGTTTTAACTTTGAACTGTATGTGGGAAGTTTTTCCCAAATATTAAAAAAAAAAATAGAAAAGTAGTAATAATAATTTGGTTTCTAACAAATTAACAAAAATAATTATTTATTGTCAATATGTCTAATATAAAAAAAAATATAATTTGTATTACAAGTTGATGAATCTCACAACCTGTAATCATCTTGCAAACATTGTAAAAATAGTCCTATACGGATTGAAATTTAAATAAAAATAAAAAATAAAAAGATTAGATAAAAAATACTCGAGACGTGAATAACCTGTGTACTATTGGAGCATACTCCCTGTTGTAGTTTGGTGAAATCCCACGCTGCAGAAACAAAACAAAAGAAACACATTAAACGTTGGAATTTCCTCGGGCAGTTGATCGTCCTGGTGAAACATCGGTTTTTTTTTTCATTGTACGCGTTAATCCGTATTTACGAACGGAATTCAGGGTGTCACGAAGTAACTGTACCAATCAAAGTGGGTACACCATCAACCTTAGAGCAGATTAACGGCATAGTCCCCTAGTTCATTGGCATGTGTGATGGGATGATTTTATTACCACAAAACCAAACGGATAGGCGGAAAGGACACCATCAACCAGTTTCAGACCAATCGGATTTTTTTTTTTTATTAATATATAATTCAAGATTTCATTATTATACTTATATAATTTCCTTTAAAGTTATAAAATTTGCTTTCTATTTTGTACATTTGTAATGGGAAAAAACGTTCCGCGGATGCTCATTTCGGTTTTCCATAATACGATTCGTATACGAGTGATTTGAATTAAATTTTCCAATAAAGTTACTCGCGCCAGCGCTGAATTTGGTTTTTTTTTTGTGTTATGAAAATTATAAATATGATATAGAAAACCATTTACGGGGAGATGGAGGGTGCAGAGAGGTCAACAGGGGCACGCGGAATTGAAGGCGTTTTTTATTTGATTTTTGTTATAGTTTTGCTTTTCGGTAATTTTGTTTTTGTTCTGCGCCACTAGCAACAAGTGCCACTCGCAATCACACCAATGAGTAACATGAAGGCCTCCATTACACTTTGTTAAAACCCTGCTCAAATATTGTACACTATTCTGACCATCGCGTTGATATAGGAATTATTGTTTAAGAGAGTTAGCATCTACGATGCTCAATATCCTGATATACGGATGAGTCTATTTAAATTTTTATACAGTGATCAACAAAAGATCAGGTCTTAAATACGTTCGTATAAACCACTGTTCTAGCATTCGTGAACCTTTCTTATTGGACTAATCTCCTTTTTTAAATTTTCAGCCGTCCAGTTTAGTAAAACTTTACTACAATTTATTAGATACTTGTAAATAGCAATCATTAAACCATTATTCGTTATGATGATGATTATGTACGATTTAGAATTCAGACAATCACCGTATGATGTAGACGAAAAACGTTTTATTTTTATATCGCTTTGTAACATACTCGTCTCATCGAACACAAATAATGAAAATATTATGACAATGATAAATTATATAGAAAAGCGATTTCATTATGCTTGTTATATATGTATACCACCATATTATGTTTATCCATAATGAGATTGTGGAAAACATATAAAGCTTAACTCAGTTTTCCTTCAATAAAACTACACCGTCATCATCAACATCAACGTAATATAGTAAAACTAACGATTGTTTATTCAGATTTAAATTATAAAATGAAATAAATTGATGAGGTGTACATGTCAAATCAATAAACTATTATAATAGGATACTAGACAATCCGATACTGTAATATACTGTTCAATATTTAAGTATGATAACTTCATCGAACTATATAAATTAAAAATGTGCGGGTATACGTTGTTGTGGCATTATTGGTTATCGTAAAACACTATTTTTACAATCGTACTCGAATAGTGTCAAACGATATGCGGAATTGTACATTTAAACTACTCATTTGCTATCTCGGGTTATAAGCGTTGTAGCATCCTCTATATAAAAAATTAAAATGTGAAAAATGTCGGTTCAATTTATGTAATGTACAAAACAATTATATAACGGCAATTGGTGTATAATGCAAAGGTCTTTCAAATATTAATTGCAATGCACTCTATATCGAAAATGTTTGCACTATGTATTACAGAAAAATGTTTTATTGTCCCATTTATTTGCAATTTGTTTAATCATTAATATTTATATTAACATTATGAAGTTCCATGGCTTGGGTAATTCCAGGTTGTTTGTGTTCGCATCCATTGAATTAATTCGTGGTATATCGAAGTAAAGTAGAATTGCTAACTGAATTAAAATGGACTGCCTCAGTCTTTAAATATATTAAGTTTGAGTTTATTAAAAATGTACTTAACCGTATATTAATAAAGGCGATTCCATTAAAGTTCCTAATTAAAACAATAATTATTATATTTTTTAATATATTTTACACTTTTCTGCTTCAAATGCGGTAACCTTCAACGCTGTAAACCAAAATATTCATTATTACGGGAGCTTTATGTAAGCCTTATAGTTCCTTGCCGTTGAAGCCACTTATCAGACAAAATTACATGAAATTTGTGGAAAAACTAAATTAATTAAATTATCATCTATATCGTAAGTCACCCCAAATATAATAAAATTGGTCAAAATCAGTTTTCCAAAATTTGAGCGGAAACGCAATTGATGAAATGGCAGCATTCATAGAAGCTTTCAAATATTGAAAATCGCATTTACGAAAAAACGGTAACAAAAAAAAAGACTTTAAATTAAAATTGAAACATTGTTTGAAACATTTACCAGAAATTTTTAATAGAAAAGTTTAAAAAAATTATATCACAGATATTCGGTAATTCTACAAATAGATTGATTAGAGAATAATAAAGAACAATATTTCATTGCTACGAGATCCTTGCTAATTTGGTGGAAATCTGTCTACTTTCTTGGTTTTGTGAAATTTTAGACAAAATAAAGGTTAATATAAGGCGAAAGTCGATGATATTACGCTTCACATGCTGATGAATGTATAAGCCGATTCCAAACTCTTCTCCAGTCTGACGACCGCTGAAATGAACAGTGCAACCATTTGTGGTATCATGCATCCCACCCCCAGACCATCAAACACCCTGCAGTGCAAGCACGTTCAACGTGCAAATCCCTGCGTGGTTCTAAAGATTCTGGAGATCTCCACTACTCAAGGTGCTAAGCACGCTCCATGTTCCTTATACTGTTTAAATTTATTCAAACTCCACAGTTCAGTGTGGCACGAAAATATTTATAGGACTTATCATAAATAATAAAATTTTATTTTCATAATGACTAGAAGGTAAATTTCATGTTTTAAATACAATTTAAACCTCATTTATCGGTCACGTATATTGTTTTTTTAAAAACCGACACTAACCGATATTAATTTAAATTCTATAGTGTTAAATCTCTTCCGTCATCTACTAAAGGGCATATTTCGAAACATTTATAAACATTTCTCGTAAAACCAATAAATAAAAAATATTTCATTTCCGAATTATAATAAATAATAATATGAATAATTACCCGTCGTGCTTTCATGTATGTACTTAATATATTGAGTTATGAGCGCGCGCATGATTTTCTTCACACAGCTCATATAGTATGTAATATGCTGCTGCAACATATGTAGGAATTGCATGCATTTTATGTTATTGTCGTACAGCTTGTTTTAACTCTGCAGGAGATCAGAAAATGGATCATCGAAAAATTTGTAATATTAAATAAATTTATTAAATTTATTATTCAAAGACCTTTATTTATTTATACTGTTGATTGGATTTACTCGTGCGTGTTTTAGTGTCAATATTTTTGGTATGAATTTGCTTCTAATCATATGTACCGGGTGATCAATTAAAAACTTTTCATACCAAATATCTCCGTTTACGAATTACAGTAAAATATGCAACAATTAGTTGGGAAGGGTGAGAAAGACTGTTATTTTTAACGTAATCTTTTAATGTGAAAAATTGAGTGGCCTATATATACATTTTAGCCAATTCAAACGTAGAGAAATTTGAATAAGAAAAATTTGACAAAAAACGTTGAACAATTTTGGTAGCAAAATTGAATGAAATTTGATGTACGACCATTAGGCCACACGTTGACGAAGAAGTATTGAGAAAATCATGTATTATAAGCATAAGGAAGTCAAACCACAAAATCTCTTAATAAAATTGAATATAAATTGCTTAACTTCACAAGTGAGGTTTTAAAATACCATAAGCAAGCATTTAAAATTTTTTAAATAACAATAATTTTTTAACTCAACTTGATTGTAATGAAACCACGTGTAATTTATGCCACCCAAACAAATAGTCGAGATCGCAACAATACGTCGAATGAACAATTTATACAGTGGAGTAGCGGGTAGTTTCTTCATTAACAAGGGTACCACAGAATTGAGTTCTCACAGAGTTATTATACAACGGAAAATTTTGTTAATACATTAAGCGCGGCTACCAGCATTCTGGTAAACTAACCCAGAAAATTGGTTCTTATATCAGCCGAGCTCATGTTTGACGTGAATAAGATTACCAGAATCAAAAAAAAGTTCGCGCATACAGTGCTGTCTCTTTTGGCAACACAGACGGAGAAAATAGACTACAATCTACAAAGCCAACCATTGAAAAATAGAAAACTCTCAAAAATGTACTAATCGACTGCTACTCAGCGTAATAAATTACGGAGTATTTCAAGTAAAATCGATATTGCTTGTAAAAAACCTTTAGCCATCTTTTAATTTTCAATTTTATTGAAATTGGCCTTAAAAGTTTCTTAATCAAAGTAATTATAAAATTATAGATCTTGCAACTCTCTGATTACGTTTAAGTAGTACTGATCCAGCGCTGGAAAAACCAAAAGAGGTTCCTGTCGATAATATTTCATCCACTTACGTGTACAAACAACACAAAAGAAGTGCCGCTTCTAGCTATTTATGGTTTAGTATGAACAAAGATGTAATCCAATGGACGAAATTTTATATATCCTGAAAAAAGTGCAAGGTCACTTCACATCAAATCATCCCAAGCGAATTTTCAAATTAAACCATGAAGATTTGAGCACATCCACTTAGATATTGTTTGACTATTGCCACCATCTAATCGATTCATATACATAATAAATCGCGTTGACATTTTTCGCAGTGGCCAGAACCCTACTGAGAAAGAAATATTCCTAAATTGCAGTTATTAGATAGGCAGAATATAAAAAGGTTGTTTTGTCAAAAAAAAATATGGCCAATAATATCCGACAATTTCCTTAACAAGCAAGTCCTAGACATACAATTTCACTAATTGGATTAAATCAATTCAATTTGATGGGATATTGACTTGTACGTATAACATAGTCAATTTGTTGTATTTTTCATTAAAAGTTGTTATTGTCAAAATAAACATGGCTAAAAATATACTTAACAACTACTAGAAACATATATAATTTCTTAAATTAGATTAAATCAATTCAAACTGTTGGGATATTGACTTGTTTGTTTAAATCATAGTCAATATGTTAAATTTGTCAGAAATAGTTGTTGTTGTCAAAATCAACATGGCCGATAATTTCCGAAAATTTACTTAACAAGGACTAGAAACCTATATATAATTTCATAAATTGGATTAAATTAATTCAAATTGTTGAGATATTGACTTGTATGAGAATCATAGTCAGTTTTTTGTATTTTTCAGAAATAGTTGTTGTCAAAATAAACATGGCCGATAATATCAAAAAATTTAATTAACAAGGACTAGAAACCTATATAATTTTTTGAATTGGATTAAATTAATTCAAATTGTTGGGGTATTGACTTGTATGTGAATCACAGTCAATTTGCTGAATTTGTCAGAAATAGTTGTTGTTGTCAAAATAACATGGCCGACTATATCAGAAAATATACATATAACAATGACTAGAAACCTATATATAATTTGACAAATTGAATAAAAACAATTCAAATTGGTAGGATATTCACTTGTATCACAGTCAATTTGATGTATTTGTCAGAAACACCAACTATCACAGTCAATTTGATGTATTTGTCAGAAACAGTTATTATGTTATCAAAATAAATATGGCCGATTATGTCCAAAAATTTACATTACAAGTATTAGAAACCTATATATAATTTCACAAATTGGATTAAATCAAGTCAAATTGTTAGGATTTTGACTTGTATGTGAGTCATCGTCAATTTTTTGTATTTTTCAGAAATAGTTGTTGTTCTTGTTAAAATAAACATGGCCAAATATATCCGAAAATTTACATGACAAGGACTAGAAACCTATACTCGTATATAATTTCACAAAATGGATGAAATTAATTCAATTTGTTGGAATATGAACTTGCATGTCAATTTGTTGTATTTGTCAAAAATATTTGTTGTTTTCAAAATAAACATGGCCGATAATTTCCGAAAATTTACTTAACAAGGACTAGATACCTATACATAATTTCTTGAATTGGATTAAATTATTTCATATTGTTGGGATATTGACTTGTATGTGAAACATAGCCAATTTGTTGTATTTGTCAGGAATATATAGTTGTTGTTGTCAAAATAAATATGGCCGATGATTTCCGAAATTTTACTTAGCAAGGACTAGAAACCAATATATAATTTCATAAATTGGATTAAATCAATTCTAATTTTTGGAAAGTTTACTTGTTGACTTGTATGAATCAATCCTAATTTGTTCTTGTTGTGCAGAGCGGGTTGTGGATAGGGTGTTTTAAAAAACATCTTCTTCACTGTTGCGATTACATTTTTATTTATTAAAATTAACTTCACATTATAGTTACACTTAAAATAAATTTTGTTAATTACTACTCTGACTAATACTTTATAACTATATTTATATCTTAAAACTAAAATGTCTTATATACTAAAATTTTGAGGAAATGAAAATGCACAAGCACTACGGAAAACAAATGTACATTTTCCGAAGTTGCAAGATTGCATTTTCATTTCTTGTACGCAAATGTGTTTATTTTGTTAAAATTGAACGACCTTACTATTTTATTAACAATAAGGAAAACAAATAAATGAATCGACTTTTCCGGTATAAAACAAAAACACAACATTCTATATGTTAGAAATAGTTGTTGTTGTCAAAATAAACATGGCCGATAATATCAGAAAATTTTCTTAGCGTCGACTACAAACCTTGATCAATTGGGTAAATAATACCAATTTTTTGGGATATTGACTTGTATGTGAATCATAGCCAATTTGTTGTATTTGTCAGAAATAATTGTTGTTCTCACAAAAAACATGGCCGACATTATCAAAAAATTTACTTAACAAAGACTAGAAACATATATATATATAAATTCATAAATTGGATTAAATTAATTCAAATTGTTGGGATATTGACTTGTATGTAAATCATAGTCAATTTGTTGTGTTTGTCAGAAACAGTTGTTGTTGTTGTCAAAATCAACATGGCCGATAATATCCGGAAATTTACTTAACAAGGATTATAAACCTACGTAAATTCACAAATTGCATTAAATCAATTTAAATTGTTTGGATTCTGACTTGTATGTGAATCACAGTCAATTTGTTGTATTTGTCAGAAATAGTTGTTGTTGTCAAAACAAATATGACTGATAATATCAGAGTATCATATCAGATTTTTTGGCCGTAAGCAGTTAACCGGAAGTAACAGCTTTTATTGGAGCTTTTTCGTTTAATGCAAATAATGTAAAAAGCATATGAAAATGTAAAAAAGACGGGTGTTGGCTAAAACAGTTAACAGGAAAATCAACGAAGTGTAAGCTATAAGATGTTCGAACATAAACAAAAAATACGGCATTAATAAGACCGAGGACACCCTTTCTTCACCTTTGGGAAGAATTACATTACCATCGTTACTTTAGCACCATAAGACAAAACAACGTTGCAATATCATGTTCATGCTGTTTTCATTTATTTGAGCCGCTTATACAAAATCTAGAGGTACAGACAAGGTAAGATCGCAGGTAATAACAAGTATAGGAAGATCGATTTTCAATGTTCAGCAATTAAGCAACATGTAAAACATAAAAAATACAATCAATATTGATAGATAATTGAAAATTAGCTGGTAAACGTGTAACATAAAAATTTAATTAAATATTGATGATACACTGGTGAGGTCGGACATAAAGAAGAATTGGTTAAGCTTAGCAAATAAAATGTTAAATTTAAACGAACAGCTTTCTGATGTATTTCTAACAAAAAATGGTTTGTTGAAAATGAATATTTCATATACTAAGTCAAAACAATTATTCATTAAGCTAAACACCAGCATCAATTGCCAAAATAACTCCGCACTTTGGTTAACCGAATTCTTGAGTTTCCGAATTCCGAAGTTGAGCATTAAGAAATTTTAGTAAAATAATCGCTTGAGAGGTTTGAAAATCTTTTGTCTGACATTTATTGGGTTTAACAGGCCAATTATTATGATTTCAAGTTTAATCGACATCGATTGTGTTTTTGATGCTAAAATTTTAGATGTCCTTGATATTTTTTAAATCGATTTAAAAATATTTTTGTCGCTTACCGTGAAGCTTAAAGAATCTGCAAAACATTGGATATACGGTGTTCAAGAAGCCTTTGGTACGTGGCAATAATTTAAAAATGAATTTCTTCCGAATTTCCCGTACTAGACGAATGTTGCAGTCGTTCATTTTGAAATGATGGATACAAAACGTAAATTTCACGAAACACCCGAAGAGTATTAATTATTATAAGCTGTTGTCTCTGGGAAGAAAAGATGAACTTTTCCAACAAATGCATTATTAAATATACTATTAATGGGATTGATAAAAATGATATCCAACCCATTCTCGAATTGTAACGAGTTGCTTAACGGGATCAGAGAATACATCAACTATATTCCCATAATACAAAGAGCATCGACATTCGCTCCAAAACCATTTATTCCTACGCCGAAAACTAAATCATTCATTACTCCATTGAAACCTCAATCGTCGAATCCATTCGTGTCGTCAAATCTAGCAAAAACGCTGATACAAAACAATTGCTTCAACTCAAGACATTTGACAATAAAATGCCCAGAGAACGTTGCATGAATTACCTTCGAACGACACACCAAACTGCTGCATGTCATGAGAAACGAAAAATAACTGACGAATCGAAAAAATGTTTGCAACGCCGTCCTTAAAATTGAGGAAAAATAATTACCAACCGCCGTCGCCGACGATTTCATTTCAAAAGAAATCAAAACAAATGGTAAAGAGACTTCTTGACGGTAGCAGAGCTAAGTAAGCGTTCTGGGGCACTAATATATTAAACTAACCACCGGTACACTGAACAATATCAAACCGTATCGTATCGCTTTCGAAAAAAGACCGATTGTCTAGAATATTGTAAAAGAATTGTTACAGAACCGCATTATTCGACGTTCTGATTCTCCGTACCCCTCCATCGCCCATATTTGATAAGGAGAATGGCGAAACTCGAGTGTTTGTCGACTACCGGCAAATGAACAAGGTTATTGTAAAGCAACCATACCCGATACCATAGTCGAGGATCTGTTTGCATGGCTGTCCGGGAATAAATATTTCAGTACATTGGATACGAGAATGGACTGTCGTCAGATCAAAGTCGATTATGAATTGAAGAAGTACACTTCTTTACGACAGAAGGACATTACGAATATAATCGAAAGCCTTTCGGTTTAGTTAACGCACCAGCCGTATTTCAAACCATGATGACTAAACTCGTTTCGATGATGGACCATATAGTGAAGTGATTGTATATACCTTGATGATGTAGTGATTCCGAGAAAACCCGTTAAATAGGGATTGAAATAACCAAACAAGTTCTTCACTGTTGTACGAAAGAATTAACGGATTGGCCCTTTGTCTGAACAAATGTAAATCTCGTGCAACCGAGATCACTGTTTTGGGGCACGAAATCAGTGAAAAAGGAATGTTCCCGGGAGCAAATAAAGTTTCTGCCGCCAATAATTTTTCACAACCGTTGGCAGTCACCAAAGTTCGACGAATTTAGAAAGCTGCTCGCCAATTTGTTACGGAAGTCCGTAGATACAAACTTTAATTGGTGAGAACCGCAGCAACAAGCTTTTTTGACGTTAATTGAGTTTCTTTGTGATAAATCGCGGGTCTCATCACCGACTGTTCTGCCATCACACAAATAAAAGAGAAAACGGAGATGGCACCGAGAATCGCAAGACAGTGGATGCGACTACACGAATATGATTTTAAGACAGTTCACCGACCAGGGAATTACATAACTCGCGTCGATGCATTAAGTCGATCTCCAAATAAACCGCCGAGAGAAATGGAAACTGCTGGTTCCATGAAATTGGAATGGAACGCATGAATCGCATTTGTGCGAAGAATTTCGACTAAAAGATAATCGTTTGTTTCGAAAAAAAGGTCACGAACTAAAATTTGTTGTGCAAAAAGAAGTTCGATTTTGAGTGGTACAGCATTTTCACGATAACATGGGGCACTTTGGTATCGAAAAGATAATCGAACGAATTAAAACAAATTCGTGGTTTCCGAATATGCATTTTACATTGCTGTATGCGTCGAATGTTGTTATATGAAATCCAAAAGGGGAAATGCCCATGTCTTCCACACTTTTGAGCAATCGCACTGAAACGATTTCGAGTGATGCAAATCGACCACCTCGGACCATTTGAAAAGAGTAGGCATGGAACACATCATTGCATTGTCTAATACTTTTACTATGTTTGTAATTGTGAGAACCGTCCGAAATACAAAAACAGCGTCAGTAATCAAATTTTTAACGATCTTTCCGCCTATTATACGCTCCCGATTCGTATCATCAGTGATAGAGGTATACGTCTTTTACATCTAACGTCTTCGATAAATATTGTGAGTGGTACAATATTCAGCAAATCAAAACGACAGTTTGAACTTCTCACGTGAACGGACGAGTGGATCGAGGACGAACCAGAATCAGGTACGGCCGAACTGTCACAAACCGATAACAAAGCAATCGCGCACGTTTTCTTGGATATAAAATAATTTAGGTGTTTTTATTTATCTCATTTGGTTTCTAAACGCGTTTAATTCCCCAACTTTGCCAATTTGATAGTTAGAATTGGACTAGTTCAGATGCTGTATAAGATGGCAAAAATTAGAGATTACACTACTTGCCGCAAGTAGCAGCACGATCACTAAAGAAGTTTAATTTGGTTATGAATTTATTAGCGGAAACTTTTTATTCATTATTTTTTATGTATCTCTTTTCCACTAAATAAAACTCGGTAAATGAAATCTTGAAATTGAACAATATCCGTCCTTCCGCCGACTGACGAGGGATTTTAAAGTAAGTTTTGTAAATTTTACACAATATAAATAAATTTTAAACTGGAGGGAACTCGGCTATTTTTTAATTAAATTTTGCCAAATTTGCATCGCATACAGGGACAATTTGGAAAAAATTTACGGACTAGAATTTTTTGATTTTCTGCCGCCATATAATTTATTTTCAGTTTTTACCCTAGATCTCAAAAACTTTTGCTAGTATTCGTTTGTTTTTATAATAGCCTAAGTCATACTGAGACTACATAGAAAATTTGAAGAAAATTTATGGATTAGAATTTGCATTATAATGTTTTGATTTTTTTGATTTTTTGAAATTCTAGTTCATAAATTTCCTTCAAATTTTCTATGTAGTCTCAGTATGACTTAAGCTAAGAAAAAAACAACCGAAAGTGTTGGTTATAGTGGAAGTTTTAGAGGTATTGGTCAAAAACCGAAAATTACTTATATGGCCGCAGAAAATCAAAAAATTCTTGTGAAAATTCTAGTTCATAAATTTGTCAGAATTGCCTCTATATGCGATGCAAATTTTTCCAAAAATTTAATTAAGAAATAGCTGAAATCCCTCCAGTTTAAATTTTATTTATATATTGTCAAATGTACAAATACCGTTTTTCATAAGGACTGGTTATGAAATGGCCAGTTTAGTCCAGCACGAACAGCTGGACTACAATTTTGTCCAAAACTTAAATAAGAATCCCTGATCAATACTAATATCCAAATTTCATCGTATTTCGTAAAAAATGGCGGAAAGACGGTCTATTGTTAAATTTCAAGATTTCATTTACCGAGTTCCTTTACCGAGTTCCTTTACTTCGGAGATCAATCATTTTGCCATTTTAAGGAACACTTTTAATATTTTATTCCGCTGAGATGTTTTATTTAGTGAAAAAAGAGATACATAATGAATAAAAAATTTCCGCTGGTAATACATAACAAAATTAATTCTTTTTAGTGTTTGTTCTGCCACTTGCGGCGAGTAGCGTAATCTTTAATTATCAGCATTTAGTTCAGTTTACATTGATGAGAGGTGGGTCGAAATGAATTTAGATAAAATTGTTAGTTGTACTCCAAGCATCATGTGCTCTCACGTCCCATATAAAATCTCCAAATATTTATGATATGGAGTTTTTATTTGTATTACAAATAAACAGAAAAACTAAATTTCGTGCTTACATATATCACTTTTTCTTGTCTACGTACAACAAGTATATTTTTATTCTTGTACTATCAACATAAAAGATGAATGGTTCAAAACCCTAGCACAACAAGAAAAATATTAAAGTATTATTGAAAATGTGGTTGGATAGAAAATTGGATCAATTTCATAAATTTTATTGGAATATTTTTTAACCTTATTTTATGAATATTATATGTTGATCTCTTTTTATAGACCAAGAAAATTGAGGAAATATAAAAAATTGCACTGTCATTTGCGACTGGAAAAAATTATAGGCAATTTGATGGGTCGGATGTATATAGATATTCCTTCCTGTATATAGTTTACACGTCCATCATGAAATGGCATATTTTTATGAAATTGCTTCCTTCAGATTATTTGGTTAAATTGCTTAAAACGTATTACGAGCGTCACAAAATAAACCACCCACTAAACCAATTGTTTTATTTGACACTGAAATAATAATTTCTTGTATACAGAAAATAACGTTATAGTAGCAGAATTTATAACATGATCTTAATTAGCATAATCCAAAATATGAATTTTAAGATGAGAATTATTGAAATTTAATTAAAGAACATTTTAATATTTTGTAATGTCTTGTCATTGCATTGCGTTTTGTTATTATAATTTTTATTATATTTCTTCCTATAAACACCAACCAACCACTGTAAAATCAGCTAAACCCACATTTTTACATTAATATTAATTTTTTTTTATTGTTGTTGTTATAAATACACACACAAACAAAATTGAAAATGAATGGGCAGCAACACTCCGCATAATATATAAAATATATAACAAGGCACCAAAATCAAGTTAATTTAAATTAACTTGAAAATTAGATAAATTTGTAAAGTGAAATGAAAAATTTCGGTTTTCTTTGTGTTCGGTTTTTTTTTATTACGCGCGGTTAAAATTCCATTTAAAGTGAAAAATTTCTTCGTATATATTAGGTACGGGTGGTACTTAATAAATTAGTTTAAGAATTCTTTTTAATAAATTAGGTGAACCATAAAAATGAGATAAATTATATGTAAATGGAGTGTGTCGATATATCAAAATAGTTGGGGGGCCTCAATAACATCGGATTAAACTTTTTTGCAATATACGGCATTACGATACATAATTTCCGGTTATTACTTTAATTAAGTCGCAGTGCAACGAAACAGCTTACTCCAATTTTCGACATATTCTTTAGAAATTTGATAGGAGTTCCGGTTATAGTTTAATTACCGTACCAAATTCCAGGTGCTAAATATGTTATAAAAATTTCGCAATAAATGTTTTTTATTTTAATCCGGTCGACATTTAACAGATATTTTTATTCCGATTACAAAATTATATAACCGCACCGTATTGGCGCTATATACATATATATTTATATTTACGTGTTGAATGTCCGGCACTTGATGTCAAAATTTAAATATTTTCGTTTGTGAAAATGCGCGCGAATTTAATAAATATAAATCAGATATACGAAATTGCCGTTCACATTGAAATGTGTGATTAATTGAATTGTAATTACATACCTAAATAGAGAGTGAGACAAGGTAGCTTAAAATAATATTATATCGTAGCACTACATCTTTTGAAAAAACACCGCTTGACTGATTTCATTAGTGCGCTATACTATTTGTGAATTTGATCTGCATTACCGCAAATTATTTTTGTTTGTGTGAAGGACAGATCGATCTCAATCATTTTTTGTAGATTTGCGAAACCATGCGGTTCACTGACATTATTATCTCTGCACGTTAAAGGTGTTTTTTTAAAAATCAAGCTTCAAATAAGTTTAACAAATTCTCTTACACATAATAAAATAAAAAATATCAACACATTGGCAAGTTGTCTGGGTGGTTGCTACTACTTTGCACCAAATCAGTAGCATCATTCGTATATGCTCGTAATAATTCGTTAAGAATTTCCAAATCTCCAAATTTTATTTTATTCTTATCTGTTTGCTCGTTCATAATTCTTGGCATCTGTTTTGTAGTTGGAGTACTCCACTCGTTCGTGATTCGTACTTTACCGACTACTTTAAGCAGTACTCAAATCCGGATCATACGGCTCTAGAATTAAATACGTAAATCTAGCTGTACTGCATGGCTTTATGCAAGTCAGTAGTACTGTCATGGTTAACAATTTAAGTATATTTCGCAAAATTACTTTAGTTTGTTTTATATGGCAGTAAAACTTTCACATGTTATATACTGAAATAAAAATTTATTGCTACTAAATAAAACAGCTGACAGTAAAAAATTAAAACCTAGACTTATACACGCTTGTGGTACGGTGCCATACTGTGGATACGATGCCGACAAATGAAAAGCAAAATTGAAACATCGCGCTATACATTCAATAAATCAGGCCAAATTCTTAGATATGCAGATTAAATCGCGCTTCTTGGCCGAAGATCTAGCAACATCAAGGGCAAATTTCACCAAAATCAAATTTTTAACAACACCCAGGAAAATCTCCATGGCCAATTTCGAAATTGGCAACCATAATTTTGATAGCGTCGAAAACTTTAAATACCTCGGGTCAGTTATAAGAAATAAAAACCTGAAACGCTGCCGGACAATAAATTTTCTATGCCTAATCAAAATTATTGCAATCTAAATACCTACCGCAGTCGTGCAAGGTCACACTTTATAAAGCACTCATAAGACCTGGGCTGACTTTCGGTTGCGAGAGCTGGACCATGACCTCGAACGATTGTTGATTGTTATCTATCTTCGAAAAGAAGGTCGATTGTTCAATTTTTGGTCCTACTAAAGTTGCGAGCAATGAATATTGGATTCGTATGAACCTTGAAATAAAGAAACTACCTGGAGGTAGCTATATTATCGAATTCAACAAATCCAATCGAGTTAAATGGCTTGGCCACGTTGCTAGGCCTCCACAACAACGAATGATTAACAAAGTGTTCCATCAACAACCAGCCGGAGTGCATCGTTGAGGAAGACCCCGACTGCGCTGGCGCGACGACGTTGAACAAGACTTACTCGTATCATGATGTCGGAACTGGAGGACGAAAGCAATGGACCGATACGGATAGAGAACCGTAGTGTGGGAGTGCAAAATTCCTTCATGGGATGTGAAAGCTAGAGAGAGAGAGGGTAATTTGCGTCGCAAAACAAGTACAAAATCTGTGTTTGTTCGCCAGGACAAAGATGAGCGAGGCGGGCGTCTGTCTTGTAGCAACCACCTCAATACATAAAACTCAAGAAGGTTCTGCACTCAATGCCAAACTGGTCTCATGATTCAAATGGAGGATTTCGCAATAACACTCAAATAAGATCGGCAGCTCTGATAAACTGCATAAGCCAGGGCTGTAATCGTTGATAACCTACATTGGGAAATTTATATAGTTACGAAACTGGACCGATCTACCTCGAAAGCTGGACAACCACAAACAAAATTAATGCTCTCATCGATCTTTTCAAGGCAGTTGTCACAAAAGAAATCTTGAACAAGTCCTATTGTGAATGGAGTGTAAATGGCCGTGACTGGTCAAAATAGCAAAAATAGCAACTTATATAGTTTTTAACAGCCATAATTAAAGATCGAGGGACAGTTAAGATCAGGAACACACATCACCCTGATACTATTGCAAAAGCAAAAAAGGCTAATGACGCGGTTATAGTCCTAGACAAGTTTGAAAGTGGTCAAAGAATTTCTTTTAAGTGAAAGAGTGACATCAGCTGGGCTTGGAATACTGTAAAGTTAAGGCCTGGACCTCCATGTGATCGCAGACCATGTGAAAAATAATAGGATCCAAAACCGCACCAAATTCAAAATGAGAGCTGTAAGCGAAAAATCAATAGATACGCAGACACCCAATTACAGTAAACCTATTTAACGGACGCTTGAATTAACGGATTTTTTTTTTATTTTCCATTTTTCGCGGTTATCGATTATGATGGGATGGGGTACGTTGGATGGAAATGGGATTCTTAAACGATTTTAGAAGGAAACTTTGTAATATGGCCATCTGATTGAACACAATTTCTATCCTACATACCTAATCCCATCATAATCAGTAAGGAATTGGTCGAGTTCCGTCCCAAGTGGCCATATTCCAGAACTTCTTCCAAAAACAACAGTTTATGAATCTTATTTGAATCCAACAAACAAAATCCCCTCATAATCGGTTAAGAGTTAAACGAGTTCTGTCCTAGGCGGCCATATTCCAGAACAAGTGCGAAATCAAACATTCGGATTTAATGGACTCCCCGAATCAGTCGGGTAAACCGAGGTCTTACTGTATTATTGTTTTGAGATATCAATAAGTCTTTCGATAGACAAACCCCCGAAATAGAATTATCAAAAGAGAATTCGGGTAGCAATTTTTATTCGTTATCGAAGATTTTTACTGTCAAAAATTAAACGAAAATGTTTTACTGTGCCAGGCATTGTGAGCGTCTCTCCAAAAGGAGAAGGATCAGACAAATCCCAATATAATTATTTCTAATAAAAATTTAAAACCATATTTTAGCAACATAGAGCCAGTCCATGTAACGATGGTTTGGCATGATGTAAAAGTAAATTTTTTAAGACTGAGGCCTGAACAAATTTACTTTGGTACCCATTACCCAAAAGAAACTCCTTAGTACTATGCGATTTTTAAATACTTGCGACAAGGTCATGCAGGGCAGTTTCATATAATTTTCCAACTCTATATACAGGTTGAGTGCTGCTGAGTGGGAGGATAGATAAATGATGGTCTCTAATAAATCTGTTGACAATTCTTTAGAAAATTAAAAAAAAAATTAAGAAAGTCAAATAGGACGAAATGCCCTGGGCTCGGTATCATCAGACTTACAAGCTTTCGGGATGAAAACAATTATGCTCGTGGTCCAAATTTATCTTTCGGTCTAAAAATCAATGCATGTTTGAAATAGTAGTACACTCAGAGAAAAACGTGGATCAAAAGAAACACAAATCTTAGTCTATTTTGCCAAAATCTTGGTCGTTTCCGATCAACCAAATCTCTTAGTTAACAAACGAACAAGATCTTAATTTAAAATAACCAAATCGTGGTTATTTAATTTTTTACTTAGTTAATTTAACCAATAACATATGGTTATTTTAATGGATATAATTGGAACAAAATTGGTAATGGTGGCCAAATATTTTTTTAAATCTACCAAGGGAAGAAATTACTTTACTAATAATCAGTTATTATTATTTTACTAGTTAATTCTACCAAACTTTCTTAGTAAATGTAACAAAAATGGCGGTAAATGTTGCAAACGTTTTAGGTTGAACACATTACATCAAGTTGGGGTACCAAACCGACACCTTGGAAGTTTGATTTCCAACTAATGAAACGATGAATTTTTTATATTAAAAAATTCGGTCGTCTCATCACACTGGAGTGATTAAACTACAAAAATATTGAAAATACTTTGAACTTACATTCAAAGTATAATCACAATGCTTTAGCGAATTTTATTGATTCGCTAGAGTTTAAGATTAATGTTTATAATAAAACTTTTAGGCTAAAATAACTAATTAGAATAAACTAAAATACTTGGTTAGGTAAGAATATTGTGCACCTAACAAATTTTTTATTGGTTAAATTAAACAAAATTACGTACCAAACAAAAGATTTGGTTTATCTAGCTCAGAATTTTGTGTTAAAACAACTAAACTAATTTAACTAAGTATTGGGAAGTAATCTTTTTTCTGTGTGTAGTAAGTGATCTTGAATGACAAGGTATTCGTGGTGCAGTGCAGCAAAAAGAATCCATCCAGACCACCTGATTTATGTAGAGTGGGAAGGAGAATCGAATCCAAAGTAAAATGTCGCATGTGACAAGTATACCGGCAATGGATAGCTCCACAGGAATATGCAAAGAAAGTAATAATTCGTCAATATTTTTCTTTTTTTTGTAGAGGTAAGTTTCTTCGCAGAGGCTAATCCAAGATAACTTGCGAGCAGATCCTAAATTGTTTTGATATTTTTCTCAATATACAAAAAAATTATCTCAATCAACCTGAAGTTTAGATCTTTTGGCTTTATTTTTGAGTCTCGCAGTCGAACGAATCTGACCAAAAGATACCAGCAGGGTACATGCTCAAAAGGGAATAACTCCCAGCTGGTAACATTTTCATTAATGAAAGGTCTATGAATAGGATTTTTTGATTTATGTTAAAAGAGATGCACCTGTGGTCAGAGGCGAGAATATCAATTATCATCTTCCAATCGATGAGTTGATGAAAGTTGGCTTGCATCCTATAAGAAATATTTTTATCAGAACTCACGTTTTCATTACATTAAGACAATTATTTCGAATGGTTTTAATTGAAATTTGACTAAGAATCATTTCATTTTTATCTTTTTTTCCAAAAAAATTGAAAAACCACATAATAAAATGAATTTCAAACCAAATATTTTGGTCAGAAAGTTCTGACATCAATCAAATAAACCATGTAGAAATAATTTTAATCATTTTCTGAAATGGTTTATGTCAGATAACAGAAATTTCGAATAGAAACATTTTATTCGAAATGCAATTTATTATTTTGCAACAACAACTAAAACTTCTTATTAGGTAGACGTACGATATTTAAAAAATTGGTGATAATCCGGGTGGAATTGAATTTAAGTTTTTGACAGAAGAACCATAGTTGTCGGAGTGCAAAGTCTAGTGGCTGGCATGGAGCTATGCAATGGGCTACTACTTGCTAGATTACCAAGGTTTATAATTTTGAAACTGGCCTCTTCATAGTTATTGCTGGGGTTATTGCTGCTTCTTACCGTAAAGCAATAGTTTGCAGGTAAAATTTTATTTATTAATTCTTTCAAGAGATATATTGTAATAATCTACTATATCGGCTAGCGGTATCATTTCATTTGCATTTGTCAAGCAGAGGTTGGAACAGAGACTGGAACGCCTTTTCGACGTGAGCTGCAAGCAGCAGCTTTTTGCTTAGCACTTATACGCTATAAGATCCATCGTTATTTTAAACTGAAGGACTTTGAAAATTATTTTGTTTTGGAACACTGATCCTTTTGCCTAAGGCCACATATTTATTTCTTAGTCGGTTCGTCCTTGGTATCTTTAACTAGCAATTTTAGTGAGATGAACAAACAATTAAAAGTGGTTATGTATGCTGATGTTCGACTTGCTTGCTAGGTCCCTTTTCGGTTTACTGCAACTAGTATTTTTGTTAATTTCTAGAGGTTAAATAATATATGGGTGCATTTTACTAGAATTTAGGAGGGATTACTACTTAATCCACGCCATTTTTTAGGTTGTTGTTTAGTTGTTTTAACTCTTTAACTAGTTGTGTCAATATAGTTTTAGTTTTAAATTATCACAAAGCCTTTTCGTTGAAATATTTTCATATACAAAGTCTAACATGCTCAACATTAGAAGTATAAAGTTCACGTTGTCTTCCGCATGACACATCGTAATCAACTGGAGCTTTTTTATTTTTCTGCTTATACGTAGAAACCATTTTTAAATTATGGCGAGAAAAATGTTCCACAAAGAATACTTTATGATAAGTTGCACAATATTAACAAACGAGAACAAAGATTTTTGAAAAAAAAAATAAACAACCAGAAGGATGCCTGAAAACAAAAATTGTAGATGCTCAATTTGTAATGAGGCAACATTTATCAGTAAGTTTAATCAAATATTTTTTTTGTTACTTTTAGTAGCTAATTTTTGTAATTTAGTAATACTGTAAAAAATCAGCTGATCGAAATATCGATACTGAAATAATGTAGCGATTGAGACCTCCGCATTGCAGCCTATTAAAGTTAGCCGAAAGTTGAAAGCCGAAAGTTAAAAAATCGATAATGCAGATAGTGTCTCGACTATATCAGCCGAAAGTTAAAAAAATATATACTAAATTGAAATCCCAGCCGAAAATCGCTTACCAACAAAATCACCCGAAAATAACCTTGTTAAAGTTAGCCGAAAGTTGCTAGCCGAAAGATAATGCAGATAGTGTCTTGACTATTTTCAAAGTCTCTTTATACTCTCGCTCCTATCGATTTTTAAATTCATATAAACTGAAATAATTTCTCCTTCACCCGAATGATGTAACTCGATACTAAATTTTCCGAAATTCGAGTTCATGACTGATTTTTGCTGTATTCAAGACACTATCTTCATTATCTTTCGGCTGGAAACTTTCGGCTAACTTTAACAGTATCCGAAAATATGTATATATTCGTAACAAACAACAAATAAAACTAAAATACCGATATCAATTTACAAGTTTCTTATGCATATAATATGAGTAAAATGTGTATGGGAAAACTTCAAAAATTCGTACAAACTTAAATTTTAAAGTGCTATGTCTGGAAAAGACCTTATTTGAATCGGTTTGTCGATGGTTATCGCTGGAAAATTTTCCAGATCAAGTTTCATGTTGAGAGTCCGGGAAAATGGGCGGAAGTTAAATACAAGTACAAATTTCAAAAATTCGTAAACACTTAAATTTTAAAGTGTTATGTCTGAAAAAAATCTTATTTGGATCGGTTTGTCGATGGTTATCGCTGGAAAATTTTCCAGATCAAGTTACATGTTGAGAGTCCGGGAAAATGGGAGGAAGTGAAATACACGTGCAAATTTCAAAAATTCGTAAACACTTAAATTTTAAAGTGTAATGTCTGGAAAAGGTCTTATTTGGTTTGGTTTGTCGATGTTGAATATCGGCTGATTTTGTTGGTAAGTTATTTTCGGCTGGGGTTTCAATTTAATACTTAATTTTTTAACTTTCTGCTGGAGTATTCGAGACACTGTCTACATTATCGTTTTTTTTCGGCTGGCAACTTTCGGCTAACTTTAACAGTATTAAATATGCTACTTCGTATTCAATTTATTTAATCTAATGAGCATATAGCATATAGCTTTGTTTACTTACTAAATTGTTATGACAACCATTCATGTTTTTTAAAATAACCGGTTTTAATTATTGAAAGAAAATTTTAATTGTTGGAAAGATAACAATCTTTTGGTCGTTTACAAAACATCATATTGAAATGTAAAATAAAGTACAAAAAAATTTTATACTTTATTTTATATTTCACTATGATGTTTGGTTACACTAACCAATTGGTATTTGTAATTAAGAATTTTTGGTAGTTTTCAGTCAAAATGTTTTAATATCTATAATTTAATTGCTTTTTAACCAAGCCTTGGGTTGGTTGGAAAATTATTATATTTTCGGTTAAAATCATACAGATTTTTAGTGTTTTACACGATTATTTTTCTCCGAGTGTAATTTTTACATTTAATTTTTGATTTAGGTAACAACAATTATTACAAAAACCGAAAGGATTATGTGTTTTGTATTTCAGGGTACTGTATAGTCGCTTCGGATACGGTTTAAGAATCTCAACTTGAGATTCCCAACAATTACAAAAATATTAAGTGTAATTAATAATTCATATGAAACGATTAAAAATAATAATCATATCCAAAAATTATCTAAAAATTAATAAAAATTATTTAAAAAAATTGTGTAATTATATATAAAATAGTTTTAATTAAAATTAAAGTGAAAAAAACATAGACGAAACATTCGAATAAAAAACTACGGGTGCGTGCATAACATTAAAAACTTCATGCACAAGTGTAATAAATAAAATTGAAGCAAAAATTCGAAAAAAATAAAAATGCCACGAACTAATCCACAAAAAAAACTACGAAAAAATCATCCATTCCCTTGTGCGGCAATATCGGATCCGCAACGGGCCATAATATTTTGGACTTTGTATGTAAAAACAATATTTATATAATTTTCGACTTTTTTCTATTTTATTTTTAATGTACGTCGTTTAATGGTTTTGGGTTTTTTTTTATAATAATAAATTGTATCAAAATGGTATCAGTTGCGTTATTTTTTTTTTCTCGCGTCCGGTGTGAATTTTGTTTGATCAATTTTACTTCACTCTCATGAAGCAGTGTATTTCTTTAAGTTTTTAAGTTTTGTATAATTTTTTTGTGCTTCCACTGGAAATGAAATTGTAACACATTCTAACTCAAAAGGGAACCAACGAATGTCTTATCTGCCCACCGATCAACCACTGTTGCTAGCCGGCTGACAAATGCTGCATTTCAATCGATAATCAGGAAAGTCTGAAACAGTTTTGTTATCGGAACATTTTCACGTTTAAAAAACTGTCACATATTTTAATTTTAATTTTTTATATGGAAACATTTTATATTTAGAAAACCTCATATAGTCCTCTTTAGTATGCCCACCACATGATTTACAATGGCATTCTTTTATTTTCGATTGTATGATAAAACAACAAAAGCGCAATATAAAATTGAATCAAAGTATAAATTATGTTAAATAATGAAAATAATTTCTTCTTACGCAACAGAATTCAATGACTAATTATAACACCACATTACAAGACAAACAGGTGCCGCCCTTCATCTACATTCTATATACACTATCATTAAAAACGACAGTTTTCCTGTCATTACGCTATAAATCTTTATCGCAAAATCAGATTGATCTTTGTCTCGTTAAATAGACAAAAGCACATTCGAGGTATAACATATTTTATCATTGTAACCAACCGCAGATTCGATAGACATTTTATATCTACATATTCTCAGCACATGGTATTTTTTTACACATATATGTATAGATAGTGTCATACAGGTAATATTGATTGAAATATTAATGTGTGTAGCGAGTACCTTGTTTTATGTCATTGCGTGTAATATGTGCGGTCGGTCGTAACTAAATTTATGCAAACAATTGTAAACAGCATGTTATTAGATTAATTGGTATCGCTTACATATTTGTGATTAGATTAAATTTTATATAGATGTCACGGCAGTAAATTTGTCATGTACGCTTTGACGTTTTGTGATTTATAGCGACATCTACGATAAATAAATTAAAAACTATATATTTTTTTAATAATATTTTTATTTTATTTTAATTTAATTTATTGTAAAAATATAATAATTTTTTTTTTTATTTTTTTTTCGTTTGTTTTATAATATACAAATAATTTTACAATCCTGTACTTATCCGAGTAAGTATAAAGTAAGAGACAGATAATAAACGAAGAGGAGGTGGAGAAGAAATTTACAATCCAATTAAAAAATAATAATAAAAAGAAAGTTGTGGTGATAAGCTAATCGATTAGATAATATTCGTAATTAAAATCGATCAATCTTAAAATTGTGTTGTGATGTCGAGAAAATTGGTTTTCGTATTATATAATCGGTTGGGATTATATAATGCGAAGACGGTATAGATATTTAGACGTTTATAGAAAAGAAAGATAAAGAAGGAAATGGCAGTGTGTGAAGAAGAAAATTTCATTTAAATAACCCTAATATTTGATTTGTTTCGAATTCATATAACGTAATTACCAAGCGTGGTGTCCATTGTCCCAGTGACCGTTGTCCCATTGACCATGATCGTAGCTGCGTGCGCTTGCTTCAGCTACAGCAGCGTAATGGGCAGCTTTAGCATGTTGCACTTCTGGGGTTTCTACTGGAACTCCATTGTGAATGACTGGAATATGTTGTGGTCCGTAGTAGTGACCCGATGAAGCTCCACTCCATTCTGCGACGGCATGTGGTGCTGAGTATGATTTAGCTTTAGCTTCAGCTACGGCAGCAAAGTGAGCAGCTTTAGCGTGTTGTACTTCGGGTGTGTCTACTGGGACACCATTGTGAATAGCTGGGGCGGCAGCATAATGGGCAGATGGTGCATAGGCGTGTCCTGAACGAGCGGCGGCATGAGCAGCGAAATGGGCAGCTTTTGCGTGTTCAACTTCAGGTGTATCTACAACAACACCATTATGGGCAAGTGGAGCTGCGGCATGAGCGTATCCGTAATGGGCACCGGCACCATGAGCACCTGAGAGAGCTTTAGCGTGGGCAGCAAAGTGAGCGGCTTTAGCGTGTTGTACTTCTGGTGTTTCTACTGGGACTCCGTTTTGGATGACGGGTGCAGCATAGCCCCATGGAGCGGCATAACCCCAACCAGCTGAACGTTTATGTAAATGGTGACCGGCACGGGCAGCGGCATGTGCAGCAAAGTGGGCAGCTTTAG
Source organism: Nephrotoma flavescens (assembly GCA_932526605.1). Lineage (NCBI taxonomy): Eukaryota > Metazoa > Arthropoda > Insecta > Diptera > Tipulidae > Nephrotoma > Nephrotoma flavescens. The sequence goes on along the minus strand of OW052220.1, from coordinate 85,841,546 downwards.
CGGCTTGTACTTCTGGGGTCTCAGCTGGAACACCACCGTGGGTGAGATGTACTGGGGCAGCTGCGTAAGCCCATGGAGCAGCATAGTGGATTGGTGCTGGGGCAGCATATACAGCGACTGGAGCTGGTGCTGGTCCTTTTGGTAAATTAGTGGCGGCAACTTGGAATCCATGAACTGGGTCTGACACATATTTCACTGATTGAACAATTCCATTAGCATCGACATACGAGTAGGCACCTGATGTTACTCCATTAGCTGAGCGTGTTTCGGTTTTTTGTGAATTTGGTTCAGCATATCCATATGTGTATTGACCATGTCCATCTTGTGATTGGTATTGTGAGGAAACGGCGGCACCCAAATAGCTTGCTGAGCAAGTTGAGGCGATGAAAAGTGTTGCTACGATCTGGAATTTTAACAAAATATAGAACGTTAAATCCACATTGGTCTCTAAAATGCACTCTAATTATATATTAAACACTATTTTTTCCACTTTAAGCAATAATTGGTGTATCCATGTCACCAATTTTGATATTAGCTAACACTTTTAGATCGCTAATTTATCACTTTAATAGTTTTTATTACTTATTATCACATAAAAAATACTTACGAAGAATTTCATTTTGTCTATAAATTGTATATTATATTTTATTTTTACAATAATTATTAATAATTTTTAAAATTAATATTTTCTCGACAATCTCGAACCTCCTAGTTGATTGTACTAGGACTGTTATCGAACTATGCTATTCGGTTGAGTGGGGCCCTATTTTATATAAAAATTTTCAATTCAATTTCTATACACAAATTGTATGTACATTAAATGCCTCCGCCTTGCTTTGCTCTCTTTCTAGGTGGGGTTACCATCAAATTCAAATACAAAAAAAAAAAGTAAAACTGAATAATAACAGAAATTGTAATTCTCATACATTTTTTTTTTGTTTTATTATTACTGAAACCAAAAAGCGAATAGCGCGAGAACCCATGACCTTGCTTTCGCCTTATCCATCATTATTATTATAGAAAACAAAAAACTTACATAAAATACGTTCGATATACACCAATAAAATAGTTTTTCATGTCTTTATCTTAAAAGTCTTTCTTAAAGACATTTTTTTTCTGTACTTGCATGTATACACACCGACATGTACGTTACATGCATATAATAAATATTTATAATTGCGAAAAGAAGGAAATACAAAAAAAAAAAAATCTATTTCAAATCTACTTATTACGGTAAATATCGTTTAAAATTTTAAAGGAATTTTTTAATTGTTAAAATACTGTACACCTGACTTGATCCAATTTTGAGTTCGGAAACAATTTTTATATACACAGCGGCTTTATCTAAACGAATTATAATAAAATTTAAGTTGTTTTTCTAAACTTTGGCTCAAGTGCATTTTCGCCCACAAAATTTATCTGTATATAGTAAAATGCCAGAAATATTGTTATTTAATTGTATTTCAAATTAGAAAAAAATATTTATAACACATAAGCACCATATGGACAAAATTTTACTGTATAGTATAATGTTACATTAATATGTTACGTTAGCGTGTAAAAGTGACAAGATTTGTTGCACAAAAATGTTGTGTATCAAAATAATGATAATAAAATTTGATATGTGTGTGGAAAAGTGTTGGCTAGAATATCAGTGTAATTTAAGATGGTGGAATTGTAGACGAGTGTAAATATTTGGTGCTTAATGTTTTTCACGATTTGAATTTTTACTAAAGGTGGTTGATTTTATGTTGAGAAGAAAATTTGTGCGCGAATGTAAATTAATGTAATTATGAGCGAAATTCATTTGAAGAGCTTTTCATAATTATTGTGCGAAAGTTAGAGTATTTTTAAACCATTTTTGGTATTAGTGGCGCATTCTAAAATTTTTAATTTTTATTCCGATTTTTATACTAATTTGTCGTATCTCATATAATGGTTGAAATATGTATAGTTCCTGGAGCGCCGAGCGTCATTTATTAATTTACAAAGTCGAAACTAATGTCAATTGCTCTTTCGCCAAACAATTAGATACACTTTTTGTCAAAGTAGCAGTTTGCCGGATTTTAGCTTCCTGATGCCTTTACGTAGGTGTATTATAAAAAAAAAAATTTCTACCAGCAGAAAATAAAAATGGAGAGGTAAAAGTCGGAAGTTGTCCATAATATAGGACAACTTCCAACTTTATTCTAGAATTTGAACCTCAGGCTACGTCAAAATTCTATTCATCATTTTCGAATTTTATATTTTTGAAGTAGCATCGTTTTCATTCTTCCGGTTAGTTTTTTCCAAAAACCATTGTTATGTGCTGCGTCTGTGTGATTAAGTTTCATAAACTCATAATTTCAATCCGTAGCTAATGGATTTTCTATGAAATAACAAATAATATTTTCGGAAACAAGTTTTTGAAAAAAATAAAACGAAAACTTAGCCGAATTTTGGAAAAAAAAATGTTTTTTAATCAAATTAATTTAATTTAATTAAATTTTAGAAAAATGATATGAACAGATTTTGTTGACAAAAATTATTAATTATTTTTAAATATAATTAAGACGCAAATATTTACAAAGAAAAAATTACTTTTTAAATTGTTTTTTATTCTAATTTAATTTACAGTATTTTTGTTTTTACTAGGTTTCTCGTAAATCGTATACTTTTCAAAATATTAACATGAAATGAAAAAGTTTCTATAGAAGTTTTCACGGCCGATACACTAATTTCCGCCAAATTTCTCTGGATTCTGCGAATTTCTCAGTAAACCATAAGTAAAAAGTTTTATGCCGATCACTCAACCTGTCTGGGCTGTATAGAGGCTAGATTATGGTGGGATTACAGTATATTATCAAAAATAGGTATTTTCTCTTTAATTTTGGAAAAATTATTTTGTTGCAAATTTAATTTAGAACAATTTTGTAATAACTAGATTTTATCGCGGATGCTTTAATTTTAAAAATTTTAGCAAAAAACCTTAAAATCGAAATTGAACGCTTCCATTTCCAGTGTACCGATTTCTACCAGATTTCACTGGGCCCTCCCAATTTATGAAGCTAATGTATGAAGTTTCATTCAAATAATTAACCTATTTGGAAGATAAAGGGGACACAAGTGGAAAATATAGACCACCTCGAAACCCACTTTTTCGGACTTCAGAAATACTTTACTTTTTGGAAGAAAGTACTTATTACGTTACACTGGATTAGGTAACGGCTTAATTCTATTCAATTTAAGGAAACCGCGGTTGTAATTCAGTCAATGAATATTTTGCATATTTTCGTAGTACCAACCAAATTCCATACTCCTCGTTTGAGATAGGTTTCCGCTCCATCCAATTTAATTATTTTTCAAAACCACAGCCAAAACTCATTTTGCAACCCAATCACATGTTAACCATGTAAAGAAGGTTGAATCCCAATCGTTTAAGAAATAGCATAGATTTATTTAAAATTAAAATTTTAATCTGATTTTTAATCTGATTTATTAATCTTGAGGCTTCATCCTCTTTAATTGAGAAGTGACATAGTTATTGGAGCAAGACGCAATGTGACGGTTAAATTCGAGCCCTCTAAACGAATTTTGTTTTTTTTAATAGTGAGCCAAACTTCATTTGAGTTAAAATCCTTAACTAGATGTTGAAGTTTAAGCCCAAAAAAAACGATTCTTACCACTCGAAAACCATTCTCATTCATTTTTTTTTTAAATCGTTCGACCCGTAAAACCCCAAATTAATATTTTCAAAATTAAAACACATTGGAATCCATTTCTGGCACTAAAAACCCCTTATTACCCCTCTCTCTTCACTACATTTTTTTTTTCAAAAATCGTGTTGGCCGAATGAAACAATGAGATCCGAACACCACCACACAGACAACATCAAAATCCGCTTGAAGCGGAAGATAATATTATATAAAGACGAACGTCAAAACAATAATTATATATTGAATGCAACATAATCAATTGTTGTTGTCTGCAACATATTAAATTCTATATTGAAAAAAACGCAATTAGTGCAACCACACAAACAAAAATACCAGACCCCCCACGAAGCAATATGATGTAAGATAATATCCCACTACATGATGCATCATTCTGCAACCTTGTGTAACATGACGCAACATAGTGAAACATCAAACAACACACCTCCTGAATATGCAACATCAAAGAAAATGGTAAAAATATGGTGAAATATGACGCACTGTGATGCAAGATTCCACAACATTATGCAACGTCATGCAATATGATGCAACTTAACGCAATATTGCAAAATATCGCGCAATCCCGAGATCAGAATTGATCTAGACAACATCGATATAACTAAAATAATTAAATTGTCTAAGCTTAGATGTCTCAGACAAGTCATATATACGTTTGTAAAAACCGTAGCATTAAACAGGTCCTGTGATAGCACCAACGAAAACAGGACTTCGCGGGAGGCCCTCTATTCGGCGAATGGACGATGCTGGACAGAATTTTCAAGCTCTTGGTTATCGTGCTTACAGCGCCATTCTTGTTGCAGAACGAGTTATTTGGAAAGCATTGTTCAAGTGGCCAAACGATTTGGACATTTTTATTTACTGACAAGATATGTCCGAGTACTATATTGTGATTGGTTAATATTTTGAAAAACCCGTTCAGCACTTTTCCTTCTTGTGTGTATCGGCAACGATGTAATTTTTTATTCTGCTGGACGATTATCATAAAGTTTGAGAGCCACGAAACAAATGCGAATGGTTAAAATTTCGGGGAAGATAGTAAACTGGTCATCCTTCGGGTACTTTTTCGTTTAAGTTTTGAAAAAAAACGAAAAAAATGAGCAGATGAAAGGCTTTGAGTATCAATTCGTCTAGGTGGTTCTCGGTTAGTTTCACTTATTTTTTTATCGCACTTACGATTTTAATAAAAATTGGATTTGGGGGTTTTCTAATACTAAAAATCGATTGAAATTAGTTCTGTTTTCTGGAAATGTAGGATATAGTTTAGTCATTTTAGGTTTTTTGTGAGGCTTAACGATTTTGATTAAAATTGGTGAGGCACGTTTTTAAGGGGTCGAATGTAAAGATACCTATATTGAGATAAAATTCGTCACCTAATTGTTTATTACTGGAACGAGTTCTTTCATTGGGTCGTTATGTTGCGCTATGTGGCGTGGTATTGTACTGCATAATATGTCGTGAGCTGTTGATATGATGCACCATGTAGTGTCCTGTTGCACCACGCTTTTCCACATTGAGAGATATTATATATCATCTTGCGTGATTTTTCATTTCAAAAGCTCGTGGTGTGCTTAATTATGATACATCGATAAATGTGTAGGTTACTCATTTTAATAACTAATTCCGAAACTGGCCCATTTTACGGCGATTTTAAATGAAACTAAACGATGAAAGTAATAAAAGCCCCCGATGCAATCAGGTCTTTTTTTCTAGTTTATAAAAGCTCAATTTATTTTCTACGTGACCGGATAGATGCGTATATCTCAAAATATCACTTTTTTGGTTTCCTATAGAGCTATGATTTGTGCAACTTTTCAAAATACACGGTTATTTCAGTGTTACATCTGTTGCATACTATATAGGAGCTATGTTTTTTACTGATGCGAAGAAGTTTCATAGCTTTTCTTTTCGGTTTCCTAATTTCAAGTCAGAGAAACTATGTTGATGAATTTCAGGATCAACCTGATCTGTGCGAGATATATATATATTCAAATCGTTTTTTACACAAAAACATTATAGTCTCGAGATGCGGTTTTTTGCATTGTGTTCAGGCATTAGAATTACCCGGATGTGCACGACTCTGTGGTATTGCGCGAGGATGAATTGGGGGAGATATGACAGCGTGCATGAAAATCGCCAAAACTCGTTACTCAGGGGTTTTCGGGGATGCCGAACTCAATTCTGGTATTGGAATTACCCATGGGCACTCGAACGCGGCTCTGCGGGGGTATCCGGGGGGTCATTCTGGGGGGGGGGGGGAGGGGGGGGGGGGGGTAAATTGCACAGCGCTCCAAACTCGGTCCTCGAGAGTTTTTGGGGATGCCGAATTCAATTCTAGTATTAAATTTCCCCGGGGACGGTCGGGTGGCTTTGTGGGGTTCTGAGAGTGATTGGGGGGAAATGGCAGCGTCCATGAAAATCATTACAAAATCGTTACTCGGGGGTTTTCGGGGATGCCGAATTTAATTCTGGCATTATTATGCCCCGGGGGCGCTCGAGGGCCCTCTGTGATGTTGTCTGGGGGTGACTGGAGGTGCAATGGCAGCGTCCATTAAAAAATCGCTCCAAAATCGATACTCGGGTGTTTTCGGGGATGCCGAATTCAATTCTGGCATTACAATTACCCGGGGGTATGATTTATTTTGATTCAAAATTAAATAAATAAATATTACACATATTATAAAAACAATTGCTTTGGTAGTCTTTTGTGCCTCGAAACAATTTTTTCGTTTGGCTGGTGAGTGATAAGCTCCGATGTGATGTTGTTCGGTCATTATCTTAAATCGAATAGAATGAAGATATGTATTTTTTCATCTTTGTCGTCTTGTCTAACTTCAATCTAAAAAAAATAAAAATAAACCAAAAATCAAATCTGATTTTCTTTAAATTCGGCATCCCCGAAAACCCCCGGGTGCCGAATTTTGAGCGCTTCCCATGGACTATGCAACTTCCTTGCAGAATGACCTCCCGAATATCCTCTTAGAGCCACCCTCGAGCGCTCCCGGGTAAGTCCAATGCCAGAATTGAATTCGGCATCCCCGAAAATCCCCGAGTAACGAGTTTGGAGCGATTTTCATGTACGCTGCAATTTCTCCCCCAATTCATCCCCCGCGCACCCCTACAGAGCCACCTCCGTACACCGCTGGGTAATTCTTATGCCAGACTCGAGTTCGGCAGTCCCGAAAAACCCCCGAGTAACGATTTCCGAGTGCTTTTTCCGGGTTTCCAGTCATTGGAAAATGCATTTTCCGGCCCAGAAGGCATTTTTCAAAAAATGGCTTAACCAAACGATATAGACTTTTTTCCTGGGACCTTCCTGAACACAATGCAGAAAACCGCATCTCGATATCTGCTGTCCCTAAAAATTTCCGCTATTTTTTCTAACTTCCCTGGACTAATTACTAAAATGTGCAACTCAAATTCTGAAATACGAAATACCTGAATTAATCTGCAAACCAGTTTTAATTTGCAAAATATTTTTAATTTTGCCACAGCGATGACACACGTGACACTTGCACATTGCTTAGTTTTTAGAGAGTAATTTTAAACTGTCGTTGGAAAGGTTCGACACTTAACAATAATATGTAAAGATATGTATTAACTTCTCCATGTTTATCAAAGTTTAACCTATACACATTCTATTTATTTCTATAAGATCCCCGTGGTTTGTATTGTACCAAATGAGATAAATAAAAATAATTTACTTTTAAATGACTTTCACACAAAAACAAAATACAAGAGGTACCATGTTAGAATCTTTGTGGAATATAAGTATGCTGGGTATGCAACATTGAATTTTCTTCCCCATGTTGCAAGACAAAACTCAAGCTGCGACTCAAATTGCGGTACATATAGGCTAGCATTAATTTTGTAATTTGCAAATGGTTTGTTTCCTCCGCACCCATTTTTATAAAAATGTTTTATGCGGAAACCCCTAAATGAATTTTAAAATTAAGGCTCATCGCAACACATTCCCAGCATTAAAAAAATTTAAATCACCGTAACTTTTATCTAGTTAGAGCAGAAAACATTTGAAAACGGCCCTGCTCGCATCACCGAAGGACCTTCTAAACGAATTTTCTCAAAAATTAACACCCACTGAAATACACCAATATGACGCAACATAGTAAATAAAATCATGACGCATTACAGTACAAAATCAAACAACATGGTACACATGACACAATTCGGTGAAATATCTCACAACCTAATGCAACTTGACACATGAATATCACGAAACATTGTACAATATGAGCCATCGCGATGCAATATCCCACAGCACTGTGCAACAATAATGCAACATTGTGCTACATGACACAAAACTGACGTCACGCAATATGGTGCAACTTCATGCAATATATGGAAGACAAAAATATTATCCAGAAATCAGCGCGCCTCTTAATGGTTTCTTTGGATTCGAAAATCCTGTTTAGCCTAGTCTATCAAAATCGTTCAAGCCATATAAAATGTTCTAAGAAGCCCTCAAGAACCCATTGAAATCTATTCCTGCTATTTGTCAGCTCACTGTCAACAATTTTTATCAAAAGGATTAAATAATTAAATGTGGCCCAGGCCCCATCGGAGACTTTCTAAACGAATTTTCTAGAAATTACGGCTCATTGCAATCCATTTCAGGTATTAAAAACCGGTGATAAGGATCACCGCAATTTTTGTCAACATATATCAAAATACCAAACAAAAAACAATTTAAGCGTAACTCGTGCCCCACTGGAGGACCACCAAAAAAACAAATTTTCCCAAAATAAGAGCCAATCGAAATTGATTTCTGATATTTACTCTGTATGCCGAAAAAAAAATATGTAATTGTTTTTGATCCTACCGGATGACTATCTAAATGAATTTTTCCCCGTCACTTTCGGATTCTGGTACTTGAAAATGCTCCACTAGCAATTTCAAGAACGATTGTGCGGAACGAAAAAAATAAAGAATGAAAATCGGGCCTCACCGCGGGCCTCTGAATGGATTGTCCTGAAATAAACGCCCATTGGCACTCGAAAAGCCTTTTACTAATTATTTTTAAAATCGTGAAAGCCGAAAAAATAATAACACACCGTAGGACACCCTTAACGATTTTTTTGGGAAGCAAGATAAATCGCAACCGATTCCTGGCAATTGGAAACCACATTCAAATTTTTTAATGAAACTCACGTGATCATAAAATAATAATAAAAAGAGAAAATCGTGCGAGCCGAAAAAAATTAAATCGAAGCGTTCAGCCCGCATATAACTAGCCCCTCCCTAAATGAATTTTCCCTAAATCAGGACCTATTGCAATCTATTTCTGGTATTCAAAACAACTCCACAAAACATTTTTATAACAATCGGGAGCCCCGAAAAAAAAATTTAATAAATTGTTTTATCGATTTCGGCGATATCAAAATCTTTTGAGGTGAAAGACAATATGAAAAAGAAACCACAGTTAAAACATTAATTAGATGGCGATTTTGAACCTGAATAATGTAACTCATATAACAACCAACATTTTCAAAAGAAGACATTTAGTGCAATCATACAATGTCACCGTAACGCAAACAGCAGTCCACAACATAATGGAACGTAACGACAGAAACTTAACGGAACAAAAACACAAGACACAAAGCAACATGACGCAACATGGTACAAAATTGTGCAACAAGGTGCAACATGATAAACATGATAAATATAAATATGTGGTGAAACTTGACGCGAAATCCCACAACATGATGCAACATTCTTCAATATTTTGCAATATGACGCAACATAGCAGAACAGCATACGGATACCATCAACAAGCGGTACAACATCAAATTTTCGCTGAAACTCGACACCTCAACACCCCAGACGGATTGCTTCATTTCATTTCTATAAGTTGAAAAATTCTAGTGAAATAAGACAGAAATAACTCTATCGAAATTGGCAGCTTCCGCAAGAACTTTTTCAATATTTGCAATGATGTTTAAAAGCATTTACGAAAAACTAACAAAAATTTAAAAAATCTAGCAAATTCTTCTCCTGTAAAGTCTCTGTATGCAACTTTAGCAGATGCCGACACCGCCTCCTGGACGCGGCCACCGGTAACTTGGCGATTTACTTGGAATGCAATAGACCCCACCCGAAAAAACATTTGTTACGAAACTTAAACAACAGATCCCGATAGTTAGGCATTGTAAATATGCAAAACATAATCTCTGCAGACCTATCATCACTAATCGAAGCGGTTCGCCGAAATATACCGGAAGCATCTGTATTACAAGATCAAATATGAGGATAACGACATAATTGGATCAAATAAATCGTCAAGGCTTAGATTGCTCGAAAGTGTTCTACGTTTCCAAAACCGTCGCCGAGTATCAATCTTTATATTTTTTGAGATTTCTGTGCAACCTTTGTTGCATGCACATTTTTTGGGACGTATTCCACACTTGCAATATTTGTTGCATGCAACAAACTTTGGATTTTTTTAATTAATAATTTTCTACCTTATTAAGGTTGTCGTTTCGGTATTGCGTGCAAAATTTTGAGTCGAAGATCTGTTTATCACGATGAATCTTTCTGTGTTTATTGAATTTTATGAAGGAAAAGCTAATTCTTGATTTATCGAGATTATTTTTAACCGAACAATTTTTATATGTTTGCATTAATGCTTTCTGAAACGGTTTGGGTATTTTTATTAAAATTTCAGGCAAGATGGTTGCTGGCACGAGTCGACTGGGATGAGTTGTCCATTCGGAAAATTCGTTCACCTGCAGTTTAATTTTTTTTCCGTATAGCAGGTCCCTTTTCATAAAATTTGTTGATAGCGGGGTTTTTAAACAAATGAAAAAGAGATTGGTTCCAGGTATTTAATTTTTTTTTCGAAAATTGTAATTGGGATTTTCTTATGACGAAAATCGATTGAAGTCAGTTCTGGAAAGATTTAGTTGTTTGGTCATATTTAGTTTCTTCGGATTGACGATTTTGTTAAAAATTGGTAAGAAACGTTTTTAAGGAATCGATCATGAAGATACCTATAATTTAATTAACATTCCTTATTATTTTGTGTATAAGTTTACTTGAACGAGTCCTTTGATTGGGTCGTTATCTTGCGCTATGTTGCGTGATGTTGAAATATGTTGCGTCATATTAAAGAATATATTTTGATTCTACACCATAACACATTGAGAGATATTACTTAATATTGGGTGGTTACAAACGCTCGTGAAGTGCTTAATTTTAATACATCGAGAAATGTGTAGTTAACTATTTTTAATAACTAATTCTGGAAGTAGAAACTGTTATGACTTAACTACTTAACTATTTAACTTTAAGATCGATGCAGATACCTCAAAATTTCATTTTTTTGGTTTTCTTCAGAGTGCTTCGATTTTTGCAACTGTTCATAATACACGATTATTTCAGAGATAGGTCTGTTGCGAACTACGTTTTCATTTCATAGCTTCCGGTTCTTCTTTCCAAAATTCACGTAAGAGATACGTAACACTGATAAATTTAACGTAAGAGAAACATAACCTTATTTTTGCAGAAATATATTCAAACGGCTAATTTTCAATAGGAAAATAAATAATTAGCTTACATCGTTCAGAAAATGAGCGATGCGAGCTATGTTTTTATCCAACCGGATTAAATAAATTATTTAAATGAATCAATCAGAGCTTTGGTAATTGTTGAGATAAGCTCCACGAGATCGATTTTACTTATTTCGAATTTGCAAAGGGTAAAATCCAAAAGGAGGGAAAATGGCGGCCGCATGAGTTGACTGAGAGACAGCTTCGGAAAGAAGACAGTGCTCTGCGTTTGGTAGGACCGGAAAGAAGGCGTGTACTATGAATTGCTGAAACAGGGCGTCATTGCTCGAAAAACGGCCAAAATAGGCCACGAGACACGAACGAGTGATAACAATTGCAGTACGACAACGCTCCATGCCATCGCATTCTAATCGCCCAGGTTACCATCAAAACGCACAGATGGGACCTGCTACCATCTCCGTTTTATTCGCTAGACCTGGCGATGGCACATGCCTTGGCAGGGCAACGTTTGGCCAGTTTCAAAGAAGAGATGGCAAAAATGAGCCGATAGCACAGAACTATACTTGGAATTAACATTTTTTTATATTTCGATTGAAATTCGCCATTTTTAATTTTTCAAAAAACCCCAGAAATTTCGTTTTGCACCTAGTACATCGTAGTAAACCTAGACATTCCTTTCCAAAAAGACCCCGTAGTTTGTTTTGTACCAATGAGACGAATAAAAACGTATCACTTTTAAATGATTATCATATATAAAAACTAAATACAAGGTGTTACGTTTCCAAGTTGAAAGTGTTACGTTTGAAACAGGAGGAACCGGGATCGAATTTCTGTGGAAGTAATATGCAAAACAGAATTGTCTTCTGCATGCTAGAGTGCAAAACTCAAACGGCGACCAATATAGGCTATAACACATTGGGCTATATCATTCGCAAACGGTCTAAGTAAGGCGCCTTCATTATATAGTATTGCTGCAACTCTCAACAGGATTTCTACTTTTTATACCACATGTGTATTTAAATCCTCCATAAATTAAAATATAAAAACTCAAGCCGCTCTATCTTAATATATTTATGCCTATAGGTACTTTATTGTGATAGCAAATAACTATATATAAAATACCGGTATTATATTAAAACTACCTTCTTTATGCTATTTATAGAGTTAGATAATCTGCATATTTCCGTCAATAATAAACATTTTGTATCTTGCGTCTTTATATACGCGTATATCGATCGATGGGTGTACAGCGTTGGTGTAAATCTTTTAATGTATTTCGATTACATACGAAAATATTTTTTTTTAATTTATTCACTTGTTGGTAGTGTTTATAATACGTAGTGTAGTGTAGTGTAATTTTGGTTCCGTTATTAAATTTAACTTTATAACGGTAATAGGATTAAATCGAATCAGTTTCCACTATATACAACAGGAGGTCACAGGCCTCCACTTTATAAAGAATTTCGGTAAAATATTTTACAATAATGTGCAATAGTAGGTTTGACCAGCAATATGTTGTTGCCCTTGAAGGGAATTTTAATTATTAACTGTACTTCTGGTGTACTTCATGAAAATTTTTTAATTATATTGAGTCGAAGCATTAATCACGTATCAAGGTTTTCATGAACTTGCTAGTCTGTTACAGATAATGTTAAAAAAATATTTCGTGGAGTACGTAATTTTTAATGTAATTATATATGGGTCACCATATAATTACAACCAACTTGCACAAGATGGTTTGCATATAATAATATAATAAGTCAATCATTCACATGGTCAATTTAATATAAAGTATCAAGTTATACTGCTGCGAATATTGTTTACATAATTTATTTGTGTTTGTTGTTAATTTTTTTTGTCTTATTACTGTAACAGTTATATTATTTAAGCTCATTGGGCCAATGTAAAGTAAAGAAATTACTCAAAGCTTTATTTTTATATTTCAAAGATTTCTAGCTGTAGTGAGTCACACCATAATCAGGAATATCATTCCGGATATTGACAAGACCCTGAATTTAAATATATTAATTTAAGATATATTGATTACTTATATAGCCGATTGGGATGAAACGCAGTTTTACAAAGAAAATGGTATTTAAATTTTAAGAACTAACGCTACAACCGAAATATGCTACGTTTCCTTATCTATTTCCTAATTTAATATATTATCAACTAAATAGAGTCTATACTCTAAATAACTGCATACCATACCTAGTGGGCGCAGACACACCTGCCGCAGTACGTAATGAAACCTCGATAATTCCCGCAACATTTCACAGTTGCTTATAATCCATAAACATAGCATCTATAAAGAAACTTAAGGGGCGTATTTGAAAAAGTTTAACCAATTCAGCAAGCGTATACCCGAAACATCTTATAACACAGAATATGAAATAAGATTTGGCGCAACAAATGGTTAAAAAATTTGATCATCAGAGAAAAATGAAACAAGAAATAAAATAAATCAAAATAAGCAACGGAGGCATCGATAAGAAATTGGATCAAATGGTAGAAATAGTATTTGGCAAACGAAATGATGATGTAGGCGATATGGAGCAGCAAGTCGAGTATTCAGAAAACGATGGAATATACAGATGTTGAAAGCGGCGATCGGTAATAAGGTGGAACCGCGGATGATGTAGATCATGGCGAGTGGTGGCGAGGAAATAGCAGAAAAGGAGAATAATCAAGGCCAGTTTGAAAAAGGTGGACAAATCAATCAGGATTTTGCAACAGTTTAAGAAGAAAGAAACGATGTATTAGAGATTTTGGATGCACAACCGGATGCAGAATGAACGTGCGAAGAAATATTTTAGTCACTCAAACCAGCAAAGTTGGTGTTCATAGTGAAAAGAGTTGACGACAGAGCACTTGTTGGGGATTGTTGTCGATTTTGGTGCACGGTTTGGTAAGATACCAAAGAACTACAGTAACCGAGGATTGTGCATCAAACTTGACCAACGTAATAATGCGGATACTGGAGGTGGTTAGAAAATCTAACACCGATGTTAAATGCATTGATGATGACGGTAAGTATGACTTACAGAAAAATGAGAAACTCGTTGCAGGTGGGTCGATGCACTTGGACAATACCGAAGAGTAATTGTGGTAGCTACATTTGGCGAGATTGTAAGTCATAACATGAATGTATAATGGCCAGAACAAATTGAGATTGATTGAGGTAAAAGTAGTAGCATGCATAAACCACACGTTAAAATAATTTTAAGTTCAAACTATTTGTCGAATACCTACGGTTTTAAAATTTGATAACAATACTCTACATGGACAACTACTATTGCAGTGTCGATTTAGCGAAATTTTTAGTAAGTCGTCAAACAAATATGTGTGGAACGTTACATGCTAACAGAATGTGAAATCCGGCTATAAAACGTAAATTAAAAGCAGGCGAAATTTCATGGCAGCGCAATTCAAAAAATATTATAGTTTTGAAGTGGAAAGACAAGCGCGACAAAAAGAAATGAAGAAGTCACTAAGCGTTAGTTGAATAGTTGAAGACTATAATGCCCGACATAAAGGCATCAACAGAGCAGACCAAATGATTCCACAGTATGCTTGTCCAAGACGCTCCATTCGGTGGTATATGAAAGTTGTTCTCTACTTGCTGGATATAAGCCTTTGGAATTCGTGTCGGATTTACAATAAAATCAATAAAGACCGACATTTCAACAATGGCTTTCGTATTTAATTAATCCATTAATAGGACATTACCCATGTCGCCAATGTAGCAAAACTGGCAAGAGAACTGCGACCAAATACGTTTGTTGTGTTTGCAAAACCAAAAAAGGCGAGGAAATTGGATTGTGCCAATATCCATGTTTCAAAATTTATCATACAGAATAAATTTTTGAAATTTGTATTTTTGTTATTGTTTACGAACTACGCCTTTTTTATGTTAAGAATGAAATATTTAGGAAATAAAACCACAAAATGTATAATTTTATGTAAATAAATCGAACTTATTTATAACATTTATATGTAATATGTTTATTGTTGCATCTAAAGACTTACGTAACAGATGTGTGCCGTATTTACTATACATACTAGAAACTCATGTCTCAAATATGTGACGGAACACCATGCAAAAACTCATGTCACACATAAGTGTCGCATATACATTGTACAAACCTAAAACTCATTTCGCATATACGTAACGTATATTGGTATTCAAAGACCAGTATCGAGATCGCAAAAACTCATGTCACATATTAGTGACTCGATAATTCTTATATGTATGGGAGTTTTGTGTGAAAATCGAAAAAATGCTTGTGTCGAACGTGGTTTGATTTGTACAAAACTATCTTAAAAACTATTTTCATACATTTTGGCCCAAATGTATTTAAATATGCATTATACAGTGATCAAAAATATATTGTAAGGCCAAATTTTTATAGACGGTAAATGTCCTCAAACACCATTTGCAAATTAAAAACAAATCCGTACACGATGAGTCTAATGGAGTCATTCATTGTCCTATTTAATACAAATGATTTAAAGACAGGAATATATGTTGTAATATTAATGCTCGAGTTCCATGCAGTGTAAAAGGAACGATGGGCTGTTGTCAGGAGAATTTTTGATGTGTAAACATCTTTACGCGCGCCTACCAAAATTTTTTGTATTAGAGTAAACTTGTAAATGAAACGAACGGAAATGACGTATACCTACTTCGTTTGAAAAAAAAGCAAGAAACTCAACAAAAACAATTTTTACTATACATGGCATGCTTTTATGTATATGTATAATAGTAGGGAAAATGAAAAAATTAATTTAATGAATGAAATAGAAACCATCGACATTTCCATCGATCAGAAAAATCAAAAAAAAAAAAAAATTACGATACGAAATACGAATTACGATTACGAAATTGCATACTCATACGATTAAAAACACAGTCAACAACTGCTGTATATTGCTTTATCATGAGTGACGAGTCTCTAGGCGCTGTTCATCACGTCGGCTATCAATGATCATGTCTTCTACTGAATGGGGTTATAATGACATCTCGTTTTTAACATTGAACTGCCAGAGTCTCAGGTCACAGTCACGCAGGTATGCTCAATTCATTTGGATTTCGAGACCTGGCTGCGCAATGACGAACTTGTTAATATTCCTACGTTTGAATGCTGTTTTCAGTTCAATAGAGATGGTCAGTGGGCTGCCGGAGTAGCAATTCCGTCAAAAGATCCATAAAATGAGCATAGTGGACACAAATATTTTGCCGTACTTTTTCAAAACCAATATTGACGTAACAAATGGACTGGTGAATGGAACTATGGGCTTTCTAAAGTAAATCGAATGCATAGGCATCCTAACCAGGACAACGAGAACGATGAAAACGTCGACAGTAAAAAATGTCAAACGACTCTGGATGGATTTCGGTTCAAATTCACAAGTTGGCAAGAAGGTCAGGTGGCTTGAAGCTGGATGGGCCCAGAAAACGAATATCGACCGATGTTTGGTGCCCATTTCTAGAAAAAGCTCAACTGTTAATCGAAACAACAATTAATGTTAAGCATAAACAACAATTAATGTAAAGCGTCGTACCTTCATGTGCCACCACAATTCATGCATCACACGGTGGTACCTACAACGAGATAATCAGTATATACTCTTACGATAAAAGACACAGTTAACAAATTGTGTATATTGCTTTAGCACGAGTAACGAGTCTCGAAGGGCTGTTCATCACGTCGGCTATCGATGATCATGTCGTCTACCATGGACGTAAAAATGGGACCTCAATGGGTCTTCTTCAAAATTAGCTATCGCGCCTCACCACAAATCCGCTTTATCCGTTGTAATGGCGAATTTTTTACGAGATAATAATGACGTCTGGTTTTTTTGCTTTTCCAGATCTGCGTTCAGTTCAAGAGAGACGGTGAGTGAGCTGCCGGAGTAACAATATATAAAAATTCAAATAGAATACTCATACCATACAGTCACCTCGCATAAAGAAATCATCTTTGGACAAACAACTGGTATGAGCGTAACAACACAACTCATTGATGATATATGTACGGCTGAACTTCAGCTTCTCAATGGGAATAAGATGCTTTCTGTAGTTGTATTAACCTCGCCGAATAAATCTTTCGAAGACATAATGAAGTTCATACATTTCGTCCTTGCCCCATATCCTAAAGAATTTCAAAAATTATCCAAGGAGACTATCATCTTTTGCCGGTGATTATGAGCGGGGATTTTAATATTAATGTTGCTGTTCCTCAAGCTGAACCACTTATAAACTTCCTGCGAGACGAATTCGATTTGCACATGAACTCAGATCGAAATATATTTACTACTAGATATGGGACGACCATATTGTGCAGTTTTTCAATGAAAATTTTTAAAGTTAGAGTCGACAGTATATAATATATCTTATTTTAGCTACCAAAATCCAATTGCGTCGATTATACCGAAAGAGTAATAGACCAATTTAACGATAATAAACAAATGAAAAACTCTGGTTAGTAAAATTGCATTCCTTCCTCCTTCAAAGTAAACTGTACCCAATTACTATACACACGCCATGTTTACACATCTCCTTGAGAGTACTAATGAACTCACTCATTTTTTTTTATTTAATATATTATCACTTAAATTATAATTATAAATTTAGTTCACAAAATGGCGTGTGAACGATTGTTCGGCACTATTCACTTTTATTATTATTTTTATATGAGACTGTGTCTCCTTTAATTTCTAAAACGCGACTCGTGTTCTTTTTCATTTCTCATTTCATATCAAGAAATTGAATTCTCGATATTTATCGATAATCGATAAATATCGAGATTCGCGAATGTAGGTGGCGAAATAGCCATGTTCAGCAAAACGAGCAATGCCTCGTAATTAAGCGGCGCGGTGTATAAATAGTTTTGCTACGAGGAGTGCTACGAAGTAAAAAGGTTTTTGAGCCGCTACATTAGCTTAAGAAGTGCTCTCTCAAAAAAAAATTGGCCACTTAAAAAAATACGGTAAATTCCCATTTGTTATTGATGTTGAAACACAATTAGAATTTAATTTGAATTATAGATGGAAATCTGAAACACAAACTGTTTACGCAATTTTTCGATTCTAGTGGCTTACTGTATTAAAAATTGGCCAGATCACAGAGCTATTCCCAGGTCGTGACATATACCGAAAGTTAGCTTAAGAAGTGGTCTCTCAAAAAAAATTTGCCACTTAAAAAAATACTGTAAATTCCTATTTGTTATTGATGTTGAAACACACTGTATTAAACACTGTTTACTGTATTAAAAAATTGGCCAGATCACAGAGTTATTCCCTGGTCGTGACATATATCAAAAGTTAGCTGAAGAAATACTCTCTCAAAAAAAAATGGCCACTTTAAAAAAATATGGTAAATTCTCATTTGTTATTAATGTTGAAACACAAACTGTTTACGCAATTTTTCGATTCTAGTGGCTTACTGTATTAAAAATTGGCCAGATCACAAAGTTATTTTCGGGTCGTGACATATACCGAAAGTTAGCTTAAGAAGTGCTCTCTGAAAAAAAATTTGCCACTTTAAAAAAATACGGTAAATTCCTATTTGTTATTGAGGTTCAAACACAAACTGTTTACGCAATTTTTCGATTCTAGTAGCTTACTATATTAAAAATTGGCCAGATCACAGAGTTATTCCCAGGTCGTGACATACACCGAAAGTTAGCTTAAGAAGTGCTCTCTCAAAAAAAATTTGCCATTTTAAAAAAATACGGTAAATTCCCATTTGTTATTGATGTTGAAACACAAACTATTTACGCAATTTTTCGATTCTAGTGGTTTACTGTATTAAAAATTGGCCAGATCACAGAGTTATTCCCAGGTCGTGACATATATCAAAAGTTAGCTTAAAAAGTGCTCTCTCAAAAAAAGCTGGCCTTTTTAAAAAATACGGTAAATTCCCATTTGTTATTGATGTTGAAACACAAACTGTTTACGCATTTTTTCGATTCTAGTGGTTTACTGTATTAAAAATTGGCCAGATCACAGAGTTATTTTCGGGTCGTGACATATACCGAAAGTTAGCTTAAGAAGTGCTCTCTGAAAAAAAATTTGTCACTTTAAAAATATACGGTAAATTCCTATTTGTTATTGAGGTTCAAACACAAACTGTTTACGCAATTTTTCGATTCTAGTGGTTTACTGTATTAAAAATTGGCCAGATCACAGAGTTATTCCCAGGTCGTGACATATACCAAAAGTTAGTTAAAGAAATGCTCTCTCAAAAAAAATTGGCCATTTTAAAAAAATACGGTAAAATCTCATTTGTTATTGATGTTAAAACACAAACTGTTTACGCAATTTTTCGATTCTAGTGGCTTACTGTATTAAAAATTGGCCAGATCACAGAGTTATTTTCGGCTCGTGACATATACCGAAAGTTAGCTTAAGAAGTGCTCTCTCAAAAAAATTTGGCCACTTTACAAAAATACGGTAATTTTCCATTTGTTATTAAGGTTCAAACACAAACTGTTTACGCAATTTTTTGATTCTAGTGGTTTACTGTATTATCAATTTTTAATACAGTAAAACACTAGAATCGAAAAATTGCGTAAACAGTTTGTGTTTCAACATCAATAACAAATAAGAATTTACAGTATTTTTATAAAATGGGCAATTTTTTTTGAGAGAGCACTTCTTAAGCTAACTTTCGGTATATGTTACGACCTGGGAATAACTCTGTGATCTGGCCAATTTTTAATACAGTAAGCCACTAGAATCGAAAAATTGCATAAACAGTTTGTGTTTCAACATCAATAACAAATAGGAATTTACAGTATTTTTTTAAAGTGGCCATTTTTTTGAGAGAGCACTTCTTAAGCTAACTTTTGATATATGTCGCGACCTATGAACGACTCTGTGATCTGGCCAATTTTTAATACAGTAAACCACTAGAATCGAAAAATTGCGTAAATAGTTTGTGTTTCAACGTCAATAACAAATGGGAATTTACCGTATTTTTTTAAAGTTGCCCAATTTTTTTTGAGAGAACACTTCTTAAGCTAACTTTTGATATATGTTGCGACCTGGGAATAACTCTGTGATCTGGCCAATTTTTAATACAGTAAACCACTAGAATCGAAAAATTGCGTAAACAGTTTCCCAGCAAACAAACGCTGATAGCAGAATGAAATAGATGGAAACATTTGCACACGCCGAAGCGAGAAAACAAATAAATTTACTTCGGTTTCTTCTATATACTGCATTTTTACCCCCACCTAATCTCTTGATTATCAATTTCATTTCAAAAATTGTTATTTCATTTCTATCAGTCTCCAGATTTCAGCTGAAGGTAATAGACGTTTGTAAATGTTTTTCAGGTGGAAATACATGGATAACATATAAAGTAGGTACACAAAATTAAAAAAATGTGTAGTTGTATCTGAATGACAATACATATTTGGTACATACAACAAAAACCAAACACAACACAATAATATATGATTGTGTTTGGTTTTCATACAACAAAATACATTAAAAAAATATTATTTTCTGGTAAACCAACAGTTAACAGTTACATATTATACTCAAATCGAAGTGAAAGAGAGATAAATTAATTTGTAGGGGAAATAAAGCCGAGTTTTTGGTCGACAACAATACGAATAGCATGGAATTAGGTGCATCAATTTGAAGTAAAAATTGAGCACTCTAATTATATGATGTTTATGCGCTCTTTGTGCGCTGATTTGTACTACTGGGTTGTGTTTCAACGTCAATAACAAATGGGAATTTACCGTATTTTTTTTTGAGAGAGCACTTCTTAAGCTAACTTTCGGTATATGTCACGACCTGGGAATAACTCTGTGATCTGGCCAATTTTGAAAACAGTAAACCACTAGAATGTTGTTTATTGAGAATTTAAGCCTATTTTGATTTGTATGACGAGTTTATTTGTTTATGTCTGTATGGATTTGTTACAGATTGCCTTTTAATTTATTACACGAACATTTTATATATCGAAGAATTAACAATTAAAAATTGTACGCGACTATACACTCAACTTACTAATATATACATAAATTTTGTTATTTGTTGCAAACTTCATATTCGTTAAAAGTGTTTTACTGTTGCGTGGTCCTCGTTTATTTATCTTGTTATTCTAATTCACATATACCAATAAAGTGAATGGCGATTGTTTAAGTGATATATTATTACAAGGAAAGTTTGTGCGTAAACTGTTTAAATCGAAATAACGTTTTGTAATGTTGTACAGTATGTCAAACCGAAAGCGTGTGTGGATGGTGGAAGAAGTTAGTGCTCTAGAGGAAAGTGCTGTTGAGAGTCAATATAACATTTGAGAGAAAGAATCAGGGCCATCAGATTTGCATGAATTTTTCTCTATTTGGTAACATTCTATGCAAAGCCATGGCTTCCCAAAGATACAAGTTATTGTCCAAATATATTCAGTTCAACGGTAAAATAACTCACACGCAGGGATGGGCGGGTAGATTACGTTAGGTAATCTACGTAGTTGTCGACACGTAATCTAGCACGTAGATTACATACCGATTTTCTGATTTTCAAACGTCGACAACGTAGACAACGTCGACAACTTAGAAAATGATATTAAAAACTAAATTTTTAATTATTTTACGTTAACCGCACTATTAAAATTGATGAATAATTACTTAAATTTAATTCTAACATTTTTACAAGCATTTTATAAATTAAAAATAAATTTAAAATCTCTGAACTAGAGGCATTTATCTATCTATCTAAATTTTTTGAATATTTCAATAGATTATATGCTTTGCGCACCATCTTTTATCAAATAGATGTATCCCTTTTGTGTTTTACTAACACAATTGTGTGGGTACGGCAAAAGTACCATGTCAAAAAATTATTATGATTTTTTAATTGCACATTTGTGTGGTTTGGACTTTAATAGAGCCATTTTTTTTGTTGAAAAAGGGATATGTAAACGAATAATTTATGTTATTCGAAGATACTACAGTAAAGCAAAATTAAATAAAAAGTCAGCATAAATCATAAATTAACTAATTATTCGCCGCGTAGTTATAGTAGAAACTTCAAAATTTCATTCGAGCGAAATCACGATAGACTCAAATTTTATTCAAATCCGCAAATATAATATGACTTTTTTCGATTGTCAAAGAATTTATTTCGATAATGGATAATTATTAATTTATTACACAATTTATGATACAAATGTTAGGCACAGTGTGTTTTAATGATTCACAAATACAATCAGTAGTAAAAGCAATTTACGCTGAGTTTTATTATAAGTTTCGATAGATGGCGTAAATTAATTTTTCAAGTAGCTCTCGACGTTGTCGACGTAGTTGACGTTGTCGACGAGTTGTCGACGTTGTCGACGAGTTGTCGACGTTTTCGACGAGTTGTCGACGAAATCATGTAAAAACTAGTAGTCGACGCGTAATCGCCCATCCCTGCTCACACGGCTCAAAGTTGGACAAATGCAGGATAAAGATTTGGTGGATCTGCGACAGCACCACATGCTATCTGCTGAAGGCGAATTCATATTTTGGGAAAGGAGGACTACAAAACCAATCAACCTATTATACACTGTGATTCCACAATTGTGCAATCCATTTTATAATTCAAACAGGAATATAACATTTGACAAGTTTTTTACCAACATAGGGACACAAAATATGCTAAATGTGGGGTTGACATGTGTTGGGACTACGTAAAAATATAAAATGCATACCAAATAATGGTCTTCCAAAGCGTCAGCGTTGCGTAGAATCGAAGGTTTTTTGTCCGAATGAATAAATAAATAACTGTGCGGCACCTGTACTAAAAATATTTGTTCCGAATACTCGCAGAAAGTCGTGATGGCTTTTTAAAATGACGTATGAGTTTGAGAGACTCATCACATACGTTAATGTAAGCAAAATGACCTATAATGATGAGAGTTAAAGATTATTTCCGGTATTTACGCGTATATTCCAAAAGCGGTAAGAATTTTGAGAGTTGGGCCCGTTGCACATTTGAGCAATGTTTTCTTTACCTATCTTTTGAGATCATCACACCTCTCACGGTTTTACTTTGTACAGCCAAAATAAGTGAAACCGAACTCGAACAGTTTGGTTGAAACCGCATGTACGCGTAATCGCATAATCCTATGGGATAGAAACATCGCTCTCATCATCGATTTTCCGAACGAAGTGAACTAATTAATCTCCAAGGTGAAAATAAAAGATTTAAATATATTGCTGTTTGAATGGAGTTAGTCCTAATATTTACCAACAATGTTTTTCTTATTTGACTTTTTGAAACCAAATTGGGAAGGTGTGATATGAAAGCGTAGCTCGTATAACTCTAGAAACATAGCTAGAGTGTTCAACAGCTATTGGTGTTGTAACCGTCAAATTCTATAACTGTATTCATAATCCAATTACACGAACCGCATTTGGCAGGGCAAATTCATGACAAAATTAAAAACAAACGACAGCACTTCAAAGACAGTTTAAAAAAAAAATTAGAATGACAAAATTTTTGACAAAAGTTAACGCTGAGCTTAACGTTAATCAATTTCAAATTTGTATACTCAACTACATGTGGTCGGTCGTTTTATAAAATCGAAGAAATGCCATTCAGTCTAAGATTCCACGTTTATAAATTTATTAACTTTCATTAGTGCACAATTGTTCGAAAATTCAAGGAGAGACTTTTATTCATTTTCAAATAATATGCTTACACCTTTAATACAAAAAAACAGTTCTTTTTTAAGAGATTGCAATCATTGGTGGAGCTCATATCGCATATGATAAGCGTTGCACATTATGAAAACAACCCTTCACAAAATTGGTAAAATTTAAAAACAAGAGCCATTCAAAGCGACTTTTTTGACCGACGATCATCCTTCACAATTTCTTTCAAAGAGTGAACACCAATTAAACGCAGTTTATAGATAAAAGAATTTGGTGAACAATCCTAACAATTGTATAGCTGGCATGGTGATTTGCAATGTGTAGATGATTCTACGTAAATCGGACCCTACAACGTACGTCCTTGGTTTGACGTAAATAAACAAACAAAAACAATAAATAAAATCTTATAAAACCGTTTGATAGCACAATCTCATAAGTCAAATAGAAGTACGAAGGTAATACAAGGTGCGAATGAATTTAAATCACAGTTCCCACAAGCAAGTCTACTTAATTCAAAAATTTATTAAATTCATAAACCAAATATTGAC
Organism: Nephrotoma flavescens; assembly: GCA_932526605.1. NCBI lineage: Eukaryota > Metazoa > Arthropoda > Insecta > Diptera > Tipulidae > Nephrotoma > Nephrotoma flavescens. Next base: position 85,817,100 of record OW052220.1, on the reverse strand, counting down.
TCGATAACATCGATGTAAGTTTGGTGAATATGGCGATTTTAATTTAGACAAATAAAATTAAACCAACGACAAAATTGGTGGTATGAATCTTATACTCAGTTTGAATCAAAAAATTTCCAAAAAGTTTACAATCGCACAGTCGACTGTGGCTAGAATTTGGTGTAATTTTGATCCGATTTGAAAAATGTTTTAGTAGTTTCTTAGTTCAATCAAGCTCAATCCATTTAAAACTTTGAATAATGATATTATGGTTAAATAGTTTTCTAATAATGAAAGTTTTTTAGTCTACCAACCCAAATGAATCTTAATTTATATATTAGGAATAAATTAATAATAAACTTACCACCAACGCCAATCAGCAAATGGCTTTTCTGATGGAGCAACAATTATTGTCGCTGTAATCACTCACCGAATTTTTATTTACACTTAAACTTGCTTTAAAAATAAATTAGAATTTTAAAATATCTTTAAAATTAAAATTTATGTTAGATTTCATAGACACTAAAAAGAAATTAGGGCTAAAGTGTAGATGACGTATACATCGCGGAAATCGGGTAAGATGGAAACTTTTAATTGTTTTTTTTTGTATGATAGTGTATCTATCATTTTTAGGAGGTGCAAGTCAAAAATTTCAGAAAAATTATCACATTTTCCGGGAAAATTTTGACATTTTCAATTTTTTTGGTGACAAATAGCGTATTATTTTATTCAAAATACGTACAAATGAGTAATTTTTATAAAAATGTTGATATTAGGATTGTATCTTGACAGTTTTTCGACAGTACAAGTTATTTTTCCGGAAAAATTTTGCAGTTTTTCCAGGAAAATTTTGAAAATTTTTCAATTTTTTTTACTAAGTTTGGCACTTGAAGAATTGTATAAATTGTGGAAAATTGGCGGTTTGCTCGATTCTTTTAACATTTGTGGCAGTATCAGAAGAAGCGATAAGAGCGAGAGAAACTCTTTGATCTGTGTCTGCAAGGTTGACGAAGCAATTATTATTAATAAAAATAAAAAAAATATTGATAACATAAAAAAAGTGAACATTTTTCCGGAAAATCAAAAAATTTAAAATTATAAATAAAATTTGAAACTTGAAGAATTGTGTAAATTTCGTAAAAGCGGGGGTTTGGGGCGGCAGCCCCCATCCTCTAAGGTATACAACGAATTAAAATTACATTTAAATAAATTTATCTTTACAAAAGTTGAGTTTTTTTAACATTTGTGGTACTATCAGAAGAAGCGATAAGAGCGATAAAAACTCTTTGATCTGTGTCTGCAAGGTTGACGAAGCAATTATTATTAATAAAAATACATAAAATTAAAAAAAATATTGAAAAAGTAAAAAAGTGAAAAATTTTCCGGAAAATTAAATTTTAAAAATTAAAATAACGCAAAAATGTAATTTTTAGCTGTTTAATGACAGTGTAATTCGAATTTCTATCATTAAAATTTGATTTTTTTATCCGCAGATTTTTAATTTTTGAATGAAAAAAAACAAAATATTTTTGGAAAAACTTAAAATTTTCCCGGAAAATGTGGTGATTTTTCAGAATTTTTTGGCTTGCACCTCCTAAAAATGATAGATACACAATCCTACAAAAAAAAAATTTTTAAAAATTTTCATCTTACCCGATTTCGGCGATGTATACGTCATCTACACTTACGCCATATTAGAACACTAAAATTTGTTTATTAAATTTTGAAGCACTCATAAATACACTACACAATTAAAATACGGTGTTATCACTACAAAGAAACTTGAGCCCAACTTAATTGTTATCATATGGTTAATATTACTTCATTTGTTGATGATCAATTTACGACAACGGTCATGAAATACGGTACATAAAAATTCATCCACTTACAAACATCAATACGTAACGGTAATGTTAATACATTGCATCTGCCGTAAGTAAAATAAATTCGGGAACTGTTAGACATTTTTCATTGTGGACGTAAGGAAACTTACCATAGGTGAAATATTTTATTTGAGTTGCATTTGACAAACTTCAAATGCAACTTTCCCAGAAATTTTGGAAAGTCGAAATTTTACAGTTAAGGTACTAACTTTGGTTAGGATCTAAACTGTAAGATCCCGACTTTTCAAAATTTTTGGGAAAGCCGCATTTTATTCGCAGTTTAGTTTGGTCAACATTGTTCAAATACACATTATTTTTAGAGCCGGGATATGCTAATTCATCACTTTCTCGCTTTGATGCGTTTTCGATGCAGCTGTGGTATATTATTATACCTGATGAAGTATAGTATACATCTAAGACTTAATTTTGTGGGCTATAATTTTTGGTAGGCAATTTAATACTGTGTAAATAGTCCGTTATTTACACCGTATTAAATTACTTACCAAAAATTTTGCTGTCTGCAAAAATGATTCGTTGTATTGAAAAATGGAGAAATAATTGCTCGAGAAACCTTTAATCGTGAATTGAGCGGCAACAGTTTCAAATCAAAATGAAACAATTATCTAAAGGCAACCCAGGTAAACCAATTTATTTTACCAATATACCTATTTATATGAACCAACTGAATGTATTTTTAAAAGGTGAAAAATGATAGTAACATTATAGACTCCTCTCTTAAGCTCAGACACTCAAGGGCATTATTCTTTAATCCACTCCATGCTCAGTATTTAGGGAAATTAGTGAAAGGTAAAAATTTGAATGGGTCCAGGATGGGTCTCTCAAGAATGTCTAAATGAAAAGTTAATCCTTTGCGAAGAAGGCCCAAATTTCAATCTCAGAAAAAAAAAATTCTTATGTAAAAATCTATTTTAGAATATAAACATTTATAAGAGAATAACAGCTAATACATCAAAATATTTTGCATATATCAAAGAGGTAAGATAAAGTTATTTATAAGTTTTCAAACAAAAGTGACACTTTACATATTTAAACAATGTTAAAATTCTACTGTTCTGACTAAAAACAAGAATTATCTAAACAAATTTAATATTTTTAAATTTTTATAACACAAAGTGTAACTGCCGTCAACAAAAGTAAAGTTTTTTTATAAAACGTTTACATTAACGCCAAATAATAGAGAAGATTTAAAGAAATTTTTTATTAGCTGGAGTTGAGATGTAGTTCCTCAAACTGAGTAATTTTTCGTTGGCAAGAATGTCCATTGGTACCAAGAGATTGAGAAAGGTTTAAAGCAATTTCTTTACATTTTTCAGAAATTTTATTTGGGATATTGTTGGAATAATATAGTTTCTCAATCTAAAAAGCTATTCATTGGTCGGACTACTGGCTAATATCTAGATATATAGATGAAGATTCAATGCAATTCCTGTGACTTTTTCAGAATTTTTATTATGTGCTGAGGTTGAGATATAGTCTATGAAACTCAGGAACTACCCATTGAGCAAGAGTATCGGCTTACAGCTAGTCATCGAGAAAGATTTAGAGTAACTTTTAATAGTTTGAAAATAGTCCCTCAAAAAGAGGAACTATTTTATGGCTAGATTATCGAGTTAAGCCGAAAGATAGAGAATGATGTAAATAAATGTCTGTGATATTTTCAGAATTGTTTTTTGGGGTGGAGATAAAATACAGTTCTTCAAAATGAGGAACTATTCGATATCCAGAACGTCTGTTTAAGTCAAGAGAGTGAGGAATATTTATATAAAGCATTTTCTTTGATTTTTCAGAATTTTTCTATGGCGTGCTGTTCGAATAATATTATTTAGCTATATTGTTTCTCGAACTAAGGAACTATTCATTGGTCGGACTATAGGCTTTCGTTTAGAGAAAAAGGATAATTCACTGTTTTCTCTATGTTTTTTATCAGAAATTTTAAAACTCAGAAACTATTCATTGGCCGGAGTATCGGTTATTATCAAGTGATCGAGAAAGATTTAAATATTTTCTGTGAATCTGTGAAAATTATTTTATGTCATTTCAGCGATTTTTTCAGAATTATCTACGAGGTGGAGTTGCAATATAATTCTGAAAAACTCAAGAACTACTAGCTGGCCGCATTAGAAAAAAATTCTCAAATCTTCTCAGAAATTTCTTGAAATATTCAGTCATCATTAGACAGATGGCTTTAGTCCGGCCAATAAATATTTTCTGAGTTTGAGGGATTATATCTAACTCCACCCCATAGAAAAATTACACTAAATCTTTCTTTATCAGACATGAGCGGGCAGTCTGGTATAAATATTTATATCATGACTGAATATTTCAAGAAATTTCTGAGACTTCAGAATTTTTTTCTAGACTGAAGTTGGCATGTAGTCTGTAAATATCAAGAACTCTTCTTAAACTGAACCATCCGCTTATACTAAATGTTAATGAAAAATTTGTGATATTTTGTATATGATTTTTTCTAAGGATTGTGTTAAAAATTTGTCCACCAAGCTCGGAAACTATTCATTGGCCAAACTTACGCCTCTATCACTAGACGTTTACGTCTAGTGAAAGAAGAAGATTTAGAGTAATTTCTGTAATTTCTCATAACTTTTCTTTACAGTTGAATTAAAATGAACTCGCTCAAACTCAACATTATTCATTAGTCGGACTAACGGCTTATGTCTAGTTTTAGAGGAAAATTAAAAGTTGTTTCTGTGTTTTTTTCAGAGTTTTTTATAAAATAGAATTGAGAAATAGAACAAAAGGAACTATTAATTTTTTATAAGATGGAGCTCAGATATATTTCCTCGAATTCAGAAACTATTTGTTGGCGGAATACTGGCTTGTGTATGGTGGTATAGCAAGATGTATAGTTAGTCTTGTGATTTTTTTAATATTTCCCAGTGAAGTGGAGTCTTCGAACTCAAAAACTATTCGTTGGCTGGACTTTCTGCTTATGTCTAGTGATCGGGTTTAATTCCATTCTACAGCAGATAGATATTGTAAATTTTCTATATTTCAATACAATTGTCAAATTTTAACTTTTTTTGTGAAATAATGAAAAGCGCATGTGGTCGAAAGCATCAAATATTGTGCGTAGGGTTTTGTCGTAATTTAGATCATTCTGATGTGTCGAAGTAGACCAAACTGCACATAAGTGTTGTTTAATATATTCCAGTTTCTTCTGGTTCTGCGATGACCTCAGAAATATTATGCAATAACCATCGTACGGAAGACTATAGGTCCAGTCTTCCGTACGATGGTTATTGCAAAATCATCTATTTTAGGCATTATGTTAAGTTTCTAGCCACATCTTTGGCTTGTACTTTGTCTCCTGCTATTCAATAAGGATCTAAATCATCTTTAAATTATGTGCATGATTATCTATGACATCTGTCGTGTCAATTGTACCTTCATCAACATTGTTTTGACCACCATTAACAGATTGTTGGCGTACGCTCGAAGATACAAATTTAAAACCCACGCTTTCTTTGATGAGCTGGGTGAACGCACGTAGAATTCCAACGTTGATATTCCGGTTATGACCAGCTTAAATTTTTGATACAATTTACGACAATGTAGCCCAATGACTTCCACAGAAAAACCGTTGTTATTTTTAATTAAATAATCTTAATTTTATAATTTGGTTTTTTGTTATATTTATTATGATAATTTTTTGATGTGATTTTCACTTTAGCTCGTTTAACAATAATGGCTTCGATTTTATTTTTTGCACACATAAAATATCACATGACAAAATCTCTATTACTCTCGCAATTCATTCATTCGGCACCGAATCGGTTGCATACATTTAATTCAACCTTGTTTATTGGGTATCGAATTTAATTTATTGCGATACGAGAATTCAACTCTTGATCTGTCATTATTTTTATGTAAACATTACAATGTAAGTATAAATTTAATTCATTTTGCATAATTATTATTTTGTATAGATTTTGCTTACTTTTAGGTAATCAATTCAACAACAACAAGGATAACTAATTTTAACAATTGGGAAATGTTATTGAATTTAAGATAAGTATTCTAACAAAATATTAATTCCAAAACATAATCTAAAATTAACTTTGTTTGTATTTCAGGAACCAACACAAACCATGATGATGCCTTTGATATATGCAGTTTGGATTAATTTGCCAGCCAAACACAGATCAAGGAATGAATTTGATGTTGCCATCTTTCTTTTACCACGAACGTATACAATGATTTCAAATACCTTCAACCTTCAACGGTCAAATTTTGTTGGTTGTAAATTTAATCTTTTCATTTATTTGAATCTTTAAATTCTCTTTGTCGAGAACGAAATATAGTTACAAAACAGTCATTTTTCGGAAAAATAAAATATCGAACTCATTTTGTTTGAAATTTAATTTAGAATATTTTTGCTTTAGAATCATGTCATTAATGCTATTCATTCTATTCATTTTCGAAGTATTTGCAAAAAAACGATATAACTCCTATTTCTGGTAAACCGATTTATCTAAAAATACCTTAGATATCCAAATTAATGGCAAAAGTTTAATTATGAAGTTTTCTCCTGGAGATTTTTCGTACAGAAACAGTTGCTTGCCAAAAATCGTTATTTGCGCTTAAATGTTGAAAAATTGACCTCTACGATGGGAAAATTGTTACGTCAGTTGTTATCTTGTAATTGGTCTATATTTTAAAATATTTGCAAAACATGTAAAAGCCACTATGTAGATGTTTTCACTTTCCGAATTTCGGTTTCCGCCAAAAATTACAAGGATCTTCCAACTTATAAGAAATGCTAATTCATAACGCATCAGTTCAATCGTCATTTTGCGTGCACGACACCACATACACAAAGAAACATAAGCACAGACACAGATGCAGGGAACTTTTTGAAAACCTATTTCTTGTATTGGAAGTCTTTTAGATTTTTTTGCAGAAAAAAACACGTTTATTTCTAAGACATGGTAAGTTTTATTTTAATCAAAATATTTTCTATCGTTATGTATGACTTACGACTATCTTTCTGGCAATTTATGGATTCCATCGGAAAAAATTGTTTGTCTTTTGATGCGATCCATTTGTCGAGCCATTTTTTGATTTCTTCATTCGTTCTGAAGTGCTGGTATTGAAGATCGCTTTGCATTATTCGGAACTAATGTTAATCTGATGAGGCACAATCTGGTGAATAGGGAACAGAGCACGCGGTACAATTACCCATTTAATTATTTCCAGCGTATTTTTTACTTGCTTTGCGAGTGGTCGAGCCTTGACGTGGAGCAAAATCACTACTAGTGATATCGGACTAATTACGAGTGATATCGGGCATCCCAGTAGTATTGCTAGTCCAAGCCGGCCTGAGTTTTTGTTCTAAGCTGATATGAAGCTGCAAAAACTTCGCAGTCCCATATCAGCTTAGAAGTTTTTTAAATCATTATGTATGGTAAAAAAAATATCTTAATGTGTTTTTCTGGCCACTGTGTAATTTTAAAAACGCTGAAGCTCATTTCTAGGCCTGTGAGATTTCGTTAGTTCAGAATTTAGTTTGCCTATTCTAAGATTCACGTAAACAAATTTAGATTGGGGCAAGACATACTGAAAACCATTTAATAACAGCATCGAATATCATAAAAGTCGGCATATCCCTTTAACTGTCACTTGCAGGTTACGCCATAGAGAAATCAACTGACCATAGAGTGTTCAAACGTGAAACGCCTTTAACACACTATTTATTTAGCCTTAAATTGTGGCACTAATCAAAGAATCAAACCGTCATTTCACTTGGCGGGACACATCTAACCCAAACTTCATTTTATGGAACGTTTGAAAAGTGTTAAATAATTTTACAACTAACTACAAATTGTCAGGATAATCGTATATAGGAATGAGCACTTCTTGCCTTTTCCGGTAAAACATTGAAATTGTCTTCACAAGAACTTTTAATCAATGCCAATAGTTAATAAGTTTACTTCATTTTGTTCTATTGCGTACTACTTTTCTTATACATTTTAAAATTAACATTTCTAATGCTTTATCGTACCAAAATTTTACAACATGTTTCAGTACCGTTTCGATGCTAGTGAAATTATTCAAAAACATAAAACCACAACAAACTTACTGTAATAGTTTTGATAAAAGTTGACTTAAATTTTCCAGGAATTTCTCTGAAATTGAAAAATATCATTTTTTAATTGACCTACATTCTAAGTATTTTCAAAACATATAACGTGAACTACACTAAAGTTAGTGGACTACTTAGACTAAAAGGAGTAAAAATTAATTATATTTGCTAATGGGTCTGACAGGGTGTACGGTTACAGTACATTCCAAAACATTCTAAGTATATGATCCGAATTGAATAAATCCTTTGCAAAGTGTGCCCAAACACATTGTGAGACCACCATATTCAAAGGTTGAACTTGTATTATGTTACTGGTTCTAGGACCAGCAAATTAGGATATCTTTATATTTGGCCTTGTCAACCATCAAACCGTCATCAACCGAAAACGCACTGAATTTTTCGTTAGCGGATGGATTTCTGAATGAACTCAAATTTTTCGTTCGTTATAAAATTAGGTTATTGACACTATAACTGTAAAATTAAGTAGAACAATACAAATACTATTCCCGTTTCCTGGGAATGCAATGGTCGTTTTGTTTGGTTAGTTATACATAAGGTGTATATGGAAAAGTTAGCTGCTTATATGGAATAGAATCTTGGAGAAGATTTAATGTAGCATTTTAAAATTCAATACGATTAAATTGCAGTAAATCTTCGATAATTTTCTTTAACTACTTTCCTATCATTTTATTGCAACAAAGTATAAATATCTTTCCACACCTCGGCTATAGCAATGCTGATTGGAAAAATAAAGATCCAATATATAAATCAAGAAATTTTTCTTTAACTTTAATCACCCATTAGTATTAATGTTATATACATTATCTATGTGCAGCAGCATAAAATGCACTGCCATTCGAACATAATAAAAAAGTGAGAGAGGGCGAGAACGATTACAAGTGCAGTTAAGTGGAAATTGCTTGATTATTTTGCTAAGATAAAATAGTTCGGTCTTATATATACAGAACTATATACAAAGTCGTAATGCGAGAAAGTTTAAAAGTTCAATAACACAGTATCCAAATAGCCTTTAATTAAAAGTTTAGAATCGACTATCGGTCCCTTTTATCAGTTTAAAATTATTAAAGTTTTACACGTCAACTAAATTATATGTTCTTGTAATACAAATTTAATTTTAAAATTCACAAATCATAAACAATAACAACAACAACTTTTCAATTATATTAATTTTTTTTTTTGTAAAGCATAAATCAAAAACTATATGTTTAAGCTTTGTGTTTATAATATTTATGGTTGAATAACTATCAACATTTCTTTCTTTCTGTTTATGTTGGTTTAATTTTTATGACTTTTATATAAATTAATTTTCACATAAATTTTATAAAATTTATTTTTTGGACACTATGGTAAAAATGGTTTTTGGGAACAGGTGTTTGTTAAAAGTAGTTTACGTATTTTCCAAATTAAAACTTTTTCGTTGTTTTACGAAAATATTACCTTGCACATACTACTGGTGTATATGGTCAAGGTCAATTAAGTGTTGCATATAATCATGTTGAAAATTCTAGAATAATTTAATAACAAAGCAAGCATCCTATTTGCTTTTATTAAAAATAATTATTTTAATACCAAAGTATGGACAAATCCATTTTGTAATTAATTTAAATAGAACATGCATATTTTTGATATGAATTACTGAACAATTTAATTAACTTAATTAATGAATTTACGCGTGATTAAACTTGAATAACAGTTGATTAATGATCTGTTGTATTTTAATATGCAAATATTTCACAATGTAGCTTTCAAAATATTTTGCACCTAATTAAAGGTTTCAAAAAAAAATATTTTTTTTATTTTTGACTGCGAGTTGAATTCAATCTGTCGTTTTTCTAAATAGTTAGTTGGTCCCTTTTCTTATATTAAGACTCTTCTTATGTTATATATTTTATATTATATTTATAAGGATGTATTAAGGACTTAGTTTTCGTAAGTGCTACCTTTGACTTCACTGAATTTCATTCCAGCGATTTAAATAGTTTGAAAGAACTGTGTAATATTGTTTGCGAGATCAAGAAATGTACGACGTGCTTTATAATTTATTTCAAAGCTCTAAAGGTTTCCTTATTTTTTTTCTTAGGTAATTGAGAAATAATTACAAATCGAATATATTAGGTATGATCTTCATTTGAGGCTACTAAAAGTTCTTTAATTAACGTTGTACTGTATTTCACATTTCATATCACCATTAAATGCAACTTGATAAGAGTTTCTTTAAAATCCAAATAACTGAGTTTTTTGGTTCTTTATACCGTCCTTGTGCGGTATGGGAATATTACAGCCTTCTAGTCTAAATCAATCAATTTATGATAGCCGCAACACTAAAAGTTGTTAGTACTCGTATTTCAGAAAAAGAAACACTGCGGCAAACTCCATGCGCTGTTGTCATACAACACAACTCTTGTCGATAGCTATGAGAGCTCTGAAACGAAGAAAAGTTTGTACTAGTAAAGAATTCGAGAATTAATAAATTCATAAAATATTGAATACTTGGAACAGTCTCATAAGGATTTTTTAATTCCACACAAGGTAATTGTTATATTTTAAACCTACCCCGAGTCTATAGCACTTTCTCTTATCATAACTTCAATAATTGTGTCTGTCGGTAGTGCGGGCGAGTGCCTTTAGACGTCAGATACTAGCATCGTGGCTTCATGTTAGCAAGACATTTCCGGAATTATGTTTTAAGAATTTTCGTCTCATTTATCTAAATAAAATTATATTTCGCTCAGAAATTATTTTTTTTAAGTATAGTTTATCAAATTGAATCCAAAAACTACAACAACAAAACACTTATTGGAATAGATTAAATTTTTAAAAGAATTGCAATTTTTACATAAACTGAAACATTTGATTTTTTAATTGGTCTTGGGTTCATTCCAAAGTCGTTTTAAGTATTATTAAATTAGCGTCGGTTTAGATGTGGGTCACAAAATCAACAATGTTATAAACCTTAAACAAACGCCACTGATTACTATATCGAATTCATCATAAACACGATCCTGGAAATTAGGAACGGTCACCGCTATAAAAATGGGAACTTGGAACATGATTAAAATTTTATGACGTCGAGATCTCCAGAACCTTTTGAAGCAGGTTTATATACTAAATGTACTCTCACTACAATAATTTCGATGGTCTGGAAGTGATGACACCAATAGTTACACTTCCAATTACAACGGTCATCAGAACGGAGGGGGATTTGTAGTTGGCCATCTCATAATGATGAATGAAGTATTATTTTGTCGTTATAGAGGAAGTCATAGCGACTTTAATGTAAATATTCGTTGAAAAAAATACGTCACATTTTGGTCATGACTGCTTGCCCCTACCCAGTAACAAAAATGGGTAGGGCGTCACTGAGTTGGCAATAATGTACAATTTAGGTTTATTAAATAAGTTTCTTCTATTTACGAGAATTCAAAAAATAACCTGGAGGTTGAATGACGGATGAATGGAAAATAAAACTGATCACGTCATTATCTCTAAGTGACTTTATACTAGCATGTTCGACGTTATATATTACAGAGGTACCGAGAAGGACCGAAATCACATTCATGTCGTTGTCACATATAGGTACAAATTGTAACCTACATTCATTAAACAAGGACAAAAGCTCATTTGTTAGAATATCGAGAGTTTAAGAGATCAAGTATATCACGGCAGAGTTTCCACTAAACAATTCCTGATTATTTTGACCGGCACACTAATGACAAGGAACCACCGCAGCGCTAATATCTATCGGAAGTAAACAACCAAAATTAACAGTGCCAGCTGGTAGTCGAAATTAAATAAAAGCTTCGTGCTAAATGGTTAGTTCGCAAAACAAGGAGTATCCTGTTACGACTTCTTTTGGGGTAAACATGTTTCGTACTCCGCAACATTAAAGTATTTTTTACTGATGTCATTTCCATCTATATAGTAATAGAGACACTAAAACCTCTTGTTGTCTCATTTTCCCCTATATTTAATTCAATAAAGTGCCTCGCACCTTGATAAATAAAATAAAAAAAAGATGAAAGGGAAAATGGAGACAACAAGACGAAATATTTGTGTTATTGGGAAGGCGAAAATGTTTTTTTTTTTTTTGGAAGATAGGCAGCCGAGTTTTGAGTTTGGTGATAAAAAATTGGTCTCGTTTTGAGAGATTAAAATAAAAAAAAATAAAAATTTTTATATTATTGAATTGGTAAAATGTGTTGTTTAATTAATTTAATTATAATGGCAAAATGTGAAATGCCTGAAAAATATTACGTTTGTATTTGAGTGGTAATAAAAAAAAAGTAAATAAACTATCTGTTGGCTTATGTTTCGCAATAAATAATTTTCAATAAAAAAAAATAGAAAATGACCTAACTAATTTCTTTTATAATATGTACACATTTTTTCGAGTCCGCCATCGTTAATTCAAATTTTTTTTTTAATATTTATTTAACAAATTTAGCAGGCCAATAGTTATTTAGCAGGCATATATAGGTTTTTAACTTTAAATTCGCAATTACCAACATCAAAATCATTTTATTCCCAAATGAATTCATACTATACCATATGAAAATCAAACTTTTCCGGTTCAAGATAATACTAACGCAAAATAAAATCAATCTTGTAAAGTTTAAATTCGCAAAAATAAAATTAAAATTCATTTTTAGTAATTTCAAATTCATTAAATTTAATTTTGATTAAAATCGACATAACAACGATATAAAACTGGTTTTAATAACGGCAATTATGAAGGATAGATAAAATTTTGTAATTTTATTTCATTTTTTGTAGTGAGTTCATATCATCAACTCCTTTAAATATTTTGTACTATACGTAATTATAATAATTATTAAATATATCAAATCTTTAATATACCTACGAATATCATATACATACACATATCAATATTTAATTATTAAAATTAAAATGAGCCAGTCACCGCAACCAGTTGCAAGTGCCTCAACAAGCAGAATTGATTCAAGCTCTGACGATTCAATTGATTCGGATGTAAGAGAACCAACGCGACCACGAAGAGCTACCACATACAATAGGGTAAGTATGGATGCAAAAAAAATTTTAATTAAGTTTTACGAGGACGGGAAAAGTGTTGTTGAAGCAGCTGCAATTGCCGGGATTAACACAAGCACTGCACATTCAATAATTCGGAGATTTATTAAAGATGGCGAAGTTATTATTGAAAAAAAATGTGGCGGACAGCGAAAAACAAAAATAACCCCTGAAATACTATTAAAAATTGAAGAAATAGTCGAACAAAATCCGGCGATTACTTTAAAAAATATCAAAGCAAAAATCTTCGAATTATATAATGTTGATTTGAGTACGACAGCCATAGGAAACGCGCTAGAAACTTTAAAAATAACCCTCAAAATTGCACAAATCGAAGTGGATCGATTAAACAGTACTCGCACCATCGAGTTAAGAAAGGAATATGCATTGAGTTATTCGGAAAATGCTCCAGCAGAACGAGAAAAAATTATTTTTGTGGATGAATCGGGGTTCAATTATCATTTGAGAAGGGCCCAAGCTAGGTCAAAAATTAATACGCCAGCGCGTGTTACAGTACCTACAGTAAGAGGACGCAACGTATCACTAATCGCAGCTATGAATAACCAGGGCATGATTTGCCATAGAACAGTAGCAAATTCATCAGTCAACACAACCATATTTTGTGAATTTTTAAGACAATTATTTGTATCGTTGGAATCGCGAGGTATTACTAATTCTTGGCTCGTGCTTGATAATGCAGCGATACACAAGACAGCAGAAGTTCGCGATTTGATTGGTAGTACATCACACATTTTAAGTTATTTGTCCCCATATTCCCCTATGCTTAATCCTATAGAAAACGTATTTTCAAAGATAAAATTGTCAGCAAGGAATTTGTTGGCTGCTACATCGCCAAATCTATCGTTGGTCAATGTAATTGACCAATCAGTTGGTACAATTACGCCAACGGATTGTAGCAACTACTTTCTAAATATGCTAACAAAATTACCTACAGCGGCAGCAGGACTTCCTTTACATTAATTATTTTACTATATATAGTATATTGATTATCTTCTATAATTTGTAAAACCATGAATATAAATTTAAAAAATAAATGAATTTGAAATTATTATAATTGAATTTTAATTTTATTTTTGCTAATTTAAACTTTACATGATTGAATTTATTTTGCGTTAGTATTATCTTGAACAGGAAAAGTTTGATTTTCATATGGTGTAGTACGAATTTATTTGGGAATAAATTGATTTTGATGTTGGTAATTGCGAATTTGAAGTTAAAAACCTATAAACAAAACAAAAAAAAATATTCCTGTAAATTTTGTGTGTGGTTTTTGTGACTTCATAACCATAAATTAAGATGAAATTTTTTTGTGGCAGAATACGACGAAGCAAAACTTTGTGATTAAAGGCGGAAGTCGCCTTTAAAAAAACAACGGGTGCCGCCAAATTCTTACAGGCACCGTATATCGACGGTAAACAACAACGTGGCCAATTTTTTTGGAGGGGTTTATTTTTCATCGTGGTCGCTTATATTTTTGCATTGGTGAAAGGCATTGCAACGGTACAGGTGGCCAACCGGCCATTGATAAAATTTGTGGTTAAGGCGAGACAACGCTCAACAATTCATTTGCGACTGATCAGTTCGGGTGACTCTTATTTTCTGCGGTTTCGTCCAAGGACGCCCAACTAAGATCAACGGATTACGGGTGACTGGGTTAAGTCATTCGTGTTTAAGTTTGACGTGTGTCGGCGGAAGTGCCGCAATGGTTAAGGTGTGGCATCACCCGTGCCATGACGGCTACAAGGCTGCATCAGTCCAGGTATCAATATTATTTTTTTTTGTATTAGATTCTAGTTAAATTTTATTTTATATACCTAAGTTCTCTAAACATCAATTTAATTTTTTTTAATTATTGTAATCGAATTCCCAAAATACGATTCCACCAATAAGATTTGGATTTTATTTTTTTCGGAAAGTCTCGCGTGGTTTATTTCGCGTGGAGTATAAATATGGTGGTTAGGTGACCGTTATTCGTGTTGAACGAAATTCTTCGTGTTGAGTTTTTTTTTTTTACTTTTCTCTCTTTAAACCCTGTTATGATTTTGATTTGATTGTGGAACGGGACCTTGAGAGCGTAGCAGGTGAAAATTTTGGATAAATATATAAAAAAAAATTGTATGAACCTTGTGTCGGAACTATTTTCATTCTCGTTTCCATTTTCCCGTTCGTCATTGTCCTGTTTATTACAGTTTATTTGGTGTACTTTCCAACATAAGACGAATTACTAATTTTCTGGGATCGGTATGGTGGATGGGGTCTCCATTCTGTGTATAATTTTTGTGCAATGTTCTTCAAGTTTAAAACGACAGATTTTGGCGGAACCTCCACTTTTTATTTATTTTTAATTTGTGTTTTTTATAAATTTTCGTTATCACCAATCACGGTGTAGCCCAGGAGCCATGCAAGCCTCAAACTCCATGACCCATCGCATTTCTCTCTGAGATTTAGCTGGTAAAATTATCATGTGAGGCCTTTGCGTGGTTCAGATGAAATCTGCGGGTCGGCTGCTGAGCCGTCCCGTAACAATCCTCGCAGAATATCTCTGTGCTATAGGAAAGCTATACGACTAAATACTCTATTCGAACTCATCAGCTTGTCAGTGGAATAAGGAAACTCAATAGACTGTTTTGCTAACTCAAAATATCCACCCAAAAAGTACAGCCATCAAAGATGAGAATGGGGAACTAAGAAAAATGTGGCTGTCGTTCTCTCAGTAAAGCAAAAAGCCATAACCACAGCAGAGGAAAATGCAGCAGATATAAGTAGAAAACTATGAGAAGGCTCTTGTTCTCAATGGAATTCACACAGAATTAATTAAACCCTAGGGCACTGCTCCTGCATTAAATCTACACGTCCTATATTGTTGCTATTTGGGGCGAAGAAGAACTGCCAGAGATTTTGATCGCGCTTAAATGTTTGCAGGCACATTTTTATTGAACACTGTGAACAAAGCATTGGGTAATTTCGTATACTTGCCAGACTGGTTCCTTTCGCCGAAAATAATTGACGACTATCAGTGTGGGTTTCGTCCCAACCGATCAACTACTGACAAGTGCTTCAACATGAGGATGATCCTGGAAAAATTTTGCGCAGGCAGCTGACAGCATCAATCGCGTGAACTTAAAATTTTGGAAAACTGATCTGGCCCAGTTTTGCTGCAAATTTAATTTACAATCTTTAAGTTCTTTAAGGTTATTAAAATATTTACATAAAACGGAAAAGCTTCTGTGGAAGCTGGAACTTCCGGTATACCGATTTTGGCCAAAGATAATTGGAATCTTTCATTCTATGGAAATAGTTTATGGTTAGTATGAAGTTTGATTGATTAGTCCATCCGTCTGGGCTGCAGAGAACCAACAACATTGAGTCTGAACTAGACCTAGCAGTGGCACACACACACACACACACACACACACAGATTTTTTAAAACTATATTTTTGATTTCGGCGAGATATCGAATTTGCAAAATTTCTAGGTCAAAACATTACATGATTGCTGTACCTCTTTCCCTCCCTGCCTACACAAAAGTGTAGGTTAAGTATGATTACTTTAAAGAGAAACGTAAAAATTTAATTTAGTATAAATTTAAAACCAACTCACCCATTTGTGTGCATTTCTAACTTTGTCAAACCAAGCTACACAATTGAGTAGGTTCATATGGATATGCTTTTCTCTCTTTTATTATTTACATTTACAATAGATGGAAGCACAATTCATAAAAATATATTTATACAAATGAAGTAAACTTTTGTGTAGGTTGGTACGTGATTTACACAATAAAAAAAGGTTGGAGAAGAGACCTTTGGTGTTAACACACTTTGATGGTCTATTGTTCGATCTACACATTTGTGTGCGCAGGAATTAATATGAAATAACCTTTTTTTGGTAAGAAAAATGATACTCTATTTTACTTTGAAAAGAGAAGCGAATGTAGCACCACAATGTGGGCAATCATAAATATCATCTTCGGTGGAGCCACATCATTTAGTGTTAATCACCTTATTTTTTCCAAATTTGAGTATTGAGAGTCTGAATTTTCCTTTATATAATTTTTACTGTTGCCATTGGTTTATTTTGTTTAATACTTGAACAATACTTGAATTTTAAATTACCTTCTTATTAAAATTAATGTTAAGCAGATCATAAATGCAAGGATATTTCTTGGCATCATTTATCAATTTCAGGGTCTGTTCCTGACTTCAAATATCACACCCTTTGGAAATTTTGTTAATATTTGTCAAGTAAAAATCAAATTACATATATTAAAAAAATTTGGGGCTTCACTTCTTCTTCACTACATACATATCGCACATGATATGGAAAAGCGACACAACTCAAAAATTAAAAATTTTCAGGAGAGCTATTTAATATCAAAGTTATAAAACGAGGAACGACACTTCGCGCTCTATCATTTTCGGTGAATGAAAAATAAAAATGTTTTTATTGCGGGATGTGAAATGCGCATCTTTCTTGTGAACTAGCTCAAAAAGTTATTTTCTTGAGTTTGTCACTTTACCATATCATGTGCGATATACCTAATATGTTAATACTTCTGTACTACTAAGCTTCGAAGAAAATCAATTTAATTAAAAATTCAGCAACGGTTCAGAGCCAAATTCTGACGCTGTTGGTTAAATTTGAAATCATGTTTAGTCTTAAGGAAACAAAGTTTTATGAATTGTTTATCGTTCCAAAATTATTCCAAGTAAACGCTAGAGGACACTCTAACTATAAACGCTTTACCAATTATAGAGTCCTTAAGAAAGTACTTTAAATAGAATTGGTTAATCGAGGAGAGTTGGAGTATATTACGCGAAGAATGTATAATTGAAAAGTTTACTGACGCCCCAACAAGTGTTATTAAGATGTCCGGGATTACCACGGTCAATGTTGCACATTATTTTAAAATTGAACCATTTGCATTATTATTATGTGCAACGCGTACAAAACCTTTTGCCTGCTGATCTTGAAGTCCAGTTTTGTAGAGAAATGGTGCGCTTAAAACGAAAAAATGGGCAAACAATTCGAAATTTTTTAACTACATTTTTTGGAGTGACGTGACATGTTTTAAAATGGGATGGATTTCAATACCCAAAATTTGCATAAGAGGACTCGTTTAAGACCAAAAGTTGTGTGGCATAGTCGTTTCCAACATCTATTTGGAGTGATCACATGGACGGAAATACTAAACCGACATTGCGTCGCAGTCTTACTATTAATACGCCAAAGTCCCCATCTCTCGCCACGCCTTTTAATCATTTATAGCATTCTGTTTGACAAATTTCCACCCTACCTACAAAACAGTGTCCTATTTTGCGATGTTTAATGTGTGTGTTTAAATAGTGATTATTGTTTTACTGTTCATCCACCCAATTGAACTCAAATTCTAGTTTTGCCACTAAATGCTTGGTAATGCTGTATTGTATCGAGCAACTATGTGAGCAGTCGAAAATTTTTAAAGTGCACTTTACTTTGTTGTACGTCAATGATGAACAATTTTTTCCTCGCAATTTTTGCAGATATACCATTCGCTTTTCCACACAGATACCAAAATATTATTCATTAAAAATACTCCCGTGTGGAGATGCCGAACTCCAATCGTGGCGCGTCCCCAGGTGGCAGATAGGGGAATGCTCTTTAACCGGCTTGCCGGAGGGTAGGTGGGAAATAAAATACCATCCGCGGACCAAATCTGGATAGGGGAAGGAACCCCGAACAATAAACCAACCATTAAAGCAATGAGTTTACAACCAAACGGAATGTATACCCCAGGTGGTACGTCAACTTTACAGTTGGCCAACCCACCCTCACACGAGGCAGGCTCAACGGATTCTGGGGTGAGCCAACCATTGCTAAACCCGTTTATACCAAGCACAAGTATTTGTAGATCACCAACTATACAAATGCATTCCGCTATTCAGCAGGAGAACAATAATGCTGAATGCAGTCAGAACGGAAACCATGATGTCACTAGAGAAAACGATGAGTTAAAAAAATCGTTAGAAAATTTAATGAAAATCAATGAACAGCTATTCAAAGAAGTCCAACAGCTTAAAGAAGAAATTGCTGTAATCAAAAATGATAATCAAGCCAAATAAAATACTATAGCTATCTATGAAACAGATGAAGACGAATTGGCGTATGAAACGAGTTTTATACGAAAGCAAATTAAAACTAAACGTCAAAACAAAAAAAGAAAAGCAGAATCTTCGCCTGAAGTGGAACAATCAATACAGAGTGTCAGAAAACTACAACCCCAACGATCTGAACAGTCAACTACGGACCTAGTGAAGGTACATAAGAACGTATCACTGATACCGAAAGAGAGACCACTGCAGCCAATTAAAACATTAAACGTAATCATCCAAGGGGAAATGCAGGAAAAACAATCAACACATAAAGAGATACCACCTCCACCCATTAACATACTTAATGTTAGTGAATACGAAACCATTAAAAAAATAGTGAAGGTAGTTCCAAACGATAAATATAAAGTCACTGCACTAAATAATAACGCTTGGAAAGTGAATTCACTTGACCCAGAAACCTACAGAATGTTATCAAATGCAATCACCGCTCATAACATCGAATGGTTCACCTATGAAAACAAGGCTGAGCAACCAATTAAAGTCATGGCCAGAGGGCTGCATCATACATGCCCAAACGAAGAAATAATTGAGGAACTTAGCCAGAAAGGATTCAAAATTCTAAACGCTGTGAACGTATTAAAGAGAAAGGTCACTATAAAAGCAAACGGTGAACGAGAAACAACCAAAGTTGGTCTGCCCCTTTTCATGCTAACATTTGACAACGCTGAGAGCATTGATAGGGTATATGGAATCAAAGCAATCCTTAATATGAAAGTTAAGATTGAGACATTAAAAAAGAACCCTAGTAGAATACCATAGTGCTACAACTGCCAGGCATATAACCACACACGCAAATACTGCAATAGGGAACCAAGATGCGTAAAGTGCGCTGGGAAACATCTAACAAAAGAATGCAACAAAAGTAAGAACGAACCAGTAAAATGCATACACTGTGGTAATCATCACCCAGCAAATTACAGAGGCTGCGAGGTAGCGAAAGAGCTGCAAAGAATGAGAGACAACAAGAGAAATCAAACAAGTCAGAGTTCTCAACCTAGGATACAATCCTACTCAAAACGAATCCCCCTAAATAGCGGCAAAGTTAAGGAAGGCATAACATATGCACAAATGGCTAAGCAGAATGAAAATATCAGGAACGCTCCGAGTCAGGAAAACCATGTCCTGCAAGAAATACTTCAGAAGCTAAGCGCTATCAATTCACATCTGGCTGGCCAGGACCAAAAACTAGAATCTATGGGCGAGCTACTGAAAAAACAAGAACAGAGACTAGTAACACTAGAAAATACATCGATGAGCCAAGATAAAAGAATAACGGATGCGTCAAGTAAAACTAGAGAAGTTATTGAGTACCTTCATTCTAGTCCATACAAACTTAACAAGAAAAAATAATGACACAATATTTAAGAATTGCTACCTGGAATGCAAATGGCCTAGCGCAACGCATTTCAGAATTAGAAGTATTTTTAAACACAAAAAAAATTGATATATGCCTAATTTCAGAAAGTCATTTTAACAGAACGTCGTATGTCAAAATACGTGGATATCAGTGCTATCAAGCTCTACACCCAGCAGAACGAGCTAGAGGCGGGACAGCAATCTTCGTATATAAAACACCACGAAGAAATAAAAATTGAGGAGGAAGCTATGCAAGTAGCTACTGTATCTATTGAAACCAAAAATAACAAGAGCTATAGTATATCAGCAATCTACTGTCCACCCAGATATAACACAAAAAAAGAAGACTACATCAAACTTCTTAAATCGCTTGGTAGTAATTTTATTATTGGAGGCGACTTTAACGCGAAACACATATTCTGGGGACCAAATAGAACTAGTCCTAAAGGAAGGGAGCTATTTGAAGCAGGCAGGATATTAAAATGTGAGTTCCACTCCAGTAGAAAGCCAACCTACTGGCCTACGGACCCAAATAAAATTCCTGATCTTCTGGATTTCTATATATCAAGAGGTATCTCCGAAAATTACTGAGCAGTTGAAAATGAAGAAGGGCTATCGTCAGACCATTCTCCAGTTCTAATGACAATAAGTGACACGGTAATAAGGAAAGCAAGCCCTCCACGATTAACAAATAACAAAACCAACTGGGAATACTTTCGACAGCTAGTCGAAGAAAGCATCAACCTACACGTGCAGATACACTGAAAAAAATAATAGGGTGAAGTCTACAAAAAATATAAGTAAATTTAACCTAAAACCGCTGTAGAAATTGAGCCTAAGTAGCGCAAAGTAAATTTCACAAATTTTGAAATGTGAAATTAACTTAATGCTATGTAAGAATATTTTATAATAAAATTATGTCGTTGTATGTAATATTTACTTCGCATTTTGTTGGTTCAACTTATTGGATGAAAGAAAACGAAAATATAGAATATACGTAAAATGAAAAAGTTGAATTAACTTTAATTTAAGTAAAATTTACATTTTGCTTAATAAAAAATAAAATCGTGATTTTTTTTAGCATGATAACAAAATATTTGTTATCACATCGAGATGAGGTCTCACCTTTTCAAAACCAGTGAGATACAAATTTTGAATCTTTTAATTAAAAGATTCGAAAACCTCATCATCAGACCAGATTATGTAGTTATCAAACTACGAACATAACGTTTCAAACTTCATGAATTTAAATAAAGTTTACATAAACTGACCTAGCGAATTATATTAAAAATGCAATAATAATTGTTAAATATCGTCGATGTAAATTTAACACACCAGTTTGCAACTTTTACCTTGCAAATGTAAATTTTTGTTAAAAATGTATTATACATTGTCTAAGTAAATTTTACTTGTTAACAATAAGTATAAGAATATAATGACGTTTTTTTTATGTACATGATTTTTTACATATGATTAAGTTCTTTTAACTATTTAAAAGGTTTTGTTTCGTTTTATTTTGACAAATTGTTTTTACATTTCAAAATATGTTATTTTGACCTAGGCTGAGTAAAGAGAACTTATAAAATTTGTACTGGGCATGGGTAAATAATCTAAAATATTATGTTAGTTTTACAATTTTAAATTTACTTAACAGGTTAAGTAAAAATCGCATCGATTATTTTTTTGAGTGTATCGAACGCTTACACGATAGAAGAAGAACTAGAAGACCTCATTGATAGTGTGCAAAAAGCGGCCTGGAAAAGTACTCCTGACCAGCAAGAAATATTACAAAAAAGTATAACCTATCCAGTTGAAGTGAGAGAGTTGGTTAACGAAAAAAGAAGAGCTCGTAAGACTTGGCAGAGAACCAGAGCCCCTGAAGACAAAACAATCCTAAACAACTTGTGCAACAAACTTAAACTACTTATAAAGGAGATTAAGAATGAGTCAGTTGCAAGCTTCCTAAGTAACCTAAGATAAACCTGACACAGACTATTCCCTGTGGAAAGCCATCAAAGGTTTAAAAAGGCCTAAAATGCAAGTGCCACCCATTAGAATGGTTAATGGAACCTGGGCTCACAGCGAAAAGCAAAAAGCTGATCTGTTTGCCGAACACCTAGAAAATACCTTCAAACCACCAACTGGACAAGCGGATAATGAATATCTAACACCTATAAGCAAAGTAGACGAGGCATCTGTGCTACCAGTTACTCTGAAAGAAATCAAACAAGAAGTAAAAAACCTCAAAGATAAAAAAGCCCCTGGATACGACTTGATAACGGGGCGAATAATCAAAGGTTTACCAGAGAAAGCCCTAAGGAAACTACAGCACATAATCAATGCTATCTTTAGACTATGTTATGTTCCGAGACAGTGGAAAGTAGCGGAAATCATAATGATTCCAAAGCCCAATAAATCACTAAACGACAAAACGTCGTATAGGCCTATTTCTTTGTTAACAACAACATCAAAAATTTTCGAGAGACTGTTTCTCAAGAGATTAAAGCCAATTATAGAGAGCAGAAATCTTATACCAGAACATCAATTTGGGTTTCGAGAAAGGCACTCAACGATAGAACAGGTACATAGGATTACTGATACTATTGAGGAGACGCTGGAAAAAAAGGAAGTATGTTCAGCAATATTCTTAGACGTAGCCCAAGCATTTGATAAGGTTTGTCACCGCGGTCTAGAATTTAAGCTCCAACGAGATCTGCTAAAACAACATTTTGAATTGCTAAAGTCTTACATCAACGACCGTTACTTCCGGATGAGACAGGACGGAGAATACTCTAAACTGAAGAAAATATTGGCAGGGGTTCCACAAGGCAGTGTTCTAGGCCCCGTATTATACCTCCTGTATACGAATGATCTACCAGACATAGAAGAAGCTAGAATAGGAACGTTTGCTGATGACACAGCTGTTGTGACCACCGATGCTAGTATCGTTGAGTCCACCAGGAAACTGCAAAATGCTATTAATATAGTGGATAGCTGGACAAAACGATGGAGGATAACACTTAACGAATCGAAATCAACACATATCACCTTTACAAATAGGAAATTAGAATATATTCCGATTAGTCTGAATTCACAACCAATTCCATATTCTGATAATGCTAAGTATCTCGGCATGACGCTAGACTCTAAACTCAAGTGGAAAGCGCATGTTAAAAAGAAAAGGCAAGAACTGAATTTAAAATTCAGAAAAATGCACTGGCTTATTGGAAGAAACTCCGAACTTACAACGCACAACAAACTGCTGCTATATAAACAAATCCTAAAACCCATCTGGACGTATGTTATTCAGCTTTGGGGCTGCGCAAGAAAAACTACAGTGAAGATCATTCAAACATTTCAAAACAAAGTACTACGTAGCATTGTGAATGCTCCTTGGTACATTAGAAATGACAATCTCCATCGAGACCTAAACATGGAATACGTCAGCGATGAAATAAAAAATTTGCAAGGAGTCATGTACTGCGACTGCAGCAGCATGACAACGAGGAGCTGCGGAACCTACTGGATCGCGCCAATGGACCAAAGCGCCTAAAAAGAACAAAGCCTTTAGAATTAGTGGTTCCTTGAGCCGCTTAAATCAAAGGACTAGCAGAGCTGGGATGAAGCAATAGGTCTCATTCCATAAGAATAGACTACAAAAATAATAAAACAGTTACTAGATAATCTATATGATTAGTTGTAATATTATACAGAAATAAAGATTTCTTAAATTAAAAAAAAAAAAAAAAAAAAATAAAAAAATAAAAATACTAGCACTACAAGAACACCGATCACGTGAGAGTGGCATCCATATTGGCCAAATGTAGGT
Organism: Nephrotoma flavescens; assembly: GCA_932526605.1. Classification (NCBI taxonomy): domain Eukaryota; kingdom Metazoa; phylum Arthropoda; class Insecta; order Diptera; family Tipulidae; genus Nephrotoma; species Nephrotoma flavescens. The sequence continues at coordinate 85,792,692 of OW052220.1, read as the reverse complement.
GCAAATTGTCAGCTACATTTATTAGAGAAGCAAAAAATACCATCTGTTAGAAGGCCGATGCTTTAAGAGATCAAGTCGATATACGAAGAATTTGCACCAAATATTTAGAAGCAGTATAGCTTGTTATAACACCGCAATAACTACCATGGCGCAAATATCTATCGGTAAAAAATCACCGAGATGCCGCCATGATTGGTTCGATAACTAGTGCCGCCTCGTTCTCGAAAATATACAAAAAGTTTTAAATAAATGGTTAACTCGCAACAGTAGATGCACTCTAGTAGAATATCTCCGGGACAGGAGGGTCTTTTGTCAAATATTCCACCGCAGAGGGAGTAGAAACAGCTATTAGAAGATTGCAAAATTATCAGAAACCCGGCCTCTACAGGAACCCTATGGAATTATCTATACGATCTTATCGTCGCTAGTTTGGACCACGAAGAGCTACCGGAGAATTAAAATACCGCGCTTATATGTGCACTGCATAAAAATGCGACCACCTAACACCTAAGTGTGAAAACTATAGTGGCATGGCTTTATTGAACACTATCTACAAAGTGTTGTCAAAGTGGGTTTCGTAGTAATTGACCAACCACTGACCAGTGCAACACAATCAGAATGTTTCTGGAAAAATATTGGGAGTGAAATATTCGCATACGTCAACTATATATATTGACTTTCGGCAGGCATATGACAGCATCAACCGCGAAAACCTCGAATCCGTGCTCATATGTCTAGGAAGACTAGAGAAATTCATTTTATTGTAAAAATCAAAAACGTTTGAGGTTATATGAAAAATCGTAGTTGAAGGATTAATTTGGAACGACATCTGGTGTTAGACAGACTCAGGCATGTCCTGTTCATCTTGGTGCAAGAGTACGTTAAAAAAAGGCAACATAATAAGTCGGGCAAAATTCTAGGATATCTAGATAACAACGTGCTTTTTGGCCGAATACCAAGCGATATAATAAGCAGTTCATAATGCTCGGTCGCTAGGCAAGAAGACATGTTTTGAAAGCGGACAGCAGTAAAATCAAATTTTTAACAACACCCAAGAGCGAATCCATGGTAAATATCCAATTTGAAACATAGTTTTGATAGCGCTGATTATTTAAAATAACTAGGGTCAGTAATAATATCAACAAATAAAATGCAGGCACACGTTAAAACCCGATTTGCCGGACATCGAGTTTTCTATACGACAATCAAGAAGTGAATATTTTTAGTATTGTTGTTTGTAAATAAAAAAAAGTATTAATTTTCCAGTAAATTTCAGTCACGCACAAATTTTCCCATTCACATATTCACACAATTACAGTATACCATCTGTAACTCTGCTCTCAACCAGAGGGTCTTAGTTGTGTTTATTAACGTCACCGATTGTAATCGAAGACGAAAATTGATTTTGCATCCAGCATATAGTGGAATTCGAACCTAGTACCTTCGGGTGCAAGTGCCAAAGCTTAAACGATTTGTCAGAGTTGGGCTCTTAGCTCTAATGACTGCAGAATGTTATGTATTTTCGAAATGAAGGTTATTCGTACCACCATTATTCCAATTAAAAATGTGGGAAACAACGAATATCAAAATTTTTATGAATCATGAGATAAAGCGACTACTCGGAGACAGCGATGACAAGAAGACGTCGAACAAGAGCTACTGATATTAGGATGTCGAAATTTGAGATCGCAATGGTCCGAACCGGACGGAGGACCACTGTGCAGGTGGAAAAGTCCCCTTATGTCATCGTTGAAGTCAAAAAAAGTAGTTTGTAATAAATCTTTGTTGTCGGTTCGAGTGAGCGTTTTGATTTTTTTTTGATGAAGTCAGTCCACCAGAAAATACAACTTCCACAGGAACTTTATCGTTCCTTATAAGGATCTAAAAAAATATTTCATTTTCGAAAAAAATACTAAGCACAAAAATATTATAACTTAATTTTGCAACAATACGTTGTGCAACAATACAACAAAATTTACAAAAATTTCAATGAAAATGATGATTTTTAACAAAAAACGGCTTTTCAAGAAATCGGTCTCTTTCGGATTAATTAAATAAAAGAAAACTGCATAATTATGCATTTCCACAAAATAGAAGACTTCAGCTTCAGTAGGAGCTTGTCCGTTTTTTGCCACTAAAAGTTTTTAAATTAACTTTCCAGCAATACCGTCAAAAACAGTTCTCCAAAATGTAATGACTAATTTAAAAAAAATGGTTTAAAACTTATGAAAATATGTAATTAAGTATTTTTCGTAAACTAGGAGATCCCAATGATTTGTGGCTGAAATCGGTCTACCGGAAGTGGCAGCTATTTTATTTAAACATGGCATTTCTACAGTTCAGGCGGAATAACTATTCGAAATGAAACTTCATGCTTAAACTTTTTACATAAATTGGAAATGGTGCAAAATTACTGCAAATGTGTGTACCGGAAACTGCAGCTTCAAAGGGAGTTCAAATTTTTGAAATAATGTTGACAAGTTTTAACTAAAATATAAGACAGCTTTGCCAAAACTCCAGTAAGTTTAATTTTTCGCTTTAGAAATCGACAGTTTATTCAAAATAAATGTTTATGTTAATGCTAAAAGTAACAGAGAACAGGCTTAAAAAAACTAAGCGGAAATGACGATTTTTGAAAAAAAAAAACAGTTACTTTTACTTACAAATATTCAGCCCCTTTACTGCCCAGATGGATTGATTGATTGGGATGAAACTTCATATTTAAGGTTTTCTACAAATTTATAGATCCTATTGGTTTTTGGTAGTTATCGTTCTACCGCAAGTGTCATACCTTCCTTAAAGGCTTTCTCGTTTTTCTTTCATTTGCGTAGTAAAATGGAATATATTAATTATTAAAATTTAGACATCGTAATTTCTACAGATTTAAAATTCGCTGTATCGTCTATATGTCTAATGGTCCACCGGAAGTGGCAGCTTCCATAACAGCTTTTTCGTTTGATGAAAATACTTTATAAAGTATATCATTTACGAAAAAAAAGACTTTGCTCTAAGAGAATATAAATTAATTCGACAACAGTACCGGTCCAAATCAGTTTCCAAATAGGCACCGGAAATGGCGATTTTTGATTAAAAAAACTGTTATGAACCAAAATTAAGCCTCTGTATAGCCTAGACGATCGAGATGAAACTTCATAATTAGGCGATTTTTATAAATTTGGAGATCCCAGTGATTTTTCGCCGAAATCAGTTTACCGGAAGTGACAACTTTGAAAGCTAATTTTTTTTTACAGAAAACGAAAAATAGTTAAAATATTTAAGTTAATTTAAAGATTAAATTTTTAATAGCGGTTGACCTTGTTGCTGTCTATAGACCTGCTGTCTAAAAACCAATTTTTGACAACAAAATATTATGGAAATAATTCTCTCTTTAGGACGAAATTAGATGTATAATCGAGGTTTAAATATACGATTATCATGATTTGTCTTAAAATGGCGTAGAAAATGTAAAATTTATTTTAAAAATATTAAAAATTTCTTGTTTTATCGATCGAGAAATTACGCCAAACGATAAGTTTCTTGACTTTACGCCAGAACGATGATTAAATTCATTTTTTACTGTTTTAAGTGGTTATTATTTTCTTATATTGTAGTATGAAGTTTTTCCTATTCAGAGAGCTAATCGAAATCAGGTATATTCCATGGTACTAGTAGCCCCTGCGAGCCCATGAGGTTTGTAAAGCCATTAGTCCTTTCTTTTTTTAGTCCGTGGGGATTTTGTAGGACTCTCATTTTATAATTTGCGAAACAAAAAAAAAATTTATTTATTCTGACATTTGCCGGTTTTAGACTTGCACGGCGCAATATACGTTCATGGTCAAAGAAAGTTTGGCATTGGTCACAACATATTCACGTCTCCATTTTTTTGATTATGCAAGGCGTTTTTGGCAAAATTTTGGTAAGTTTAGTTTCCCACTTTTGAAATTAAGAGTGGCGTATTCGAGATTTAAGTATATACATTCATGGTAAGTAAAAGTCGCTGCTTGTGATATGCAGATGTAATAATTGTATAAATTTAATTAATTTGTGTCCAGGGACGATTTTCGAAGGACCCTGATTGTGTTGTTTATTTTCCAAGAAAATGAACGCCCCGGCATTACCATGTTAGGTTTTTTCCTAATTCGCTTTCCATATATTCAAATCAAATCTACACATTTACGCATTGGTTCACGAGAATGATAAGCTCTTGCCTCATCTATTCAAATATAAAAAGACGTAGGTATAGGTTAAGTTGTTTTTTCAAAGGTTTGGCGCACACCACTGTATAAAATTATAAAAATTCCAAACGTCCCCACCAAATGTTAAGCTTCATAATAATGAGCTTATTAAAATATCTTAATTATAACAAAAATATGTAATCGAATGATATTAACAGATAGATTAAAATCAATTGATCCATAACGAAATAATCAAGCGGAACATATGACTGCACAAAACTTTTAACTAACAGATAAATAAAGCATTACAGCTTTAATAAGCAAATACAATAAAAATATTTCAAAATATTGTAACATGTAAGACGTGTAACGTAAGTAACAATTTATGTTAAATATTTTTTAATTGTTTTATATTTCCAATTACACCGTACGAGCGCTACACATAAATTTCGAGGAAAATTCCAATGAAGGTTGAATCCAATCATAAATCTTGTACATAAATTTCAAAAAACAACTTAAAACAAAAAAAAATACAAACAAGTTGTAAGTGTAACAATGAAATCAAATAGCATATACCTACCTACCTACAAGTACTTGCTTTTACAACAAAAACAACAACAAAATACTTCATTTAATCATATTTTAATCGTACTCTTTTGTTTCTTTCGATATATGTTTTCCTTATTTACACGAAAATTACATACCTTATATTGCAAAGTACAAAATAATTACATACCTTCCGGATCATAATCTGTACGATGGAATTTCGAGGAGCGGATAATAAGTTCATTATACTCGCATACGTATCCCAAAGGAGAAAAAAACGAATTTGTCATGAAAATTATGATAGGTTCATCGAGTGTGCTTGGGTAATCAAGGCCAAGTAGTAGTCGTCTGAGGTTATATCATGCAAATTATGAATATTTTAGAATGGATTCTAGAACAATAATTATATAATTATCTAAAAATACCTAGCGGTGATTATTGTTGCTATGCAAATCATATCATCTGCATAGCGATGAATCATAAACAAGGTGCATTACAAAATAGAAACCTAATTAATTAACATAAAATTATATCGTTATACAAGTTTTTAATAGTTTCTTCCATTACATCGTGCATTATTAATTACGTTTGTACATTTATAAAAAAAAAATTATGTAAAATATTTGATATTGAAAAAAATTTCTTTAGATTTCTTCCGGTGCGTAATATATAAGTACGCAGACATTTAATTTTAATTATGAAGATGTAAAACATCGATTAGTTGCACTATATTGATTGTTAAACGAGATTTACGTTAATTAAGCACCATATCTTTATGTAGATAACTGTTAGATAAAACGGTATAAGTTTTTCTTTTAATTATAAATGTTAAAGATTATCATCGTTTTAAAATATCAACTTGAAAAAAAAAATTTCGTTTCTTCATTTTGCTAATTAAAAAACTAAACATAAAATTTCTTATTTGACCTGATGAGAGCTCTCGTTTTATTAAAAAAAAAATCGTCTGGCTGTCATGAAAATTCGATTATGGTAAATAAATTAATTATGAAGTGCAATAAACGACACATACCATCGATATTTTTATAATCTTTAATGTCGATGGGGTTCCATTGAGTTTGTTCGCCTTTATTTATGTACAGCACAGATATATGAAAGCAAAAGAAATTTATGAAGATACTAATCCGAATCCAATTGATTAATAAGTAATGTTTAAAATATCATATAAGTTGTCAACATGGTCATATATCACTGTCAACATCATATTTATCTTATTTTATAAATCTTGATACAATGTTTCAATAATTAATCGCCGTTCGAATTGGATATTGATTATATGTTATTAAGAAATGTATTTTTATTCTTATTTGATATTTTTTTGATTCAATTAATTATGCTCTAGTTGTTGTACAATAATTAATTCTCAATTACATATATGGAACCTAAAATAAATATTTAAATTGGACAACTAAATTTATCATAAAAAAGATGATATTGAATAATATGTAAGTGAAGTTGGTCCGACATTCAACCCAGAAGAATAGTATGACAAAAACGGAGGAACCCTTGTGGTACGTACTGAGGAGGTGGTGGCGGCTGCAACGCTTAGTGCTGTAGAGAAACCTAATGGATCGATTCCATTCATTATAAATTTAAATGAATGTTTCCCCGGAACATATTTTTTTTATTAACAACTTTATTGATATGGCTACTACAATCTTAAACATTATTAATTCATTAGTAAGGTTGACATTAGTACTTATGAGATAAGCATATAAACTTGTGTTGGTCTGCTGGACCAGTGTCCAGTTCATTTGGTTTATAATTTTCATACGGTTAGCTCATGTGGTTTGATTCGTTTGAGCCGCCTTACTTCGTTTGTGCTGTCCAGTAGTTGTACGGCCTCAAGATTGGTGTGGGTAAGAAGTCTCTTTTCATGTTTTATGGCACATTCGCGGATAACATCGTCTATCAATTGTGTTTCTATATCATTGTGGATTTCCTTGTTAGTCAAAAATCGGTAGGCGTTGGTGACCATTCGAAGAAATTTATTTTGGCTTTGTTGTATAATTTCTCTATTTGATTTATGTGAGCAACCCCATAGCTGCGCACCATACATCCATATTGGTTTGAAGATAGTCTGGTATACCAGTCTTTTGCAATACATGTTCAATTTGGAATCATGTCCAATTAACCAGTACATTTGACGTTGTTTTAATCGTATCTGTTCAGCTTTTTGTCTCACGTGATGTTTCCAGTTGAGCCTTGAATCTAAATGTAGACCAATAAGGTATTTTGCCGATTCCGCCTGCGGCACTTGCACCCCTTTGAGGAATATATGAAGAGTGTTATTTTTATGTCGGAGCGTAAATGTCACATAGGTTGATTTGAGCTCGTTCAGTGCGATTTTCCAGTCAATTGTCCATTTAGTAACGTTGTCCATTGCTCGTTGAATATTTTCCACTGCTCTAGGTTAAGATTCGTCTACTGACACAATTACAGTGTCGTCTGCGAACGTGCCGATGAATGTTTTATTCGTTGTAGGTATGTCCGCAGTATAAAGAAGATAGAGGAGGGGACCCAATATTCGCTTCCCTGCCGCAATCGCTGGATAAAAGTCAGAACATGTTTCTTCATGAATGACTCTGAATTGGCGATCAGAGAGGTATGATTCAAGCAGCTGCCAATAATTTTGTAGTAGCATTTTACTCATCTTGAATGTCAATCCTTCATGCCAAACCCTATCAAAGGCCTGGGATACATCCAGAAATACGGCGGGGCAATATTTCTTTTCTTCTAACGCTTGCTCTATTACCGTAGTTATTCGATGGACTTGATCTATTGTGGAGTGATTGTTCCTGAATCCAAATTGAAAATCAGGAACGTTTACCATTTACTTTATACGTTTTAGTAGCAGTTTCTTGAACAGCTTTGATAAGGTCGGAAGCAGTGAGATTCGTCTGTATGATGTTACTTCTTCATCTGGTTTACCCGGTTTCTTTAGCATAATGATTTGGGCCATTTTGAAGCATTTTTTGTACTTTAATCTCATACAGCCATTAAATAAGCATGTGATCAAGATAATTGCTTTACGTGGAAGTTCCTTGAATAGTCGCGGTGACATTTCATCAATTCCTGGTGCTTTTTTATGATTAACATTTTTGTCGATTTCTTCAGCAATTTCCATTGGCGTGACCCTTGTAAGTCCTGATTAGGTTGATAAACAGGTGTTACATCAATGTTGGATTGAATGTCATGGGGTTGGAACACTGCTGCTAGGTGTTGAGCAAAGAGTTCCGCTTTTTCTTTGTTTTGTCGAACCCAACTGCCTTGAGCATTCCTTAAAGGTGGTACTCGAACTACAGGTCGTTTAAATCTTCTGGTTGCTTTCCATAACGAGTAGTCCTTATGCATTTCTCGACCTAGCCCTAAGTAGTTATCGAGGCTATTTTGTTTGAAATTTTTGATTAGCCTATTGACTTTGTTACTTATTCGATTAAAAGTTGTCTTGTCAGCGGGATTTCTGGTGAGATGCCATATTCTCCTCGCCCTTCTTCTTGCCTTGATTTGTTCTCTGATTTCAGCCGGGTATTTGACTTCAATCTCCGCTTTGTCCTTTAATTCAGGAGTAGCTAGTCTGGCAGCCATTCGAGTTTATTCAATGAAATTGTTTGTTTATTGTTCCAATTCTACATTGCTTTTAATACTAACTTTTAATTCAACTAGTTCTTCTAATTTATCTCTGAAGATGTCCCAATCCGTGAATCTATTAGTATGGTTTTGCTTTTCCTGTTTCTTTATCACTATAGCGCTTACTGACAACAGTACAGGAATGTGGTCAGATGTTAGGTCGTTAATTCCTTCTACTCTAGTGTAACTTAATGGAATACCTTTTATGATGAAGAAATCTAGTAGATCTGGTATTTTTCCTGCATCCGTTGGCCAGTACGTTGGCCCCCCCCCCCTGGGAACATATATTCGCATTTGTTTTCATGAATAGCAAGGTGTTTCCTTTCCCAGGAGAAATAAGCCTGGAACCTCAAGCTGTATGTTTTATATTGTAGTCCCCTCCAATAATAAATCTTGGACCGAGTTTATTGAAGACGTTATTTAATTGTAACTTCGTTGGTGTATGCCGTGGAGGACAGTACGCTGCTGCAATATTTAGGTCTGCGCTATTAAATTGGATTGGGATAACAGTTGCTTGTATATAGTTTTCACGAATATCCTCTTGTTGATTATGTTTGATATTATTTTTAATTAGTACAGCTGAACCACCTCTGGCTCTTTCACTATGATGGGTTGTCCAGTAGGAATTAAAACCCCTCATTCTGATAAAACTTTTGTTGGAGAAGTGCGTCTCGGAAATCAACGCAATATCAATGTTGTTTGTATGGAGAAATATTTCTAGTTCTTGGGCTCGTTAGTTGAGTCCATTAGCGTTCCAAGCTACAATGCGTAGGAACGAGTTAATCATTTGTAAGTATGTTGACTTTTTCGCTTAGTGGATAGATATTGATTTCCAGTTTTGCCACCCTCTCTGCTAAATGACCAAGTGACTGTTGAATTTGGCTAAGCATTTTAAAAATTTCAATGTTATTAGACTCGTTGGTGATTTGCGCATAGGATAATCCAACTGTGGATGGTGTGATTGTTGTTTGTGGTTTAGCAACTTTGGTTTGTAATCGCTGCACTGCGCTTGTTCTATTATTCTGTTGGCTTTTAATTTTGTTCTGACATACACTGCATCCTTTGTAATTTGCAGCATGTCCTTGTTGTTGACAGAGAGCACAAGAAGGCGCGATATCTGGTGTTTTCTTGCATTTTGTCGTGTGATGATTTTCAGCGCATTTAACGCATTTGGTTTGACGATAGCAAAAGCTCTTGGTATGTCGAAGTTGTTGACAATTCGTACATTGTGGAATTCCCCTTGTCTTGTTAGGTGGCTCAATTTTTACTATACAGTACGCAAGTTTCTTAATATTGTATACTTCTTTATTGTTGTCTTTTTGTTTTAAGTCGATGTAAAATAATGGAAAGTGTTTCCTGACTTTTACACCATCAATTGTGACAATTTTGTATATGTTGGTAATATCTTCGACTTGTCGACCTGTCCCATTTTTTCTAACTCTGCTTTAATTTCATCGTGGCTAATAGAAGAAGGTAAGCCTCTGATAACCACTCTATAGGCCTTTTCACTCTTCAGCTGGTAGGTGTGATATTGGATATTTCCTAGTTGGTTACTAGATTCATTTTTTAATTCTTCCAGTAATTTTTTGACATTTCTGTAGTCATTTTCATTTTGAAAGGTAATTCTAATGTCACTATTTGAGAGCGCCTTAAAATTAGTTGATTCACTAGTGGTTTTTATTATTTTTGTCGGAAAAAATCGCAATTGTTGACATTAATGGGTAGAGGCAGTGGTATTTTTGGGGTTTTCTGTTCAGTGTTACTGCTCACACTTTGTGTATTATTTTTTGGGGTAGTTTTCGTTTTTGTGCGCCTACGTTTCTTAGGATTTCTGTTTTTAGCACTGGAAACTTCTTCTTCCAGTTCTTTCTCATCTGCGAAATAATCCTCTATACTCAGAGCATTAAATCTATTATTCTGTTGAGAGACTGGAAATTGCTGCAGCAACCAGTTGGAATTATTTGAATGATGTTGATTGGTTGAAGGCTGAAAATGGTTGACAGGCAGATTGTTAGCTCGTGCTGAATCCTCAGCTTTACTATTTTTAACCATTTTTAGTACAGAGTTTTCTCTCTTAAGTTCAGAAACTTCATTGCTCAGCTGCGCGATTAGTTTCTCCATTTTCTGAAACTTGGTTAACATATCCTCGCTGTTTATAATGTTTATTGATGCACTCGGCATTTGTAATGAAGTTCCTTTTTCAGTGGAGACTGCGTCTTTTGCAGTTACTGTGGACGCAGTCGCTGTTGGCACAGTTTTCTTTAGTTGTAGTGCACGTCTGCTTACATTTGGAGGTGGTGATCTCAACATTTTCATGCTTTTAGGAAAGTTGTTCCCTTATTTATTTGCCAAGGGTTGGTTCCCCCCAGAATCTATGGTACTAGCCTTTAAGGAATTTATGGAGCGGCCCGGTTGATTTTATGCTTCTATAGACGCATCCGTCTCGTTTCCTAATATTATTAGGCTACTATTTTCATCATTTTTTTTAGTAGCACGAGAAATTAACGGTCGCCTATGACAGAGCTCTGCGTTATCATTGGAAGGCTATGGGTTTAAACCAAATGACGCCAAATTCGGAGTTCACATTTTAACGACTAAGCACCCTCTTAGCCACGCAGCCATCGGCGTATGTAGTACCACCTTAGCTTTGGTGTGCTAGTTTTTGGTTCGTCCCGAGTATTTAATTTCCCCGGTACCTACCATATCTGGCAAGCATTCCCCTATCCGCCACCTGGGGAGGCGCCTGATGGGGGTACTAGCCTACCCCACACACTGGAACATAAAGTGTCGTAACCAATCTCACCTGATATCGATTGGACATAATGTGAACTATACCATGGACATAATAGCTGCGTTTTTTTGAAAATAATCGAGTAGAGTTCGCGATAGCTCTTTTCAAATTTGTCCAATTTAAAATTACAAATTTATTTTTTTAAATTAAATAATTTAGATTTTATAGAAATCTATGTATAACCAAAAAAATTCATCATAAAAGTTGTATGGTTTTCATATAATATCGTTGTTCTATATAGTTCTGAACTACTTCGTTATTATACAGAACAACGATATTACAAGAAAACGATACAACTTTTATGATGAATTTTTTTGGTTATACATAAATTTCTATAAAATCTACATTATTTAATTTAAAAAAATAAATTTGTAATTTTAAATTAGACAAATTTGAAAAGAGCTATTGCGAACTCTACTCGATTGTTTTAAAAAAAACGCAGCTAATGTGAACTATAATGTGAACTATATCTCCGAATAAAAGTCGGATTGGCGCTATTGGGTCATATGTGTCGAAACATTTATAAGAACATAATTCAGATTAAAATTAATAGTTCCCAGGAACCTAAAGGCATTCTTCGATCTCTTCTGATTTCAATACAATATGATGACCTATCTTCAAAAAAAATCACAAGTCCAACTGAAATGAAATCAATGAATTATTGATTTAAATTAATGGTTCCCGGAAACCAGAAGTATCGTGACGGATCTCTTTTAATTTCAACACGGAATCATGTCCGCTCTCCAAAATAAAATTCATATCACGATCCGTATGTTACTTAAATCATCTAGTACGGTGCCTGATCCATTTAGCATTACCCAGGTAGCACCACGTGGAGGTATGAATCTAGGTCTTGGCTCCTCTTTGTTTGTTGTTTAGATCTTGTTTTGGTTTTTTTTTGTTGTTATATTTTTTTTATGAATTTTTTATTTTGTTATTTTTTAAGATTTTTTTGTTTATTATTGAAAAAGGATTTTTTGAACTATTAATAAACTTCCAGTGCATTTTGTGTAAATTAGCAACTGCGGAGATAATCTTAATGTATCTGTTTTTTTTAAATATTCGTGTAATTCGGATATACAGTCAGAAACATTCAAATGTATACGATATATCTTTTTTATTAAAGTGTTGAAATTTAATAAGAAAATGAAATTTTTTTCAGATATTTTTTATAATCTTAGTTTATTTATTATTTTAGACAATAAAAGCAAAAAAATAACAAAACAAAAACAAACAAAAAAGGATTTATCCTTGAATATTCATTTGAAGATCATAAAACGTACAAACATTCAGTTGTATACGAGTTCACGAAAAAACACTTGAGCATAAGGAAAGCAGTGCAGTTAAATATATATTTTATTTCACATCCGTAATTTAATTGATTGTAGTCTTTCAAAATGGGTAAGAGTATGTCGGTTAATATTAGATCGTTAGTGATTTTCCACTGAAGAAAAGGGAAATCATCGAGTGAAATCGCGATAAACTTAGCATTTGTAAATCAACAGTACAAAACATTTATGATCGGTATTTTAAATAAGGCTGAATAGAAAATACACCCAGCACAAAAGGTCCGAGAAAAATATCACAATCAGATGAAAAGTTCATTAATCGCCAAATAAGATCCTAGATCCTAGAATTTTAAGAAAAAATGGTTATTTTTCACGTATAGCGAGAAAAAAACTTTTCATTAGTAACGAAAATAAAACGAAGAGTAGATATATTGCCTTAAAATATAAAAATTAAAGTATTGAGTTTTGGAAAAATGGGATTTTTGTCGATGAAAGTCACTTTACCTTGTTTCAAAGTGGTAAAAGGCAAGAAAAAGTTGGAAGAAATCGTGGTAAAGAGTGTATTGTTAGAAATGTATGCCCAACGTTTTAACACGGTTTAAATAGTGTAATGTTCTGGGGTACTATGGGTCATAAAGAAGTTAGAAATTTGAAAATTTTTTGATGGGATCATGCGGACAAGGAAAATATTTAAACATGTTAAAGAAGAATTTAAAAGAATCGGCTCGATAACTAGATAAAGAAAATACTTTTCCTTTTTATCAGGACAATTATCCAAAACATAAAGCATGCATTGTTAGAAGGCAGTGTCTTTTCAAGTGTCCAAAAGTGATTGGGATTCCACCCCCGCCCTCTCAAAGCCCAGATCTCAATCCAATTGAATATCTGTGGGAGCATCTCAAAAGGAAAATGAAATAAAATCAATCAATTCAACAAAAAAACCAATTAAAATCAGCTATTATTGAGGAATTCCTACAAAAACAACAAAACATTGGTAGAATCGATGCCAGATCAATTAAATGCTATTAGAAAAAACACAGGAAAACCATCAAAATATTAAAAAAATGTACATGGGTTTTTTCTTAGCAATAAAATAAAATTGAGTTTTATTATAACCCATCGTTATTTTTTTTTGCTTTTATTGTCTAAAATAATAAATAAACTAAAATTATAAAAAAAATCTGGAAAACATTGCAATTTCTTATTAAATTTTAACACTTTTATAAAAAAGATATATCGTATACATCTGAATGTTTCTGACTATACTTAAATTTTCAACTTTCTCTTAACTGATAGGAACGATCTGATAGACATCATTGTTAATTTATAAGACAGGTCGTACGGTGACTTTGTCTCAACACTTCCATAATTTAATTCTTTACAAAAAAAGTCGAAATTTTTGTAATATTCGGGAAGTTCGGAGCCAAACACTATAAGCATTTTTGTTGCTTATAAAGAACTTTCGCGAACATGAACATCTGCAAAATAAAAGAGCATAAATCATGTGAACAAAAACAAAATCGTTAGTATTATTATTCTATATGTAAGAAAGGAAGGTTCTATGCCGTGTGATTTGCGTATTTCAAATATCACACCCACCCAAATCCACCCACACCCACCTAACGCTATCTATACCAAGCTGAACCGACCCCAATCCACCATAGCCCAACCGATCACAACCAACCGCAAACCACCAGACCTAAACATTATTACAACTTCCACCCACTATTCAAACACATAAAACCACCAAATCTCAACCGCACCTCCCATATCTTCACTCTTTAACACCTCCATAACACTCCCACACACACTCCTCACACAAACCCTCATACACCAAATCCCAAATTCCGACACCAAACCCAAAACATCTCATCCCACCCGTTTACCTCAATTAGCACCACTCCTACCACCCTCATAACCACACCACCCACACAAACCAACATCCACATGATATATATTTTTATTTCACATTCACATGCTCTATGAGAACCAAAAAAAAACTATCAAAATTCAGGGAGGGGGTTAACAAAACCCTATATATTTCCGAACACCCAAAATACAAAAATATCCAAATCATTTGGGCTCTTCTCCATATATTGTTTAAACATCTAGTGAAGAAATTAAGTTGATATATCCATCCGTTCTCAAGTTATCGTGGACACAGACGGACACACGGCGAACCAAAACCAAACAGCATTTTTTTAACAAAAATGCTTAAAAATTTTCACTATTACATTTCCTCGCGTAGCAGATTCCACAGAATTATCCGAACACTCCGACTAGACACTACACTCCGAGCAGACACTACTCCCAACAACAGCAACACGGATGGATGATTTCAATACGCAAATAACATTCCTTATAGGGCCGCAGGACAGGTCCAATAGACCGAACAGGACATATGAAACGACAGGAATCAAAACACGAATAACATACCAAAAGTAACAACGAAATATCAAAACTTCTGAAAAATGGGAAAGACACGACACACAACACACAAAAAAACCTATGCCAATCTATTGAACGTACTAATCCAACTCATGAAAATATGTTATCTATAGAACCAGCAATCGACCAAACAATTAAACAAATCAATGACCCAGTCGAACAACTTAAGATAATAATGGACACACACAATGAAGACCATAGAGGTATAACAGAGAATATATCGAAAATCAAACGAAAATATAAACTCGGCAACCTCAAAGAGATTGTTAGCGAATACGTCAAAAGATGTGAGACAAGTAACGTTTCAAAATATGATAGATCACCTGTCAATCAAGAATTTAGTTTAAAAGAACGGCTACAAAACCCAACCAAATGATCCAGATAACTAAAAAATGTTGTTAGTCCATGTGATGATGCGTATGAGAATCCGTCTATCATGGCTAGAAATTTTTTATTTTTCAGTGCGATAGAGAAACCACAGGAATAATAAAGTGTCTATAAAGAAACACTTTCCTCAAAAAGGCGTTCCGCAAGAAATATTTTCAGACGGAGCTACGGAGTTTACCTCAGCGAATTTCGCAAAATTTATAGAAAAATTCAAATTTTTTCATCACGTGACCATACTCAAATTAAGTACTGGAAATAGCCTAGTAGAACGACTACACAGCACAATGACAGAACTCATCAGGATAAAATTCAGCAAAAATTAAAAACTCACGACGGACGAACTAATAATAGAATCTATATTGTCATATAACAACACCATACATTCCGCGACCGGACACACACCACTGGAACTGCAAAGAGCACACCTCATTATACAGGAACTACCAAACGACATCGACACAGAAGATTTGATAACTAAAGTAAGATCTGAATACAATACCAGGACACAGAACAAGTAAGATCTGAATACATTACCAGGACATTACACCTACAAAATAAAAAAGAAGCAAAAATTAATAAAGCAAATGAATCAAAGGAAAAAACCAGCCCAGTTAAAGGTAAACGACATCATCTACGAAAAGATCCATATCCATACTAGAGACAAAACCCAGCCCAAATACAACAAACATACTGTTGAATCTGACAACATACTAACAACAAAAACTAACAAAAGAAATGTGCTCAAGAAAAGCCTTAAACGTCATTGCATCATTTCAGGGGCGAGGCAGACAAACTCATAATAACGGACTACGAAAACAATAAAGAAATAGCACCTATAGTCCAAAGCACAACACAGTTTTTACACGTAATGTTTCTTCGTACCCTCCAATATTAAACGATAACATTGAAAATTTAAACTCAGTAAAGGAAAAAATAAAGAAGTTTAACAGCACAGAGACCCGGCTATTTTTCAAAACCAGAATTAGAACACTAACTAAGGAAATTGGGATACTAAACGCAACAATATCAGCACTAACTCCAAAAACAAGATCGAAACGCAGAATTCACGTAATATTTGGTGATATCAACCATGCGGATACTGAAGCTGTAAACAAAGCATTAGAGAACGTACACACAAACGAAAACATGATTGTTGGCAAAATTAACGGACAAATAAAGGTAAACGTCCCGACAAACCATTTCTCGCCATACAAGCTACATCGGTCCCATTTTACCCGACACTCGGATAAAATTTAAAAAAAAAAAATGCACGAATTTCTAAATGAAAACGAGACAAGACAAAAAAAAAGCTACATCGGTCCCATTTTACCCGACACTCAGGTAAAATTTAAAAAATTATCCACGTGTTTCTAAACGAAAACGTGCCGAGACAAAATTAAAATTTTTATTGTTACAGGTGTTCGCAATACATTGAGATTTTTTTAATAACATAAAACAAAAGAACATACAAATTCCGCCAAAATTTTGTTTATTTATAGTGTGTGTGTGTGTGTTGCCGTCTAATTATGTCATACAATTTTTTTATTAATTAGATGCACTTAAAAAATATTTCTAAGCGGACGTTCGAAAATTTTTGATAGTATGTATATGTATTTTGTGGAAATAAAAGTAAAATTTATTGTTGTGTTAAGTGGTTTAAAGATTTTTATAGTGTTCCAAACCAAGGTGAGTTTTCGTTTTTTATATTTTAAGAAAATTAATAGTACTAGATATTGTAGTGAAATCCTTTACAAGTATTTGTGAGTATTTGGGTATTCGTCGGTAAATTTTATTTAATTTTATCCGAACATGTTATTCTACCACTTTTAATATATTTGTAAAAAATTTAGGACTAAATAGTATAAATGTTTTTTGTTGGTAATCTATTTAAAGTTATCGAGTAATTTCATTTAGAAAATAATTAAATGTGAGAATAGTTTTGGTTATGTTTTTAGATCTCATTAAAAAAATATCGGATATTTCTCCATAGATTTACCTGACGCGTGAAATTTATTATAAGCAGTGACCGATTTATTTATCGTTATCACTTTCGATCGTTTGTTGAAAATTTTTACTAATATAATTGATTTATTGTTGGAACGATTTAAAATTATATCTAAGGTCCCGTGTTTTCTATAAAAAAAAATTATTTAGAAAATAACTTTTGTAATGTATTTAGAGCATAGAGAAAATATCAGATAAGTTTCCTTTGTTTTACCTGACGCGTAAAAACTATTATTAACAGTGACCAATTACCTATTTAGTTATGTTTGTCGGGATGTAAAGTTTATATTTTAAGCGTATAAGTGTTCTTATTAAATGTTCTTGTTAAATTATTTACATATACTAATCCATGTATATACATATATATTTATTTTTCAGAAGTATCAAAACTGATTTTTGCCGATCATTCTCTATTATTAAATTTAATAGAGCTCGTGGTCAAGTATATGGCAAGGGATTTGCAAATTAGCCATGTCCAAATTAAAAAGGCCGTACAGGAATACCTGAAAAGATCAGCGGTGAACAAATCCCGTACACAGGAAATTAAATAAATTTTAAATTAATATCAATATGATATTAAATTGTAAATCAGATATAATATTTTATAAATACCGTAATAAATACCTGAATTAATATATGAATTAAAATACTATCCCTGTAGTTTTTCTCACAATAAGCAAATAACCGTAAAATACGCTAATATAAGGCTTAACATAACACGGGATAAAACACTGTAAAATACCCACATCGGACTTCTTTCGAATATTTTTACTGACTAACGTGTTCCAGAAATCGAGTATTTCATGATACATGAAATCTTCTTAAAAATAATATCCACAATTTCACACTTAAATTGATCTATTTTTGACAGATATATCTCTTCAATATTGACCAATTATTTGTTGGTGGATTCGTCCAGCAAATAACCGAAACATGCGCTAATATAAGGCGTAACACAATACGGGATAAAACACTGTAAAATACCCACATCGGACTTCATTCGGATATTTTACCTGACTAAGGTGTTCCGGAAATCAGGTATTTCATGGTACCGTTGTCAGACAATCACCGAGTCGGTCGTCAGTCCATGTTTGGGTAATTTTGGGACTAAATTATTATAATTGTTTGTCGGGCGTAGCCATGATAAACAGATTCCGAGAAATCGAGGATCATATAAATAGTGAAGTAGAAAATTTACGACATGTACTGAATCGCACTAATAGAAGAAAGAATTCATCTTAATGATGGAACAAAATACAATATTATAATCGTCCGTGAATTTAATTTGTTCAAGAATTTTTTCGGCTTTTAATTAAATTCACGGACGATTATAAAATACTTCTTAATTATATGTGTTGGCTTGTTACACATACATAGTGAGAATTTTCTGTGGTTTCTGATTTAGTGATATATAATTCGCTAAATCGATATGTTCTTGTTTTGTATTATCGGTACAAAGCAAGAGTTGGATTTTTGCAGTTTGGTCGTTGCAACCTGAAGAGTAGATCAACTTTTTATCAGTACGAAACCAAGCTGCCAAGAAGCTATACCTAAGGGAGTTCTCATTTTTGTAAGGGCTTGTGTATCTTTGTGTACACAAGTTCCCTAGGGTTAAAGGTTTTGGGGAGGGGTGCATTTTTTCTACTTTTGTGGTAGAAATGTTGTTAGTAAATGGCCGCTTTGTTTTCTGCGACTAAAACAGTCGTAAACATTGTATGGGTGTCCATGAAAATAATATTTTGTCCGAAAAGCCGAAAAAATACTTGAACAAATTAAATTCACAGACGATTATAAAATTCTTCTTAAATTTTATAATGTTCTCTCGCAGTAAAGCCCGTGTTCGAAAATGACGTTTATTAATTTTTATCACAGATGGACGTGGTGTGCAATATGCAATTTAGATTACGTGGTTGACGCCACGTAATTTATTATCTAGATCATAGATTTTTTTTGCGTTTCCGATATCGGCAATGTAGCCACCATCAAACAACTTGATGATATTGAAAGCTATATTTTCTCACTACATCCTCTTTATTTTACGTTTGCCGGTATGATTAAGTTACTGTCTAGCTCTCTTATTATTCTAGATCTGTATTGTATACATTAAGTTGGAAATTGGAACTAAAATTTCAATGACCTACAATGAACAACATTAACACCACGCAATGAAATGATTATCGGAAAGAGATTTCTCAGAAAAAATTATTTTATAATTGTACAAGTTCATCGGTTCATCTCCTACAAATGCAGACGGCTCGAGACCTCAAGGTCGTTTCATTACATAAACTCTAAATGAATATAATGCAACCACAAAAAATAAAAATATTTATATTTCTAAACGAAAGTATTTCAGTGGAATTCGAAATATTAATTTAACAAACACGACGCTTTAAATTAAAACAAATTAACCATTTTAAAACACATACAAACTTGTAATACCAACAACAGTGAATAATTGCATCCGTGATTTAATTCCTATATGACAACTTAATTCTGGAAAATTCTTTGTCCAATCGTAATATAATTGACGTACGACAAGCCGAAGAACTTACTTTGATATACATAAAAAATTATGATCTTAATATTTAATCTCATGTCGTTTTTCAATTAGGAGAGCTTTACATAAAAATGATTTATACTTTCCCAGATTTTCTTATTTTGTATACGTACATAATTAATTGATCTCCGCTTATATAGAAATTTAACCTCTTAAATCAAAATCATTAAATTAATTGTATATAGTGTAGTGTATAGTGTAAGAAAGAAAAATGCTCGAAGGCATACGTGACCTTACATCAATCTTAATGGTCACTTTACCAAAGATACCAATAATTTTAATTAATTTTCGGTTGCAACCCTCATCGATTCTTACAATATTTCATATTTTATGAAATTGTATTAAACTACTCGAAAACGGAACTTAAATTTATAAGATTTAAACAAACCTTTTTTTATTTATAATTTACTTCTCATTTCTAATTTTAGAGGTAATTTTGCTTCAGGTATTGAAATAATTTATAATTGACGGGTTAAAAAAATAGAACATATACAATTGTCCGATTTACCAGTGAGACGAATGAAGGTTTAAAACGGGGGTGTTCTTTATAAGCATTTTTTTAAATGAATGGAATAGTTGAGAATAATTTTAAACTTCGTAATAGGTTGTTGTGCTATACATTCATAAATTTGTAACAATATATAGTAGATATATGCTGATTTTAGCATGTATTAACCAACCTTGAATCCGTTCGAATGAATGAGATACCTTGGACTCTATACCTGTTTGTCGAAAACTTTAGATGCCACAACTGTCAACCACAAATTTAATGAGGTCTGATTTCGAACGGGGACATTTTCTTGCGTTGACGATTCCTTTTGTTGTTGTTTTGGAATTCGGCAATCATCGGTGAATTATTTCGATCATGGCGTATCGACATCAACATCATTCTGTCTTAGTACTGACGATTTTGTTTCTAAATGAACCACAGATTCTCAGGTGTTCGAACAATTTCACAAAGACAAGCTTGAGGAGATTTCTGGTATTGTAGCTAATATTACGAATAGTATAGATCGTTCTAAATCACACTCGTGTACAAACGCATTAATTCTAAAGATGGATTTTATAAGTTTCATTTTAAGTTTGGTGCAAGAGCGCGTAAATATTTCTGGGCTTGCAAAATTTTTGCCGATTTCAATACGATTGTGGTGCGTTGAAGCAGCCTTCTTATTAAGGGTATCAATTTCAAATTCAAGTTTCTTTTGAATAGGAGCTGATGTTTCGATTATTCCTTAAACATTTTTTAAATCTTGATTATCCTCGTTGTCCAACATTGTACAACAATTTTGTAATAATTGTCAAAATAAACATGGCCGATAATAACACATAACATACTTATATGGACTAAATGTCTATATATTTACTGAACTCTGATTTAAATTTGTTCGAATTGGGATTAAAATTGAATTATATTTGGTTTCTTACAATATGTAGAATGAATTATTGGTGTTTGTATTTAAAGGAGTATTATCAATCACCTGATTCAAATTCTGCCGAATCGTCTTAATCAACGCTATCATCTAGACATATATTGTGCATAACATAGCATACGCCACCACAGTTTTTATACAATTCGGTATTTATAATTCTATTTTTTTTTTTTTGAAAATATATCTCCATCTCGTCTTCATACGACCAACTGAATTTTCGATGACGCTTCTTGCACGAGTGTGAAGCATGTTAAATTTTTTTCTTCGGTGGTAAGGAAATGGCCATTACGGAATGGTTCCATTATTGGTAAACGCCGTAATAAACATTTATAGCCACTATCACCCAACAGGTAATATACAGGAGGAAGGAAAATGCCTACTCTATATTATGCACTATTCCTTAGCACACTTTGGTCATTCACTAAAATCCTGCAACTATATTTGTGAATTTCCGAAAAACTATCACAAACTGCCATGCCATTTAAACTATAGTCTAGTTTCCTGTTTATATATCGGTCATGTAGATGAATAGGTACCAAAATGTTTACATGACATCCCTCTATGGCACCAATGGCTTTCGAAAATATTGAAGTTTTATTTAGCCCACAAATTAAAATGATGTCCAATCTGTTCAAACTCTTCCGGTTTTGGTAGTTTGATTATATTTTTTGAAACTGCAACAAATACATCGAGCATCTTGTATACAATTGTCCGTACGGAATATCGAGAAATTCCAAATGATATCCCTGTAACTCGATCCCACAGGCGAGCCAATATAAAACACACATATTCGAAATTTTAAACAGTATCCATGATGATTCTTTTCAAACATCAACACAATTTGGTTCAGAGATTTTGCACGATAAAATGTTTCTCTAAATTACAGAAATGTAGCAACAAACAAAAGCTCTCTCCGGCTGGAAAATAAAATATTATTTAAATTTTAAGTTATGTTGTTTTATTTATGTTACTACCTCGCAGAAAATTTGCTCGCAGTGAATTTAACGTGATTTTTTCGTTTTATGCTTTAATAAACTCTAGTACGATATTATAACATTGCTAAATATTGCTTTATTCTATTTTTTGTAGAAAAATTTAAAGTAGTTATATATTATAAGTAATATAGGTTTTATTTTTGAATTGACGTTGAACAAAATTTTCTCATAATGTCGAACGTGTGTTTTGAAATATCGACAATTTAGAATAATGAATAGCCAAGCACAGCTTGATCCGTTGAAACTATAGTGATACCTATGAGTGACTGGTATGTATTAACCAACAATTTAGAAAAGCCATCTATTTAGCCGAAAATGTTGGCGTGAGGCACGCAGCATAAAATTGAATTAAATTTAAATCATAGTCAAAACTTTGTTTTTAGGGTATATCCTCCATCCAGTCGCAAGTTAATTTTTTGCGACCAGAAATATGGTTACTAGATTTATTTTGCCATGCCAATTGACACATTTTTTTCAAAGTTAAATTTGTTTTGCGATTGTTAAGTAGAAATGCATAAAAAGACTGCGACCTCGTGTCTATGTATATTTAAAGAATTCAAATTTAAATTTGTCCAAATCTGGACATTTTTGAATTATATTCAAATGAAGGACAAAATTTTGAATTTTTCAAACATTGTTTTTGTTTTTAAAATAAACATGTCCGATAATAACACATAAAACACTTACAAGGACAAAGACATCTTTATATAATTATAGTTAATTCGGATTTAAATTTGTTCGAATTGGGATTAATATTGAATTATATTCAAATCATTGTCAAAATTTTGAATTTGTCAAATATTGTTGTTGTTGTCAAACAAACATGGCCGATAATAACACATAAAATACTTATAAGGTCTATAACTATTAAATTCGGATATAAATTTCTTAAAATTGAGTTTTATATTCAGTTATATTCAAATCATAGTCAAAAATTTGAATTTGTTAAACATTGTTGTTGTCAAAATAAACATGGCCGATAATAACACATTAAACACATATAAGGAGTAGAAGGCTATATAAAATTACTAAATTCGGATTTAAATTTGTTCAAATTGGAATTAATATTGAATTATATCCAAATCATAGTAAAAATTTTGAATTTGTTAAACATTGTTGTTGTTGTTGTCAAAATAAACATGTTCGATAATAACACACAAAATACTTATGAGGACTTGATGTATTACTGAAGTTTGATTTAAATTTGTTCAAAATGGGGTTAATAGTAAAACATTGTTGTTGTTGTCAAAATAAAAATGGTCGATATACCACGTGAAACATTGATAAGGACTAAATGTCTATATAGAATTACTGAATTCGGATATAAATTTGTTCAAATTGGGATAATATTGAATTATATTTAAATCATAGTCTAGATTTGGTTTTTGTCAAATATTCTTGTTGTTGTCAAAATAAATATGGCCGATAATAACACAAAAAACACTCAAAAGGACTAGATGTCTATATATAATTACTGAAGTTGGATTAAATTTTGCTTAAATTTGATTTATATTGAATTATATTTAAATCATAATGAAAATTTTGTTTATGTCAAACATTGTTGTCGTTGTCAAAATAAACATGGCCGATAATAATACATAGCTTACTTATGAGGCTTATGAGGCCAAGATGTCAATGTACATTTAAAGAATTCAAATTTAAATTTGTCCAAAACTGTATAGGAACCAAGCGCACATTTTAGTGGAAAAATTTTTCGATATAATTTTTTGTAGATGCTACAAAAACGTACGTTAAACTTTTATTATTTTTTAATCATAGCAGACGTATGTGCAACTTTGATTCATTTTATTATGTCTTTACAATTTGTGATAATTTGTCGCCGTTTGATGTACATATATGAATAATGAAACAATTTTGAGTTTAATAAGCAAACATTTGTATTTTAAAATGATTTGAAACCTATAAATATATCCGCTTCCGGGTATTGACTATTTTATTATCTATTTTAATTTCTAAAAATGTTAAAATACCCAAATAAATAGATCCATAATATATTAAAGAATTAATAAATAAATATTTATAAAATTATATAAATCAAGGCGAATTCGTGTTGCTCAATAAAAATTACAAATAATTATAAAGAAATTTGTTTCATTCCAACTAGAAAAATAAAAATTCACTTTCAAAATAATGAATATCCTATGTACTGATAAAATTTTGTCTAAATTTAGTTAGTTTTCATGTGGGTTGCATGCACAAAATTTGTGTAGCAGTTCTGGCTGCATACATACTTTTTGATTTAATCGAAAAAAATTATATCGAATATTTTTTTCCACTAAAATGTGCGCTTGGTTCCTATACTGGACTCTTTTGAATGATTTTCAAATCAAAGTCAAAATTTTGAATTTGTCAAACATTGTTGTTTTTTTTAAAATAAACATGTCCGTTAATAACAAATAAAACACTTAAAAGGAAAAAGACATCTTTATATAATTAGTTAATTCGGATTTAAATTCGTTCAAATTGGGATTAATATTGAATTATATTTAAATCTTAGTCAAAATTTTGAATTTTTCAAACATTGTTGCTGTTTTTAAAATAAGCATGGCCGATAATAACAGATCAATCACTTATAAGGACTAGATATCTATATATAATTACTGAAGTTGGATTTAAATTTGCTCAAATTTGATTTATATTGAATTATATTTAAATCATAATCAAAATTTTGTTTATGTCAAACATTGTTGTTGTTGTCAAAATAAACATGACCAATAATAACACTAAAAACACTGGGATTAATATTGAATTATATTTAAACCATAGTCTAGATTTTGTTTTTGTTAAACATTGTTGTTGTTGTCAAAATAAATATGGCCGATAATAACAGATCACTTATAAGGACTAGATGTCTATATATAATTATTGAACTCGGGATTAAATTTGTTCAAATTGGAATTAATATTGAATTATATTCAAATCTTAGTCAAAATTTTGAATTTGACAAACATTGTTGTTGTTGTCAAATTAATCATGGTCGATTATAACACATAAAGTACGTATAAGGACTAGATGTTTACATATAATTATTTAATTCGGATATAAATTTGTTCAAATTGGGATTAATATTGAATTATATTCAAAACGTGGTCAAAATTTAAAATTATCCAAACATTGTTGTTGTTGTCAAAATAAACATGGCCAATAATAACAGATCAATCACCTATAAGGACTAGATGTCTATATATAATTACTGAAGTTGGATTTAAATTTGCTCAAATTTGATTTATATTGAATTATATTTAAATCATAATCAAAATTTTGTTTATGTCAAACATTGTTGTTTTTGTCAAAATAAACATGGCCGATAATAACACTTAAAACATTTATAAAGACTATACGTCTATATGTATAATTTCAAAATTCGTATTTAAATTTGTACAAATTGGGAATTATATTGAATTATATTTAAATCATAGTCAACATTTTTAACAAACTTTGTTGTTGTTGTCAAAATAAACATGGGCGATAATACCCCATCAAACACTTATAAGGACTAGATGTCTATATATAATTATTGAATTCGGATTTAAATTTGTTCAGATTGGGATTAATATTGAATTATATCCAAATCATAGTTAAAATTTTGAATTTGTCAAACATTGTTGTTCTTGTCAAAATAAACATGGCCGATAATGGACCTATTTTTTTATTCATTCCGAGCAGCGTATTTTTTTATTCAACCTGTTTTATATTACTCTACACACTGCGTTTTTATTTGTGAACTGTGCTGACACAGTGCATAATCGGTTCTTCAAATTTTACTTTGAAATTAATGGCAGTGTACGAAGAGTTTGCAAAATAGAAAAATTAAAAGTTTGGATTTCGGGATGAACACTCCACCACCCACCAATTATATAGACTGACGAATACTATCAAGAATAATTTATCCAATAAGCTTTCTTCTGGACTTCTTCCATTGTATATTGAAAAAGCATTTGATAGAGTCTGGCATAACGGTTTAATATATAAAATGATAATTCTAAATTTCCCCAACTATACTATTAAGATAATTGAAAACTTTATTAGCAACCGGTTCTTCTTTGTATCTATTGATGATAAAACATCAACATCTCGAGGTGTAATTAGTGGTATTTCACAAGGCAGAGTCCTGTCTCCTACACTCTACAGCATTTTCACTGCTGATATTCAATCTATTTTTAGAGTTGATTCAGATTATACGCATTATATGCAGATGACACTGCAATATATACATCATCAAGCTGTCCTGATACTATTATTAATACTCTTCAACATAATATTAGCGCACTTTTAGATTACTGCCAAAAATGGCATATTAACTTAAACTGTGAATAAATGCAAGCTATATTTTTCACGAGAAGAAGAGCAACAAAATATTTACCTAATAATAATATATTAAAAGTCAAAGATTCAGTTATTTAGTGGAATGAAAACGTAAAATATTTAGGTATCAATCTCGATAAAAAAATAACATTTAAAAATCATGTATAGACTTGCTTTTAGAAAAATCACAACGAATAATCAAGATGCTTTTTTCACTAATCAATAGAAGATCAAATCTATCTAAGAAGAGTAAATTGCTCTTGTATACGTCAGTAAGACAACCTACTATTACTTATGGTTTTCCGGCCTTGAGTTTCTGTGCCAATTCTCATCGCAAAAAATTACAAATAATACAAAATAAGTGCTTAAAAATTATACACGGGAAACCTCGATATTTCTCAAATCGGCGCCTCCATATCATGTCTAATGTTTCATCTATTAATGATTACTTATATCACATAAATACACATTTTGAATTCAGTTGCAGACATCATACTAACTCACTTATAAGTGGTTTTTCCCCCTGAATTTAATATATATAAGCTGAATATATTGTCAGTCTTAACATGTATTATATTAACTATTTATAATTATTTTTATTTGTTTGTATTGTCTTAGTATAAGAATTAGGTTAAGTCTCAAATATTAAGTTTTTCAATAAGTTTTTCCTAATTATCGTATTGTATAATAAATTTTCAAACCTAAATAATAAAAAAAGAAGAAAAAATACCAACAGATTTGAACATTAATAAATATTACCATAGTTGTATAGTTTCTGAAAACTGAGCTCTAAAATAATTGTAATTCTCAAGTTGTAAAAAAGACTGTACCTATAATCAATAAAAATATATATCTAATAGAGAACGATTTATTACTCTATGCACACCGGATAATTTTACCTAATTATACATAATTTAAGTCTGCTTGCACGGGTTGAATTAAAAAATAGACCCATAAACAGATAAAATACTTATGAGGACTAGATGTTTATATAATTACTGAAGTCGGATTTAAACTTGTTCAAATTGGGATTAATATTGAATTATATTCAAATCATTTTGTTGTTGTTTTCAAAACAAACATGACCGATAATAGCACATAAAACACTTAAAAGGTCTAGATGTCTATATATAATTATTGTAATCGGATTTAAATTTGTTCAGATTGGGATTAATGTTGAATTGTATCCAAATCATAGTCAAAATTTTGAATTTGTCAAACATTGTTGTTGTTGTCAAAATAAACATGGCCGAGTTACACATAAAACACTTATAAGTACTATATGTCTATATAATGATTAAATTCGGATATAAATTTGTTCAAATTGAGATTAATATTGAATTATATTTAAATCATAGTATAGATTTTGTTTTTGTCAAACATTGATGTTGTTTTCAAAATATGGCCGATAATAGCACTTAAAACACCTAAAAGGACTAGATGTCTCTATATGTAATTACTAAATTCGGATTTAAATTTGTACAAATTGGGATTAATATTGAATTATATTCAAAATAATCACAGTCAACATTTTGTTTTTGTCAAACATTGTTGTTGTTGTCAAAATAAATAGGCCGATAATAACACATAAAACACTTATGAGAACTAGAGGTCTAGGTACCTATACATATATAATTATTGAATTCTGATTAAAATTGAATTATATATAAATCAAAGCCAAAATTTTGTTTTTGCCAAACATTGTTATTGTTGTCAAAAAAATATGGCCGATAATACCACGTAAACTCACAAAATTTTTATAATTCCGTATTTCGAAATATGTATTTATTTTAAAAATTCTTAGAAGAAATCCGGATCGCTTTGTAAAACATTTCTCTGTTAGTACAAAATAGATAAAAATTATTGCGGAAGTTGGTCCGAGTTCCAAAAATGATTTAAAGCGAGATTTATTTTCAGCAAAATTCATTCGATTAATGAGGCCCGGTTCTCTTTTTTAATGATTGCTGGTCCGAACAACTTAAACAAAAAGTTGTGAACGGTATATAGAGAGCCAACAAATGATTTAGTTGCATGACATACATATAAACTAGATCAGATTATTAAGAATCAGTTTAATATAAACAATATTTTTTAACAATATTTAAAACTATTAGATTTTTTTACCACAGTCTTGCATTTGGCCACTAAAGAATTATGAGCAGATGAAACTTCCAAACTCGTGACAATCATTTAGTTTAAAATATACAGTTGTGATTTAAAAAAAAAATGAGTGAGTCCATTAGTACTCTCAAGGAGATGTGTAAACATGGCGTGTGTATAGTACGTGGGTACAGTTTACTTTGAAGGAAGAAGGAATGCAATTTTACTAACCAGAGTTTTTCATTTGTTTATTATCGTTAAATTGGTCTATTACTCTTTCGGTATAATCGACGCAATTGGATTTTGGTAGCTAAAATAAGATATATTATATACTGTCGACTCTAACTTTAAAAATTTTCATTGAAAAATTGCGCAATATGGTCGTCCCATATCTAGTAGTAAATATATTTCGATCTGAGTTCATGTGCAAATCGAATTCGTCTCGCAGGAAGTTTATAAGTGGTTCAGCTTGAGGAACAGCAACATTAATATTGAAATCCCCGCTCATAATCACCGGCAAAAGATGATAGTCTCCTTGGAGAATTTTTGAAATTCTTTAGGATATGGGACAAGGACGAAATGTTTGAACTTCATTATGTCTTCGAAAGATTTATTCGGCGAGGTTAATACAACTACAGAAAGCATCTTATTCCCATTGAGAAGATGAAGTTCAGCCGTATATATATCATCAATGAGTTGTGTTGTTACGCTCATACCAGTTGTTTGTCCAACGATGATTTCTTTATGCGAGGTGACTGTATGGTATGAGTATTCTATTTGAATTTTTATATATTGTTACTCCGGCAGCTCACTCATCGTCTCTCTTGAACTGAACGCAGATCTGGAAAAGCAAGAAAATTGAGCATCCTTGCGTGACTGTGTCAGTTAGGTCGAGGTGATGTGTATGACCTAAGACTCTGACAGTTCAATGTTAAAAACCAGACGTCATTATTATCTCGTACAAAATTCGCCATTACAACGGATAAAGCGGATTTGTGGTGAGGCGCGATAGCTAATTTTGAAGAAGACCCATTGAGGTCCCATTTTTACGTCCATGGTAGACGACATGATCATCGATAGCCGACATGATGAACAGTCCTTCGAGACTCGTTACTCGTGCTAAAGCAATATACACAATTTGTTAACTGTGCCTTTTATCGTAAGAGTATATACTGACTATCTCGTTGTAGGTACAACCGTGTGATGCATGAATTGTGGTGGCACATGAAGGTACGACGCTTTACATTAATTGTTGTTTATGCTTAACATTAATTGTTGTTTCGATTAATAGTTGAGCTTTTTCTAGAAATGGGCACCAAACATCGGTCGATATTCTGCGCCCATCCAGCATCAAGCCACCTGACCTTCTTGCCAACTTGTGAATTTGAACCGAAACCCATCCAGAGTCGTTTGACATTTTTTACTGTCGACGTTTTCATCGTTATCGTTGTCCTGGTTAGGATGCCTATGCATTTGATACACTTAAGACAGCCCATAGTTCCATTCGCCAGTCCATTTGTTATGTCAATATTGGTTTTGAAAAAGTACGGCAAATTATTTGTGTCCACTATGCTCATTTTATGGATCTTTTGACGGAATTGCTACTCCGGCAGCCCACTGACCATCTCTATTGAACTGAAAACAGCATTCAAAGGTAGGAATATTAACAAGTTCGTCATTGCGCAGCCAGGTCTCGAAAACCAAATGAATTGAGCATACGAGATTAAAAATGAGATGTCATTATAACCCCATTCAGTAGAAGACATGATCATTGATAGCCGACGTGATGAACAGCGCCTAGAGACTCGTCACTCGTGATAAAGCAATATACAGCAGTTGTTGACTGTGTTTTTAATCGTATGATTATGCAATTTTGTAATCGTAATTCGTATTTCGTATCGTAATTTTTTTTTGACTTTTCTGATCGATGGAAATGTCTATGGTTTCTATTTCATTCATTAAATTAATTTTTTCATTTTCCCTACTATTATACATATACATAAAAGCATGCCATGTATAGTAAAAATTGTTTTTGTTGAGTTTCCTGCTTTTTTTCGAACGAAGTAGGTATACGTCATTTCCGTTCGTTTCATTTACAAGTTTACTCTAATACAAAAAAATTTGGTAGGCGCGAGTAAAGATGTTTACACATCAATAGTACTAAATTCGCTTGATTTATTTGCACAAGTTCCAAATTGCAAAATTTATTATTTTCGTTGATATCATTTATTCCACTTATAAATTGTGCTTGAACGCCGACGTATAATATTTTGACTTCACTTCAAAATTTATTAATCATAAACATTGTATCCCAACATATAATGTGATGAAGTCTCATCAAATTATGAATATTTACATACATATATCAAAACAGTAGACGTGTTTATAAAACATATTCATATTATATACTTCCGTCTAATTGAATTAAGTTAACGAACATGAAAAAATTTTCAACATATATAGAAAATATAATTCAATGTAAAAACAGCCTGTAGGTACTCGCATACATAACATTTCCAATTTTATTTAGTAATCACAATAATAAAAAAAGCTTTTGCTACAAACAATGTATATATGAACTCTGTACTATACAGAATCGGTTTATCATATTCCATGAATATGATACATTGTCATCAAACGTCACAATAAGTTTTCCACATTGCTAAGCACCAACGCACTACGATACTTAACAATATTTTGCAATTCGATTACATCAGGATATAAAATCGATCATACGTATAAAATTTTATGAGGGCTTGTTCTCGTATCAGTTTCAATAAAAATCAACATTTTTAAATTAAGAAATCATACATTTTTTTCAAAATTAATTACTAAATTATGAATTATTAATTTCTATATCAAGGAAAAGAAAAAATTACAAAAATTTCAAATATAACGGATCTAATATCATTGAATTTATAATTTTTAACTTGGTTTTCAGTTTAGATAAACATTGGAAAAAGTAAACAAGCGATTAAAATATAATTAATCTTTTCAATATTTATATATTAAATTAATTAATTATCGAGCTCCGTGAAAGCGAATCACATTAAGAAATTTTAAAATGCAATTTTCAAGTTTATTTCTATATTTTTCAAAGTTGCTGTATTACAGTATTGTGTGGTTTATATAAAGCTCTGAACAATATTATAATACAATCAAATTATGACATGACACTTATTGAATTATTTTTTTCCACAAAAACGAATTTGAATAATCAATCAATATCGCGCGCGCTACTTCCATTGTTCTAAAATTTGCATTTTATGTATAACATTTTATGCATGAATTTCAATGCCACTCAGGTAGGGCTTGTAGATAGCAACATTATACGTACACAATGTTTTTAAATTCGATTTGAACTTCTGTGCGTTGTTTTGTCTCAATGTCAACGCCTACCTGGCATGTAGAATATTCTGGTTTGACCAAAATTTTGACTGGGTGGGTGGGTACCTTTCATACTTATTGATGAATATTTATCTTCACGTTGTAACAATCAATTGCCACAAATTGAAGATAAACTGAACTGATTTAAATCCTTTGACACGTTAAAAAAATTGGTAAAAATAAGTAAAGTTTTGTAAAAATTAAGTTCAGAGCAGCAAAGCAAATATGTATGAGATTACTTTGCAACATATTTAACAAATATTTTATTTTAAATTTTTCTTCATTGTTTTTTCCCCTATTTGTTCAAAATAAAACAAACTAGGGTTTTATATTTTACCAAATAAAATATTTCATTTGTTTTGGTTTTTTGCTTTACATATTTTAACATTTATTTTATATTTTTTTAATTCCTATTTTATAATTTTTCGTATAGCACGTCGCGTTGCTCACTCTGGGTTTTTTCGACTCTGATGGTTTTTCTTTTGTACTAAATCAGAGCAGCATTATTTTTTTTTTATATAAAAGTACTAAAAAATAAAAATACTAAAAATAGAACTTTTTTATAATACATTACATGAAATAAAATACAATAAAGTAAAGAACTATTCCATTTTGAGGGAATCCGCCCATATCGCTGACAACAACATCGCCGTCCGGACAGATGGCTGACAACCACATCGCCAACAGGAATTTTGGCCGACAAGCCCACATAGCCGACACAACTAGATCGCCGACAAGCCACATCGCCGACACAACAACATCGTCGAAACCCACATCGCCGAAAGGAATTTGATCGACAAGCCCATTTTGCCGACACAACCAGATCACCGACAGCCACATCGCCGACTCAACCTGGTCGCCGACAAGCCATATCAGCGACACAACAACATCGTCGAAACCCACTTCGTCGACACCTACTTCGCCGACAACCACATCGCCGACACCCATTTCGCCGACACCCACATCGCCAACATCTGGGTGTATACTACGAAATCTCGGTTTTCAAAACCTTGGTTTTCAAAATCTCGGTTTCAAAATCTCGGTTTTCAAAATCTCGGTTTTCGAAATCTCGGTTTTCAAAATCACGGTTTTAAAAATTCCGGTTTTCAAAATCCCGGTTTTCAAAATTTCGGTTTTCTTTTCTTTTAGTTCTTATTTCACAAAATAATTAATAAAGTTGATTTTGCAGTTGCAAGATTAATAAAAAACAATATTTTATTAATGCAACATTTTGAAATTGGGTGTCGGCGATGTTGTTGTGTGCGCTTGTCGGCAATCTAGTTGTTTCGGCGATGTAGGGTTGTCAGCCAAAATTCCTGTAGGCGAAATGGGTGTTTGTCGACGATGTGGTTTTCTGTCCGGTCGGCGATCTTGTTGTGTCGGCGATGTGGGTTTGTCGGCCAAAATTCCTGTCGGCGATGTAGTTGTCGGCCAACTGTCCGGTAGGCGATGTTGAGGTCGGCGATGTGACCCATACCCTATTTTGAGTACTATACATAGTCGTAGCAGAAAGAGATCAAGCAACCGTTTTTTGAATTAATAAAAATGTGAGTAACCGGGAACATCCCCTTTAGCATGCCAGTATGCCTTAACGAACAAATTAATAGTTAATCCAAAGTAAATTTGATTATGTAACCTGGAAAATGACACAGTCAAACTAAACAAAAATTTAGAAGGAGATTTTATTTATGTGGGGAATAGTTTTATAATAATGTGAATGTGGTTTAAACTGCGTGGCAGCACATATTAGTGGAAGACACAACATTACATAAAACAAATATATTGCTATCCAGCCTGACTGCCGAAGAAAAAAATACTACTTTTGAACGCGATGGTGAGGTGAGCCGAACAGACATTAAAATGGCCAGTTGTTTAATTAATTTTGATGGCATTGAGTAAAAAATGGTGGCTAGTAAACTGCGCAGGTGTACTGAATACAAAACTATTCAGAAAAGAGGAATAACTTAGTTCTGATAAACAGTTTACCGCATTGAAGATGACAGATTCGGCAATGCTACTAGTGCCTGGAACAAGAGAAAATTTTGAGGATATGAAAAGAGCGCAATCGGAGTAGAAAGTCCAAATGATTTTACAAAAACCAAACCTATAGTCGTAAGAACCGCGAAAGAGATGAGTGTTTTGGCCCCAGGACAGAATGCAAAGATAATAAAACAAAATAAATGAATAAAACAGAGCATCCACACAAAATTTTCAAAAACTGCAATTCGGAATTACGTTACAGGATATTACGTTTTTATCAGCATTTCTCGCTTCTGTCTAACAGGCTTGAAAGTGATTAAGAACTATACGGAATCGATAAAACGTTATGTATTTGAATTACAAGCAAACTAGATATTGCACATCGAATAAGGTTGTAACGCATACCATTTTAGCACACGTTCCAGAACTATCCGCACAGTGACCCCCCCCCCCCTAGCTGGTCTCTTGCCGCGACTA
Source organism: Nephrotoma flavescens (assembly GCA_932526605.1). Classification (NCBI taxonomy): domain Eukaryota; kingdom Metazoa; phylum Arthropoda; class Insecta; order Diptera; family Tipulidae; genus Nephrotoma; species Nephrotoma flavescens. Next base: position 85,758,152 of record OW052220.1, on the reverse strand, counting down.
ATGCTCAGGAACAATGGGTGTGAGTTAAAGGAGTGTTTGTATATCTAGACGATTTACTCGTCACGAGTGAAACGTTTGATGAACATTTGAATTTACTGTCCAAAGTTACCGAGCGATTGACGATCGCAAAATTAACAATAAATACGAAAAAAGCAGATTTGTGTTTAAAAAATTAAAATTTCTTGGATATCTCGTAAGTGATAGAGTATACTAACACCTGATAATTCGAAAATAGAAGCCATTACCCTTTATCCAGTTCCAACGACCGTGCCCCAACTTCGAAGGTTCTTAGGAATGTCGGGCTGGTACATGCGTTTTATACATAAATATGCTGACATAGCAACTCCCTTGACAAATTTGCTCAAGAAAAATAAAAAAAATTCGAATGGAATGGTAAAGTTCAACAAGCGTTTGAGGAGTTAAAAGTGGCACTAACATCAGCGCCTGTTTTAACCAATCCAGATTATAATCGCCCCTTTTTTATTCAGTGTTATGCTTCCATGACCGGAATAGGAGCAGTCCTATTTCAAAGATCCTCCAATGGGGAAGAGCGTCCTATTGCCTACGTTTCCCAAAAACTCAACGCAATTACAGCGTCACTGCTGGAGTGTCTTGCTGCTGTGTTGAGTGTTGGAAAATTTAAACAATACATGGAGGGTTAGCCGTTTACCATAATCACAGACCATGCTAGTTTGAAGTGATTGATGGGACAACGGGAGCTTTCTGGACGTCTCGCTCGTTGGAGTTTGAAATTACAAAGTTTTTATTTTGTGTTAGAATATAAAAAGGGGAAAGATAATCTGGCACCTGATGCTTTATCTCGGCAAGTGGAAATAACTTCGCGTCTGGATGAAAATGGTCCATTATGTATTGATTTGAATTCCAAAGAATTTCAAAATCATGATTATTTAGCTCTCTATTTAGTGCAATGTACTCAACTGATTTGTGATATGATAAAGTGTACAGTGATGTGATTTATTCAAAACGTTCCAACTTGTTTGTTATTATCGGAAATTTTAGTACAGTTTTTTAACAAATTCATTTTCGCAGAAAATTTTAATTTTTCGGTTAATCTTGAAAATTAAAAGAGGTTTTCTGTGAAAATTTTAGAATTGTTTTTATCTTATTTACTAACATTGATCAAATAGATTAAAAATCGAACTTTACTATAATTGAAAATGTATAAATATGCAGAGACACAGGGGGCAAAAATCATGACTTTATAGCATGTTTAGCATCCAGTGGTTTTAGTTAGATGGCTCAATGATGAGTTTTATGTATAACTAACTAGATCTCCGGCAAGCAATTGCTCACACTTTATATCCAAATTTAGATCTTAGTTATAAAATTTGTTGCATACGAACCTGAAGTTGTACTTTGCTAATACTAGGGTATAAGATGGTTTAGGTGACTCAACCACTTCGTGATAAAGTGAAAGACCTTATGTCGATTTTCGTAAATAATAAGTGTTGTGCGTCTATGCATATTTTGTTGATAATTAGTAAATAGTGTAGATAATTGGTTTCATAATATACAACACCAAAATTCAACATACACCAATTGACAGTTCGTAAACAACAATGATTTCGTCCATTGGTTGTTAATACAAGGTAGTTGGTTCATATTATTTAAATGGTCAATCCATAGTGGGGTTTTCAATGCGTCTGGTATAGTTAAAATTCGATTTTACAAACCAAATAAGGGGGTTTGTTACAACGTTTAAAAATATTTAAGATATACCTAAAGCAGGATTTCAGAACCGTATAGATCCGTTACCGGTATACGCGGATATTGTAAGTGTTATGAAAGCTGTAAGTGTCATGAAAGCCGTATTGTAAGTGTTATAAAAGTCGGGCAAACGACCTCAACTCCAAAATTTTTCTTTACCAAAATGTATCGCTGACTGGATACGTGGAATTTTATGTATTTTCAAAGAAAGCAACATAGTAAAATATATAAACTCATAAGAAATTCATTTATGTTTAATAAAAAAAAAACTACAAAATAATCCGTAAAACAACAAATTTAAAACATTTTATTTCTAAAAAAAATAAAATCGGCCCTTCAGCCCATTCGACCCTGCGACACATTCAACCCCTCGACATTCGGCCCTTCGACATTCGGTCCTTCGACATTCGGCCCTTTGAAATTCGGCCCTTTGTATACCCATTATGATTTCTTTAGTACTTTCACATGGAACTGGTAATAGTTTCCTTTCGAAATTAAAAATTTTCTGTTTTTAAAACGATTATTTTTGTTTAAATAAATGCATGAAATATTTTTTGTAGTATTTTCATCGTCATGCGCCACCCAGTTTAGATCGTCAATTTCAGTATACTACGCAGTTGGAAAAAAAACTAACATTTTACAACAATTTACCTCATCGTAAATATATTTTACATTTTGTATGAATATGGCGACGCCATTGTTTACTAGTTTTTTATTTCCTTTCTAGTCCAACTTTGATGATTATGATAATTAATTTACATTGACAATATAAAAATTTACTTGAATAATTAGAAGCTTTATTATAAAAAACAACATGATAACGATAAAAATTGCACGCACAGCTATTTGCGTATTTATCCACCAACCTGTTATCAGTGTTGCCAGGTTTTGAAAAATTAAATTCCCCCAAGTATAGTAAATTATCCATTTTTTCCCTTCAAGAAGTACCAAAAATTTCCCACACTTTCCCCACAACAAAATTTAAAATTATCACTAATTTTGCCCAACGTGATAATGCAAAAACAAATAGGGCAGTTTTAATCAATTTTATACATTTCTGGGTATACCTCTATTGTAGAATAAATAAACACAAATAAGGCTAAATAAATTAATTTAAAAGAAACTGGCTGGTGTTTTATTTATTTAATAAAAAATATATATCACATTCATTGATATTATACACAAAAAATAACAAAAAAAATATTCTTTCAATTTCAATAAAAATAATAACTTAACGGTAATAATTCTCAACAGATATTCGTTAATAACAATAACATTCGAAATTATTTTAAGCGTACAGATTTTTGTAACCACATAAGGAATATTGTCGCTCTTCAGGTTAAAAACTTAAACAATTTTTGTCTTTGCCTTTTAATGCTCACTTAATACGCACAATGCGTTTAGTGTTTCTTCGCCAAGTCGATTTCTATTTTTTATATATAATATCTGTTACCATCGAAAATATTCTTTCCGCACCTGCGTTAGAGTGTGGTAACGACAATGTTAACTTTACCAATTTAATTAAGTTGGGGAACAGTAACTCTCCATTTAAGGCTTTTTCTGGTGCCAATGATTTTCCAAAATTCTGCGACATCCAATTCGACCAAAGTTTGTTTTTCCGCCTCTGAATATTTGAAAGAAATATCCTTCCACTCGTCCTCTCACTCATACGTGTTGCATTTAACAAATTAAAATGTCTTTTAAAGTTTTAGAAGCATTTCAATTGGTTATACAAAGAGCCACTTGAGGGTTTAAGAATTCAACCGTTAAAAAAAATATTAATGTTCGGAAATTTGTCCACAATTTTTTAATGCAAATTTTTACAAATTTCGTGCAGTTGGTTTTCACCTTAATCCGTTGATTCTCAACGAAATATTCGTTAATGTATTCTGTGAATTCTGCATCGAATTCAATATCATTTATATTTAATATATTGTTAGTATTGACTAATTCAACATAATTTAATAATTTTCTAGTCCATTAACTGAACAATTTCAGGCTTTAAAATATATCTGGCAATAATGACCAGTATGTTTTTCGATTCTTTATATAGATAGTGTATAAGGACGGTTTCGCTCTGGAATAGTGCATTAAATCGGTTGAAATAAACAATAATATTTAAAAAAAATAATAAGACGGCCTTGTTTGTACATTTTCAAATTCTTCTAAAATATTTTGTCCTTTCTTTCGATGAGTCAATGTAGCATCATGGACAAAAATGTTTTAGTACTAATCAGTTGTCCAGGATTTTAACGATAAAAGGATACATAGATAGCCATCGAGTAGCCGCAATACTTAAAATTTTAATTTGGGACACTTCAAAATATTCTTGAAATTCCTTTAGAACTGCACAACTTTTTGGGCTCTCCGACATAACTCCCGCAGTTTCTGATAAATTTTTCAATTCGTTAAGGAATCTTAATCATAGCAGATTTTAACACAAGTGCTGACGAATGACAAATGTATTTCAATAAAATTACTACATGGTGATTGCCAATTTCTAAACTAAGTATTGCCAATTTCTAAGTAAAGTAAAAACCAAAATATTTTCCCCGATCATCACTGATGCGTTGTCTGATGCCATCGATATGATGTTGTTTATTCTAATATTTCTACTAAAACATTAAAACCTTATTAAAGTTAGCCGAAAGTTTCCGGCCGAAAGATAAAAATTCGACAATGTAGATAGTGTATTCACTTTCTCAGCCGAAAGTGTATAAATACGTCATCGTTGATCAACACTCGTCAGCCGAAAAAATTGTTTCAACAATGCATCAACAAAAAACAATTTGAATGTATTATTATGCGAAGTTTGTTGTAAAATCTAATTCTATTTAAACTTGTGAAATGCAAATGTTTGAATCAATCATTCAGAATTTAAAAAACAATATTGTTAAAATTGCTTCAAATGAATATAAATTATGGTGGGGATGCCTCATTTTCTATTTGGTATATCATAAGGTTGCTTAACTTCGGCCTAATTGTGGAGAAATTCTGAAGGGGATACAGGGGTGCAATTATTTTAGCAAAACGTTGCTAATTCAATAAATCGAAAATGCATTGAACGGCCTGTCGTTCTAGAGGTTAACATGCCGTGTCATTGATGCCACTATGATCATTTGAAAGGCCACTATATTGGTCGACTTCGGCCTAATTGTGACGACATTCTGAATGGAATACAGAGGTGTAATTTAGGAATATTTCGCTAATTCAATATATCGAAAATGCATTGAATGGCCTGTCGTTCTAGGTTAACATGTCGTGTCATTGTTGCCACTAAGGTCATTTGATAGGCCACTATATGTAGGTGAACTTCGGAAGAATTGTGGAGGGATTCTGAAGGAGATACAAGGGTGTAATTAATTTAGGAAAATTCCGCTAATTCAATATATCGAGAATGCATTGAATGGCCGGCCTGTCGTTCTAGGTTAACATGCCGTGTCATTGATGCCACTATGGTCATTTGAAAAGTAAAAATGATACGGCATGTTTAACTAGAACGACAGGCCATTCAATCCATTTTCGATATATTAAATTAGCGAAATATTCCTAAATTACACTCCTGTATCCCCTTTAGAATTTCTCCTCAATTAGGCCGAAGTTGACTAATATAGTGGCCTATCAAATGACCATAGTCGCATCAATGACACGGCATGTTAACTTAGAACGACAGGTCATTCAATGCATTTTTGATATATTGAGTTAGCCATGTTTTTCTAAATTAACTACACCCCTGTATCCCCTTCAGAATTTCTTCACAATTAGGCCGAAGTTAACCAACATTAAGATATGTCAAATGGTAAATGTGGCGTCCCCACCATAATTTATGTTCATTTGAAGCAATATTAACAATCGTGCTTTTTAATTTATTATTGATTGATTTAAACATTTTGTATTTAAATTAAAACTAGAAAACATATATGACTGTAACAATGGAATGATTCACTTCCTGCATGTAATAATTACAATCTAATTTTATTTGTATAAATTTTATTATTATTGCTTCAGTGAAATTTAAGTATATTATATATTCTGATTATATGTGGTTATTTTAATAAAATTTAGTATATGAATATTAATATTCACTTCCTGCATGTAATAATCTGTTTTTATAATTTGCAATGTATGAGTAAAGTGCAGTATACTCCGTGAACTATTGATCCAATTGAGTTTAGCTATCAAATAAATGCATTTTGTATTTAAATTAAAACTAGAAAACATATATGACTGTAACAATGAATGGATTCACTTGCTGCTTGTAATAATTGTAATCTAATTTTATTTATGCAAATATTATGATTATTGCTTGAGTTAAATTTAAGTATAAATATATTCTGATTACAGTGGTTATTGTAATAAAACTAAATGAATATTAATATATTTTATTCTTTATTGCCTTTAGCTAGGTGATTTCTGGATTGGATTAATTTTACAAGATTTAATATGTTTTTGGGAACCCAGTTTAATTTTGTTAATGGATTATTGCTCTACTTAGTTGATCGAAGTTCAACTCATAATAATATAGTTTTATTGCAGGGAATCTAACATATATGGGTACTTAAATAATTATTAAATTTTTTTCAGGATGCTGATTGCTGATCTTTTATACCAAAAAACCAAAAATAATTGTGCTGTCTTGTGCCTAACAGTTTACTAACTATTGACTACCTAGGTGTCTGTAACCGGGTCAAGTCTATCATATCTTACAACCTTTCCTATCCTTACATCTTGTTATATGTAAAAGGGGTGTACGGTAGGTCCGGCGTATCCGGGATCCCTGCTTAGTCTTGGCCGTACATTCTTGTCAATCAATCAATCAATCAATTATTGATTGATTTAAACATTTGTTTTTTTTACAAGTTTAAATAAAATTAGGTTTTACAACAAACTTCGCATAATAATACATTTAAATTGGTTTCAGTTTATGTGTTGTTAAAATAAATGTTTCGACTGATGACTTTCGGCTGAAGAATGTTGAACAACGGTGAGGTATTTATACACTTTCGGCTGAGAAAGCGAAGACACTATATGCATTAGCGATTTTTCTTATCTTTCGGCTGGAAACTTTCGGCTAATTTTAGTAGTATAACATTAAATACGAGTAGAAAGATACAGAACATTATAACCGGACTTGATTTAAAATTTCGTATTTTGGATATTTTGTAGTTCGAGGTTCTGTATGGAATTAGAACATTGTATGTCACACAGTGGAAAAATTGCGTACAGTGTAATAGCATTCTTTACTTTATTAACATGTAAATAAACATTGTTGTAAATAAGCAATTGTGTGTTGTTACGACAAGATGTCGTACAAGGAAATTTACAAATATATAAAGCAAAATTTGTGAACCAAAAATTAGAATATAGTAAATAGCAGACGGAGAGAGAACTTTCCAAACTATTTAGTACAAACTAAAGGATAAAGTAACCAAAATAAAAAAATTATCACTTAAAGAATAAACAATTTTCTAATTTTTAATAAAATTTTAAAAATAAAGTTTCGTAAAAAAGTGCCGAACAGAATAATTGAAATTAAATCGTAGCGATCTTACGGAATACTAGCGGTTATATGGAATTACGTTAAAAACCAGAATTGTACGAAACAAAAGGAAGCACTTAGGCCACTCAGCATGTCAGATTTGACACATCATTCAATGCCGGGTCTTGATCTTTGGAATATTTTCTCTAATAGCATGCTATACAACATTCGATGCTGTTCCGTGAAATATTCTTATCTTAGCGTAAAACAGCTACACAGTTTGGATATTTTGGCACAATTGGTAGGAATCTTACTTGCTCCGAGCACATCGTAACAGATAAATTGGGAGCGTTTGATGAACCTAAAATGTAATCATGAAAGTAGATTTAATTAAAGTTTTAGAACCAGGTATAATAAGTTTAAGCAGAGCCAGGCATTAAAAAAACTTGAATTGCAAAAAATAAGTTTTTAATTTGCGAGAGAAAATATAAGTTCATCGATCGATACCTATGCTACCTGATATCTCACGACTAGATATGTAACATTTGTTTGAAAATAAAATGGTCGCTCTCAAAAGCGCACAAGTAAAGCGTCTTACTTTGGTGCAAGCTATTGCCATTATTAGTTGGTAACAATTAAATTTTAGAATCAGTGCAAGATTAAAATGTTTTTAAAAACAAAAGCATCCTCCTTCCGCTGCCTTTATAATCCGAATATTTAAATATAATCGAAACAGAGGCTTGGTGATGTACTATTACGTGGATAAAAAATTGAGGGTTGAACATTTTGTGGCCTAAATCCGACTTTCTATTATACGACAAATGCTTAAATTTCAAAAACCCAACATGATCTACTTTTGTGGAAAATTTTATCTTTATTGAAAAAATTGAAAAAGCTCCTGCTCAAGCTGCCAAATCCGTCACTCAGATGTCGACCACATTCCACATGGACCTCCTAACGTATGTAAAAGGCGTTTGTATTACCCGGGTTTTGGTTCAAATAATGTATTTTTGATTATAACTTGACATTTCTGGTAAAATTTATAAAAGAAATTTGAACAAAATTTATTTGAAACTTAATCTACAATTTTTTCATTCTAGTCGTTTTTTTCGTAAACGTTTTAGACTTTTTAAAATACATATCTTTGCAAAAAGTGGAAAATCTAATATGAAAGCTCCCACTTCCGGTGGACCCATATCGGCTAAAACTCACTGAGTTCTCCCAATTTGTGAAAAAAGTTTAATTATTGTAGTCTCACTCTGATCAGTCGATCTATCTGAGCTATATGAAACTAACAACATTTATTCTGCACGACACCACAATTCTTCTGCACGCGGTCAACATTTTTTATAGAACCGATACGGTTGAAAGTTAAATTTAAAATTTTTTAAAAGCGTGTATGAAAGCTGCCACGCCCGTTGAATTTATTTTGACTTTCACTAAGATTTAACAATTTGTGTGAAAAATTTAAGGAAAATCAATTCGTCTGACCAATCAATTCCTCTTTGGACACTAGAAGGTCGAATTTTTGTTAAAAAAATGTTTTGCTAAAAAATGTCATTTTCACTTAAATTTTGGAAATCTGGCCTCAACAGGTATTGACTCAAATTTAATTTAGAATCTTTAAGTTCAAAATCGTTTTTCTTATAATACATTAGAGAAACGGAAAAGCTCCTACGAAAACTATTAATTCTGGTTGGTCGATGTCGGCCAAAAAATATGGAATGTTCTAACTTATGGAAAAAACTTAAATCTGAACAACATTTTGTTTGCACGACACCACGACACCATTTTTCAAAATTAAAATAGGGCGGTATTGTTGCATATTTAATTAAAAATGTTTAATGCATAATTGTTTTTCTATAGTAAATGAGATACTTTTCATAATATTTACATAATAAATTAAAAAGCTCCTTTAGAAGCTGCTACTTCCGCTGCACCGGTTTAGGCCAACAATTAATGGGTTTTCGCAATATATGAGAAAAGCTTAGTATATGAAGTTTCATCACGATCTGTCAATTTGTCTAGACTATAAAGAACTAACAGTCATTTAGTTTTCACGAACATTTTTTAAATTGAAGCATCTATACACTTTATATTTAGTATTTGTGAGGTTACCACTTTGACCCCAGCAATATTTAAAAATCAATTTTGAATGAATCGTCTAATTAGTAGTGGTTATATAAAAATCAACCTCGCCTACAAATTAAGAAATTATAAGATAATTCATGTAACTACAAATTTACTTTGTCATGCTACACATTTAATAAAAATATTTACACATAACTTTGGACCCCACACTATCATTATTGTAAACCTGAACAAATTCTTTTCCTCAGAGCACATTTTTTAAGGTAAGGTATAGAGGTACGGTTTAAAAAAAAATTCTTTATGCATCAAATTAAAACTGAATACGCGAGTACAAGAAAAGCAATATGCGCTCACATTACACAAAAAAAATTATTGTTTAGCTCCATAGGTCATGATATAAGGTAAAGTATAGTAACAATTATATTATTGTAACATAATTTAATAGTAATAATAATAATAAAGCAACAATATGCAATTGAAAACTATTCCATTCACTTTTATGTCTTATATATATTTTAGGCATCTAGTCACAATATCCGTACGAGTTGATATGTAGAGTTTTTATTTAACATGCGCCATTGTGTACTTCATTCATGTACTTGAGATCGATTTTTTTTTAAATGCGCTGCTTAATGATTCGCGGAACATAATAATTGTATATGCGAATATTATTCGAATAAATCTTTGGTTTGAAGGTATTTGCTGTTAACAATAAACGAAATGCAATTCCATTTGGTTTATGTGCGCTAAGTGATTGCATAATAAAATAATATTTATAGTGGGGGTGATTTTGCTTTGTACCTCAATGATTCTTATACATTTATCGATATCCTAATTTGGTATAAAGGTACGTAGAGTTATGGTTAATTGCTTATTCAAATCGTATAACCTTGCCTGTTCGATATGAATCAGAGCTTTTAGTTATATTTCAGCAGTGTGTGTTTATCCCACAAATTTTTGCTGACACTCTAATAATTCTAACAATCTCAGATCTCATATCCTTACGCCTTTCTCAAATTTACTTTAGTTAACAATGCCTTTTTAATTTAAATCGATCTAAACCCGATCTTTTTATTGTCTTTAGGCACATAAAGATTAGGATGAAAAAATTATTTAAACTCTTTGTGTGAGGTTAATCACGAACTGCATCTAAATGAAAGTTAATATAGTAACACTGGACTTTTGACAAATGTTGGTACTGTCCCAAATAATGCACTTGCGGTGATTATATAATTCAAAGTTATAAGCATACTTTGGGACGGTGCCAACCGATTGTATTTTAAAGTTTTTAAAGTTTTCAAATAATTAGCGTATATTCGATGCTTAGTAATCGATTCTTGTCGCGCCACATCATTCTTGTTGCAATTTAAAATAAATATTTGTTTTAAAAAGCATTTTAATCCAATGTGGCCATAACTCCAAATATATTTTTGAGGGTTTAAAAAAAAAAAAAAAAGAGAATTGGCAGAATGCATTAGGCTAACATGGACCATTGTAGTACATCAATATGAGGCTAATAAGATTTGAAAGTAATTGGGGTTTTAAATAAGTTTTAAAATTTTCGGTATATTCTGTGTTGTTAACTGTTTTTGACGAATCAATACGATCTATAATGCGAGTTCGAAGAACTGGAATATAAATTAGTTCTCAAGGTGCTTATATCATTTTTAAAAAGCACACATTTTCCCCAATTCTTGATAAACTACTTCCCACTTTGTTTGACTTTATTGCAACATTTTTGTAAAACAAATTCAGTGCTCCCAATTCTTAAACGATTATGATAGGATTGGGTCTGCTGAATGGAAATTGGATTTTTAAAAGGTTTTTTGAAGAAATTCTGGAATAAGGCCTCCTGGGACGGAACTCGGTCAATTATTAACCGATTATGATGGGATTGGGTATGTTAGATAGAAATGGGATTCTTAAAGGATTTATATAACAAATTCTGGAATAAAGCCGTAAATATACATTACGATGAGTCTATTTAGAACACTATATCACAAAACTCGAAAGAATTCAAAGTCGATTTATGACTAGTGACATTTGCCCAAATGCTATCTTAGTTAATTTTGCCTTGTCATTTCTATGAACGACTGTATGATCGGGAACCAATAAAGGCATAACTTTAATTTATTAGCTGAGTCAGAATTAAGGTTTCAATATACTCAAAGCTTCAAAGAAGCTATGATGTAATGAACAGCCCCTTATGAAAATTCCGCAGTCGGTTTAAATCGTATGCTTATGTGAATTTAAATTGACCTCAGATATAGTCCACGGAAGTCAAGAACTGTTCATTGTCGAAACTAACGGTGCAAATCGGTTAATATGTCCCTCCGAGGGCTTTAGACTTAACTTCGAGGGACATAGAGGCCGGGATCAGCAAATATGCCACACTGTGTGCCGTAAAGTGGAGCGAATTATATATAGAATCTATAAATGACACCTACTCTAGTAGGTTTGTATAAAAAATACTAAATATTAAATTTTGTTTTTTTATCTATAAAAAAACAAAATTTAATATTTTTTATTTTTAAAAAAATCGCGACTTTTCTTTGGATTTTTAAGGTTTCAGCAGAACCGGAATATCGAAAATTGGGATTTTGATAGTCAGGTTTTTGAAAATTTGGTCTTTTGTAATCGGTATTTTGAACCGACCCCAAAATTATGCCATGTGCTACATGAGACATTCGGCCCTATGTGAGGCTTTAGATAATAGCTATATGGTACAAAAATAAAAAAAAATAATTAAATTAAAGTAAAAATAAGAAAAATATATTTTCGACACATTCGGCCCTTTGAAACTCGGCCCTTCGACATTTGGCCCTTCAACATTCGGCCCTTTGATTTCATAGCAAGAAATCAACTTTAGAAACGAGTTAGGACGAAACGCGATTTTCCGGGAAAATTTCATCTAATTTCCAATTTTTTTTTGTACAGGTTTTGCACTTTAAATTCACGATTTTGCAAATCATATTCATTTTTTTTTATTTCATTCACAACTTTTTACAAGTCAACCTCAATTTTTTACAATTCAACCTCAATTTTTTATACTTATTTGTTCATTTTAAACAAAGCAAATTCGTGTTTTTTCAAATTAACTGCAATTAAATGCGGAGCAAATTCAAATATTTTTAGCACAAATTCAAGTTTCAATATTTCAAGTTCATAAATTTATTGCAACTTTTTGTAAAGCAAATTCCGTGCTCCCAATTCTTAAACGATTATGACAGGATTGAGTCTGCTGGATGGAAATTGGATTCTTAAAAGATTTTTCGAAGAAATTTTGGCATATGGCCACCTGGGACGGAACACGATCAATTATTAACGGAATATGATGGGATTGGGTATGTTGGATGGAAATGGGATTCTTAAACGATTTTTGGAACATACTCTGGAATATGGCCTCTGTGACGAAACTCGATCAATTCTTAACGGATTTAGATGTTATTCGGTATATTGGATGAAAATGGGATTCCTAAGTGGTTTTTGGAACAAATTCTGGAATATGGCTACCTGGGACGGAACTCGATCAATTCTTAACGGATTATGATAGAATTTGGTATGCTGGATGGAAATGGGATTGTTCAATAATTTTTGGAAGAAATTCTTGAATAGGGCTACTTGGGATGGAACTCGATTTATTCTTAGCGGATTTATTGTGATTTGAAAATAAGATTCCTAAATGGTTTTTGGAATAAATTCTAGAATATAGCCACCTGGGACTGAACTCGATCAATTCTTAACGGATTATTATTGGATTGGGCATGCGGGATGGAATTAGAGTTCTTAGATGATTTTTGAAAGCAGTTCTGAAATTCTTCCATAAATCATTTAAGAATTACATTTCCATCCAGCATACCCAATCCCATCATAATCCTTTAGGGATTAATCGAGTTCCGTCCCAAGTGGTCTATCTGTGGCGGAACTCGAATAATTCTTAACGGATTATGATAGAATTGGGTATGCTGGATGGAAATGGAATTGTAAAATGACTTTTGGAAGAATTTCGAGTTCCGTCCCAGGTGGCCATTTTCCCGAAATTCTTCCAAAAATCCTTTAGTAATCCTATTTCCATCGAACATACCGAATCCCATCATAATCCGCTAAGAACTGACGAAACTCCGTTACAGGTGGCTATATTCCAGAATTTCTACCAAAAAACATATAAAAATCCCATTTCCATCCAGCATAATTGTTGTGTTTTCAGGATATCGATCCCAACGTTGATTATAAATTCCTTAAAAACACAAAAAATCATAACAAAATATTCTAAGCAAAATCACGAAATATTTCGATCACCAAGCATATTTTTTAAGACATGAAAATATCATCACTTGTTAGTTGCAAAATATTGATCCTGAACAATTTGTTAATGATAAGAAAATCAAATCCCTTAAATTACAAAAGACTAAACCCGAACGTACTTCTCTAAAACATAAAAGTATCATCACTTACCAAATATCATAAAAATATAGAAACGTAATTTCCCTAACATAAGAAAATCAAAAATTCAAAACACGATACTTAAAATCTTCAAATAATTCAAAATATCGTATGATATATCATATTTCACTATAAAGAGCATTTCTAGTAGAAGATAAAAATCATACATAGCAAAATTAAAATATTTTTCAAAATCTCATAAATTATAAAACTATAAATTGGGAACATAAAAGGAGATTAAACATTTAAGTACAAATATTTTTATGAGCATATGTAATTAAATATAACCAATAAAAAAATATTAATTTTTATATCGATAACGCGAGCCGCGATCAATGTTCTCGTAAACCAAAGAAATCAAAGAAATGAGCGGATACAAAATTTGTATAAAAACCGCGAGATTTTTAGTTATCCAGAAATGTAAAATTGTTAAGTGATTTAATAAAGTCTTGAAATTCGAAAATAAAGTCTAACTGTTTGAAGAAAAAAGAAAAAGAGAATTCAACATTTGGTAAGTATACTTAAACTAATATACACGCCTGTACTCACCGGACTGGACCTTTAAGTCCGTATACCCAAGCCAAAGGTAGAGAGTTGAAACAGACCATCGATTCAATTCTTACTAACAAAAGTGCCAAGTGCACATAAGTTCAACTGATCACAGACAAAGAACTCTATTAACAAGCATAAATAATAATAATAATAACGCACAAAAGAAATCATAAAACTATCCCGTTAATCTAGCCTAGTTGCAAAAGATGTGCACAGCAGATAAATGACCCGATACATGGTGGATATAGCTTCAGGGAAAGATTAACGTAAATTATAATTGATCGAATCAAATCAATTAATTATATAAGGATAATATAATAATTAAAACATCCTTACTAACATACAAAAATACATAATATCAATCAAATCCGTATTCAGAAATATAATTTCACTAATAAATAAAAAATAAAAAATTTATCAGAAAACATTTTCATACAATTATAAAACATCTTCATATTACAAAACAACCATCATCAAATCATAAAACATATATAAATATTATAAAATATAATCAATCTCATCATATTAATTAATCGAGTTCCGTCCCAGGTGGCCATATTCAAGTATTTCTTCCAAAAATCATTAAACAATCCTATTTTCATCCAACATACCCAATCCTATCACAATCCTTTATGAATTGACCTAGTTCCGTCCCAGGTGGCCATATTCCAGAATTTGTTCCAAAAATCATTTAAGAATCCTATTTCCATCCAGGATCCGCAATACCATCTTAATCAGTTAAAAACCGATCGAGTTCTGTCACAGGTGGCCATATTCCAGAATTGTTTCCAAAAAGCATTTAATAATTTCATTTCCATCCAACATACCCAATCCTATCATAATCCGTTAGGAATTGATCGAGTTCCGTCTCAGGTGGCCATATTCCCGAAATTGTTCCAAAAATCATTCAGGAATTTCATTTTCATCCAGCATACCCAATCTCATCACAACCGGTTAAAAAATGACCGAGTTCCGTCCCAGGAGGACATATTCCAGAACTTGCAAAAATCCATTAAGAATCCTATTTCGATCCAGCATACCTAATCCCATCATAATTGGTTAAGAATTGGGAGCACTGAATTTGTTTTGTAAAGAGTGGCAAAATATTTACGAACTTTCAATATCTAAACTTGAAATTTTTCTGCATTTAATTGAAGTTGGTTTGAAAAAACACGAACTTGCTTTGCAAAAAATTGAGGTTGACTTAGAAAAAATTGACAATGAATTATAAAAAGTTGAGGTTGAATGGAAAAAAATTGAAGTTGACTTGTTGAAGTTGTTGAAGTAAAGTTGAGAATGAAATAAAAAAAATTGAATGTGATTTGTAAAATCGGGAATTTGAAGTGCAAAACCTTTACGGTTTTGTTTGATTACTACTCAATATACAATTGGAAACGCTGTATGGAAAAATTAGTTTTAATTCGATACTAAATTTCATACTATAAAATATAATTATATTTGATGACATTGACATAAAAATATTATTTTTGGTCAAAAATGATTTTCTTCCTCTTTCTGTTTCGCGATTTTATTTTATTCTTAGAAGTTTTGATATATGTATATCTTCAAGCCGACGAATGAACACACGTTTGTGAGGGTTTTGTTTTTTTAAATTTCGGAGCTATTTGTGTTTAATTTAATTGTTTTAAAGTTTACCGGATCCCTGTTAACAACATTGGAATAAACAGGTAATAAAAATCATTTTCACGGTTTATGTTTAATTCTAAAAATATTATTTTGTTTTATTTTTCTAAAATAAAGGATACTAAGGTGGATATTACGCGGTGTTAATGAAAATGCAAAACTGGAATTTATTAAATTTATGTTAAAAAAATTATAATTCTAAATGTTAAAATAAAAAAATTAATAAAGCTGGTCTTTTACACACGCAAGTATGAAATAACATTACTGTGTGTGTGTTAGAAAATGTAAAAAAGAAAATAAAAACGATTGACCTACGATTTGTTAATCGTCATAGTTTCGATTGTGTGATAGCCGACATTTTTATCAAAAATCAATTCCTAAAAATTACAAAGATTCATTTGACTCATTCATTTTGAAATCATTAATGCACAAAAATGAACTTACCGATCGAATCAATCTCAATCCCCCAATCCCATTTGATAATTGCACTTGTCACGCACTAAGAAGTTTCTGGGGAAAACTATCGAAATCGTAAAAATCACACCGAACTTCATATATGTTTGTAGTAATACTACCGTTTATGGCTACAATACACACAATTCAAATATCATAAAACAGTGAATTAATACTCACTTTTCCAATTTAATGGAGCAAGAAAAATAACACGTTTGCAAAATCGAAAATGACAATGAGCGATTTCAGGTCCCCTGTTATGATTAGTCATAATCATCGCTAATTTGATTTGAAAATTTCCCAAAATTTTTTTTCGTAAAAACCATCTTCTGGCAATTGCGAACACAACAAAAACGATTGAGCCAAACCGGCTTAGTCGTTCTCAACTAAAAAACATAATTTTTCGATTTTCCGAATTTTCCGACTTTTCGGTGGACTTTCCCAAATTTTTCTTCCGTAAAAACCATCTCCTTGTAATTGCGAACACAACAAAAAAAGATTGCTCCAAATCGTTCCCAACTGAAAAACATTATTCATTGATTTTCCGAATTTTTCGATTTTTCCGGTCAATTTTTCAAAATTTTATATCGTAAAAACCATTTTTTGGCAAATGCGAACACAAAAAAAAATTCAGTCAAATCGGTTACGCCGTTTTCAAGTGAAAAGCATCATTTTTCGAAATTCAGAAATTTCCGATTTTTCCTGTGGTTTTCCCAAAATTTTCTTCCGTAAAAACTATCTCCTGGCAATTGCGAACACAACAAAGAAAGATTGAGCCAAATCGGTTTAGCCGTTCTCAACTGAAAAACATCATTTTTCGTTTTTTTGATTTTTAGATTTTTCCGACTTTTCCGGTGAATTTTTCCAAAATTTTCTTTCGTTAGAACCATCATTTGGTAATTGTGAATACAACAAAAAATATTGAGCCAAATCGGTTAAGCCGTCCTCAACTGATGCGCGCATAGTGCTAAATAAAAAAGTTGGTGACCTCTCTAATGCCCAGGCAGTTATCTGATCTGCGTAGAACTTTAATGTTAAGCTTTTTTCATAAACTTCGCGATAAAAATGATTTTTGGCTGAAATAGATCTACTAGTGGCACTATTCTGGCTTGCCATTGAAATAGGGAACCAAAAAAAATATTTTCAAAACGTTTTTGTTAGAATTGTATATTTATGGCCTTTGATGACACCTGTTTGGTGTAAATATTTTAAAAACTAAGTGAATCTGATAGCATTTATTCCACAAAAACTCTATTGCGAAAAATAAATTCCCAATTAACTTAGTTTCGTAAATATGTACACTAAACTGATTACATCAATAGTCCAGCAAAAATTCAATTCAAATAGAAATCCCAGGGAAAGCCATAATAATACCACAGAAGTGGCAGGTTCAAGAGAAGCTGCTTTGTTTATGCAAATATTTTGAAAAGCAACTATTTTAGAAAAATTACCGACTAAATGACAGAGTGGTTAAAACATTGGCACTTGGATCGGGAGGTTCCGTGTTCGAATCTATCGCTATTCGGGCAGGATGCAAAATGAAATTTCATCAACAGATTACGATCTGTGGTGAAATGTTACACATCTAAATATAACCCGCTGTCAGTATGCAAAACTCATAGGCCCACCAATGGAACAATGCAATGTGCAGATGGTATTAAATCGGTCCCATAGCCGCATTTCCTCGATTTAACCAGCTGGCGTGAAGTAAGGACGGAAAAAGCGGCGAATTGTGTAGTGGGTTTTAGGAATGAAATGTGGCATAACTTTTGAGATTTATTGGGTTTTATTTGGTGCTTGTCGCATGGATTTTTCTTGAGTAGCATGTGTTAGAGGTAGATGGAATCGGCCGAATTTTGGTTATTGCAGCATGGTATGTTTTGATAGGTACTTGCGTAATACTATTGTGCGACACAGTATAGGCAATAAGCGTTTATTAAAGCGTTTATCAATAATTGTTCGCCATTGATTACTATCATTAGTAAAAAGATATGTGTGTATACCTTGTATTCTCCAATTCTTTGTTCTGAGAAAAATTATTGCCCGCATAGTTATATTTTTCTACTATTAGTTCGATATATAATTATCAGAAGGTGGGTAGCTCACGGCCAGACTTAGTTGGTGAAAATAGCATTCTTTATAATATTTTTTATTTTATAACATATGTACACAATATTATCAGTGTTGGAAAGAATGAACATTCGACTATCAAAGTTTATGTACACTGCAATAAGAACTGCAATAAGGAAAATAAAAATATCAAATGAAAATTTAAATTACTGAAAAAACGTGGCGGTAATAAGTTCTTAGTCCACTTACGTCTTGGTAGCAGAGAGGACAAGCGTTTAAGTTTTTTGGTACTGTCATGTTATTGTTAATATTTCAGAAATCGAAAAATTCTTTTATAGACGTTGTTTCGGACCACAATTCTGGGGAAAGTAATAGGTCAAACATATTGAAGCGGGATATACTTTTACATTTGACATTTTGTCCATGAATGTTAGGCCGATACAATATACAATTAAAGTGTTATATAACATCGGTATTGGTTGTAATGTCACACAACCTGGACACAAATATAATTTTTGGTTTAAGAACTGCACTATGTTAAGAGCTGTTGTTTGAATGATAAACAGCTGTGGCAGGGAAATGTTTTTGAAGAAAATTAGCGGGATTTCTAATTACAGCTGGTTTGTGAATAAAGAGGAAATTCGTTAGATTATATGACAAGCATCATTAGTAGTTATCAATACCTTCTCAAGTCGCACGATTAGTGATTCGATAGTAGATTTATACTAGCAGGCGTCTGCAGGAGTACATTCAGATATTCACTTTGCGACTGTGGCAAGGCGTACAAATTTGTGTTGAAAATAGTTGATTATTCGATTAATAATTCATTTTTTAAAAATTTGTTTGTAAGATTATGCAATAAAATAAAAAAAAATATATTATAAATTTAATTATTTAGCACCATCCTGTAAGTTTGTATGTATTTCCCGAATCACAAAATTCCAGCTTACTTATTAAGTAGACTGTACTGATTGTATATAGGGTTTGCACTCCAAATTTAACATTTTACAAATCATGTTCATCAATTTCTAAATAAAATTCACCATTTTTCAAATGAATTTCATCCTTTTCCAAACCAAATCAAACTTTATTCAAATCACATTCACCTTTATTCAAAACATATTCATCCTTTTTCAAATCAAATTCAACCGGAGACGAAATAAAATCAACATAACTTATTTAATTTAATAAATGTGTTGTATTTAAATTCTAGATTCAAAATAAATAACAAGTATTTTGTTTTTTAATCTTTGCAATCTGTACTTGGGGCGAGGCGCTCCCAATTTCTCGCGAATCACTTTTCACGTCCTACCTTACGCAGTTGCCAGCCATAATTCTACTGTTATCAAAAATCGCTAAGTTAATTTTCATTACTTCGAAATTATAGTAATTGCACTCAAAAATCAGAATTACCATAAAAGTTTTGGGTTTCTAGGTGACAGGAGGATACCACTTCCACATACAGGTGAGGTTATCAAGACGCAGTTAGTTTGAATGAAACATCGAACATTTTGGTTACACAGTAAAGATTAATTTACTTTATTAACTGGTTATTTTGGCTAACAACTGCGTAAGTTAGGCTAGGACGTGAAAACTGATTCGCAAGAAATTAGGAGTGCTTTGAACCCAGAACAGATTGCAAAGATTAAAAAATAAAATACTTGTTTGAATCTAGAATTTAAAAACAATAAATTTATTAAATTAAATAGGTTATGTTGGTTTATTTCGTCTCCAGTTGAATTTGATTTGGAAAAGGATGAAAGTCTTTTGAAAAATGGTGAATTTTATTTGGAAATTGATGAACATGATTTGTAAAAGGTTGAATTTGGAGTGCAAAACCTATAACAAGTTAATGAAGTAAATTAACCTTTACTGTGTAACCAAAATGTTCGATGTTTCATTCAAACTAGCTGCGTCTTGATATCCTCACCTGTATGTGGAAGTGGTATCCTCCTGTCACCTAGAAACCCAAAACTTTTATGGTAATTCTGATTTTTGAGTGCAATTACTATAATTTCGAAGTAATGAAAATTAACTTAGCGATTTTTGATAACAGTAGAATTATGGCTGGCAACTGCGTAAGGTAGGACGTGAAAAGTGATTCGCGAGAAATTGGGAGCGCCTCGCCCCAAGTACAGATTGCAAAGATTAAATAATACAAATCTTGTTGTTTTAGATCTAAAATTTAAATACATCAAATTTATTAAATTAAATAGGTTCTGTTGGTTATATAACGTCTCCTGCTGAATTTGATCTATAAAAGGATGAATATGATTTGGATAAAGGTGAATTTGATTTAAACAAGGGTGAATTTGAATTGGAAAAGGATGAATATGTTTTGAATAAAGGTGAATTTGTTTTGGATAAAGTTTAATTTGATTTGGAAAAGGATGAAAGTCTTTTGAAAAATGGTGAATTTTATTTGGAAATTGATGAACATGATTTGTAAAAGGTTGAATTTGGAGTGCAAAACCTATATACCTCTGGCAAAGGCAATTGAAAAACGAACGAAAACGCAATCGGAAAGAAAAACAGATACAAATTTTGGAGAGGGCGGAAATGACATTGAACGAGTGTAGATGAAAAAAAGTTTTTGGTACGATGCAGGTCGTTTCAGTAAATTAATAAATAAAAATTAATATTAATCATAAAATTTCAAATAATAAAAAGTGATAATTATAGATGAATAATTGAAAATGTCTTGTGTGCAGAGATAAGATTGATTGTGTTAATGCTAAAATACGTAAACATAAAAAAAGAAAAACCAAATTATGACGTGCGTGATTATGAACTGAAAGAAAAAGACTTAATTTGCTAATAAATAAGTTAATGAAATACAACGTTTTAATAAATAGTATTAATGTAATAATAATACTTTATCGATAATAACATATAAAGCTATAGCGACAAATAAACTTGGATATTATGGATTAACGCGTGGCTACGTCTTTGAAACAACGGAATTGCCAAAAAGGGGAATCATAAATTTTTTTTTTATTTTTACTAATAGTCTTAAAAATATTATAGTAATTATTATTCTTCGGTTAATTACAAATTTAAAAACACAAACACAATAATAAAATTTTTCTTTGGGTTATGGTGTAAGCACAAAATTTTTTTTTATTTTAATTAAAATATTTTCTTTAAAAATGAATTGTCTTATTTTTTTTTAATTTTATGATTACGTCGTAATTTGTTGTAAAATTCAATTCGTGGTGGATCAATATCTCCGAATCCGAAGCGGTGGCCTTGGACCACCTCTATTTTTTTTTCTCACAGCAAAAATTCTAGCTCTCTGAGGGTCCAGAAAAGAATTTCCCCCATCGACTGCAACCCAGCCGGCTGCAAAATGCTGTGCTGGACCAACCCTTACGGAGTCTGTGGCAAATTTCCAAATTTTTTAAATTGTTTAAAAAAAAAGGATCTTGAAATTTGATACACGATATAATTTATCGAGTGGTTGACGATACTAGCAAAATTTCAAAAATTTAGGCAACCAATGATTTTAAGATTTGTTTATCTATAAATCGCTCATTTGCAGCAAGAGTTACACAAAAATTTTTAAGTAGAGCGATCTGAAAATATCACTTAAAATTGTTTGGATAAACGGCGTTTTCAAAAGTAAATAAAAATACATTCTGATCAATAAAATATTTTTTTCTATTCCTTCATCCTCAACAATCGAATCTTAATTTTTATAATTCTTTTTATGCAAATTTTCTTAGGATAGTTTCGCGGATTGAGTGATTTTTTATATTGAGGTTTTATTTGCTACAAATAACTATATTATATCAGATTCGAATATCTTAGAAATATCTTAGAAAATTTGTATATTTTTAAAATAAAAGATAAGTTCCACTCTTTTTGCGCCTACCGCGTGATAAGATTAACGTAATGTACCACCTTTTGTTTGCAGAAAAAGATCCTGTCTCTTTTTCATATATAAAACTAGCTTTTGAGTGAATTTGACCGAAACTTTATTCCATTCGGATATAATTGCAACCTTGAATATTTTTTTAAACGTAACAATATGGTTCTGCAAATATTTCTCAAAATAGTCCCAGTGAAGTTCTATCGGATTTAAGTCAAGTTCTTGTCGAGGTGAATGAAATTATTTAAGAATTTGTTTTTCAAATATCTAGATATTTAAGCCTGTCTATATATGGCCTTGAACAAATACTGAAATACTAACACCAGCATAGGACATACAGCCTCAAACCATAACTCCTCCGCCACCGTGTTTACTGTTCTTGTTAATTATTTATTTCAAGTAATTCTTTTGGAGCGTCGTTATATCCAAAAATGCAGGATTTGCTCTCATCGCTAAAGGCAACTGATCCACAAAAAGAACTTTTTTTTTTTATTCTTTTTAGTGATAAGTTTCTGTTCATATTCTTATCTATTTACAAATCCTTACAAAATTTAGGACGGAGGAGTAATGGTTTTGGAATGTACGTCCTATGCTATAGTGTCGGTATCTTAGTATTTATACTGAGGCTCATATGGACAGGCTTAAATATCTAGATATTTTAAAAACAAATTTAATTGAAACATTTTAAAGGCTAAAGATATCTAATAAAAACAGGATATTCAAGCCGGATAACTATTCTAAGTACACTACACATATTGTTCGAGAATGGCTATACTTTACCATATGCCCAAAAATTTATATTCACCTCCGCAAAGTCCTTACTTAAATCCGATAGAATTAGATAAAGTTGGAATCTAATTCAACTAAAAACAAGTTTTATCTAGGTAAAATAGATATAGTATGTTCTGCAAGAAAAGGTGGGCCAAAGAGATATTAATCTGACATAAAACAACCTTTTATTCAAAGCGTACGATGAATTGGGTGGGCACAAAAAAGAGTGAAACTTATCGTTAATTTTTGAAATATACGAACCTTAACATTTTTGGTTGTTCCAATGATCTTAACTACCGTATTATTATTTACATAAGAGATTCCACAGTTACCTTTGCTATTCGTTATCATAAATAATCCGAATTTATTAAGAACATAATTTGGTGAAAATACCAAATTATGTCCTTAATAAATTCGTTGGAGAAATGTCAATTATTTATAATAATAGTACTTCTTTGCAAAGGTTAGAAATATTGTTAATCTAAAACACGTGTCCCAGAAAACATTAATTAGTCTTTACCGACATAATTTTGAGGAACCTAATCGACTATAACTGATATCACTCCTTTATTTTATCAACAAAATGTACATAATCGAAACCAACAGTAAAAGAAGAAATCTAAAAGAGGTCATCGGTTATATTCCTACTTTCTTTATACTAAATGATTGACATTTTGATTTAATACAAATAAATTCCAACCGAATGATTCTGATATTTGTAACCCTTTGCCGGCCGAAAGGAAAAATCGTTATCGAATAAAAATCAGATTAATCTTATTAAGCTCGATATATCTATTCTGAAGTACAAAAAATATATAAGACAATGGGAATCAAACAAACCTATCTATGCGTTACATCCTGTTTCTTATGTACATGTATATGTATAAAAATACATGCAAGCATAAAAATAATCGTTTCCAAAATTTAGTAATGATGCGTAACAATACACAAAAATAAATATACACAAAAAAAAATACTTTGAAGCTTTTGTTAAGCTTTATTTTTGGATTGTTAATTTTTCGTTTGCTTTGCCTTTATCATTCGCGTTTCAAAGATATATAGACACACACAAACGATAATTTTTTCAACCATAAAAAATCTGCAAAATATATATATATTTTTTTATCTTTTTGGTAAATAAAACTCAGCACAACCAAATTCAAAATACAAACATTTACAAAGACACATATCAAAAAATGTAACAGTACTTAAATATTATTATTGTTATGATTATCTGTCTTGTTAATTGTTCTTTGAAAATGACTTTGTTTATTTATATAAAATAAAACTATTATTATCATACTCTTGTTAGTTTTAATGAAAAAGCTTCACAAACTTTTGGATAACAGAGCACTTAAAACGTTTCTATTTTTAAGTTTGTTTGATACGGTTGTTTCCTATACAGCAGTACTTGTCTTTCGGAAACGTTAAGATAAACTTTAAAATCAAAATCCGCAAATAATTAAAAACTATGAAAATGTAGATCCTTTTTACATAACATTTTGCGAAACAGCACAAGATACAAGGTTTTTTTGTGAGAGACATTTCCCCGTAGCCGTTTTATTTTTTATATAGAAATCAAAACCTTAAAACCCCCCGAGCAAATAATTTTTAAGTTTTTTTTTTTTTTGTATATATATTTTGCTGTAAACCAACAAAAGGATCAATTATTCGAAGTAAAAAAAGTTTGTTATCATTTCGATTCAAGGAAATCAGAATTACAATATTTTATGCTTAATTTTTCGCCATTAGAATTTAAATAATCAATTTGAAAACTTTTTTCATGTTTACATGTTTTAAGTATACCACCTTTTTTTGTAAAAATCGTTATACCCAACTTGTTGGCTTGTTGCAAAACTAATTAGTAGGGATTTATTGCGAGTAGAAAATTAGCTAAAAATGGAATAAACGATTAATTTTTAGGTGAGGTTTATGCGATGCACCTTGAGCTATCTACTTAAATTTTATTTTAAGAGATTATTTAAAGAAAAAAGTTTTAATTAGTGCCATTAGACTTGTTTTTTTAGAATTATTATAATTATGGGATTTTCAAAAATTATTTGTTTTCCGCGAATTATATGGTACATAAACTTTATTTTTTATGACACCCCCCAGTAATTTAATTTCTTTGGTTAAACGTGGTGATATTGTTTAATTAAATGATTTATTTGGATAACTAATTTGGTTCCGGAAATTTGTATCGTACTTCAGTTCCTATTGTTTATATAACTATAAAATATTGTTTAAATAAAGTTGTTTAAGGTTAAGGGCTCGTTTTTTTTAATTTAAGTGAAATGAAACAATTTTATAACTGATCTTCCGATGTCTCATCGACATCATTTTCAAAGCTAATGAAATTTTTTTATATACATTTTTCAAAACAATATGATTTTAATAATGGTAAAAAAATATAAATGTAACGATACAATTATTGACACTCAATAGGAAATGTTAAAAATAGTTAGCCGTTTGCTTACGTAAGTAAGATAATTATCGACCCCACAAAAAGTACAGTTATTGACACACTTGAATAATTATAAAATGGTACAAGCTTCATATACTAAAGGTAATTTTTAATTTTCTCTTGACCATAAAGTCAGCTCCTCAGCTAAAAACTAGAAACCATTTTTTGTTAATATTTAATTAAAAACTTTATATTTTCAATACACATTATGTGAACATTAGTCGAACATTTCAATATAACAATTCACGTAAAATAAAAATAAAATATTGCAAATTCGTCCAATATATTAAACTTAAAAATAAAGCAAATACAAATAAAGCGTTTGTAGTCTTGTAGTTCAAATATTAATATTGCATGCGCTGCAAACATATGTTGGAATGTTGGCCAAGCCCATTTTTTAATGCAAGAAATATGGAGTTCTCTGGAACATTTATAACATTTTATTCTATTTTTTTTTTAAAGAAAACCTACATTTATAACACATGGAGCCAATGATTTCTCGTTTTGGATTTTTTCTACATCTTTTTCAACATTATTAGTCCATATGAGCCCGCCTGAGATTCCTTATTATCTTTAATGATGATCATTATCAAGTAGTTTAAATTTTGGTACGATATTATCGATCAGAGCAAATGCTGTAAAACATTGCAACTTGAAATGAAATTCAATAATTTTTTTGCAAAACCAAATGCTACGTGATTGATTAGGATGTTTAGTTATTTTAGCGGAGATAGAAGGAATAGAATCCGATGGATGTAAATTATTCGAATAATCGTTATCTTCAACTCTTGTAAACGATTTTTTATATGATTTTGGGACTTTTCTGCATGATTTCGTCCATTATAGTTCGATTGATCCGCTTGTGGTTTCGTTTGAATATAAATAAGATGACAATCCAGTTCAAAATTTGGTAGGTCTTTAATATAACAAATTAAAATGAAAAAAAAATAAATTTTAAAAAAGCCTTACGTGAGAGTTAAGGTAGTGTGACTGTTGCTGCACTGGTGGCACTATCCAACGGAAAAGATCCGGGTTGAGTTATTTTATTAGTTGTTTTCGTATAATATTGGTGTAATGTACTCGTTTTTGATGTACACGCTTTTAAATATCACGTAATATACAAAATTATGTTCACATACATAAACATAAATACAGTACCCCGTACTATTTTCATCATCATCATGTTAGTGTTTTGGTGATTGCGACGGCAAGTGGTAATGCCACAATATAAAATAAAAAATAATAATCGTCATAAATAAAGTGTGTATTTATTCCCACATTAAACATTCGCGACGAAGATGGGATAAAAATACTAATTAATAATCCCGATTGTATGCAATTTATTGTTCTTAATTAATTAATAAATTAATTAATTAAAAAAAATTAAATAAATTTCCAACGGCGTGATCAACATACGTTCTGTTACGGTAAACAAATTTTTTTTTCTCACTGTTGAATTGTTTTGTGAGGCCAATAAAATTGAAGATGCGGATACTTTTGAGTTGGTAGAAAACCTTATAGCACCAAAAAGGGTAACTGATTTATTGATAAAAGAAATCATGGAAACTTTATCTTATTACTTTTCCCCGCCGAGCTTAGACGTCTTACGAGATCGCCCGGTTTGCAGGTTGCGCAAAATTCAGTTGCAGTAAATGTTTTTGCCTGAAAAGGATTTACAGCTAGATACAGCTATCGATCGCAGCGTTGCCGCAGAAGCTGTCGAGAAGAATCAACAGGTTATTGCTGAAGCACAGCAAGTGAAGCAAATCATGCCTAAACATCATATAGGCCCGACCAAAATTAATCAACAGAACAAACCGTCAAAATCACAAGGATGTTTTAGCTACGGGGATGACCCTGACCGATCTACCTGCCTAATCCGTATTACCACGTATTCCTTCTGTGGTATAATGGGACTTTTCAGATGGGTGTGTCGTGCGATGGCAAGCAACCGCAACAAACCTAAAAACAACTTAAAGCGATCGAATCGTCGTTACAGAGAAGCGAAGCATGTTGCGAATCCTTCTGCATACAACATAAACCATTTTCCTGTCGCTTTGGAGTAGACTCGTGTTCGAGACATACGATCATATCCAAGACAACATTCAAAAGAGTTTTTCCGAAATCACCACCACTTTGTGAGGCAAATTTGAAACTGGTTGATTTCCAACGGAATCCAATCGACATTTTGGGATATTTGGACGTAGATGTACAGTACAACGGTAAACCAGTTTCCAGTCTATATACCATTATACATCACCAGCGGGAACAAAACCAGTGTTCTTGGCGTTAATTGGTTTGAGCCTTGAGCGATTTCCATTCAAGGAGTACATTCAATCACAGAAACAGCTTTTTCCGACGTACTGGTGACATACAGTCACCTATATTTCCACCTGAGCTGGTTTCGCACAGTGAGCCTCCTGTAGTTCTACAAGTGGATCCAAAAGTCATTCCGATTCGTTTGTCAGCACGGAAAATTTCTATCATGCGAGCAGCAGTTGAAGTAGAGTTAGATAAATTAATTCATTAGGGAATTTTAGAGCCGGTCGAATACAGCGATTGAGCTACGCTTATAGTTCCTGTTCTGAAGTTTAAGAGTGAATAAAGCTCTCATACCTTGTTGTTTTCCAGTTCCGTCAGGAAATCACCTATTATTGACGATACCAAATGGTTCCGTGTTTGCAAAACTCGAGCTCGCTCAAGCGTACCAACGGCGTATTGCACAAGGGTGCGTTTAAGGACAACCGACTCCAATTTGGTATTAGTACCGCGCCAGAAATTTTCCAAAATTTCATGGAGAATCTACTTCGGGGGTTTCAAGGAGTTATATCGTAATTCGACGATATCATCGTCGTCGTCATCGCATCGTCCGACACCGATTTGCGCCAGAAGTTGATTGACATTTTCCAACGATTTAGTTAAGCTGATATCCGTCTGAAACAAGGCAAATGTTGGTTGTTCATCTACCGAACTTCTCGGGTATAGAATCGATTCCGAAGGTCTTCACCCAATGCAACAGAAAATTGACACCATTAGAAGCACCCCACCACTAAAGGATAAAGGACCGCTTCTAGCTTTCCTAGGCGTAATTAAATTCTATCACTCTTTCATTCAAGATAAAACAACCCTTGCTGAACCTTTGTGCCAGTTGCTTCACAAGAATGTCCTCTGGAGATGAGGACCTATCGAGCAACGTAGTTTCGATGCACTTAAAGATGCATTGATATCCAGCAATGTCCTAATGCCATTTAGTGAGACGTGCCCGTTGCTGCTAGTATGTGATGCTTCCCCCTACGGAATTGGCGTCATTCTGTCACATCAAGTGGGAACGAAAGAGCGTCCCATAGCTTACAACTCAAGAACGATGACCGAAACGGAACGACGATACAGCCAAGGTGATCGCAAGGCTCTGACCATTACTGCAAGAGTTAAGACGTTCCATGATTTTCTCTACTGTCGTGAGTTTATTAGTGTGACGGACCATAAGCCGCTACTTAGACGTTTTACCACAGATGTTCCAACTCCACAGATACTATCGCCGAGAATGATTTGTTGGAGTACTTTCCTGAACGCATACACTTTCAAACCCGTCTACCGTGCCAGGAAGGTTGTGGGGAATGCTGACGTCGAACTCGCCATTTAATCGTCGTATTCGAGCTATCTTCGATCAACTTTATCCTGACAATATTCGCGTTCACAAGACCAAACCAGTGGTCGACTAACCACGAAAACTGTCTGAGGGTTCCACAGTTTGGGAGCGAAAATATTCGTCGAGTCCGAATTCGATATCGGCTTCCATTACCACAATAATAGGGCCTAATTCATATACTATAGAGACCGAACAAGGCCAATCAATGAGACGTCATGTTGATGAGTTACGACATTGAACTACTGATGAACAAACGGATGACACAACTATAATTCCGATAGAACAACCAAAAGGCGTTCAACCGGTACCATCATTAATCATTCCAACTCCCTTTGACAACGTTGTTCCAACACCACTCGATATTCAACAATCAACATCGGAGTTACAACAACCAACCGATTGACCATTATCAACCACACCACATGGAACAACAGAGACGAAGAAGCGAGAAAATATAGTACCACCTGAAATCGATGAAGCTTCTCTCCGTCGATCGTTCAGGCCGAAAACCGCTCCTTCCGCATATGCGGAATACAAGGCTCATTTTTAAGCGCTAGCTCAATGTTTCCTGGGTCCTCTTCGACAGTTATTTCCTGTTAACGAATAAAAACTCATTGATCTTCGATATATCCACATACGAGCTACCTAATTGATTAAACGATAATACCTCATATTCCGGGACTATGTTACTGTCGTAAACTAAACGAGGAATTCATGTTTTTGGAACAAAATTGTCGGGTATTCAATGAATAAAGTACAAAGATTTGTTTTATCACCTGACCAATACGACGTATTGCTATTGGTGCTTCTTTTTTTACCTATTATAACGGGTGTCTTTTAAGCTTGGTACAATTTGAAATTGTAAAAAATAACAAAAACAATTAAATTGCCAAAAAGATCAATACTTGGCATTAATATTTGAAAATGATTTCGGGCAAATGACCACCGCGGCTATTCTTGGCGAAACCCATTCTGGACGTCCAATTATGGGCCATTTTTTCGAGCACTGCTGGCCGTATGTCACGGATAACACGAACAATGCTTGCATCCAAGGCGTAAATTGTTGCTGGTTTATCAGGATAAACCAGTGACTTTACGTATAGCCTTGTTACGACTGTGTGGTCGCAACCGTCATTCTGTGTTTTTTTGTATTTCCTATTGATCGGTGTCTTTACTGCAATATTTTATATTCACCTCGGTTGTTGATACTGTTAAAGTTAGCCGAAAGTTTCCAGCCGAAAGATAATGCAGATAGTGTCTTGAATACGGCAAAAATCAGTCATGAACTCGAATTGAGGAGAATTTAGGATCGGATTCCATCATTCGGGTGAAGGAGAAATTATTTCAGTTTATAGGAATTTAAAAATCGATAGGGGCGAGAGTATAAAGAGAGTTTAAAAATAGTCAAGACACTATCTGCATTATCTTTCGGCTGGAATCTTTCGGCTAACTTTAACAAGGTCGGTTGTTGTCTTCGCTTTCGTAGTTGTTTGCTAATTGTGCGCTGAACGCACTCGCGACGTTTTGTTTTGTACCTCATCGTGAGGTGGCGCAGGGGTGAGAAGAATGACGAGAGAGTGAGACCAATGCGCATCGAGTGTGTGTGTAAAGCAAAACATTCCATAAGAATGTTTTTCTTATATGCCTTTCGTTTACATCAATGCGAATTGATGTAAACGAGAAACAGAGAAGAAAGACAATTCTTCTGGAATGTTTTGCGCGTTGTTCGGCGTGAGAGATTTTTTTGATTATTCTTCCGAGTTTTGGTTTTTGTGAAAAAAAGTAGAGTTGTGAATTTTAAAAGAAAAGTCGAGTTTTGTTTTTTTTATATAAAAAATCGAGTTCTGCCTTTTGTTTGATAAGTTATAAAATCTCGTTAAAAATTGTATAATTGTGTGGTGGTGGTATGGATATACCACGATCGTTTCACTAAAAGGAAAATAAATAAAAAAAACGGAAAAGTCGTTTTGAGTTTGTTGATCGAACATAAGTGCATCTTTCTTGATATCAAAATGGAGTCAGTTTTTTTTTGTATCGAAAATTCTTTTATATTCATTCGTAGAATTATAATATTTTTTTGTTGGAAGTTGTTTTTGTGAACTTTGCAAATAAATTTTATTTGGTTTAATCTTGGTGAGCTCAATGCTGATGTTTTAAAATAAAATAAAGAGTTTTGAAGAACAAATAAGTGTAAAATTAGACGAGTGCACGTGATGTGCTAGTGTGTATCGTTCACCAGATATTTATATTTATATAATTTATATAACGGGCCATTGTATTTATATAACGGGTGGCCAACCGGTCATTCGAATTTTATATTCTTCGGGGATAGGCCCGCAACTGACAATTTCGGTTATCTGCCGCCACTAACGGTAGTCAACCGGCTATTGTATAATTTTTGGTATCGGGGAAAAGCGCCGCAACGCCCGACCGCACAAGGTCGCAGCGGTACGGGTGTCCAACCGGCACCTCGTATAATTTTTTTGGTATCGGGGAGAGGCTCTGTAACGCCCGACCGCACAATGTCGCAACGGTACGGGTGTCCAACTGGCACATCGTATAATTTTTTTGGTATCGGCGAAAGGCCTCGCAACGACCTTGTTAAAGTTAGCCGAAAGATTCCAGCCGAAAGATAATGCAGATAGTGTCTTGACTATTTTTAAACTCTCTTTATACTCTCGCCGCTATCGATTTTTAAATTCCTATAAACTGAAATAATTACTCCTTCACCATAATGATGTAATTCGATCCTAAATTCTCCTAAATTCGAGTTCATGACTGATTTTAGCGTATTCAAGACACTATCTGCATTATCTTTCGGCTGGAAACTTTCGGCTAACTTTAACAGTATCTCGCAACGCCCGACCGCACAAGGTCGCAACGGTACGGGTGGCCAACCGGCACCTCGTATAATATAAAAATTGTTGCAGCCTTGCGCGGCCGTCATGCCGACCCTGAGGCATGATGGCCGCGCAAGGCTGCAACAATTTTTGTATTAATTAATTAAGGTACCATTTTTTACATTTTTACTTTTACTTCTTTTTGATTCTTATTTCTTTCATATTTTCATATATTATATCAAAATTTTATATTTTTGTAATCGAGCGCCGCATAGCGGGTGCACTCTCGGTACGTATTGTTCTCTCTCTCTCTCTCTCGTTCTCGATTATCTTGGAGTGGGTGGAGGGGGAAGTTTTTTTCTTTCGTTGTTTTTTTCTGTGAATAAAATGAATTATTAAATTTTTCGGTGTGGTGTGATGGGAGCGGAGACTCCCTATGTGTCGGCATAGTGATGGCGGTCCCTTGGTGCCCGCATCCAATTTCGTAACTAGGGCTTGCCCCTTTTGAATTCGAATGGATGCGCGCACCAAGGCACCTCTTCCGTTATTATTATTTTTTTTATTATTATTTATTTTGATTATCCGGTTCGTTCCTCAAGTTCCGGCCGACGAATTTCGGTGGAACTCGGTTATTATTGTTATTTGCGTTGTTTTATTTTTTACAATTATATTTACAAATTTATATTTTACACAGTATGTTACATATAAATCCAAAAAAAATTGAAAGTTTATACAAATAGAATTAAAATCATAATTACTACTGATAAGTAAACCAACTATGATGAAAAATTTTCCTTTGTTATGATAAATCCATAAAAAAAACACTTCTAATTCAAAACCTGACCTCTAATATTTTAATTTCCAACAAAATACGGTTATTATTCGTAGAAAATATTTTAGTAGCATACTGTGTAATATACTGTATTGACAGTTGTCGCATAAAACGCACTTTGCCTAACTAATATTTAATCTTAAATAACGTACTAAATGCAAAATTAGTATCCATCGTTAATATAAGTACTTCAAAAATTGATAAATCTCAAGTTAAATTTGTTAGTTAGAATAAAATCTACGAATTAGCATAAAATTAGTTTAGTCGGTAATTTATTCGAAAAAATAGTATTAAATACGCAAATGAGAGTTTTTATAGATTTAAATAGAAACTCTTTATAGAAACTAAATATTTTGCTGATACCTATTGACATTTGGCCAAACTAGAAAATGTTTAATAATATTTTGAAAAACATGATGTAGTGGAATTGACTATATAAATATTTTGTGGCGAATATTTCTTTCAACCCTTATTTCAAAACATTTACAAAAAGATAAATTTTGTCAAATTTATTAACTAAGTAAATCAGAATGAGTTACATTAGATGTTAGATTAGATAATCGCGATGACGAAGTTTTTCTGGTGAATTTGCACTCATTTTAACGACACATTTAACATTTAACATTATTGATTCATTTGAGTTTAGCTAGACTTAAATAAACGAATTTTGTATTTAAGTTAAAGCTACAAAACATATATATAACTGTAACAATGGAAGGATTCATTTCCTGTATGTAATAATTACAATCTAATTTTATTTGTGTAAATATTATTATTATTGCTTCAGTGAAATTTAAGTATATATATTTATATACATCCTGTTTAAATTTGGTTATTTTAATAATATTTACTAAATAAATATTAATATTCACTTCGTGCATGTAATAATTTGTTTTTCTAATTTGCAGTGTATGAATAAATGTTTAGTATATTCCGTGAACTATTGATCCATTTGAGTTTAACTATCAAATAATTGCGTTTTGTATTTAAATTAAAATTAGAAAACATATATGACTGTAACAATGGACGGATTCACTTCCTGCTTGTAATAGTTGTAATTTAATTTTATTTTTGTAAATATTATTATTATTGCTTCAGTGAAATTTTAGTACAAATATATTCTGATTACATGTGGGTATTTTAATAAAACCAACTAAATTAATATGAATATTCACTTCCTGCATGTAATAATCTGTTTTTCTAATTTAAAGATTATGTGTATTTGTGCAGTTTATTCCGTGAACTTTATATTAGTTTAGCTATCAAATAAATGCATTTTGTATTAAATTAAAACTAGAAAAAAATATTTAAGACAGGGATGGTAGTGACTTTGTCCTTAATATTATTTAAATTTAAACCATTATTATTCAAATGATTTTCTACAAATAAATTAAATAAATAAAAACTAAAAGATGGTTTGCTCTTTTATTCTTTTCTGGGTTGGATTAATTTTACTAATTTTACTCTATCATATCTAACAACCTTTCCTATCCCTCCTTCTTGTTATATGTAAAAGGGTGTGCGGTAAGCCCAACATACCCGGGATATTTGCTTACTCTTGGCCGTACGTTCTAATCAATCAATCAAGTAGCCCCCGACTAGTAGTGTGATTCTGTTTGCTTTATTTTTCTTGTTTCAGACACTCATCAATAATTATTAATGCAAGAATTCCGTTTTCGTTCATTAAAATTTTTGATTATATCTTTATTTATGCCCTTTGTGAAAAATATCACACAACAAAACAGAGGTTATGTCACGGCTCATATAGAGTCGAGTCTATGCAATATGTAAGCCAACTTAGTTTTACAACTCAGTTGTACAACTGAGTCGTAGTGTGCATGGGCTGCTTAATGCATACACTATATAACACTGCTGCCCACCACACACAACCTATTTTTACCTGAACCTACTTCACTTCACTAATACAGGGTAAGCCATCTATTGGATTGTTTTTAAATCATAGGCTATGGCAACACTTTTTTGTACAATTTGATTGAAATTTGACCAGCTCGTCAGTCATGCCAATGAAGTTTATCTTAAATTAATCCTAAATTGTTAAAATGGCGGGTAGTGCTATTTTAGGAAAAACTTCAAACTTCTACTGAGAAGTATGAAGTTTATACTATAATTCAAAATAAAACAAAAAGTGAAAAAGTATTAGTGATTTGTGAGCATTTAGACGATTTTGCAAAATTGTTAGGTTTATACAAATAATTTAAATTCATATCGTTTATTTAGGTTCAATTTGATTAAAATTCATTATTCTAATAACAGTAAAATTGTGGAGAAATTATGTTACGCAGAAGTAACTAAACATCGTTCACAGATTTTATTTAAAAAAAAAAATTAAAAGTAGAGTCAAATAAAAGTGGGAATTTTCGGAAAATAATAATCGTTAAGTTATTATGCATTTTATTCATTTTAAGTACTCAAAATTAAAAAAAGAAAGATGATTTAAATTCCTTTACATGTACTCTACTAGTGCAAACCTAAATACTATTCTAATGGATGTTAAACGCCTGTAACGACATTCTTGTGAAACTCGGCATTTCCAAGAAATCTTGATTCTTACTAATTTCATATCTCAACATTTTAACCGGTCGCCAAACTCGCCACTATAACAACTTGGTAGAACTACATGTACACTCCACTTTTACCATCCCAGAAAACAAACCAAAAAAAGACATTCTTGTGAAAACCGAAAATTTTGATTCTAAGTAAATTCGTATCTCACGAATTTCACTCATCAACAAACTTGCCACTATAGTATTTTGGTAGGCCTATATGTGCACTATACTTACCCAACCCGTTTAAAATTGTAATGGCGCTCGCATATCTAAAACGACATTCAATTGAAGAACGGAATTTCATAGTAAATTTGATTTTAAGAAAATTCATTAGATATGCAAGCTTTGTAGAAATTTTATAGAAATTTCATTAGATATGCAAGCTCCATTACAATTTTAATCGCGTTGGCCCAAGTGGAGTGCACATATAGGTCTACCAAAATATTATAACGGCCAGTTTGCCGATCGGTGAAAATCTTGAGATAAGAATTTTCGTGTAATTAATTTTAGTAAGAAATTTCGTTCTTCAATTGAATGTCGTTTCTTATCGAGTATATATGGCTCTATTAAAATATGTTTTATATTGACATGTTGTTTGTTTAAATAAATTTGATTGTTTAAATAAATAAATACATTTTTAAATAGGTATTTTCATGGAAATATTCGGCTTCGCCTAAATGACTGCTTTAAACCAATTGACTCTCATTAATTTTTGTTTTTGTTTTTTTTCGGATTAATCAAGTATAAACTTTAATTGGGTCGTCAGTTGGATATTCCACGTCACGCAACAATCATGATTCTTATTTTCAAAGTCAGCGAAAGAGAGATTAAGAAAACATATTTTCAAGTCAAATTGGTGAAGAATATTCGTATAATAAAGGCTTGCCATTGAATGACAGAAGTGGTTTGCAAGCTTGAACAGAGTGCGCACTCCCAAGAATATTGCGGCTATGGTCTATAGTGTAGGACAGAAATAATCGACCTCAACTCGACACCGACCACAGCTGGACATTAGTCGCACTAGCCTGAAGAGAATACTGCACCTTTATAAGCACACCAAACTTCAATCCTTCCACCACACAGAGAAAGACAAAAATATGTCGTTATTATCGTTATATTACGGATATAGAAAAATATTTAAAAAGCTTTTCCCATAGGCTAAGAATAAATTATTTCAGAAAACTTTAGTATGTATATAATTTTATACTCCCATCATTCTTAGACATTTTTAAAAATTTGTCTACGGTTCATTAACAAGAATCAGATCTTCTGTTTGTATATAGTCTGAGAACAAGGTCAAAAAATGCTTGATATAGTTTATTCATAAACCATCTTATACTGAAAGCGAACCAGTCCTATGAAACAAGATGTATTTCCCATTCTCATCATGCATCCAGAATTTCGTCTAGAACGGTTTATAAATATTTTATAATTTCAACAGATAATTTCAAAGAGATAAATTGCTTAAAGAATAGGCAAAGAAGCATACATTAAAATTCAAATTTTATCGTAAAAACTGAGTTTCGTCACAATCTGCTACGAAATCGGTTTATCTTAAATGAATATCTTCAAATCCAGAATTTTGGTAATACAGGACATTGAAATCCGAGATTTAAAGCCGATCATTCCGCTTAAACACCGTTCGTTCATATATTGTATTTTATTGCATTTTACAAAATACTAAATAATAATCTACACAAAAACCGTATGTATAAATTGTTTTAAGAGTTGGACAAGTGAATTGCCATATTTTCAATTATTACTTACTAAAACTAATACAAACCCAAGTTGCTACCAAATTCCAAAATTTCGTAAGATTTATTGTTATACAATATTTAATTATCTCACGATAACGAAAAGCGACTTTGCCAAACCAATATTGTTATCATGTTTATTATAATTTGGATATTTTGTCAAAAAATTTAAGGTCAAGTTATAGTTCATAATCCTAAAGATAACCACTCCTTTATAAAAAAAAATTAATAATTTGTAAATTATGTAAGTTTAATAATTCCCGATAAATATTATCTGATTTTGATCTGTTCGCTGTACTCAGCTAGGCGCACACTCACAAACCACTAATTTTCGTCAAAGCCAAATTAGTAATAAATTATCAAGCCAATAATTTGTTGACATAAAATTTATCATATTTAAAACAAGATTGTCAAAAAATATTTATAATTAACGACTTTAAAAACGTAAAATAGCAAGGTATATGTATATAAACTGTATATGGTACACAATTTACGAGTGTATGGGTAAATTTCCCATTGAGAAATATTTCTTAGAAATTAACATTTTTTGTATTTTACATTAAATCGATCAAACGATAATAATTTTAATAAAATTTACAACAAAATCATGAATTTTTATTGTATTTTATTGCTTTCGGTCGCAATAGATACGTACACGTTTATGTTGAAATAGTTCCGAGTCGTTAGATACTAAAAGAAATACAAGAAAAGTGGTTAGAAGGTGTTTAATGGAATTTGATAATTCTGTAAAGATTAGAAATTGTATAAATTTATTGTTAATTATTGTAAAATGTAATTTAATTTAAATTAGCTTTGTACGAGTTTTAATATTCTCGTACAATATATATAATTTTAAATATTAAGGATATATCGTTTGTGGTGCGAATTGGTAGACCGACTCAGAGCTAAAGTAGATTTTTAATAACTACGTACACGTACACTGTTTGTTCGTAAAGCACAGTAGGAAAAATATTTTCTTTTATTGGTTTTAGTTTTATGTTGGTACATAAAAACTTGTTATGCAGACAAATACTACATAAAAAAAATATAATTTTGAGTTTTTTTTTTGTTTGCATATAATATTGTTAAATTAGTAAAACAGCAGCATAGCATGGAAGAAGATTTTTACGGGCACATTAAATGTATACAGCTTTAGTTGATGTAGGTATAGTATTTTCTGCTGCATCTGTGGTTTTAGAAAAAGTTAAAAGTTTTAAACTGGGGCAGTATATAATTTTATTGTCATATGCAATATTAATTAAAATTTGGCTATGCTAAGGAATTTAGCAAATGCTTAAATGCTTTTTTATGTTTGACCTTCTAAATAGACAATTTAAAATGGAACGTTTGTACATATCATATTTGCAAAATTTTAATTACACATTTCACACAATTGACATGTATAGTTTTTTTCTGATTTGAAATAATTAACCTTACAAAGTATAATTACAATTAGGTTAATTTAAACTATACGGATAAGGTTTACAAAAACCTGTTAATTCAACTTTACATAATTTTGATTGATTGGATGTTAAATTGTACATTTGTAGAGCTCTAAAATTTTTTAAGAGTAATTTATAAAAAGTACCTGCATAGATTAGCCTTGTCAGTTTTAACAACCTGTATAATTTAATTCGATTTATCAACTTTGACATATAAAAATCTTCTGTTCTAAATCAATTAATCTCTAATCAAGGGCTAATATGACAGTGGTTTTTTGTAAAATTTACCGTGTTACGCTGACAAGATTTGTTTTCAATAAAATGATTTTTACGGTTTTGTTATTGTGGTAATGCAGGCATTTATGTTAGCTTCTGGCCAGGAAATTTATATTGAGTCTGGGTTTTCTATATTTGTGATACGATTACAATGAATCGGTATTTTGTGTATGTGATGAATATAAAACATACGCTGGTATATCATGTCTTTGAAGTTTGAACGCTTGGAGAGTAAGAGAGAAAAAGTATGTTGTACCGGATATCGAAATTTAAATAGATTCTTGTGGTAAATTAATGAAATGTTTCGAAGATACGCGGTCCAAACATGTTCCTATACCGAAACCCTAAATGCTTTTGATTTACTTGTTATAGTACAAAAAAAATTACTTACCAAAGACCGGCCTTTTTGCTCAATCACATATCATGACGAGGAGCCTAATTAGAGCATCTTAAATATATAAGTATAAGTTAACAGATTGTGAATAGAATTATTCAGTTGAGCTTGACTTATTAGAGGCACGCAATTCGAATTCAGCAACAAGACATTTAAATTCTGTATACTTTTTGGACCGACGTAATATGCCCGAGTTTCTTTTAAACAATCAAAAAAAAAACCATCCAACATTTCTTGTAATCCCTCCGTCACATCTCCATTTACCTAATCCTAATTCGATCTACCCACAGCTTGATGACAGTGTTAATCCAGCCGCTCTTAATATTCATAATGATGCGATTGGAATATCGACAGCTGGAACATATCATTTTTTGATTATATCACGAAAATATCAGCCGAGAGATTCTTCTATCCAATAGAAAGCATGGCACAATCCGATAACGTTATAAATGAGGAGTAGGCCAACGATAGTTCTGTCCTGTTTATAGAATAGGCGGGGTTAACTAGTATTGGGTGTTAAGAGAGGACTACAGATTCAATGTGATAATAAAGCATGGATGATCATGCGTTTTCAGGAAAGACTTATACATACGGAGAAATCTGACAGATTTTTAGGAGCACTGAGACACAAACATAAAAAACTATTTATTATGATATAGTTGGAAAATACTACGAACTGAAATATTCAAGAAGTGTACCTGATGTAATGTTAAAACCCGAGAAAATCCTAAAAATTTGCAATGATGGAATTGTGGATCTCCGAATTTTTTCGGGCAATTGTAATGGCTATTAGACCATTGTAATGGCTTTTAAACCATTGAATGTTATTAGTATTTGACATTAGTTGTACAAGAGCAAACAATTTTCGGTCCGTATTTAATTAATTTAGTTAATGTTCTAGTATATTCATTTTTATTATAAACTGGTATAAGGCTGCTTAAAAGTTAAATAAGCCTTTATTTTTAGATTAATTAGTAATATAAGCATTACTAATTAATCTAAAAATAAAAGCTTTTTTAACTTATATTAATTTATTATTATAAATAATATAACATAACCTCAATTACCTTAATATGGCTGATAATTGTGATAAATGTGCGGTGTGCAATAAAAAAGATTTTGTGGTTAAGTCCATGTCGAAGAAGCAAAATTGGCTAAATTGTAATGACTGTTCGAGATGGTTTCATGCAAAATGCGTTGAGGTCAAAACGGATGTGGAATTCGAGCATCTTAAATCGAAGGCTAAATGGTTTTGCCCACGTTGCATTGCGGACAGTAACCTCACCAGAGTTCTAGCTGGCTTGATGAAAGCTAAAGAGGCTGATGCTAAGAAAGAGAACCCGGTTAGTGACGATATTGAGAATTGAGTGTCAAAACAAATGGATGTGATGTGACCGAAAATTACCAGCTACTGTGATAATGTCATAGCTGATGTGAAGGCCGGTATGTCATCTGGATCATCTAAATTAATGGAAAGAATTGTTTTTCTTGAGAAGCAGTTCATCGAGAGGACCTAAAAAGTCAAAGTGTATTGATGCTTTACGGTATTCCGGATACAGTGAACATTTATGATCACTTATTTCTGTCAAATATTGCTCATGTGGTAGGTATACGGGACTTTAAAGCTGACGATATTAAGGATGTTTTTAGGCTCCACAAGAAGAATAGCGGAGGTGGCCCATCTGTAACAAAGGTTCGCTTCTTCATGCAATTAAAGAGGAACCAATTTATGTCTGCCTATCTGAAGTACATTAAGGAAAAACTATTATGGATTACATGCATTGACAATCAGTTTTCCAAATTGGAGGATATACATCAACGAATATCTCTCTAAGGAGGTGAAGGACATCCTAATTAAAGCCAAGGCTTTGAAGGCAGCGGGAACTATATTAAAGGTAGTTATACGAAGAGGTACGTGGTAGCTGTTATTGCTGTAGCAAATGATAGCCCAAAAATTGTACGATCACAGTTGAAAAAAATATGGCTTATGTAATTCAAATTGCTTTTCATATAGGTCCAGCGCAAGCTTGCATTACAAACTAATGCATAAGTTGCATTATATTAGATATTAATGCTAATTGTATTAATTTTTATTGTATAGTTTACATTAAACTTTAACGGAATATTTTGTTAAAACTGATAAAAGTTATATTAAAATTTCACAGCACATTGCATAAAAAAATTAATTAAAATATCCATTTGGAAGCATCATTTTTTGTCGTAAGTGCGGTATTAAAATTGTATAGCTCAGCCCAGTGCTTTAAACAGTATAAAAGCGCACACCACATTAGAAATTTAGAAATTCCCAATTAATTGTATTACACTTATATTATTTTGTATTAAAACTAAAACTATAAGGCAAATTCCACAGATCAATTTTTTTTCTTTTCCAACTGGATTGACGTACATCAATTGCCGCCCTTAACTCCTTACACAGCAAATATATGAAAAATATTTTAAGCTTTATATTAGAAATATACACAATGTCTTAGCGAATTATAATAAATTTTCTAAAAAATATCAACCCCCAGATTATATAGAAATTTTCTTTTAATACACTACTGCAGTAACTTTAGACGCAACTGCATCATAACTATTTTTAATGCATGCTTTGCATCAGAATGTGATACACGATAGCATCGTATAAGCCTTGATGCAAGGGTTGCATTAAAAATTGCAGCAAGATTTTTAAGTGTGTAGAGGAATTGGACCAGTTTAAAACGTAATAGTAAGGTGGTTGATTGAGATGAGTATTATGACAGTGTGATATATATGCTTAACATTTTTTGGTTAAGAATTTGTTATTTGCTTCTTGATTAGTTAAGTTATATAGTGCATGATTATATATTTTGTTCCTATAGCCTATCTTTGAGTACAATTAGTGTATGATTGTCTTATATCTTGTTTCTTTAGCCTTATTCAGTTTAGTAGTAAATAAATATGTATTTCAAACTTTTGAATTTAGTTATTAAGTTAATGATTAGTTCTATAGTCTTCAGATTTTATAGTTTATCTTATATGCATATTATTTTGCTTATTTTTTATCTCACACAGATAACCCTGGCTTGTCATTTGTGTTATGCCTGTGAGCTGTAATAGTGTTTTTCCAAGCATTTCCCCGGGAACGATGAGCCGCTTGAAAATTTGTCATATTAATGCGCGCAGTGTTCTGGCTAATATTGGTAAACTGAGAATGGAATTTAAGGATATGTCGAATCATATCATTGGAGTGTGTGAATCGAATCTGAAATCATCGCATACTATTAAAAGTGTTGAAATTGATGGTAACAAGTTGCTAAGGAATGACAGAGTTGGAAGAAGAGGTGGTGGAGTTGCGTTCTACGTACGTTGTAACTTTTCTAAATATTATCATGTGAAGGTACATTCTAAGAGCTCGTCTGAGAGCTTAGAGTATCTAAAAATAGTTGTTTGTGTGGCTTATATGCATGTTCGAAATTTTCCTCTTAATGAATTGAGTGAGCTCTTATCTAATCTGATTGAGGATTATGATATGGTTATTTTGGTGGGTGACATTAATATTGATTTTTTAGATAGGATTGAAAGCCGTGAGTTAAGAAGCATCTTTGATTCGCTTAATTTGCCTACAACGCAAACTCAACCAACCAGAGTTTGTGATACAATGGAAAGACTCCTAGATTATATTGTTTCTAATACACCATTAGAAACGTCAAACGTTTGTCAGTCACCCTTCATGGACCATGATCTAATATCAATTGACTTCAATATACCGGTTCAAATTCATGATGAGATATATTATGAAGGAATTTGGAGAAATACGGTTTTAAAACCATTGATCCAGCTGAGATTGCTTCTAAATTTTCTCCTAATGAACTTAATGAGGAATTTGTGAAAGTGTCAATAATGAATGTGGTGCACATAATTTCCCGTTAAAGTTTTTAAAAAGCATAGTCCCTGTGATTGTATCCCATTTAACGTATTTGTTTAAAAGTATCGTGGAGCATAATTGTTATGGTGTGGAAAGTTAGTAAAGTTATTGGGCTACTTAAAGTTAAGGAGCCTACATCAGTGTCTGATGTAAAACCTATTGCTCAACTCTCAAACCTTTCAAAAGTATTTGAAAGATTTTTTTATGATCAGATCAAACAATACCTTAATACAAGTAATTCACTATCTTCTCTTCAGTCAGGGTTTAGAGAGAAATATAGTACTGCAACGGTGCTAGTGGATTTGACGGAATTTATTAGGAACTGCCTGGATAAGGGTAATTATGTTTTACTATGCTTACTTTATTTCAGTAAAGCTTTTAAAAGTATATCATTTGTCAAATTTTTGGATAAGCTGAGGAACTGCTACATGTGTTCCTCAGGGATCTATAATGGGGCCCTTAATATTTGCGATGTATATAAATGATATTGGAAGCTCGATCCGACACTCTCACTATCATCTGTTTGCGGATGATCTCCAATTTTTTTGTGAAATTGAAATTAATAAATGTGACAGAATATTAGCCTTAAACGAAGTAATTGCAAATATGAACAGTGACATTAATAATATTATTGCGTGGTCGGCGGAGAACCATTGTTATTAAACTCGAAAAAGTCTCAGGTGATAAGGTTTTCTCAGAAGAGTAATCCTTTCATTTTTGACTTGACCTTAACTAGTATTAGAGTTGGTAGTGACAATATATACCTTACAGCGATTCAGTAAGGAATCTGGGTGTGATCGTGGATGTACACTTGGAGTGGAATGTGC
The DNA here is from genome assembly GCA_932526605.1 of Nephrotoma flavescens. Classification (NCBI taxonomy): domain Eukaryota; kingdom Metazoa; phylum Arthropoda; class Insecta; order Diptera; family Tipulidae; genus Nephrotoma; species Nephrotoma flavescens. The sequence continues at coordinate 85,714,098 of OW052220.1, read as the reverse complement.
ATGTGAATTCTATTATACAAAAAATGTTCAATGGGCTGCGAATGCTCTAGCGAAACTCTGCTTTTACTCCAATTAAGGTGAGGATGCTACTAGCTAGATCTATAATTCTAAGTAGAATTTTTTATTGTGATGTGGTGTTTTCTGAACTTAGTTCTAGCTTGTTCACCAAAATTAAAAGAGTATATAATTCATGTTTGAGATACATTTTTGGGTTAAAACATAGGGATAGATTGATACCCTACTATAATAAGATTTTTGGATGCTCTCTGAATAACTATTTTGATCTTAGAATACTAATTTTAATGTATAAAATTATTACTACTCGTCAGCCAAAATATCTGTATGACAAATTGGTTTTTGCTCAATCACTGCTCAATCACTGAACACAAAACTTAATATTGCCAAACTCTCTCTCTCTCTCTGGCTTTCACATCCCATGAAGGGATTTCGCCGCCCGCACAATGGCCCTCCATCCATCCCGATCCATTGCTCTCGTCCTCCAGTTTCGACATCCTAATGCTTGCAGATCTTGTTCAATGTCGTCACGCCAGCGTAGTCGGGGTCTTCCTCTACGACGTACTCCGGCTGGTTGTTGGTGAAACACTTTATATATCATCCGTTGTTGTGGGGACCTTGCAACGTGGCCGAGCCATCTCACTCGATTGGATTTAATGAATCCGATGATATCGCTGCCTCCGAGGAGTTGCTTTATTTCGTGATTCATACGAATCCGATATTCGTTGTTCGCAACTTTAATTGGACCAAAAATTGAACGTATGACCTTCCTTTCGAATGTAGATAACAATCTACAATCGTTAGAGGTCATGGTCCAGCTCTCGCTTCCGAAAGTCAGCACAGGTCTTATTAGTGCTTTATAAAGTGCGAGCTTGCACGACTGCGATAGATGTTTCGAACGCAATAATCTTGATTGGGCGTAGAAAACTCGTTGTCCGGCAGCGATTCGGGCTTTTATTTCTGCCTGGATTTCATTCAGTGATGTTATAACTGACCCGAGGTATTTAAAGTTTTCGACACCATCAAAATTGTGGTCGCCAATTCCGAGATTTGCACTAGAGATGTTCCTGGGTGTTGTTAGATATTTGGTTTTACTGCTGTTCACCTCCAAACCAAGTCTTCTTGCGCAGCGATCGAGCGGTATGAAACTGTCTTTGATATCGCTTGGTCTTCGGCCAAGAAGCACGATATCATCTGCATATCCAAGAATTTGGCCGGATTTATTAAATATACAGCGCAAAGTTTCGATGTTGCTTTTTCTCACTACGTACTCAAGCGCCAAATTGAACAGCAAAGGCGCGAGTGCATCACCTTGTCGAACGCCAGATGTTATTTCAAAGGAGTCTGACACAGTTCCTTCAATTACGATTCTACATACAGACCCAGACGTTGTTAAATTACACAGCGAAACGAGTTTCTCTGGGATTCCTAGGCATATGAGCGCGGCCCATAGGTTGTCGCGGTTTATACTGTCATATGCCTGCCGGAAGTCTATATATAGTTGATGTATGGTTATGTTGTACTCCCAACATTTTTCCAAGATCATCCTCATGGTAAAACACTGGTCCGTGGTTGATCGGTTGGGTCGAAAACCACATTGATAGTCGCCAATGATGTTTTCGGCGAAAGGGATGAGTCTGGCAAGTACAACATTAGCCAACACTTTGTAAGCAGCGTTCAATAAAGCTATGCCACGATAGTTTTCACATTTGAGACGGTCGCCTTTTTTATGCAGCGGACATATGAGCGCGGTCTTCCAATTCTCAGGCAGCTCTTCTTGGTCCCAAATACAGACGACGAGGTCGTATAGACTTGTTGCAAGAGTAGCGCCTCCGAGTTTAATCAATTCTGCGGGGATTCCATCGAGACCGGGTGCCTTTCCGTTTTTCAATCGACTAATAGCTGCGTCTACTTCCTCCACTGTGGGATATTCGACAAATACAATATTGCCAAACACTCGTACTAATTACATGAAGGGGTCATTTATAGGGAGAGGTGCTAGGCTATGGAACACTATTCTACCAAATATTAAATGTTTAACACGTTTGGCCAGGTACAGGGTGGATTGTGTGAATTATCTTAATGATCAATAGTTGTAGGTAATCTTGCTCTGTAGCTGCTTATAATTAGTTACAAAATTGAAGACTTAGGTTTGGTTTTAATTTTAGTTTATTTCTTCGTATATTGATTCATATATTTTTGAATTTTTGTACAAACTAATGTAGCTTAAGATAACTTGTTGCTATTTATTCAATGTAATTACAATTTAGTTACATAAAATGATCTAGTTGTAATAAAAAGGGAAAATTAAAAATAAAAATAAAAAAAATAAACCGAGAATCCAATACATGGGATAACGAGAATCAAAACTCAGATAAGGGGACGTTGAACTTCCGGAATAAAAAGCACCATTATAATAACCATACAGGACAAGAAATGTGGCTTTTTCAATCAACGGAAATTAATGAGGTGCGTTTAACGAGATCGATGCTTAAACTGCTGCTAAAACTGTTTCCAAAATCTATTAGATCCAAATACATTGGCGTATTAATAAATGGGACACAGAGTGTCGGATTCAAACAAATTTTTAGAATGTAATAGAATCAAGTTATATCGTCTTCCCTAGGCTCTTTCTACAGGTCATAGGGAACAAGTGTGTAACCTGCGATACACCATTATGAAAACCACGTACACTGGAAAACTTACAAGATGATTAATATTTTATTGCGCCCAGTTTGAGTCAGCAAATATTACCTTAGAATGGAATTTCAGAATCTTTATGGAAGAAGCACCTACTATGAAAATACATATTTGTATTTTCAACTCCGGCATTGTAATGTATTTTTAGGTGCCCAGATAAAAATGGATCGTGCAATAAAATCTATCGACACAAAATATTATGTTGTTACGCTTCGTGACGTGCTATAGTGATTTTATTGCTATGCCATACTCGATGCGCCAATGTGGTTTTTCCTCATTTAATCGAGTCAAAAAAAAGTGATTGAGGTATTTTGTGCCAAATTTCTCCCGTTAGCGGTTAAAGTTAGTGTAGTGCAATTTTATGAGAATTTTTTCAAATTGTATGTGACCTAAGCTTAACAATTCGCAACCCTCTTACTTAGCCTTACTGGACCCGGTACAGAAGAGTCTATTGTGAAATGCCGCCCCAAACATTTACAAAAACAAGATGGAAATCAAAATTAAATTTTAAACAAAATTAGTAAGTATTAGCAGTTTTAAATTTTACTCGGAAATTACTAGTTCTATTTAATACACTTTAATTCCGACTTATTTGTCAGGAATCGATTGCAATTGGTTCAGATTTCTTTATATTAGTTCTGAGCATCGAAAGATGGACCCTGGGTACTTTCATTAATTTTTTCCAACTCGCGCCAATTTTACGAACAAAAAGGTGATTTATGTCAAAATTAATCGGTTGCGATGGGTCCTTATTTCTGTAAAATTCGTTCAGATTTGTGTGGCCCGGTTTTTTTTTTATTAATTTTTTTAATCACCCGCGGTTTTATAAAAGTTCCTAGATTCGCTTTTTTGAGTTTCAACAACCGATTGATATGGGTCTGAATTTTGTGAAATGAAAGTTTTCGATTACTAAAAACCGATTTCGATGGGTTTTTATATCGGGAAAATTCATATTGCGGAGCTTGGCGCCTTTTTTAACATTTTATTTGGCTTTAATGAATTTGATAAAATATAGCATTCCAGGGTTTAATTTATTTAGGATTTCCTGGTTGAGCCGCACCATATTGCGTGGTGTTACACCACGTTGCGTCATGTTCCATGATTCTGCATTTTGCTGAACCTCACTACGATCTGGGATGATGCATATAGTGTTCGGATGCGTGATGTTGCACCATGTTTCTTATATTGTAACTTGCTGAAAGATGTTGTGGCTGAGGCTACACTGTGTTGCTTCTTGTTGGCTGAGGGTCTTCTTTTAACATTTTATTTCGACTTAATGATTTAGCTTAAATTTGGCGGTATGGGGTTTTTTAATGGAAGAAAATCATAAGCTGCTCTGATTTTCGAATAATCCATTACGAGTCCTGCGGACGGGACGACATGCTGCAAAGTGTAGGGTAATGTACTATGTTGCATGATGTTACACAATGTTTCTTTATGTTGCGTTTTGTTGTAGGATGTTGCATCATGTTGTTTGATGTCGCATTATGTCGTGTCATATTGTACTATGTTTTTTGCGTGACGGTGTTGCTAGGTATTGCGCCATGCTGTGTCATGTGTAAAATGTTGTTCCATGCTGCGTATAACGTTGAATTAACGTTGTGAGTAACAATATTTCAACCATGGCCTTTTTGGCAGTTTGTTTCACATCAAACGATTTTGATGTCGTCTGGTGTGGCTTGGGTCTCATTATTTAATTATTTTTCGGCTTGAACTATTTTTTTTTCTATGGCAAAAGATAACAAATAAAATGACGCAATATCAAAAATATGTCGATTTCCAAGTTTTTTATATCGCGTCTTTGAATATTGAATATTACTTTGACTAATGAGTTCATGAAAATAAAATTTCACAAGAAAGTCGGGTATTGGACAACAACATTTACGTGAAGTCATCGAGAGGTTTAGATGGGGCAAACTATAGTTTGAAAGGAATAGCGCACCATAGTACAGCATAGAAAATTATGTTCAATGAAAATAAAAACAATTTGTTTCATTACATTGAAATAAGAATAAAATAAGCAACTGAAACTTGTTTCTCGCTGTCTACCGCGATCCTAACGTTTAGCTTTTACATCCCTTAAAGAGATTTTGCCGCCTTAACGGTGGCCCATCGACCGTTTTGATCCACAGCACTCGTCTACCAGCACAGTTGGGGGCTTTCTCTAGGACGTAACCTGTTGGAAATTGTTGAAACGTTTTATTTATCATGCGTTGTTGTGATGCTACGTGGCCAAGCCATCTTAATAGGATATATTAAATCACATAATATCACTGTCTGCAAGAAGTTGCTATACCTCGTGGTTCATACGAATCAGATATTCGTTGTACGAAACTTTAGTTGGACCAAAGATGGAAGGAATGGCCTTCCTCTCAAACGCAAACAGCATTCTACAGCCATTAAAGGTCAGGGTGCAGCTACCGCATCTGAAATCCAACACATGTCTTATGCGTATTTTTTAAAACTTCCGCGACTGCAAACGATATTTACATGGCAATACCCTTAGTTGGGCATAAAAAACTCGGTGTCCGGCAGAGATTCGGATTTTTGTTTCTGCATGATTATCATTTGACAATTTTATTACTGACCCAAATTATTTAAAATTGTCTAGTATTGCAGCTGTTCAATTCCAAACGGTCCTTGATATTGCTAGGTCTTTGGCCAGAAATCAAAATATCATTTGCACATCCGTGAATTTGGCATAATTTATTAAATATACAGAGAGAAGCTTTAATGTTGTTTTTTCTTATTATGCACTCGAGCGCCAATTTGAACAAGCACGGTTGGGAGTGCTACTTACTGTCGAACACAAGATCTTATTTCAAAGAAATATGTACTGATCCTTCGATAACGATCCTTCATCAAGATAGAAATCTTTAGTGCTTTTGTATTTTGTAAAGTTTTTTTTTCCTTCGTAATGCCTAGTACACAGTTGAAATGACTTAAATTACACAATCAAAAACGAAAACGAAAATTTCACTGCTGATTATCTATAATGTTTTCGGGAATTTTCCTGTTAGAATGCCTGATCTGTACAGCACATTATCGGTAAATCCAAATCAACCTGAAATTAAGGACAACTTGGCACCAACCAGGAGATTAGCTGACTGACCAGATTTGGTAGCGCGAGTATTTAAAATCAAAGGCTTTGATGGACAATTCTGACCGTTAAAGAAATTTTCGCCATTCCCAAAGCTTTTTGTTACTAAAATTCAATTTGAAAAGCACGGCCACTCGCTGAAGGCAATTTCAAATAACCGGAAGACATAGATCAATACGGATTCGCTGAGATTACAGGATCGAACAATAGTCCTCGACCGCACGAGCCCGTTGGGTGCTACATGATGATTGGACCATGCAAAGTTCACAACCGAAACGCGGCATGCATACTTTCATTGCTCGTAGTGGCTTAGCTCAACCTCGACGGTTTTCAATTGTACTGTCGTCGCAGTAGCAGTGCCGACCGTGAGACGCGTTCTGTTGAACAATCGAAATGTAGTTCATTACGGTCTGTTTTTGCTTATAAAGTACCATTCCGCATTTATAAGTACATTTTCACGGGATTTAACAAGTTATACGGACAATCCGCACTTCACTACGATGAGATACAAATTTCAGTAATACGAGTTATATCAGTACACCAGAATCAACGTGGAAACTTCTTCAATCAAAAACACATGATCGTTCACATATACAGTGACGCAATGATCAATCTGCCGAATGAACAAAGAATAGTTTTTCAAGCAGGGCATGAAAAATAGGCTTTACTGGCAGCATCCACTAGTAGAACCATGCTTAAATCATTGTTCGAACTCAACACAAACAATGACCACGCACAGTTTTATCTCTGCCAACAGCTTAAAAATACTTAAAGAAAGTTAAACGATGTTGTATACGACACAGCCAAAAATCAGATAAAAAATGGAAATTCTGCTTGATAAAAGTCGTAATTTCCAGATGCCAAAACAACTCCGATATAAATTACTTACACTTGCTGTCTTCATTCCATGTTGAAGAAGTTCTTACTTTGTATGGCTCTCAATTTTAACAGAAACAATCCGGATGACGATGCCAAAAATTTTACACGTATATCGACATTAAGTTGGGGCTCAAATAGCATTCTGTAAGGTATTTGTGCATTTTGTGTGGTATTCCAAAAACAATTGGAGATGTGCAACAACTTCCGCATTGCCACGCTGAACGACAAACAAATTGATGCGTCTGGAAAAATTATTATGAAAGCAGATAACTCGGAAAGTATCAGCCGTTGGTTATATGTCGACGGTCCCAGTGGTTCAGGAAAGACATTTCTCTACACTACTTTATTGGCATTCTGGAACGTTTTTAAAATGTGGTCAAACAGTTCACTTTGGGTTTAAACTACCTGTGCCAATATTTTGATACATCAGTGTCATCAATGCGCTTGCAGTCTTTAGAAGCTATATTTAGAAGTCTTTGGATGCACTTTACTAAGTTAACAATGGCAACAAACATGTGCCTCGAATGCACAGGAGCAACTAAACGAATGGCTTCTTCAAACCGGCATAGATTTATTCAACACTCGAAGGTGCCTCTCAGTTCAAATGGCACAGAACATGATAGCGACTTAAAGTTTCATCGAGACAGTTTTTGACTACAGGCCAGGTAAAATTTTACAACACTGAGAACTCAATCATTTGAGATGATTCAGATAACGCACAAAACTATCCGATAGAGTACTTGAACAATCTGAAACCACCTGTAATGATACTGCAAAATTTGGATTAGAAAAATGAAGTTTGCAATGGAGCTCGATTGACAATGAAAAGTTTTCAGCAAAACTTCAACATTGCTAAAATCATCTTCTAACGCAAACGTGGCGACAATGTCCTTATCCTATGGATAATTTTCAACCGATGGTAATATTTTTGCAGTTTATTTTGACCAAAGACAATTTCCGATAGTCCTAGCTTACGCGATCACCTTCAAAAAAGCGCAGAGCCAGCCGTTTGATCTCGAGACAATAGTTTTTTCACGTCAGCAACTCCGCGTTGCATTGTCTCGATCGAAAAACGCAAACAATTTTAAGGTTCGCAGTACGCAAAATCCTCAACAACAATAGTTGCTTGATAGACGAAATTAAGTTAAGAATTCAATTTTTCAAAAGCTACTGGAATAAAGCCATTTAAATAAATGGCGAAATGATTTTTTTTTATTTCAGCTTATGAATGTTTACAGGATCAAAAAATCCGATCTAAGACATATTACGTCAAGTTTGAAAATTTGCTGTTTATGGAATCCCACGACGATTTGAAATAATCTACTAAGATTACTGTCTAAACTATAGAGAACACGCTTAACTAAAATCAGGACAATTCAAACATAATCTTGAAATTTCGGAGAGATAGGAACATTTAGATTGTTACGTCCGTTCTGTTGCTAACAATTTTTCTCAGTTGCCAAAAAATTTCGTTGGTAAACTGATTTGTCATTTTGGTGATTACATCCCCCATCTATGCTTAATATTTGCTACTCGTGTTTGTTATGGGTTTCAGTCTAAGGAGTCTCAAAAAATCGCGTATAGATCGTCTTTGTTGGGTTCTTGTTTTTCACGCGCCGCGCGAATGTCAAATAAATGATGATGAGCGAGATCAATTTATACCGGGTGAAACGTAATACATTCCATAAGAATATTCTTCTTATAAGCGTCTCGTTTATATCAATGCAAATTGATGCAAACGAGAAACAGAGAAGTAAGAAGATTCTTTTGGAAAATACGCGTCGCTATGTGACGGACGAGTTTTTTTTATTAGTCAGTCTAGTTTGGTTTTTATAACAAAAAGTCTCGTTTATAATTGGATATAAAATGTCTCGTTTGGATTGTATAAGAAAAAGGTCGAGTTTTACAAATTTTGATAAAGACATTCTAGTTTGTGAGTTGTAAAAGTTTTGGATTTTTGAAATGTAAAATCGCTTGTTGTTTTGAAAAAGTTTGTACGATTATTAAAAAGTACAAGAGGAAAAAGATTGTAATTAATGAGAGATATCAATAAAGTTTTGTGTGAAAGAAACTTAATTTAAATTTCATTTTTGTTCCTTTTAATTACAGGGTGGCTGAGACCAAGTGTTACCAAATGAAAACGCTGTATTTTTTTTTAATTTTGATTAATTTTTAATGAAATTTCGTGGAATATGTTGAAAACATATTATGTACATTTTATGAAAAACATGTTACTGCTCGATATGACCTCCTTTGGCTCTGATTATTTGATTCAGTCTTCCATAGAAAGCATTGCATGCTGACCGTGCATGCTGACCGAACGTGGGCTTGCGGAATTTTATTCCATTCTCGAACAAGAGCTGACTTCAATGCATCAACATTTTCGTATTTTTTAGTGGACAACTTACTCTTCAAAATGGACCATATGGAGAAATCCATGGGATTCAAGTCTGGTGAATATGGTGGCCATTCTTTCGACGAAATCAGCCGCGGAACGCAATTTTGTAAAAATCGCTGTATCGCTCGAGCTTTGTGTGACGGTGCCGAGTCCTGTTGGAATGTCCAATGGTTCGTATCAAAGTGTTTACGTGCCCAAGGTAGCAAAGCATCGTTTAGGATCTTCTGTCGGTACACTTCTTGGTTTACCTTGACTCCATGTTCGATGAAAACCAGAGGAGTGCGTCCATCTGTAGTCACTGCAGCCCAAACCATAACATAAGCTGGTGATTTCTTGCGCATGGCAACTCTTGTGTCCAAATTATCGTTGGACTTGTGGTCTAACCAAATACGATCATTTTGTTTATTCACATATTGTTGAATGGTGAAATTTTTCTCATCAGAAAAGACAATTTTTGGAATCTTGGAATCTCATCACGTTCGGTCAGCATGCAATGCTTTCTATGGAAGACTGAATCAAATAATCAGAGCCAATGGAGCTCATATCGAGCAGTAACATGTTTTTCATAAAATGTAATATGTTTTCAACATATTCCACGAAATTTCAATAAAAAATAATCAAAATTAAAAAAGTTAAAGCGTTTTCATTTGGTAACACTTGGTCTCAGCCACCCTGTATAGAGTTTTGTTTTGATGGTGGGAATTATGGCGAATAGAAGATAAAAAAAAAGAAAAAGAAAAACTACAGTGAGGATTAATTTATGGTTTTGGATGGAAATACCGTTTTGTGAATGTCGATTTAACTCTTAATAGACGGGAGAGAGTGCTAGTTAAAATGTAAAAATTACAGGGTTGATAATTTAATCCGTATATGATTTGATTGTTTACTTTTTTGTGATAAAACTAATATATAAAATCATACAGTATACAATATATAAAATTTTGGTGTATAAAGTTACTGCGAAAACCCCATAATGGGTGTTAAGTGTGGCGGTATTCGAAAGTGTGGCGGTTTTCGGCGGCTTATCAAGGTGAGGCCACTTAATTTTTAATTTTCGGTAAGGCGAGACAACGCCAATCAATCAATCTGCGGGAGGTCAGTTATGCCACTTTATCAAAACTACAGTGGGCAACAACTATAACAAACAACCGTAACAAACGTGCATCGCAAATATTCGACATGCGGCGCAATTATATCGGCAAGGGCCTGCCGCAACGGGTGCTTGCCGATTTTTAGTATATAATCGGGGAGAGGCTCCGCAACGACACGGGTGGCTAACCGGACATTTGCATTTATATTGGTATCGGGGAGAGACCCCGCAACGACACGGGTGGCCAACCGGCCATTTGCATTTATATTGGTATGGGGGACAGGCCCCGCAACGACACGGGGGGCCAACCGACCATTTGTATTTTGTATTGGTATCGGGGAGCGGCCCCGCATCCGTGGCGTGACGGCACCAAGGCCGCAACAGTAATTATTAAGGTACAATTTTTTTATATTTTTTTATTTCTTTATTATTATTTTTTTTTATATATTATCAATTTTTTATTGTTTGTTGTAAATCTTCATTTGTAATCGAGCAACCCATAATAGCGGGTGCGTGTCGCGCTCGGTGCACACTGCTCTCGCTCCCTCGTATTTTGTTTCTGGTGGGAAGTGTGTGTCCTTTTGTGGGAAGTTGCCTTTCCCTTTCTTTTATGTTTAAAAAAAAAAAAATTAATTAATAATGTTCCGGTGATGGTATGATGAGGGGGGGTTATTTCCATCCTGTGTCGGCGTAGGGTTGGCGGTCCCTTGGTGCCCGCATCCGGATTCAAAACCGGTGTTTACCACCGTGTAAGTTCGTACAGATGCGCGCACCAGGCACCTGTCTAATTTTTATATATTTTTTTATTTTTTTTTGCTGTTCGTTCCTCAGGTTCCGGCCGACAAATTTCGGCGGAATTCTGTTTACCATTATTATTATTTTCGTTTTTTTCCTTTTAAAAATCTCTGTAATCACGGTGTAAGCCGGGAGCCTCGCAAGTCTCAAACCCTACGACCCATAGCACTTCTCCCTGAGAATTTAGCCAACAAAAATCACCGTGGAGGCCTCTGCGTGCGCTTAGTGATATCCTCAGGATGGCAGTGCAGGATGGCAGTAGCCATCCTGTAACAAGATAATATACTGGATTATTAATATTTGAGACTTTTGTGTAGGATGGTCTTTAGGTTGCCCAAATCATTTCATGATAAAAATTATAATTTCAATAGATTAAGTGTCTACTATAAATAAAATCCTCAACACCAAAATATTTCGCAACTTCAAGAGAATGAAAATAATAATTAAAATATAATATGAAATGTGCCTGTCACAATAAGCATTATAAGGTCAAATTTATAAAAAAAAATTCTTTAAATTCCTCGAATATTGTAAATATAAAAAAAACCAATGAACAATTTACCAAATCCCCTTAATTATTGATCCGATAATTAGTTTTATACAAAGTAGTTCATAAATAAACTTTTGATTTAATCGTTTTCCCAACTACCGAAAATTACTAACCATTAAAGGTCGTTTATTAAAATATTTCATATTCAATGATCCAATTCACTTAATTTCTTCATAGTATACATTTTTTTAATAACGTCAATGAATTTTTTTATAAATTATCCTCAGACTTAATGATGGCATGCCCTCGTAGATAAAGAAGTTATTATTATTAAAATAGTTTAAAACTATAAATTAACCAAGATTAATAATATCGACATATTAATTAAAAACTACTATCTAATCAACACATATATAATTATAATTAAGAATCATAAAAATGCACACATCGCTGATTATTGCAAATTATTTTATGTTTCTAGGTTTTTGTTGTTGTTTTAACAACGTTAAATAATTGATTTACTATATTGACTGCATTGACCATATAATAATTTGTATTTATTGTTGAAAATATAAAATTATCTCAACCTTGAAAAATAAAATCGAGTGAAATTGATTTCGCGTTTATTATACGAGCGTGCGCCTTATATAATCAATTCAAGAAATTTTCTAACTCTAATTTAAATTATTAAATTATACAAGACTAATGCAATGACTAATGACATTATTTTATTTAACAAAAAAAAAAAAAAAAAAAAATCTTGGGAAAAAATTATAACACTTTTTTGTTATGATTTCGAACAAAAAATAACACAAAATTCGTGGTCTATTCATTAAACACCTACAACAACTTGGAATATTATTATTTATATTTTATTAATGGTTATTTCTAAATTTTATGAAATTTATTGTTACTAATTATAGGCTTTCGATTATAAATAGTTTTCATTCTCGGTTCTGTTTCAATAAACAAAAATTATACATTTGATTGAAAAATTTGAAACTTTGTTGTGTTTATACAGTTTAATTTAATTTATTTTGAAAATTTAATTACTTGCAACTAATTTATGTGTTTTATGTAATATTTTAGAAATACAATAAAAAAACTTTGATGGGTTCAATGGTTAGTTGTGGTAAATACATAGCTTTCAATCAATAAACGTATGTATATTATTGGTAAATACCGTTCAGCTGAATTATTTATGTTGAAATGTTTGAATCGGCAATAGATGTCAAAGTCAAATTAGTCGATATTTTAAAAATTGTAATGTGACGATATTGATTTTGTTTCAACACCATTTCAAAATAATGGTACAAAAATAGTGGTCGGTATAATTTTTTTTTAAAAATAGAGGCTAAACCCTAACAAATGCAAAGCAGAGGTACTCTGAGCCATCTATGATTTTAAAGAGCCGTAATATTAAAATGAGAGCTTTACATAGAGGGGAAGTTTAGTGGCTCAATAATACTATAAGAAACCGTGGTAATTGGAAATTTTTTTAACATAAATTTATCAATAAAAAATTAAACAAATCACCTTAATTTTAATTTTATATTTTTAGGGTAGTATTTAATTATTACACTGAGAAAAATTTTGGTTTGTAAAATTAAAAAACGAAGTTTTTAATTTCTAAAAGTTTTAGTTTTTTTGAATTTAAAAAGTATTTTTTTGAAATTAAATGAGATTTTTGCAAACTAATAGATAGTTTATTTTATTTTAATAACATATTTTATAAAATGATTTATTAAATGCTTTTTAAATTTAAAAAGTTTATTAATTTAAACAGAATAATTTATTTCAAAAGAAGAGTTTTAGAATTTTAAAACAATTTTTTTGATATTAATGACAACTTACGAAAATGTTTATATTTATTGGTTTACCAGAAATCCCGTTGTTTTTCATTTTCAATCCGTCTATATTTTATATAATTCACCAAATCTATATGTTCTTGTGTTATACTAAAGGTATGAAGGTTTAAAATTTTACAGTTTGGTTTTTGTTGTTGTAAGCTGATGAGTTGACCAACTTTTTATCAGTACGAAACCAGAAGAAAGAACTTGAGGAATTTATCACAGGTATGATATTTGCAAAAAATTGATAGTATAGAAATATTGAGTGTCGGAGTACTTAATTGAACCTAAGAGTACTTTTTCCGTTTTGTTCAGATATTTCAAATTTTATGTAGCGGTGATACAATTTGTTAGAATAAACTTACTTTAAGAAAGCTGTTGCATGTATCAGAAAATTTAGTGGAATATTGCAGCAAACTTTATTTGTTTTTGCCGCCCTTGATAAAATAAATTTAATAAACCGAACTTATCATTACTCTTTTTAAATAAATTTTTGAAATCGACAGGATTGTAGTTTTGTATAAGATGAAGTGAAATAGAAACACAGACGAAATTTTAGTTTATTGCAAATAATATTTATTTTTAGTGTTGGACAATATTTCATTGTTTAATAATCAGTCATTATTCATATTATATTAAATTATAAAATTGTATTACAGTAAACCGATTATGATGGGATTGGGTATGTCGAATGGAAAAGGAACTCTTATAAATGATTTGTTTAAGAAATGCTGGAATATCGCCTGAAACTCGGTAATTTAAACTAAGACGGAGCTCGATAATAAGCGGGCGTTTTTCTTGAAGCAAGCGGCTCGTGATGCTACCATGTTTCTGGTAAGGCTGAATGTCTTAACATCTATCACCAGTACATAACTCACTCATGGGTTTAGTGGGTTGAGTGGCAGGTCAACTACTTACTCTCATAAAAAATCACGTTGTGAACCCTTCACAAAGAGCTCGTAAAAATTTATATTATTCTTATCAACAACGACCTCGAAAACTGTTCACGGGAACATAGAATATGACGTCTTCTAAGATCATGGGATCTTTAGAACCTTAACAACCAAGCGAAAATTTTCAATTTTGAGGTACTTGCAATACATGAGCGCATAATCCATATGGCCATATTCCAGATTTGTTTCCAAAAAATTATTTGATAATCTCATTTCATCCACAATGCCCAATTTCTGTCCTACGATGTCATATTCCAAAACTTCTTCCAAAAATCATTTAAGAAAACCATTTCCATCCAACATACCCAATTCCCAATATAATTGGTTAATGTATTATGTTTTTCATTGATCCGTGATGAAATTTAAGTTATTATATTTTTATAAGTTGTGATCGGATCCATTTAATTAAATAGATCCGATCACAACTTATAAAAATATAATAATTGGTTAAGAAATTAAAGAGTTCCGTCCCAGTTGACCATATTCCAAAACCTCTTCCAAAAACTGTTTATGAATCTCTGTTCCATTAAACAAACAAAATCCCATCACAATCGAATAAGAATTGATCGGGTTCCGTTCCAGGTTTCCTAATTCCTGAACTTCTTCCAAAAACCATTTAAGAATCCCATTTCCATCCAGCATACCTAATCCCATTATAATCGGCTAAGAAATGAATGAGTTTCGTCTCAGATGGCCATATTCCAGAACTTCTTCCAAAAACTGTTTATGAATCTCTGTTTCATCCAATAAAAAAAAATCCCATCACAATCGATTAAGAATTCATCGATTTCCGTTCCAAGTGGCCTAATTCCAGAACTTCTTCCAAAAATCATTTAAGAATCCCATGATCAAGTTCCGTTCCATGTGGCCATATTCCAGAAATTCATTCGATAATAATTTGAGAATCTCATTTTCATTCAACACACCCAATCCCAACATAATCAGCTAAGAAATGTCTGAGTTCCTTCCCAGATGGCCTCTTCCAAAAACTGTTTATGAGTCTCATTTCCATCCAACAAACAAACTCCTTTTATAGTCGGTTAAAAGATAAACGAGTTCTGTCTTAGGTGGCCATATTCCAAAACAAGTCCAAAATCTATAGTCGATTAAATTAAAAAATATTCGAATTTAATGGACATTCGGATTTAAGGGACTCCACAATTAGTCTGTTAAATTAAGGTTTTACAGTGATAAATATTCGTATAGGAACAATTAAACTCGTTCAAAAATTTATGATTAGGCCAAAAATTATAATTATAATATATGTCCACTATTAAACCCAAAAGTATACTGTATTGTCACCTTGTGTCTGAATATTATGTTCGTGAACAGGGATCAACTAACGGTACTTTGTTGGGAGAAAGAAAAATCATTTAATAAAATTTAGAGTAATTTATGGCATTTTCCCTTGATGTAAATCACATTTTCGTTTTCTTTTAGCGGAAAAAATAACAAAAAAATTTGATGTACATCTAAAAATGGAAATGTAGATTTTTACATCTATTTTAACTACCACATACACATATTTATATACATATAACACGTCAATAGCAAATATTGTCAAATACGTCAAACCAATCTTTTCAAAATGGCTTGTTATTGTTTTCGTCATTATTTTCTGGTTTAGGCACACTGCGATAAAAACACATCAAATTCTTTTCGTATTCTTTTTAACTATCGGAAATTTGATTTACATCAAAAACGTAAAAGAATTTGCTATTAGGTAAACATTCGTATAAGGATAGCTGACAAAAACGTGTTTTTACGCACTGAGAAAAAAATCAATCAAGACGGCCAGGCCAGTATTCTTGCTACTGGCACGATATCCGTGATAAAAATATATTACAGTCAGAAAAAAAAGAAATTTCGGTGGAGGTACAGTAATAGTGTGGGGAGCTTTTCACTATAGCGGGAAGCTACCAATTTACTTTATTACCCCCCGAATGAGTTCAGACATGTACAATGATTTGTTAGAAAACGATTTGATAACTTTTCTTGAGGACTACGACGAGATGACAATGATTTGATTTTTAACAAAACAATGCTTTCATTGTTGAAAAAAAAATGTATTAAAGGATTTTAAATGGTTCTTCGTTAACTCAACATAATATGACTTAATTTTAAAATATGATTTTCCTGAATATTGAACTAACCATCCAATTTCAAAATTCATGCGAAGCATTTATGTTTTTTTATAGAAAAAAGCTTCTAAAAAAATATGAAAATACACTGATTGGTATATAAAAAAGTACTAAAAGCCCCCTCTATAAAAATCTCATAATCTCATAAAAATGGCAGAATCTTATGGCTCTTACTTATATTTAGAAGACTCTGATTCTATACCTTCAGAGCCATTTGCGAAAGGAAATTTTATCAAGTGATAGTTGATTCGTTGCATTTAGACCATACATGTAAACCTGATATTGTTCCTTGCTTTTATATAATAAAATAAAGTAGCGGATTTACCATTCCCTGGTAAAAATCGAGAATTACGACAAAAACACGTTTCATTAAAAATTTGGTTCCTATATATAGCCCGGACTGACTGATCGCAATGAAATTTCATACCTAAGGTTTCTCTACAAATTGGGAGAAAAATAATCAGTCGGCATTGATGTCGCACCTAATAAAAAGGTTATTTGATTTTTAGAAAGTAGGCACCTTCAAAGGATTTGTGCCAACATTTTATGACAATCCCACCATTAGTTTAACATTTGATTTAATAATTTTTTTTTGTTATTTTCAGATGGAAAATTGAATTTCGTGTGTTGAACAAATACCACATTTTAATAGAAAATATTCCGCTTTATAAGTGTGGTGGGGTCTGTATTCTATCAAAAAGAACCAACCAACGTTTAAATGTATTCGTACAAACACCAAAAGATAAATAAGGTGCACAACATCATTTTGAAAGACCGCAAAATGCAATTGCTTGAGATAACAGACATGTTAAAGACAAGAAAAGGTAGTGTTTACACTTTTTTTCATGAACATTAAACTGTTGGGAGCTGTTTAACGAGTATAAACAAATATGATTTAAATCGGTATGTGACAATGGATGAACCATGTATTAACTGCTAGAAACTGGAACAAAATTGTCAATCAAGTGAGTGGACAGCAGCCAGTGAAAGGCGTCCAAAACGACTAAAATCGCAAATTTGGCAGGTTAGAATTCGACCTCCGAGTTTTTAGATGTGCAATGTATTTTATTCGTGAACCTATCTTGGGAAAGGAAAGATCATCAACAGCGAATATCACAAGGCGTTTATGGTGCGTTTGAATGATAGCCCGAAATTCAAAAGAAAAAAGTGCTAATTCACCAAGACAATGAATCAAATTGTAAATTAGAATTGAAGTTCGAATTTTTTCTCCATCTACCATTTTCTTCAAATCTGGCCGACAAAGAAATTTGCTCAAAGAATTACCGACAACGCCAAAGATAAATCTTTTTACAAAAGAAGCACAAGTGCCACTAGTATACTGTAATGAACGTATCTTGAAGCAAATTATGTTGAAATTAATAAAGTAGAATTTTACAAAAAAAAAAATGTTTTTAGTAGTAAACCTCGGGACATATTGACTGACGAGTTATATTATTTGAACGACTTCAAAATGATTGAGCACTAATATATTCATAATAATATCGGTCCAGATCAGTTTTTCGAAACCGAAAATGACGGTTTTTACAACAAACAAAAAACTATTTTTTGTATAGAAATTAAAAATTTTTACCTTGAGATTCTTGCAGATGTTACAAAATGTTATGTTTTTCTAAACTCTGTATGATTATGTGTAGGTATGTGAAATTATACTAGTTTTTCATCCCAGATTTTTTTTGTTATTATTTATACGAAACTATTCTTTCCATCCTAGTTTTTTTCATTTTATACCTTATGGAGGTTTAAATTATAAACACAACAACAAAATATCATCCCAGTTTTTTTTTCTTTATTTGTTGTTCATTTAAAACAAATACATGAAAATAATCTAATGTGTTTTCGCAGTATTAATTCTATACATTTTAAGTTCGAAATATTAATGCGCAATATTAATAGTTACCAATATTAAACGTAACTTATAATCAGCAACCCAGCGCAAGATGTATGATTGGCACAATATTTCAGCTTCAATATGGCCCCATATAAATTTATATAAAAATCTTCTATAACTTCCAAACCCTTACTAGGCCGAAAAAAGTAATTAATGTTTTCAGATAATACGTAGTTAAGTGATTGCTGTTCTAATGGCAAGCACCAGGCGTATATTCAAATTTTAGGAAATGGCCTAGTTCCAAAATCTCAGGTTAAGGTAAATAAAAATTTGTTTCTGTTAAGAACTTTCTGGGCCGAAAATATTTCCTTAGGTTTTTAGTTGATAAGGGTGAAAAATGGTGAGCTCTCCAGTGGCGGCCGAAAGTGTTATGATTGTCACAATCTTGAACAACATGTTGGTGCAAGTAACAACAGAAACCAGAAAATTGTAACAGCCTTAAGCTGTTACATTAGTTTATTTCGAAATTTAACATGACACACGATCAGTTCATGCAAAATACTCAGATATGTTTACTGACGCACCGTACTAAAATGTACCAACTTTCAATCATCGCACTGTAGGATTGATGTACACTTCATTGTTATCGCTTAAGTATTGCACGATTATGTTGTTGATCAAGTTGACTTCCAATTCAACTCTTTCTTTGTATTGGTATATGTAAATAATAAACTCTGTTCGACGGTTACAACATGTGCGAGTAAACTGCAAAATATTCAAGAATCATTAGAGGGACTAATGCAAAGTGGTGAAACATTGGATTCCGATAAGTTAAAATTATTGAAAACCGGAAGTGAGCATGTCTTAGGTTGTTCTAATAGAATTGTTAAGACTAAAACCGGTCCAACTAAGGTAAGAGCTCAAGATCTAATCACAAATTGTAATAAATTATCGGGATGTCTGAATGATTTACGTAGTAAGCAAAGTTCTATACCTGGGGTGGAAAAATCTCTGAAGGAATTGGTTATACGTATCCCTGACAGTGATGGGGACGACGGGCCTATCTTGACAGACTTACATGAAGATGAGGACAAAGATACTTGTAAATTCATTGGAATAGAGCAGATAGACATAAACACTAAAGCAAGTTCTCAAGAGGAATACGCACAAGGAACAACTGGTGTATCTGGGAGTATAAATTTAAATCTAGCGCAGATAAATGCTATTGTGGATGCACTCGTTGTCAAATTAAACTTGCCTAAAACGGACACTGCTGTAGCCACTAAAGACTTTCAATCAGTAAAAACACCTAGTTTGCCAGAAATTCATTTGTCTACGGTCATACCTCCGCCTCAAACATCTACACAATTTGATCCAGCTAGACCTCCTCCAAATCACAATATTTGTTTCGAACAACCTGTCTTTAACCAACAGTGTCATAATACATTATCTTCAGACGTTCCAGATACCTACCTGAAAAGGAATGATTGGCTTGAAATACACAGATGGGCTGTTGCATTCAGTGGTGAAATCGGAGAAATTCCGGTGGAAAGGTTAATCTACAGAGTCGAGAGCTTGGCCTCTTCTAATGGGGTAGGTCACGTTTTTTTATTGAGAAACTTAAATGTTACTAAATGGTAAAGCAAGAGAGTGGTATTGGATGTTTGCAGAGAGGGAGAAAAACGTCACTTGGGATAAATTTCGTAGTGCTATGATTCATCGAATCCAAGACAGGCGAACAGACATAGACATTAGACAGGCTTTGGAGAGACGTAAACAAAGGGTTAAGGAAATATTCTTAGATTTTTATAATGACATATTGTCAATGTCCTTACCATTGCAAATTCCCATGACTGAGATTGAAACCATTAATCTACTTTTTAGAAAGGCCTGTTTTACAGTCTAATTTTGCTGGACAAACTTTTTACCACATTTCGACTTTGGTGAATCGATCTATTGCAGTTGAGGACACATGAAATCGCTTAGGTTGGATTCCCGAAATGGTTTACTCAAGACGTCAAATTAACGAGCTCGAGAAGGATGATGGTTATGAAGAGAGGGTATGCAAACCGATAAATTTTTCTGAGTTGCCTAAGGACTATGAGTCTGTGTGTGCTGTAACTTGGAGAAATAACGCAATGACATCAAACCCAACTAACGAATGCGCACGAAATAATTGTTGGAATTGCGGAGATAACACTCATTTCTTTAAGGATTGTATACGATACCAGTTAATCACAAGTTCCGCTTTGGCTGCGGTGAAAGGAACGTTATCAAGATGAATTGTCAAACATGTTGAAATGCAAGGGCATCGGGAATCTCTCAACGGGGTGTCAAAAACGTTGAGGTTCTGAGATTCCAAAACCAATCATCGAATATCCCCAAGCCAGACTCGGTGACGAATACAGATCCCGAATTCTACAGGATACTACAGAGGAAAATGGAATAACGAAGGTACCAAATTCATCAAAATCTACTCAAACAGTTTCTAATTCGCAAAAGAAAAGCCATTTACTACGGAGTCTAGGGTATTTTAAAACTCACAGAGAGATAAGAAAGATAATTGCTGAATCCACGATTGCTTGTAACAAAGATAATAGACCATACTCAGATGTTATTATTAATGGGGTACCGTATCGCGGGCTTTTGCAGTGAAGCAAATATTTCAGTTCTTGGGCTAGGCTCCGAAACATTTGTTGAAGATAACAATATCAAATTACATAGCTTGAATTCACTGTTATCAACCGCAAGTGGTGAACCTCAACAAATCATCGAACATTTAATAGCAAAAGTATCATATACCGGAAAAACAAAACGAATGAGACTTCATGTTGCCCCAAATCTCACCCAGCCATTATATCTTGGCATAGACTTTTGGGAGCTCTTTGGACTAGTACCGTTAATGATTAATTAATTAAATAACATATCTCTTAAGTTAAATTAAAACCCTGGTAACAATATACACCAATTAAACTGTGTGCAAGAAGAAGCATTGCCTAACGTTGTGGAGAAATTTCCGTCGTCTAAGAGCGGGTTAGGTAAAACGCATATTTTATCACATCGCATCGATGTTGGGAATCCAATAGCGGTAAAACAGCGATTTTATTTAGTTTCACCCAAAAAACAGGAGGAGATGTATAATGAGTTAGACCGGATGTTGGCCTTGAGAGTCATAAAAGAAAGTACCAGTTCCTGGTCATCTCCAGTTACTCTAGTGACAAAGGCGAACGGGAAAGTTCGCCTGTGCATCGATGCGAGGAAGGTGAACTCGGACACTGTGAGGGATGCTTATCCCTTGCCATTGATAGAGGGGTTACTAGGTCGACTGGATAAAACAAGATTTATAAGTACCATCGATCTAAAAGATGCCTTTAGGGCAAATACCCCTCGAACTTTCGTCAAGTGATAAGACAGCCTTTACAGTATCGGGTCGTCTACTCTACCAATTTGTCGTCATGCCGTTTGGGCTGTGTAACGAAGCCCAAACGATTGTCGGCTGATGCACAAGGTTATTCCTCACCAATTGCACGATCGCGTCTTTGTTTACCTTGATAACTTCTTAGTGGTGTCTGCAACTTTCCAGGAGCATTTATCACTATTGTCTGAAGTGGCTAGGCTGTTAAAATTAGCAAATCTAACCATAAATGTAGAAAAGAGTAAATTTGTCCTCAAGGAAACAAAGTACCTAGGCTACGTGATCGATGAGGGATGCCTCAGAGTGGACCCTGACAAGGTTCGTGCTATAGGCGAGTATCCCGTTCCCAAAACAGTCAAGCAGATTCGCAGGTTTCTGGGGATGACCGGCTGGTACAGGCGTTTTGTGTCTAATTTTTCAAGTTTAGCTGCACCAATTACAGAATTGCTCAAAAAGAATAAAAGGAAATCGTGGAATATTGAAGCCCAAGCAGCATTCGATAGTTAAAGAATGCGTTGGTCACGGCACCGGTTCTGGTTAATCCAGATTTTACTAGACACTTTTACATCCAATGTGATGCTTCTGCTACGGGAATAGGGAGCGTGCTCTTTCAAAAATTCGACAACGGAGAAGAACATCCAATTGCGTTCATGTCGCACAAATTAAATAAAGCACAGAAAAATTACAGCATCACAGAACTCGAGTGTTTGGCAGCGGTGATGAGTGTTAAGAGGTTTAGACCTTATATTGACGGTTACGCCTTCACAATAATCACGGACCATTCGAGTTTACGTTGGCTGATGGAGCAACGTGATTTGACTGGAAGGCTTGCACGATGGTCTATTAAACTGCAAGCGTTACGATTTTACCATTGAGCACAGGAAAGGATCTTTAAATGTTGTCCCAGACAGCCTATCTAGAGTCTACGTCGAAGCTTTAAATGGAAATAATACCGATGTACTTAATGTTGACCTAAACTCCAAAGCTTTTCAAGATGACGAATATGTTATCCGGATAAAAGCAGTGGAGAATTATTCGCGCGCTTCTGATAATTATAAAGTTCAAGATGGCAAGATCTATATTAAAACAGATACTGATATACTTACAGATTTACCAAATTAGAAACTTGTATTCCTGACTCTCTAACTAGCTCTCTTATCGAAAAGGCCCACAATCCTCCATCTGCTGCACATCAGCGAATTGAGCGAACAATTCACATGTTGAAGCGATACTTCTTTTGGCCTGCGATGAGTGCGCAAGTTAGGAAATTCATAAATTCGTGTGAGATATGCAAGTGTATTCTCAGATAATCATGAATTCTGGTTTATTCCGACATTTCTCCGGTCTGTCATATCACGATTTTAATCAAAAAATGCGGGAATTATCCCGAGATTCCCATTAAAGGACATGGGATTTTCCGGAATTCCCGGGGATACCCCGGAAACTTCGAGGGCTTCCCCAATCCCCTGGAAGGGGAAATAAAAAACATTTTACGCACTGCTCATGGATGGTTATGAAAGAAACGTTACATCATGTCGTCCTTTTGCCAGTTTTTTTGCAGAGTACGCTGGGCCATTAATTTTACAACAAAACATGTTCGAGGTAAAATTCCCTTGAGTAATACACGCACATTGAAACTTTCATGTCCTTCGCACCAAAGCAGTTCATTTGGAATTTTTTCGAACATGCCCACTGGAGCATTCATCACTGCTTTACGTCGCTTCATAAGTCAGGGGGGGTTCCTGCCTGAGATAATTATTGACAATGGCACCCTAATTTCGGAATAAAATAGAGAAATCAAACTTTGGGAATTGTACAATAAATCGATTACATACCACTTGAATGTGGGATCGTGAGCGATACTTTTATGACATTTGAGGAAATTTGAGGAAACCTTGCTGTGTCATATTGAAATATGTTAGTTGAGACACCTAAGGAAGGTTCAATTTTTTGATTTAAAGTATGTGAAAATAAACTTGTCAGTTTAATTACGAACGGTGCGCTGATTTTTCTAAACTAATAAATTCAAAATTGTAAATTGTTTCTTGTATAAATAAAATTAATACAACTGTAAGTGCATAGTTCGTATTAGGCCAATCAATTAATTTTTTTACAAATGAAATAACAAAAAAAAAAATTAAAACCATTAAAAAGAAATAATTTACATGTTTTACGAAATATCTACAAACTATACCAATTCCTCGATATTGTCTATTCTAAAATATGAATTCTGTTTATACTATTTTCGACACCATCAGTTAGACAATTTCGAAATACGCGTAGACGCATAACACTGCAACGAAGTCACATTTGTTCATATAATGATAATTTCGTAAATTTCACAATTTTAACAAAAAGTTGAAACTTGGTATTGCACTTTAATAGTGATTTTTTTAAACCTCTTAAAATTATAATCTTTCAGATAACTGTATCATGAAATTGAACATTTGGATATACATCATTCTCAAAGACCTACATTTACTCTTAGGATGCAAACTTAATTGATTTCATATTTTCAACTCCACAATATTTTAATGCTCCATAAAAACAAAAAGGAAATATCGTTTAAATTTTAATTAAAAATTCCCCGCACCATTTTCATCACACGTTAACGAAAAGCATGTGTGTTTACTTACAGGTATATCATGCAATCTTACCTGTGTAGTCAAAACTCTCGTCTATATGTAAACAAACACGCAGTGGGAAATACACAGTATGACATCGAAAATTAATTTTAATTTATTTATACGTGTAACATACTCAAGACAACAACAAACTGTATTTAGCAAAGAAATTTATTTATAAATAGAATTTATATAATTAAGTGTAATAAATCAATTTTATTTTAATTTAATTTAAATATAATTGGCAGATAGATTTTATGTAAATTTTGTGTTTTTACATAACATTACATGTACTATATGCGGCTACGTGCCCGTGCATACGAGATCAATTAGTTCGACAAATCATTGAGAAAAAGCTCTAAATCAAGAACAAACAAATCGACTGAATCGATAACATTTTTTATAATTATTCAACAACATACACAGGGTAATTATAATTTGTGTGCATTGATTACGTGCAGCTCTTTAAAACACAACTTTCCGTGTTTATGGAGCAAAAAATATTTTTTTTTGATGTGGTGTAGGTACATGTATAATATACCTACAGTGTAACCTGATACTAGTTCATAAAAGTGTGTCAATCAAAAAAATTGTTGACCGCGAAATGTTGTTGAATTATATACAAATTCTAATTACCTTGTATGTAAATTATAATTTAACATGACATTATTTAAATTTATGTAAGCTTATTTTACCACTTACTATAATATTTAGTAATTTGCATTAAACATTGCGTTCGAAACGCCTTTAAATTTAGTGTAAAGGAAAACATATATAGGACATTTGATTGACATGTTGTGTTTGAAAATAATTAATTTATAAAAATTTTGAATATAATAAAATTACTCGTATGTAACAAATTATAATTTTTAATAAGCTTTTTTATTTTATTTTACATCTCCGTGGAAATGAAACTTAAACTATATTCTACTAGTTCGGAGTCATCCAAATAGTAATTGGTATTGCCAGCAGGTGAATTCCGGTTTGCTGACAAATGGCAATGGCAAAATAATATGATTTTTTTTTCGACTAATCAATTCTCGATATCATCAAATTTCTGAGTCCCGTACTACTACTGAGTTTTAACATACTATAATTTTTATAGCATGAGCATTTTGCTTATCGGGAGCGCTTTGATAATTCCAAATAGTAATATTTTTCTAAACAAAGTTACACGACGAGCAAGTTATTAAATAAAAATATAAATAATAAAAATAATATTAAAATTAATGTTTCTAATATGGACTATATTATTTTGAGTGCCCGAAGAAGAACAGCTTCAAATCGAAGGTAATATAAACATATAAATTAAAGCGATGTCAATAAATAAGTTAAATAATTTATTTTAGATTCCGACTTGTCAAAATACGTAGAAGTCAAAAGTTGTTTCGGTTAAGTAAACCAATATGCAGAATATTAATACACTTTATAAAACAGCATATACAAACGCGGACTCGAATACACGGTATAAATTCTACACTGCGGATTTTATGTGCTTTACAGTTCCTCTCTGTTGGTTGATAACAGCGACCGATAATACAAGACTTTTTCATAGCGATGTCGCAAACATCCGTGTCTCGATGTATTGAGGAAATATGTCATGTGGTCGGAGATAATTTGGCTAAAGAGTTTGTTCAGTTCTAACTAAACCCATCAGAAATAACGAAACGTAAGCTGCAATTTTATAATACGTAGCAATTTCCTATAGTCATCGTCTTAATTTACGGAACGCACATTTCAATTAAAAAGCCTTGCAATGACGTTGCACACGTGTATTACTCCTCAAGGAAATCTGCACATACGAAAAACGTTCAAATCATTTGTGATGCAAATTTGAAAATTTTGAACGTTAATGCTCGATACGGTGGGTCATCCCATGATAGTTTTGTCTGGAGTACTTCGCTTGTCAAGCAGAAACTAAGAACTTAATTTGACAACGGAGCTATAGAAATATGTGGTTGCTCGGTAAGATATTCACAAATTTTCACACATTGAATTAAGTTTGAATGTTTAAACTATGTACTTTTAGGTGATAGTGGATTTGGGCTTCAACCATGGCTGATGACTAGATTAGCATCACCATCTTATGTACAGAAAGAGCCTTTTGCACAACTTTTAAATTTTAAATAGGTGTCCGTTACCACCAGAGGAAGACATAGCAGCTGAAACGGGCCCAAATTCCGATGTTGAAGAAGAAGAAACCAATAATTTAGATCCGGCGAGAATTCTTTCAGAGGAATCAGAAACTATTTAGTCCGAACTATTTGTAATTAAAAATAAGTATAGATTAGCAAAACAACATATTTTATTATTTTATTATCAAAAATTACATTATATTTCATTAATATCACATTATATTTCATTTTATCACATTCTTTCATTATTTCATTATTATTAGCCTATAAAAGTATTTAATTTAAATATTCTCCTTGAAAATATAGTAACACCTTTTCCCGAATTACAAGTTAACGTTCTTTAAGATTGAGTTCACGTTCTTTCAGTTCCGAATCCCTTTCTTTCAACTTTAGGGACTTTCGATTGACCTGAATTAACAAAATTATCTGAATTAACTGAATCAACTGAAGTGAATTGAGCGTTCGATTTGCACCTCTTCACTTCAGTTAAAAAATTGGGCTACTGAATTACAGTAGCCCAATTTTTTAACTGAAGTGAAGAGGTGCCAGATAGGTTGTTTTTGTATTGGTTTTGCGTTCATTTTGCGTTTTATTTTAAAAGTGTAAGTGTTTTTTAAATTTAATATGATTTTTGATATTTATCAAGGTGCGATTCGAACACCCAATTCTGTTCAGTAGCTCAATTATCTGAATAGTAACTCAATTATCTAAATAGTAACTAAATTGCAGTTCTGTTGATTCAGGTCAATCGAAAGTCCCTTTTATTTCGCGGTGCCAATTTTAATCTCCTCCTCTTTTAGCTCAATATTTCGCTTTTCGAATTCCTCGTACAAGTGGATTTTTTTTTTTTTTTTAGAGAAATACATTCTTCTAAATAATAAGATTCCTCGAAAGTTAGTTCACCTGCCGAGGTTTTCCTTCGTTTTTCTAGTGGCGTTGATTGTTGCACCTATTTATTGAAATATATAGAATTATTTATGTACAAATTGAAAACAGTTCATGCAATATTTTTAATGAGCAGGTACATACATTTTCTCGTTCACGTTGTTTCTCATCTTGCATTGTATTGCGAGGTTAACTTTGTCTCACTTCGTTTTCACATAATTCAGGGGTTTCATTATCTCGACGGTTTGAATTGAGATAATAGCCATCACTCTTTCTTCGGACGGCGAAAGTTCTGGTGGCCTCACTCCGTTAATACCGGTGGCATTCTGAAAATCCTTCAGTTTCCGATATTTATGTTTGATTCGAATTCTAAAATATGCATACAAATATAAAAACAATTAATAAAGTGATTTATATTAATTAAATAAACCATAACTTTTTGTACCTCAAATCTTCCCAATATTTTTTCCAAAGGTGGCCGGGCTTTGTTGCTCTCCCCAGTGCGTTAACAATGCCAGCTAATTCATCCCACTACTTAATGCAATTACGCCGTCCATCAATACCAATTAGCCTATAATAGGGTAAATTTTTAATTAATATAAAAAACTTATAATTTGTTTCATTTAAACTACTGGTTACGAGCTAAAGGAAGATTTCCTTCCTAAAATTCGATCAATGCAACTTTCTGCTATTCGCTAAGTTTTTTTAATGCATTTATTTCTAATGACATCTGAAATATTAAATAACGTTTATTATAATACATACTATGTATAAAGCACTATAAATATAATAATAATACCTTACTGTGATTTTTGAATAAAAATAAATCAAAAATTTATAAATTTTTCGAATGCATATACATTCTACTAAAAAAACACGAAAAGCAAATTGCTGACTTTTTTGACACTAATTATGAGTTTTGTTTTCTCAGTCATCAAACCGGAATCGATTTTATGGTTTTCTTATACCATTTAAAATATTTATACCATTTAAAGCCATGTATGACTTTTGTCATCAAACCGGAATTTCCCTGCAGGTACTGAAAATCGAAATTTAAATTTCAAAATCGAGGCTTGTAAAAAACTCGAAAAACATTTTCCAAAACTTCGACCAAAAATTCTAAAAAATTGATAATAATGCAGCCACTATCTTAACTAAGAGAAATCAAACCGATGAGTTATTGGTATTTATCGGTACTAGTGAACTAAAAATTGCTTTTAATGGCCATAAATATTAGCCATATACTTATTTAACCCTTGTGTCTATACCCAAAAAATTATACACTACATATACCCGACCCACCCGGATGGCAACATGTATTTTCTTGTTGTTATCGAATAATTGTACATATTTGCCAGTGTGTTACTGCATTTACTAATTTAATATAGTATTTTTAACGTGAGAGAACGGGAATAAATACACCGCTTAACAAAGAGAAATAGGAAATAAATCATTTTGATAAGGTAAGAAATTAGAGCAGGCCAGTGGCCCTATTCTGGTAATTCCCGGGGAATGGAAATTTTAAATTTTGTAGCAGTTTTATTCCCTTTTCCCCAAAGGAGTATTCCGGCTTTTGGGAAAAAATTATTCCCTATTATAGCAGTTTTGACGTTTATTATTCCATACCTATTTTAGGAAAGAATTAACTGGGAATAGAATTTAACGGAAATTTATTGTATTTACGTAATTTATGTATTATGGCTGTAAATTTATACTAAAAACTAGTAATATCAATTGGAAATATCAATAACCAATTTTTTATTTTAATAAGCAAACTTTATTTTTTAAGTAAAATTCTATTAAAATATTAATAAAAACAAAGTAAACGTAATAAACTATTTTTAGACATTTGTTTTCTTGTTTTATTGCGGTCGCGTGTGAACGAGACTAATTAAATTATATTTTATATAAGTTAAATTATTATTTTAATTTTAATTATTTAAATTTACGCCCCAATCGGCAGAATTAACTTTTGGAAAACGGGGAATTGGGGGAAATGGCTGGGGAATAGCTGCTACAAAAATAAATTATTCCCTATTCCCGGGGAATTACCAAAATAGAGCCACAGGTAGTTAGTTATTCGTATTCAAATGGAGGTGTGGATTGTGGAAGTTTCTTTTGTAAATAAATATACAAGTTTGTGTGTGTGATATGGTAAAATGGCAGATCTCAAAGACATTTCAAATGCTGAGTTTGGACGGCAATATTTAATATTTAGCAATGATTCGTTCGATTTTTTTCGCATATACATACACTTTTATTTCCTATAAACTCGAACGAAGATCAATGAAGAAGCTCCTGATTTCGTTGACGATGACCAAAAGATGGGTGAAAACGCAGAAGATTCAGACATAGAGGACGTATGCAAAGACCATGCATGAAGCTTCTGAAAAAGAAATTTCTAGCGATATTGAAGTCGAGGAAGAAGATGAAACTGGTAGTGACAATGAAATTAATTTACCTTATCTAAATGAGAAAGATAGCTCGATATGAAGATAAAATCCTCCTCAAAGGCAAACGCTGAGACACAATATTCTCAGGAGACAACGAAGCGGGCCATTGCGATCGACAGAAATGTTGCCTAGAAGAGATACCTTCAAGTGTATCTTTTCGGACGCCATGTCTGAAATATTCATTAGACAAACAAACAAGAAGGCCAGTAGTCCTTAGCAGAACATAATATTCTAAATCCAGATTAACCACCAAAAATGTGGAAATTATTGACCAAAATAAGTTCGATTCATAGCAACTCTCATAAATACCGGTGTTCATCAATCAAACGGTGAATATACGAAGGTGTTATGTGCAACTACATCCAATTCATTGCATCGCGCGACTATTGACAATCATAACACACTGCAATTCCAATTACAGACCGATAAAGCTGTTGTCAAAGTTTTGAATGAAAATTTGCGCAAATATTACACAACTTCAGAATGCGTCGTAGTCGATGAACAATTATTTCCATATCGAGGAGTTTATGGAGACATTATATAGTTGTTATATTTTATAATTTTAAAAGTAATATGTTTGAGTAGGACGAACATGATTTATACTGGGTGAATCCGTTCCCGCAAAATATGCTGCCAACTTATCCAATAACCGGGCAGTTTTATACTGGTAAGCAACTAGAAAGCCGGGAAACCAATCAAGGAGAGCGGGTTGTAAAATACTTGTGTGCTTGCTTTAAAGTATGCGGGAAAAATATACTAACGGACAATTGTCGCTTCCTCGTTTACTGATTTCTTGAGACTTATCAATAGTGGGGAGATTAACAAAAAATAAACCATATGTCCCAAAAGAAATGTTGCTATCCAGATCTCGGGAAATCTATTCATCCATATATGGATTAAGCGATGATAATGCCACCCTTTCTTTGTATGTCTCTCAAAAAAATAAAAGTTATTATTATACTCAATATTATACTGATACCGTGATCGGAGACAAACGGATACGAAGAACAAAAGGATGGCGTGTAGCTTTTTTTACAACATAGTTGATATCACTTGCCTTGCGGTTTATGAAATCTATACGGAAAACAACCTGGCTTCAACAAAGAAAGCACACAATGGACGAGAATTTTTGAAAGATTTAGAGCTTCAATTAGCTTTGCCACATGTGTCAGATTGATCAACCCTACCAAATGTTTATAGAAATTTTAGTTCACGCTCAGCGATAGAATGTGTACTTGGCAAACCGTTCTTCGCACCAATGCCATACCTAAAAATCTTGGATTTGGTTGTTTTCAGATCCCAAAAGATGTGATGTGAGTTCACAAAAATCCTGTAGGGTCTGCAGAAGACCAGTATGTGATCAACACACGAACACTGAAATTAAACAACTGAATTATTTATGTGATACTTTTTGAAATTTTCTTTGATGAAATGTTAATATTTTTTTAATCTTGTTATTTTATGTAAAATTATGTAAGCTAGGCAATAAAATATTTTACATATAGCGTTTTAGTTGGCTTCCAGGTGGCTGGGTATAGACTACAAGGGTTCCAATATTTATCAACGAATAACTCGGTCCAGAAATATTCTTTGGTTAATTTTTACTTAAAAATCAATAAAAAATAACTAGTTGTTGGATGTCACAAAGAAGGAATAGTCAACTCTGAAACCCAAAAAATATGAACATTTTAAATCGAAATGGCCAATCTGGTCGCCGGGTAAAGACACAAGGGTTAAAGTCACGAAACTTCCAACAATAAACAATTTCAAGGGAAACATATTCTTCCGTGATTTGAAAGCAACCAAATATTTAAGTCCAACATCCAGTGGCGCCGGGGGAACAAACAATTTGAATAAAACAAAATCCCATTCATATCTCTTGGAAATTCAGATGAAAATTTAGAACTAACGCTGCTCCAAATATTTTAAAAATATCTTTTCAATGAATTTTTCGATAAAACGACATTTTTCACAAATCTGTTTGCTGAACGAAATAATGTACAATATGATAAAACCTCCTAAAACAAACTAATATAGATGAAATAAGGGAACTCTTCGGCCTTCACATAGTAATGGGCAATTTAGGATTGCGAAGTACTGGAACGCCAATATACAAATTGAAATGGCCATTAATTGTATGACAAACGACCGGTTTCATCAACTTTGCAACAACTTGCACTTTGTGAATAATTTGGAATGTACAAACAACTCGAAAGATAAATTTTATAAAGTAAGGCCCATAGTTGATATTGTTCGAAGTAGATGTTTACAACATCTTCTAGAGAAAAATTTGTCAGTTGGCGAACAAATGATTCCATTCAAAGGTAAGCTAACTGTGAAAATCCATGAGATTTAAACAATTATGTGTACTTTCTGGTAAAACCAGCTTACCATACGGCTTTTTCCTTTATCAAGGAAAAACTACAAAAATATCCGAAGTTGACTCAAAAAAAATGATTTTGAGCACCTCCATCTTTCAAAAAGCAGTTCTTCAATTTTCAAAAAGAATAACTTTGCCTGGACATACGCTGTGCTTTGATAATTTTTTTTCCACGTTCCAGTTGTTTGAAATTCTGAAATACAACAATATCAATGCGATTGGCACAATAAGAGTCAAAAGATTAAAAATTTAGATGTAAAGGAAAGAGGAGTTATTGATGAAATTCATAGTCGGAATGAGAAAGTGGTTATCGTTAAATGCAAGATAGATACCGAAATTATAAACGACAAGCAGGAATTCCAAATTAAAATATCACAGATCTTTTTGAGTTTCGTTTTCAAGTGGCACGCAGTTTAATGGTTTCCAGCACTTTAACTACCCGCAAGCGTGGCCGTCCGATGGTATCCGATCAAAATGTTTCACCTTCGAGTGAATATAATACAATTATAAAGCAATGATTTGAATTAAGACCAGTTCGGAATATGCAGTACGACCAAATACAGCATTTCATAGATCATAATCAAAAAACTTTCCCAATGAGCTGTAAATTTTCAAACTTTAGAGCCAAATCCTATTTCTTTTACATAAAATGTAAGGTTTATTTGTGTTCAAACAAAGAATGGAATTGTTTTCTGAAGTTGCACAAAATATAGGTACCTAAATTTGATCGAGAAATTTAACTTTTTATGTGATTTACTGTTCCTAATATTTTATATTTTTATATTATATAAATTAAGTTTATTTTATAATTTTGTTTATTTTAAAATTTTATTTTTATTTTTTAAATGATATTATTGAATTGTGATAATTTGAAATGAAATATGTGATAAATAAAGTGATGAATTTGAACCAAACTATAATTTTCACTTATAATTTGCTTTGATCGGTGACACGAATTGGGTTGAATTAAATCCATAGGCTAGGCCTTATTCAGGGCATTTAAAATAAAAATCTAGAAATAATTCTGTAATACTCCTTGCCACGAATAATGTATAAAATATTTTTTTTACACCAACGGAAAAACTTCACGACTGCAAGGGTTAAGTACTCTATTTCATGGTATTCATGTGCTTGATATGGCAATGGTGCAAATTTCGTAAGCGTTTAATGCAAGGCATATATAGGAAGTCTCTATCGATTGATGCGCTGCATCGAATTTCTATAAGTGATCTTAGAAAGCGCAATTTTGCAACTGTGATTTGTATCCATTGAGAAATTCACGTTCACAAATGTGATTTTAAATTGACGTGTACACTTTGAGGATTTCGATCAGATTTTATCCATTATAAAATACGATATGATTATAAGAAATCCATTGCTAGAAAAGATATTGATGCCGACACTGAATATGTTCAGAGATAGAAATTTGTGAATATGCAAGTAAATAATATTTAACGAAATACTTAATTTTATATATTTCTTACCTTCTTTCTCTAAATGTGTATGAAAAAGCAAAAAAGTAATTGTTTATCTATTTTAATTTCTAGGTTCGACGTCCCGTGTGAGCCATGTCCTATATACTTGCTCTTTCATGACAATGTGTTAAGCGAAATATGAGTGAGGAGTCATCGATGTTTCTCATATTATATCACACGTATGATGATGGTGTAAATACACAATCTATCTCTCTCTCTCTCTCTGTCTCTCTGTCGAAAATTTCTGACGGACTGATTGATGGGGGTGAAACTTAGTACTTAACCTTTTTCTATAAATCGAAAGATCGCAGTTATTTTTGGTCAAAAACTGGCCTACCAGATGTTTTCAAACGCATATAGCATTTTTGAAAAAACTATTAAAAAAAATTTGCAATTAAATTTCAAACAAAATTAGTTCAGATCATATTTTAAATTTGGCGATGTTGATAAAAAAATTTGTTACAATAAAGTTCGGCATCGATACTAGTAGGATTGACTATTCGGAAAAAAATTGAGGATGTTTCATAAATTGCGAAAGTCTTGCGAAATGTGGTGGAGATCTGTGTACTAGAACTGGCAGCTTTTGTTGGAGCTTTTTTAAGTTTTGCAATTAAGATTATATTTTTACCAGGGCTCGACCTTGTTATTTTTCTGAGAATTTTATACTTAAGCTTTTTCCACAAATTATGCAAGCCCAGCGAATTTTGATTAGAATCTTTCTAACGGTAGTGATACTTCTTCCATAAAAGCTTTTTGGTTAATTGATCAGAATGAAACTGTATGCCTAGTTTTTTTCATAAATTTACAAACTCAAGTGATATTTGGCCAAAAACTGTCTACCGGAAGTGGCTCCCATAGGACATTTCCCGCTTTTTGCTAATTTTTTAAAAATATCTCAATTTTAATATAAATTTGCAGCAATTTAGGATATCAAATGAATTTTCCAAAAATTATGCGGAAAGGTCGATTTTAGACAAAAAACTGTTTTTCCTGCATCGTCTCTATGGTTCAAAAGTCTGCATCCTCTCTATGGTTCAGACGGATTGACTGATAGTGGTGAAACGTTGTGCTTAAGTTTCTTCCATAAATCAGAAAATTCCATTAATTTTTGGTCGAAATCGGTGCTCATGGTGGCAACTTGAATTAAACAGCTTAGGTTGGGATCCTTTTTTTTAATTTTGTCCAGATATTTTTAAAAGCATTTATCATTTACGAAAAAACCGTTAAAGTAAATAGTTTGCAATTATAAATTTCAAAAATAGATAGTTAAAATCTTATTTTAAATTGAGACGAGTTTTTATAAACTAAAAAGAATCTGTAAATTAAGCTGTTTCCATTAAATCCGAGATCCATGCAAAATGTAGTGGATATTTGTTTACTAGAAGCGGCTGCTTTCGTTGGAACTTTTGAATGTTTTGTAAAGAAGATTATTTTTTTAAGTTTGTTTTCTGAGAATTTAAGCAGGAATAATGATTTTGATTAAACGAAATATGTTTTATCACTTTTATCACTGTTCTGGTAGGTTTAATTTTTTACATTTCAAATTAAGTGTGGTAAAAGGTGTGGTATCCCTACCCCCTTTAAGTTTAAGTAATTTGTGGTAAATATTTATTTGTAGGTTATAGTTTTACAATATTTGAAATTTAGTTATTAGTGTTTTTACTACAACCAAAATGATATATTTAGCAACTACATTTATTTTACCATATTTAACTGGTACACAGCAGTGTTATTTAATTTTAATAATTAAAGCTGCCTCTTGTTTGTAAATTAAATAATCCTAATTAATAAATTAAATATTTTAGGCAAAAAATGCAAAACTTCTTTTCGTTTCTGTTTATTGCGAAAGAAGGTTACCATTTCTAGGGCATCGCACTTCTAAACATTTTTTATTAAAACTTAAATATTTAAATTGATTATCTCCATGTAGTTTGGCTTGCTTCCAAATTGATAAAACTAAAAAAAAATGTGTTAAATTATTTAAACATTTAAGTGATATTTTTTGTTCAGTCTCATATCAGTATACAGACGGTGGTGTGGATTTTTTATTCTTTCTTTTATATTCTGTAAACTTTATATTTTTTCTGCATATTTCTTTACAAAAGTTTAAAAGCTCGTTTATTCTGCCAATTTGTTTCAAAAGTTTATCGATTATTTTTCTATTTCGTTTAAGTTGTAGCAAGTTGTAATTGCCTTTTGCTCATATGTCGTTTAAAATATTAAATAAGAAAGATTATAATGGTTTGATGTGGTGTGTTATGTTAACAGGAATTCCTTATTATAAACTTTCGATAGAAATATAATACCAAAAAATTGTTAAAAAAGTAACTTAAGAATTTACGATAAGTCAAACAAAATGTAAAGAGGCCATATAGCAATCTCCGCCAAATAAAACTGAAGAAAAAATAGGTGTAAACAATGGGCCACGCAAGGCTCTGGTTGGAAATGGGTCGGCATAAGGTCTGTTTATAATTAACATCACAGTTTTTGTTTTTAATAATATTTTATTTTATTTTGATTAGTCAGCGTAATCAAGTGATTATCTCCAGTTTCGTATAACTCCTCCTCAGATTTTTTGCCACAGTAAGTCTACTGACCTCTTGGTCGCTATACGTCCAGTGATTTGGTTCAACACCACAGTGACCCAACTAATTTAAAAAAAGTAATAATCTAAAAAACCAAATTCCTACAAATTACAAGAATGATTAAAATAATTATGTACACTGTGAACAAAGTGTAGTCTCTAGCACAATCTAGGATACAGAAGATGCAATTATTAACCAAGGTATTAATATCACATTACTGGATGAAACGCTGAAGTACGTTACACTAAACATAGCTGTTAATGACGAAACATTGTTGTATATACTTCATTATGGAAACTATCGAAACTAGAAAAGTAAAATTCGGAAATATTGATGAATCAATAATGGCTCACTCATAAAGGAACACCCTCAATGCCTCCTCAAGAGTAAATAAAAACCATACGCCACATTGAATCACAAAAGTTTCGCTCACAGACATTCTGAGATACACGTGCTTCATAATGACTAATATTATTTGTTCATTTCATTTTGTTTTGTAATATACCATTTATATTTACTTCGTGCATGCAAAAATTTTATATTTTATTTAACTAATAAATATTAAAATTAGAAGCAGTAAGCAACTACCACAATTTTTATTTAATATTTATTAGTTTATAAAAATATAGAATTATTACATGCTCGAAGTGTATAATAACTATCACTCAAGAGTATGTAAAATGGATCTAAGTGAGTGTAAACACACAATGGGTGTATTTTAAATTTAAAACTAATACTCAGATACATATATAGCTGTTACATCATAATAGAACAATTCACTTCTTGCATGTAATAACTTAAGTCAAAATTTATTGGTGTAGTGTTGTACGTTATTGAAAACATCTTAATTCTCTTATATTATGTGTTCATTTAATTTCGTTTTGTAAAATACCATTAATATCTACTTCGTGCATGTAATAATTTAATATTTTAATTAACAGATAAACATTAAAATTAGAGGCAATAAGTGAATACCACAATTTCTATTTAATATTTGTTGGTTTACAGCAGACAAAATTATTACATGCACGAAGTGAATAATAAACATTTTCCAAAATTAAGTAATATGGATCTAATTGAGTGTAAATACACAATTGGTGCTTCTCTATTTTTCATCTAATACTAAAACATACATATGGCTGTCAAAATAAAATAAAAGTAATCATGTAATAATGTTAGTAAAAATATATTGTTGCAGTGTTGTACGTTATTGAAAACATCTTAATTCTCTTATATTATGTGCCCATTTTATATAGTAAAATACTATTTATATTAACTTCGTGCTTGTAACAATTTTATATTTTAATTAACTAATAAACGTCAAAAATAGAGGCAATAAGTAAATACCACAATTTCTATTTAATATTTGTTAGTTTATAGTATATAAAATTATTACATGCACGAAGTGAATAATAACTCTCAAACAACAAAATTGTGATCCAAGATGCATCCAATTGAAGGTAAATACACAATGGGCGTTTTTGAAATTAAAACTAATATTCTAATACTCAATTTTCAACTAATACTCAAATACACATATGGCTGTAACAATGAAATAGAAATTATCACAATAAAATTGAAATACATAATTACTTCCTGCATGTAATTATTTTACAAAATATAGTGTTGAAGTGTTGTACGTTATTGAAAACATCTTAATTCTCTTATATTATGTGTTCATTTAATTTCGTTTTGTAAAATACCGTTAATATCTACTTCGTGCATGTAATAATTTAATATTTTAATTAACAGATAAACAATAAAATTAGAGGCAATAAGTGAATACCACAATTTCTATTTAATATTTGTTGGTTTACAGCAGACAAAATTATTACATGCACGAAGTGAATAATAAACATTTTCCAAAATTAAGTAATATGGATCTAATTGAGTGTAAATACACAATTGGTGCTTCTCTATTTTTCATCTAATACTAAAACATACATATGGCTGTCAAAATAAAATAAAAGTAATCATGTAATAATGTTAGTAAAAATATATTGTTGCAGTGTTGTACGTTATTGAAAACATCTTAATTCTCTTATATTATGTGCCCATTTTATATAGTAAAATACTATTTATATTTACTTCGTGCTTGTAACAATTTTATATTTTAATTAACTAATAAACGTCAAAAATAGAGGCAATAAGTAAATACCACAATTTCTATTTAATATTTGTTAGTTTATAGTATATAAAATTATTACATGCACGAAGTGAATAATAACTCTCAAACAACAAAATTGTGATCCAAGATGCATCCAATTGAAGGTAAATACACAATGGGCGTTTTTGAAATTAAAACTAATATTTTTATACTCAATTTTCAACTAATACTCAAATACACATATGGCTGTAACAATGAAATAGAAATTATCACAATAAAATTGAAATACATAATTACTTCCTGCATATAATTATTTTACAAAATATAGTGTTGAAGTGTTGTACGTTATTGAAAACATCTTAATTCTCTTATATTATGCGTGTCCATTTTATTTCGTTTTTTAAAATTTAATTTATATTTACTTCGTGCATGTAACAATCCTATATTTTAATTAACTAATAAACATTAAAACTAGAAGCAATAAGTAACTAGTAAAAATTATATTTAATATTTACTGGTTTAAAGAAATATAAAATTATTACATGCACGAAGTGTATAATAACTATCATTCGATCTAAATGACTAAATACATAAAGGGTGCATTTTGAATTTTCTACTAATACTCAAATACACATATGGATGTATTAATAAAATAGAAATATTCACTTCCTGCATGTAATAATTTTAGTCAAAATATATTGTTGCAGTGTTGTACGTTATTGGAAACATCTTAATTCTCTTATATTATGTGTCCATTTTATTCCGTTTTTTTAAATTTAATTTATATTTACTTCGTGCATGTAATAATTCTGTATTTTAATTAACTAATAAACATTAAAACTAGAAGCAATAAGTAATTACTAAAAATTATATTTAATATTTACTGGTTTATAGAAATATAAAATTATTACATGCACGAAGTGTATAATAACTATCATTCACCAAAGTTATGTAATACTTAATAAACACATTTTTATTAATCACTTGTTTTTTGTTTCGCAGAATATTTTGAATAATTTTTTCAAAAAGTTTAAAAAATCACTCGATCGATTTCGACTTGTTAGGTCATCATCAGGAGTATCTACTGATTTGTATTAGTAAAAATTTTGTTATATAGTAGAAAAAAGCAAAATATAAATAAAATAAAAGGAGGGAAAAATAAGCAATAAAAATTAATCTACGGATCGCGCAGGTAGGCGATGAGTCATAGGTTGAGTAACAAAATTCAAGGTATATTATTGCGTACGTGAGAATAGAAAAGGGCGGGGTCTGTAATTGGTGAGAACCGGATTTCTCTCTGTTCGTTAAAGATATTTTGGTTAAGAAATATATTCAAAAATTTTTTACAAAATTTTTACTAATACAAATCAGTAGATACTCCTGATGATGACCTAACAAGTCGAAATCGATCGAGTGATTTTTTAAACTTTTTGAAAAAATTATTCAAAATATTCTGCGAAACAAAAAACAAGTGATTAATAAAAATGTGTTTATTAAGTATAAGTGTGTTTCGCCAAGTGCCTACGGCAAATAGCGTAAAAAGTTATGTAAAATGGATCTAAATGAGTAAATACATAATGGGTGCATTTTGAATTTTCTACTAATATTTAAATACACATATGGATGTAACAATAAAATAGAAATAATCACTTCCTGCATGTAATAATTTTAGTCAAAATATATTGTTGCAGTGTTGTATGTTATTGAAAACATCTTAATTCTCTTATATTATGTGTCCATTTTATTTCGTTTTTTAAAATTTAATTTATATTTACTTCGTGCATGTAATAATCCTATATTTTAATTAACTAATAAACATTAAAACTAGAAGCAATAAGTAACTACTAAAAATTATATTTATTATTTACTGGTTTATAGAAATATAAAATTGTTACATGCACGAAGTGAATAATAACTATCATTCACCAAAGTTATGTAAAATTGATCTAAATGACTAAATACATAAAGGGTGCATTTTGAATTTTCTACTAATACTCAAATACACATATGGATGTATTAATAAAATAGAAATATTCACTTCCTGCATGTAATAATTTTAGTCAAAATATATTGTTGCAGTGTTGTACGTTATTGAAAATATCTTAATTCTCTTATATTATGTGTCCATTTTATTTCGTTTTTTAAAATTTAATTTATATTTACTTCGTGCATGTAATAATTCTGTATTTTAATTAACTAATAAACATTAAAACTAGAAGCAATAAGTAACTACTAAAAATTATATTTAATATTTACTGGTTTATAGAAATATAAAATTATTACATGCACGAAGTGTATAATAACTATCATTCACCAAAGTTATGTAATACTTAATAAACACATTTTTATTAATAACGGTTTTTTGTTTCGCAGAATATTTTGAATAATTTTTTCAAAAAGTTTAAAAAATCACTCGATCGATTTCGACTTGTTAGGTCATCATCAGGAGTATCTACTGATTTGTATTAGTAAAAATTTTGTTATATAGTAGAAAAAAGCAAAATATAAATAAAATAAAAGGAGGGAAAAATAAGGAATAAAAATTAATCTACGGATCGCGCAGGTAGGCGATGAGTCATAGGTTGAGTAACAAAATTCAAGGTATATTATTGCGTACGTGAGAATAGAAAAGGGCGGGGTCTGTAATTGGTGAGAACCGGATTTCTCTCTGTTCGTTAAGGATATTTTGGTTAAGAAATATATGCTAAAATTTTTTACAAAATTTTTACTATTGCAAATCAGTAGATACTCCTGATGATGACCTAACAAGTCGAAATCGATCGAGTGATTTTTTAAACTTTTTGAAAAAATTATTCAAAATATTCTGCGAAACAAAAAACAAGTGATTAATAAAAATGTGTTTATTAAGTATAAGTGTGTTTCGCCAAGTGCCTACGGCAAATAGCGTAAAAAGTTATGTAAAATGGATCTAAATGAGTAAATACATAATGGGTGCATTTTGAATTTTCTACTAATATTTAAATACACATATGGATGTAACAATAAAATTGAAATAATCACTTCCTGCATGTAATAATTTTAGTCAAAATATATTGTTGCAGTGTTGTATGTTATTGAAAACATCTTAATTCTCTTATATTATGTGTCCATTTTATTTCGTTTTTTAAAATTTAATTTATATTTACTTCGTGCATGTAATAATTTTATATTTTAATTAACTAATAAACATTAAAACTAGAAGCAATAAGTAACTACTAAAAATTATATTTATTATTTACTGGTTTATAGAAATATAAAATTATTACATGCACGAAGTGAATAATAACTATCATTCACCAAAGTTATGTAAAATTGATCTAAATGAGTAAATACATAATGGGTGCATTTTGAATTTTCTACTAATATTTAAATACACATATGGATGTATTAATAAAATAGAAATAATCACTTCCTGCATGTAATAATTTTTGTCAAAATATATTGTTGCAGTGTTGTACGTTATTGAAAACATCTTCATTCTCTCATATTATGTGTCCATTTTATTTCGTTTTTTAAAATTTAATTTATATTTACTTCGTGCATGTAATAATTTTATATTTTAATTAACTAATAAACATTAAAACTAGAAGCAATGAGTAACTACTAAAAATTATATTTAATATTTACTGGTTTATAGAAATATAAAATTATTACATGCACGAAGTGTATAATAACTATTATTCACCAAAATTATGTAAAATGGATCTAAATGAGTAAATACATAATGGGTGCATTTTGAATTTTCAACTAATACTCAAATACACATATGGATGTAGCAATAAAATATAAATAATTACGTCCTGCATGTAATAATTTTAGTCAAAATATATTGTTGCAGTGTTGTACGTTATTGAAAATATCTTAATTCTCTTATATTATGTGTTCATTTTATTTCGTTTTATAAAATACCGTGCATGTAATAATTTTATATTTTAATTAACTTTTAAACATTAGAATTAAAGGCAATAAGTTAATACCACAATTTCTATTTAAATTTTTTTGGTTTATAGAAATATAAAATTATTACATGCACGAAGTGTATAATAACTATCATTTACCAAAATTATGTAAAATGGATCTAAATGAGTATAAATATACAATCGGTGCATTTTGAATTTTCTACTAATACTCAAATACACATATATCTGTTACAATAAAATAGAACTGATCACTTCCTGCATGTAATAATTTTAGCCCAAATTTATTGGTGTAGTGTTGTACGTAGTGTGGATTTGGTAATTTGGTGTAATATAAGTTTAAAATAAAATTAATTAATACGCGATTCGTGCGAGAGGGGTTGGTCATGAAACCTCGACGATCGTTGTTTCGAAATCAAAATCTCGAAATCGAAATCTCGAATTAATAAAAGAGCGAATTTCAAAATATCGAAATTTCAAAATATAGCATTCAAAACCTCGAAAATATATCTCGAATCTCGAATAATAAAAATAATTTTGTAAATATTATTTGCGGCGCCGCAAATAATATTTACAAAATTATTTTTATTATTCGAGATTCGAGAATACAAATTACCTAAACCGCATTATGAGCCTTAATTCTGGTCTGTTGCCGATGCTGTTGCTAACAATTTCCCGAGTACTCAAAATTCAAATGGGGCATTGCATCGGCGCTTAAAACAGTAGTAGGAACGAAAAATGCTGGTGTTTACAAAATAATTACCGATCTTTCAAAAGAATTAATAATATTTAAAAATATTATAGAACGAATTAAAATATGTGAAATGAAGCTATTAAATAGAAAAAATTTGATGAGATATCAAAAATTAAAACAATTTTGAAAAAAATGCAAAAAATTGATAAGTTAGATTTTTTAAAAAGGTTCACAACATATGTATATAAATTTTTTATTTGTTAATAAAATTTGAATTAAACACTATTAAATAGCATAAAAAATATTAGCTTCATTTTTACCATTCTTTTATTTAGAACATCTTTATAGTTTTCGAAATTTTCGCATGCGAGATTTTCCAAATAAATTATTTTGAAATCCGATATTCTTAAATTCGAGTAAATTTTTTCTTTCGGTATTTTGTTCATTCGATATTTCGTTTGGCGAGTTTTTAGGACTATCCCGTGTGAGAGTACAGTTTTAAATTACAAATTCAAAATTATGGTTTACATATTTTTTTTTTTAAAATCGTATGATAAAAAACCATTCGTTTTTTTCATCAATCTTCACTGTTACCAATTTTAAAATTTGAAATTGTTGAGAGTAGTTACTTATTTCAATGATAAAAAGTATAACCCCTAAAATATTTAAAAATTGATTGCCCTTCGATTCATTCAACTTACAATGCTATTTACATGAACCTATATCACAAATATAAGATAAATGGAAGGTTAAATTCGACAAAATCCATTTTAATATCAATATCAATAACCTTCAAATACAAATAAAAGCCGAATAAAAGAATTTCCTTAGTTGTATAGGTTTAAACCTGCGTCCTATTTTACATTACAAGAATTTTCCATTTTCATTTCAATCTTATCACTTTGTTTTATGTTCGTCTGTTTATTAACCTCAGCCTTAAAATAAG
The DNA here is from genome assembly GCA_932526605.1 of Nephrotoma flavescens. Taxonomy (NCBI): domain Eukaryota; kingdom Metazoa; phylum Arthropoda; class Insecta; order Diptera; family Tipulidae; genus Nephrotoma; species Nephrotoma flavescens. The sequence continues at coordinate 85,670,222 of OW052220.1, read as the reverse complement.
TTCATATTCAAAGCAAACAAAATATTTAATTTATCCTAAAGATGTTTTCTCGCATCGTATATGTCTATAATTTCGTCTTTGCTTTGAACCTGACCTTATAGCACAACAACAGGATTGAACTCTGTAATTATTTCATGCAAAAAAATATATGGAGTATAATACATATAAAGCAGTGCCAGGAGGTAAATAATAAAATTTAATTTTTAATTGAAACACCAGAGAAAAGTAAAGTACAAGAATATTTTAATAGCTGGGTAGACTCTTTGGAGATATAACAGATAAGTAATATGAGAAATGCTGCAGTGCGAAATACTTTTGGTTGTTATTTTTTTTGAAATATAATTTTTTATGCATGCTCTGGAGTAGTTTGCACAATATTTTCACAAATGCCATATTGCGCGTTTTATTGTGCAAATAACTTATTGTAATCAGAAATGAAATCCACATAGGAATACAACACGTTTAGAAAAAGTTAAATATTAGGTCACTAATATTATCTTATATTAGTCGTGTTTCATGACTACCATTGATCCGGATCATTTCATGTTTAACATGAAAAACTTGATCTAAATTTTGTTTCAGATCACAAAAGTTGGCAATTGCATCCGTCTGAAATCATTATCGGTATACAACCTCAATACCCACCATTAACAAATATGTGGCCGAACCAGTCATAAAATGACAACCGCAAGATTACGCCATCTTCAATAACAAAAGTAGTAAAATGGTAAACCACGTGACAGACTAACTAATGATTTATGGTCGATCAATATCTGAAACGAAAATTGGGGGAGAGGATTATTACTCACTCACTATAAAATGATCATGGACAATGAAAATAAGTGAAAATGAAAAATGTTATGATCAAATGTTCTCGATAATCGTTTCAGCTTATTGCAGATGCACAATCAATGGGCAAAAACTTAATGTTGTGGGTAATTGATTATTAAAAACAACGCCACACTAATTTGTAACGTGCGTTCCAGTTACGAATCACGTTTCCGTTTCTGCAGTCCGTTTGTGACCTGGTTTAATATATTATTTGGAAACCGCTCTCTGCGGATGTACTATTTTCTTTTATTTAATGACCAATTTAAAAATATTGGCATTAACGTTTTTAAAACCGTAGGCAACATCAAGGACACTCATAAATTATAACAAGATATAGACAACCGATCGTATTTTAGTTTTTCGATCTACAGTGTTATGAAGTAAATTTTTTAGATTTTTCTAATATAAGTTTTAATTTACAACTTTTTGATTAATTTACGACATATCATCAATACCGCGGTTATTCAATATTTTTAAGATAAAGATTAGAAAAAAATCGTATAAGCTGCTAATAAATTACCACGAATATGATATTACGATAGTGAAAGACTTACCATGAATGATCTATTATCCGGGCGCTCGAGAATGTAGATAAACTGGATCGAAACAGTCCAATTATGAACTTACGATTTCGCATTTTCACTTTTTCCAGGAAATGCACAAATAAAAATATTTCCAACACCATACACTTTCCACTGACATTTTTAAATTTATATAACATGTTCTTTTATTCGCTTTTAATTATTTTGAAACTTTCACCACTAAATAAACAACAATAAGATCAACACCGGTTTCGAAAAAGGACGACATGTTGATGACTGGCTTGTACACATTTTGATGACTGGCTTGCAGTTGTTTTTTTATATGTGAAACTGCGGACCCAATTTATTACACCGTTATTATTGAATATTGTTTGTGTGTATGTATGCATAAATTTTCTGTTCATCGCAGCAATGCACCTAGAAGACAAGGCAATACTGCTTGTTACGTCATCAAATTTATGTCTAAATAAATGCATAACATTTAAAGGTTTAACGAAATGTTTAATGCATATTTTGATAATAATATAATATGTAAATTATTTTTTACCAAATATAAAAAACTCGGATCATTTATTTGACTTTAATGCCATACCAAAGATTGAAATCGTCGACATAAAATGACGTCATATAGCAAAATTTTTAAAGCAATGAGGCCATTAGTATCTAGGTGCACTGATCGCAGCAAGGTTTATATATCAACAAGTTACCGTTGATTGTTATCTAACACAAACACATATATCTCTCCGCAATTTTAATCAATCGTCAGTATGTTCCAAATTACATGAGATATTTTTGTACAAAAAATGAATTATAAATAATAAATTATTGATCTGATTGTGAAATACATACCAAAAATTTACACGGTTAAACTTAAAAAAATCCAATTGGTTTTGTTTTTTGGTGAAATTGAAACATTTTTAGATAATCGTTTACATTTATATTTGAGAAGTGTCCCTAATAGTATAGCTGTAAGGACAAATACATTTCTTACATTTTGAGATAAACACGAGAAAATCGTAAAACGATGTACTAAAGTTTTTTTAAATAAAGAAGGCAATTTTAGATAATGTTTCCACTTTTAGATCTCCGATCCTGGAGATGTTAATAACGTTTCACTGATATGAGCGAATATCTAAATCAAAACCGGGTGGGTGTGGTGAACAAGATTTAATTTTGATGATTTTGAACTATAGTCTACCATATTTTTAAGTAATTATTGTTTTTTGTTTCAATCTATTTTCAAATTCTTTTAGTACTGCTCCTAGAGATGTTCACAGTATTTTTAAAGGTAGTTAAGGATAGCGCAGACAAAGTTCTGACACTGAAATGCACATGGATAGTTTAGTTAGAAATTCCATGAATTTTAATAAATTTTGAAATGGCATTTCACCGATCCTACAGATGTTCACGGGATCTCAACTACATGGTCAGATAGATCAGTCAAAACAATATGAATGTAGTGAACTGGATCTAGTTGTGAAATTTTTAACTTGTCTGGCGACATTTTTATGCGTTTACATTTATGGCGTATTCCAGAAATGTTCACGGGATCAGAACAAGAAAGTATTCTACAAAATTTAAAACTTCAACATTTCCAATTTTATTCTCAAATGGAAATTTTGATATTTTATCCAATAAGATTTTTACCCGACATTCCTAAATAAGCTACGAACCAGGTTTATTGCAATAATGATCAAATAACTTAAATCCTAGAGATGTTCATAGGGTTCCGTTTATAGAGAAAATACCAAGATTTCCGATTGAGAATAAAATCAAAAATGAAGAAGTTTTTAAGTTGGGAAAACATTCTGAAAATCATCGTTTGTGTCCTGTTTCCAAAATATTGATAGAGATCTCCAAAATATTGATAGGTCTGACCTATTCGAATATATGAAAGTGATCCCGTGAACATTTTTGGGATAGGCGATAAATACAGTAAACGTATAAAAATTTCTCTAGACAATTTAAAAATCTCATAACTAGATCCCGTTCACTACACTCATAGGGTTTCGGCTGATCTATCTGACCATGTATGTGAGACCCAATGAACCTCCCTAGAATAGGTGAAATAAAATTTTAAAATTTACTAAAATTAATGAAATTAATGGAATTATTCATTTCAGTGTTAGATCTTTATCTACGCTATCATAAAATATAATTAACACTAGATATACCAAGCATTGATATATACCTATCTCTACCAACCGGAACATCATTTGACCTGAACATTTGTAGGTTGACCACACCGAACTACCCTTGATTGCCAGTTCTTCTACTAATTGAAATAGAAAGTCTTTTCTTATAGGTAATATTTGTTCCCGTGAGTTCTTTGTACAGCATCCACACATTAATTCCAGGTATATCGAGGATATTAAAAATACTTGTTTCACTGAGAGAAATCGTATTCTAATAATAAATATTTGAAAAAAGGATTTAGTGCACAAATTATGATAAAATAGATCAATTTGAGTAATAACACAATTTTATAAAATAAGATTATTATTTTCAACTTTATTAATTTATAAATTACCAAATTTAAACAATTTATGCTTCACTTATGTCTATTTCAATTAATTGAAGAAAGTTTTGCTTTAAATTATACTATCAACATTTTGATGAAATTGTGTAATATTTACTCTCAAGTTAAGTAAAAAATTTAGAATCAAATGGAGATAATTAATTTCTTGAAATATTATTTCTAAATTTATTAACATTTATTCTCAAGTTAACAGAAATTTAATTCAACCGTTGTTGTTATCAACTACTAATTTTATTTGAAATTGCAAAAACATATTACATGATGAATCTTATAAAATGTTTGTTCACTCACTAACTAGAAAATAAAAGTGAATTATAATGTTAATCACACAATAAAGCAAAAATTAGATACGCCGAAATGAAAAATAATAGCAAATAAATAAACTACTTAGAATTATCCTAATTAGCCTTAATGTAAAACATCAGAAATATAATTTGCAATTGGAGCTTATTTCAAACTCATAATATTTTGGATTTGCTAAGCTTAAAACGTAGATACATGAAAACTCATTCGATTTTTTGTAAAATCCTTATTTAAAACACTTAAATTTAAATCAAATAATTATGCGATAGTACTTTATATGAACCGACCAAACAGCACAGTGGTTAAAGCTTTGACGTTTGGATCGGGATGTACCAGGTTCGAATCCACTATAGGGGGGGGGGATGCAAAAGGGAATTTTCATCAACAGATTACGATCTGTGAATAAACGATTTGCAGTTTATATACATGCGTAAAAAAATTTGAAATAGTGATAGTTTTCATTTAAAATTCTTTCGACACTCTCCAAAGTTTTAGGGAAAATTATCTTAAGCAGACTAGAACATTTCCTGAGTGCAAACAACATTATTTCTTATCATCAATTTGGATTTACAAACTCATCGAATACGACTGCCGCTTGTATTAACTGAACAGATTTTTTAAACAGACATTTAGATAAAAGATTCTTCTCTGGCTGTATATTTTTAGGTATAAGGGGTTCGAGCAGCAGCAAAAAAAAAAAATAAAAAAATGGTTTAATCCGGGTACTAATACTCAATTCATGTATATTATTCTCAATTACAACTTGGACGAGAACATTGAAATTCATAAATCTTGAACAGTTATTCTTGATTTAAGCACTTTATGTTGTAAAATTATTCTTAATTAAAGTATATTGAGAATTAACATGATTTATTGTCATTTTCATTAGATTTGCTCAAATTGAGAATATAACAACTGATTGATGCAATTTTTGCTTACTTATTTTGAGATCAATTTTCACGATAGGATCTTCAATCACTATAATTTTATTTCTATTTAACGTTCTTGTTTTTAACTTTTGCCTAGTCAGTTTGTTTTAAAAAATCAAGCAGCACACAGCACGTCTTTCAGTTCAAAATAATATTCAAAAATTAATACAGTGTATTTTTGGGTTTAAAAAGTAAAATATTATATGCAATTGTATTAATATAAATGGTGAACCATATGGTAATGGTTTAGAGACGGTCCTACGTTTTGTGCCGATATTTAAATATAGTAAAGCGTGATTTATTTTTTACTCGTATGTGACAATTAAAACTGCAATTTAGTCGTGCAGTAATAAACTATAGAACTGGTCCGTTTTCTACGAAAACATATTTTGTAGCAAAAACAACAAACCGCAGATTAAATCCTTAAGGTAAGCTTCTTTTTAAACATTTTTAATAATAATGGTTTAATTAAATAATTTATATCTTTAAAAGGCACGATTTCGCAATTTGCATATGATTTTACAATATTATGAATTAGAACATAATTATGGATTAAAACCTTAACGATGGAAGTTATATTGAAGCGACAGGATTTGAAAAAATCCTCTCCACTCGGAGAAGCCTTCAACGAATCTTCCACAATTTACACTTCGACAGCATGAGACCGCAGAATTCAATCAACAAACAAATATTTTTCAACCAGTGACCCGTAGCGAAAGGCGGGAACGAGAAAGAAAAGAAAACAAAAAATAACGCTAAGAAAAATAAAATAAAAATACTGTAGCCGAACGCAAATAATTTGGAGCGAGAACCAACGTATTATAATATTCTCGAATGAGGAGTACTTCTTCACAAATAGAGTATTCATTAAAAAGAGTTAAACGGTTTTAACTCACATTATTCTTAAGTTCTGAATAACATATTTTTGAAAATAGAAAATATATTCACAAACTGAGTTTAATTTTAAAAATGATTCATAATTTTTTTAAATTATAGATTTATCATATTAAGAATAATGTACTGAATATAAGTAACTACATTTTCTCTGGTCGTGTTTAAAATTTATGATTTCAGTATACGAAAAGTACACAAATTATTTTCGCTTAATTCTTCAAATAAGAATAGCTTGAGAATAGTTTTACTTAGCGCACATTAAAGCAACTATTATGCATAATCTAATACACATTTCGCTTGAATTGAGCAATCTTTTTTTTCAGTGTAAGGCCATCTCTGAGATCTCAACTTAACAGTGTATTTTTTTTTAGCCATTTGGTCCATTAAATCTAAACTAAATTTGGTACTATATTTTTTTTGTCAGTTTTGTTCTATTTTTGAGGAATTGTGCTTAGAAAAAAGTAGAAGTACTTTCTTAGTTGGCTTAGCTTTGTATACCGTTACTGTGCAATTATAGCTGGAATGTTATACCATCACTTTTCGATTTTCGACTTTTTTTATGTCTCAATTTTCAGGAATCAATTATTATTCTATTTCACGTAATTATTATGTGTTTTATTTCGCGATTTCAACCTCTTGATATAATTGTGTGATTTTTTTCTACATTTCGATAAACGTATAACGAAAAAATTATTTGGTAATAAATAGAGTCGATTAATGGATAAATTTTGGAAGTAAAATAGGGTGCTATTTTACTCTCAAAAAGTGAGACATAAAATAGGTCGAAAATAGTGATGGTACAACATCCCAGTTAGATTTGTAAATTAAACTTGAGAATTTAAGCAATTTATCTTTTCTTGTTTGCCAATTTTCGGCAATTTCTTTTTATTTGAACGAATAGTTCCAACTAAAGTCGAATTCTTTTCTAAAATTTTTGAAGCCAGAGGTTTTTTGTAAAAAAAAATTATCAGATGTCAAATTCCAACCGGAACTAGTAAATGATTCAATTAATTTTAAAGGAAAACACACCCAAGGAACAAACTCACCCAAAGATATTGAATGTGGTTTATTTTTATTTTTTCTACGCTTTTTGCCATCCCAACCGTTTGCGATCAGCGCAAATTTGTCGCTTTTCAGTCTTCGTTGCTAGCCATCGTTTTTTTTTAAATTTAGGTCCCCAATTTTTGACCATAAATACGACAATTTTGAAATTTTTAGCTTCATAAGCACCACGCCCATATAAAATTGCTAAAAATGAGTTAAATTTTTCTTCTGTTAAAACTCACTCTTTTGCAAGAACTTTAGAAGCTTCCATTTCTGTGCATTTTCTAATATAATTTATAAAAATTGTATTTATTACAAAAAAAAGCGCAACTAACTTTTCCTCCGATTGCATGTCTTTTTGCAAATGGTGTAGGACCATGGCTTGCTTTGAAAGTTGTATTTCTTTGTGGTGTTCCTGATCTTGCTCGAAAAAATCCATGTGTACAACGTTGAAATACAATTGAAAGATGGTTCCATTTTCTTATTTTGAATATACGCCCAATACAATGGTGAACCGGTCAAGTATACCAAAAGGAAGTGATCACTAGAGATTTTAAAGCTAAAATGAGCAGATATGACGGTCTGACTGATGGAAACGGAATAAAAGTAGAGGACTTCTTATCTAGCAGTGCCCTTTTCAAAACCCTCATATGAGTGAAGAAAAAAATATCTTAATTTGAGCGACTAAGGTACCCGGGTACCTTACAGGGAAATTTTTCTGGAAACTAATTTTTTTCAATTTTTTTTTGCAAAGATGAAATTTATAACGGATTTTGCTAAAACTACATAAATTAAAAACAGTTTTGCAGTAGCCGCAACATGTCAGTTTTCGAAAAACATTTTGTAAAAATACGTAAATAATCCAACGTGTCACATCAGTGAAAAAAATGATTGATAGTAATAAAAAAATGTTTGTTTAGTTTTTTTTGAAATAAATAAAATTATAAAGATAAATTAAATGAAATAAATAAACAGAAATACAAACAATGAAATACATTGACATATAACACAAAACTATAAAATATTTGCATACTATTTCTTTCAAATATAGTGTAAAATGTATAAAGGTTCCCGGGTACCTTTGTTACTCTAATTCGTATAACTAAACTACTTTTTGCTCTCACGTGCGTCCAAATTGTAAAAATTCTCATTTTTAAGTGTGATCGTAATCTATCAATTGAACTAGAAGTTCTCATAAAATTAAAACTTTTTATTATGACTTGAACATACAAAGCTAGGCGTTTAAAAATGCAAAAGGTACCCGAGTAGCTTGTCACTCACATAAGGGATAATTATGAAACTTTCTATCACGTATCATCCAATTATCGAACCCAACAAAATGCTCCATTAACTATTGCTAAATCATTATTAAAGTTCAAATTAGACGAAGATATGATTTTAAATTAGTTAAACATTTTTTTTATACAAGTTTTTTTAAGCTTAAATTTTCGATGAAGTTTTTGTAACAGAAGTAACATCCAGTTTCGATCTGATAAGATCATGAAAAAATTCAATCATCTCATCAGGCTATGGCGACTGAATATTAAACGTAATGATTACGTTTTGTGTTCTATATGAGCAACCGTGTAATCGTAACTCTAGTGGATTATATAACAACTCCCTAAATTTATTTTTACAAACTTTTCATCTCAGATCGAATCTGGATGTTGCTTCTGTTACAAAAACTTCATTGAAAATTTAAGTTTAAAAAAACTTATATAAAAAAGTTTTTTTTAATAATTTAAAATTAAATAAAATTGCTTTGAAGTAGGCATTAGCTATATAATAATTGTTCGGCGTTACTAATATATTTCTCGTGTTACTTGAAAAAAACACATTAAAATGGCTTTAGTTGGGGCCGATATGATTGATATCGCTATATGAATTAATTATTTAATTCAGTAAAAAATAATAAAAATTACTTGCACTGGAATTGAAAACAGTGTGAATGAGATGAAAAGCTTGTAAGAATAAATTTAGTGAGTTGTCATATAATTCACTAGAGTTACGATTACACGGTTGCTCTACATTATATATAGAACACCAAATGTAATCATTTTACGTAGTAATATTCAGTCGCCTTAGCCTGATGAGATGATTGAATTTTATTTTGATGTTATCAGATTGAAACTGGATGTTACTTCTGTTATAAAAACTTCATCGAAAATTTAAGCTTTGACGAAAATTTGATTATCAATCATCATGTAAATTAATGAATGTAACAAAATTAAGAGATTTGCAATTAAGATAGCTTTCTAGGATCCATTTTCTAGACACTAGTTCACCGGTGTGAAGTTTTCAACATATATCAAAAGTGTAGCTACACAAATTAACAAAAAACAAAAATGTAACTACACAATTTAACAAAAAGTGTAGCATTACACAAAAAAAAATTGTGGCAAGGTTGAATTTATTATTTATCCCACTAAATCTTGCCTAATCTAATTCGCGGAATATCACTGGGACTTTCTGCGATTTTTTTTTGTTTATTGTAAATGCAAATAATAATGAAAAAAGTGTAAACCGAGTTTTGTGGGTGTTTAAGGGCTATTAACACTTAATTCTAGAGATGACACCACAAATCTGAGTATACTGGCATTTCGGGGAACTACCCACAATTTTTGGGTAATGGGGGGGGGGGGGGGGTAATGTCCCCGAAATGCAAGTATACTCAGATTTGTGGTGTCATCTCTAGAATTAAGTGTTAATGGCCGTTAAACAACCACAAGACTCGATTTGCACTTTTCTCGTTATTATTTCCATCTACACTAAACTACAAAAATTCCCCGAAGCCCGCATTGGTGTGCCACATATTACTAAAAAATGTGGATTGTGTATCTAAAATGCAAGTTTACTGAGATTTGTAGTGTCATCTCTAGAATTAAGTGTTAATGGCCCTTAAACACTCACAAAACTCGGTTTACACTTTTTTCATTATTATTTCCATTTAACACTAAACAATAAAAATCCCCCAAAGCCCGCAGTGATATGCCGTATATCACTAAAAACTGTGGATAGTGCCCTCGAAATGCCAGTATACTCGGATTTGTGGTGTCATCTCTAGAATTAAGTGTCAATGGCCCTTAAACATACACAAAACTCGGTTTAAACTTTTTTCAATATTATTTCCATTTACACTAAACAACAAAAATTCCCCGAAGCCCGCAGTGGTTTGCCACATATCACTAAAAATTGTGGATAGTATCCCCGAAATGCCAGTATACTCATATTTATGGTGTCATTTCTAGAATTAAGTATTAATGGCCCTTAAACACCCACAAAACTGAATTTACACTTTTTTCATTATTTGCTGTGTTTTAATATTGGAGCACTATCCGGCGCCGAAGGGAAATTTTTTACTGAAACTGCTGCAGCTATTATTCACTGGTGTCGCTACTAATCAAAAAAAATTAAATTGTAAACTTCATGCAGTCGAACGACATTTCTACTCTTGTGTTTATGTCGTTTGAAAAAAAAATCGCAAACATTTTAAAACAAACAAATTGCGAAATAAATAACAATTTAGATATGTCTAACAATGTTTTATAAATATTTAGTCGTACGCAATAATAAATATAGTGAATAAGTTTTTAAGTTTAAAGTTTGAGTGCTGTGCCTGTGTGATTTTTATAAATAAAATGGTTACTCCAACGAAAGCCTCTCGAACGTCATTAATATTCAAAACATCATTGCCCACAGTTGTAAATGAGTTAGATTTGATCGTAAATTTCATTAAATGTCCAAAACGGATAGTTTAATTGCTGAGAGTAGTAATCTTCTGCGGGATCCAAAAGCAAGGGCTAAGGCTAAAGCAAAAAAGTGACGTCTACAAAGTTCAACCGTAACAAAATGTAAAGGAATGATAAATGGTAAACTAGATACGGTATCTTTCTTGGATCCCGTATTTGCCGATATAAAATCGAATTTAAGCGATATGAATAGTTCGAATGGAACTTTTCTAAATACGCTGGAATCGAATAACTCTGACGTTTTATTTGATTACGATCATCCGTGCTGGGATAATACACCAAATGAATTTATACTCAATGAGAACACCCGTTGAAAAAGAAATTTTATTTTATGAATTACAAAAAGCTGGACGGCCCGTTAAAATTAGGACAATATTTACGGAATACAATATTAGTTATAAGCCATGCGACATGAATAAGTACGTATTTGGCTGGAACCATCTAAGTAAGGAATCGCTCTATAACGATCTTTTTAATTTCAGAATGCTGTAATCAACCGCAGGTGATAGTAACATAAATATAGATGACAGCGATAGTGATAATGGATTTATGGGTGTGAAAATGTCGAGACGGTGTTGTGCTATTCATGCTATAATTCGCAACTTAAAAACCGTATGGTCCATTATTTCGAATTTTTAAAGAATGGGGATTAGTAAGTACCATTGAATTATTTCGATCATGTAGGTAGGTAGAGGATTTTAATCCAATGTACTATTCTTTTCTAGAGCTCAGAAATGGGCAGGCAAGATCCGCCACTTAATTCGAGACCAAAAAAAAAACACTGCGGCCCGTTACTGTACGAATCCCAACAATATTTGTTTCAAATATTGAACAATTTATGCCCGGAGGAGATAAGCGATTGTTCGATCCAGTTAAGATAAATCACAGACGGAGGATGATATTACCTTGAGCAAAATGCCTTCAATAAGTCTGCTTTAGAGACAGCACACTGAAGAACCAATGATAACAAATTTATGTGACAGTCCATCTCCTGAATGGAATCTATCTTTCTAGAAGAATATGATTTACCACAAACTAAACAGTTAGATGTTGAATCTCCACTTTTAACGTCCGAACCGGATGACGAACCCGACGAGCGCCTTGAAGAAGATGAAGATCCACCAAATGAAAAACTCACATGCTCCGATAAGTATTTTATAAAAGACGAAGGTTCCGAAACTTCAACCTAAGCCGAATATTTTCTGGATGAACAAAATGAAATTAATCAGGTTCCATGTCGTCTATGTGCCAATGAATTTTTCGGAGAGGCACTACTATTTTTCCACGAAGATGCTCACATGAACTAATAAATAGTGTGTTACCGCGATTCGCAATCCCGTCCCACGATTACTTACCACAACAAATAAGTATACCATGCCTAAAAAGGGTTCATCAATGCGCGAAATAATGTACGATTTCGACGCAGTTCAAGAAAAACTAATGAACAGTTCAAATCGTGTTTTTTAATTTAATAAATTTTCTTATCAATATACAAAATATTTTTGATTTATAAACATAATTTATTAAAGTTTTCCTTATTTTTCACGATTTTATTATGTATTTTAAATCCTTAGATACATGTTATGAAATTGAACGACTATCCGCTAACACAAGAACTGTACAAAAATTAAAAAATTTTTAACGATTAAAATTTTACAGTGATATAAATTTAAATTAAATTAGGCAATTAAAATTGTTCTTCTTCCACCGGAAAATTTTCCCACGCTCGTCTTTTGCTCCACTGATTGGCCCAAATTCATAACCGCCACGTCCTGCGAACTGTAAAAAGTAATCATGGTGTTTCCATAGTGATTTACGATGGGATACGGTGAATAATGTGATTCCTGATTTTCGGCATTGTTGCTACATGCATCCTTCGACATCGACCGATAGCACATCGATAGCGTTTAGCTCACGTCCCGACTTTCTAGATATGATAATTGTACAATTTCCAAAAATCGATGGTTATCGGTCTGACCCCGTCGCAACAATACATCGTACGTATGCGGCTAAATAATTTGATCACGTAGCGTACTTTAATTTTAATAAAAATTAAATTATATTATAAATTTAATTCTTTTTTTCTAAATTTTTTTTAAAACACAAAATTATTTTTTACTAAAAAGAATTTCGTATATTTTTCTAAACAATACAAAACAAAAAAAATTGGCATACGTCAAAATTTATTTGATTTGATTTAAGGGTTGTACAAAACAAGGGAAATTTAAAGTTTCACCCTGAAATGGATAGTGCTCCCGATAGCGGCTCTCGATAAATAAGTGAGCCAAGATATTTTTTTATCGATTTTTAATTAAAAAGTTGAATGAAAAATTTTAGTTTAGAGTTAAATAAATTAATTATATGCAATAATAGCGCGCTAAATATAAGTTTTGACATAGAAAATTGGCTGCTCCGGATACAGCTATCGGGCGCTAATAAAAAAACACAGCAATTATTTCCATTTACACTAAACAATGAAAATCTCCCAAAGCCCGCAGTAATATGCCGTATATCACTAAAAATTGTGGATAGTGCCCTCTATTTCGAGCCAGTATATTCAGATTTGTGATGTCATCTCTAGAATTAAGTGTTAATGGCTCTTAAACGTCCACAAGACTCGGTTTACACTTTTTCATTATTATTTCCATTTACACTAAAAAAAAAAAATCGCAGAAAGTGCTAGTGATATATGCCGCACATTATTGTAGATTAGGAAAGATTTAGTGGGATAAACAATAAATTCAACCTTACCACAATTTTTTGTGTAATACTACACATTTTGTTGAATTGTGTAGCTACATTTTTGGTTTTTGTTAATTAGTGTAGCTACACTTTTGATAAATGTTGAAAACTTCACCCCGGTCACTTGTTCGTCTTCTGGGACAGTGTAAGGACTCGTGTGGAATTGATCTCAAATCAACGAACAAGTTCAAATCTGATTGTTGTAATTCTTACAAATGTTCCATCTTTAAGTAAAAAATTCAAGTCGCAGTTAACCAGTGCCTCAATAACTAAATTTCAATGAAACGCAAAAAACACAGTATTTGGTGGAACTCTAATTTTAAAAAAGTTTGATGTTCTTAGCATAAGCTAAGAAGAACATACCAGACGGATAGAGATCAACAAGCAACAGAGTTAACATTGTCATTTTTTCAAGGAACAAGAAATAAGTATTTGCAAGGAGTGTTTAAAGAGAATCAAAATAGTTGCAATGGTGTCACGGAGTATGGTAATAAAAAAAATCTCGTAGATACAAAGCCCGTAACTCTAACTAAATTTTCTAATAAATTGATAAATTATTTAATATATTTATTTTTTTATTTTTTTTTTTTTAACATTTTCAGCTTTTTAAAGAGGCCATTTACCAAGAAAATATTACTGCAAAAAGTAGAAAATTACCAACACCCCCCCATTTTAACCTCCAAAATCATTGTGTAAAGTATACACAACCTTTACAAAAAATTGAGAACCTCCTAAAGTTTTTTTGCTCGAAAAGTCGCAAACGTTGTGAACGTCATAGTAAATAATATTTGTCTATAAAAAAGCCGAAAATCTTAAAATTAATTATACAGACGAATTTAAACTTCTTAATTATCTATTAATATAGTACATACATTCCCACGCTAATATAGATCTACAATTTTTAATAATAAAAATTCTTATCTTATGGTCTTACCATTGGAATTTGTGAACGAGAAATATTCCCTTTCTGAAATTTAAGATATTTTTTTTCAGATGACGTCCGATCGCCATAATAATTATTTTATTAAAAATTATTGCAACATAATTTAATTAATGAATGAGCGCAGTGCTTGGGAACTCTATGAAGCAAACGTAAAAATATTTGACCATTTTAGTAATGTGCATTGACTTTTGTTGTTGGTTTCTGTCATTTAGAGAGGCTAAACTACATTCACATAGGTTGGTATTTAAAGTAAATGGAAATGTAATTATCTCTCAAAGTCAACAATAAAACATAAAATGTAATTAAATCTTAATGTGATGACGAAATAGTATAATATAGCTACATATTTATATGTAAATCAAAAAATGATACGAACCATAATTTAACATCTACGTATGACTGATAAAACATCATGCGATATAATCGTATTGGAATTAATTTAGTTATAAATTTTGGAAATTTATAGCAATACGAATAGATGGATAACATTAATTTTGACATATCACACACTCAAACAAATTATATTCTTTTTATTCTTTATGACACGGATCTGTATCTGTATAATATTGGGAAGGTACGAGTATATAGTACCAGTTATCAAGAAATATACCAAGGACTATATTTTATGTCGAATATACAGTGAATTGGCTGGCGCATGTCTGGAATTGAAATAATAATCAAAAATTGGAAAATTGGATAAATTGTCGTTTCGGAAAAAAATGAAACATATAAATATATTTTTGTGTATGTGACGAACGTCAATCGAAAATCGTTAAAATATTTATAAATTTGACGAGGTAGCGTGTAGGTATAAGTTTTCATTGATATCGGTTATAACTTAAAGTCAAAATGTATATCAGCAATTTGACATGAGTACGATCGAAAAATTTACTGCATCACTGAATTCTTTAAAATGGATTAAGTGCGAATCGAAATTTGCATGTGCCACGAAACACTGAACGTGATCCATTCGTAATAATTATCGTTAAAATTAAGCGGTTAAGATCTCTAGTAAAATATGGTAATTAGTAGTCCAATACCATTGAAATTAAAAATTATTTAGTCGAGAATATATAACTCGCATTAGTTCGCATTTATGACCTTGAAACATATTTACGTCAACTATTTTCAATTAACATAAATATCGTATTTTATTTGATTTTAATTCTCATGTTGTATTAATGGCTTGTTATACAAATACAGTAATAAGTTAATGACACCTCATATAAATTAATTTCAGTTCACTAATTGATGCAATAAACCAAATTGGATTTGTCGGGAACTATGCACAATTAAGAGGCGACATGATAACGTTTAATACGTTTGTAAATTATTTTAATTTATTGCCCGATTGTGGCGGCTTAACGGATAATTACATACTTTATTATGCGTATGGTTTTAAATAAATTTGCTTAGATTTATACAAAGTATTTATGCAATTGAACATTGTATAAAGAATCGATGGCATTCTTCGAAGCAGTAGTTAGCTTTATTTTTCTGTAAATGTGGACCAAAAATAGTATTCACTTTAATTTTTCATTCCCATTTTCTATTATAACCATACGAATTGTTTCCGCTGGGAACGTCATTGCTAATGTTTTCTGCATTTCTACACAATTCCGGGTGTCTATAGTTTTGCGAATATTTTTAATCATGCTAGTTATTCGAGTAAAATTATACCTCTCCAAGATTTGTTTCCTGTATTCTGGAATGTGATATCAATGCTCCCTTTTGTGTTTCTTCTGCTAACTGGGATTTTATTTTCTTCGTTTCACATATCTGACGTCCCTTAAGCTAGCAGGATCTATCCCCTGTAACTAAAACGCGGGTTCTGCAAGCTTAAGAAAAAGTTAGCCTAACCCATATCAAAAAACGATTTAAAAACATTTGGAAAATTAAAGGTTAATTTTAGGCTAATTAAATGCTCTCTTTAACTTTTTTTATTATGCTCGGTCTAGGAGAAAACTAAGGCTTTATCACTTAAAAACTAAAAGAACCCTAACCGAAAATCAGGTCAAAAATCAAATTCGAAAGCTAAACAAGATCAGTTGACAACAAATAATTTTTGGCTCATTATCGCATAATCAAAAGCCACATTAAAAAGTTTTAGGCTCCACTCGTTTTTGACCAAATTTCAGATCATTTAATCTAAAGTTAGCAGAACCGAAATCGAAAACTGGACCAAAAGCAAAATAAGAACGGAAAACAAGAACAGTTGACATACAAACAATGTTAGGCTCATTATGGCCTAATCAAAAGCCACACTAAAAAAATTTCGGCTATACTCGTTTTTGACCAAATTTCAGATCATTTAATCTAAAGGTAGCAGAAACCAAATCGAAAATCGGACCAGAACCGAAATTAGAACGCAGAACAAGAACAATTGATATACAAATAATTTTAGGCTTATTGTGGCCTTAAATGTTCTGAAATTTGGTCAAAAACGAGTGAGACCCAAAACTGTTTAATGTGGCTTTTGATTAGGCCATAATGAGCCTAAAATTATTTGTATGTCAATTGTTCTTGTTTTCCGTTCTAATATCGATTTTGGTTCGATTTTCGGTTTGGGTTCTGCTATACCGTTAGATAAAATGACCTCAAGTTTGGTCAAGAAAAAGTGGAGCCCAAAAATTTTTAATAGGGCATTTGATTAGGTCATAATAAGTTTAAAATTATTTGTTATCAATTAATCTTGTTTTACGTTCGAATTTGATTTTTGGCCCGATTTTTGATTTTGGTGCTGTTTTCTTTTAAGTGATGAATCCTTACTTTTCTCCTAGATAGAGCATAATACAAAAATTTAAATAGGGCATTAAATTAGCCTAAAATTAACCTTTAATTTTCCAAATGTTTTTAAATCGTTTTTTGATATGAGTTCGGCTAACTTTTTCTTAAGCTAGCAGAACCCGCGTTTTAATTACAAGGGATGGAGCCTAAAATTTTTTAACAGAGCATTTAATTAGCCTATAATTATCCATACTATCTTGCAATGTTCTGCCGTATGGGTTCTGCTAGCTTAAGAGACGTCATATCTGAGACCAATGTTTATATTAACTGATTTTCATAACTTTAGATATCGCAATTGGTTCCTGGATGCATTGAGTTGACTTCTACGCATTTTATCAAATAATCTTCCATAAGTGGACAACGAGTTTACTTCTAGTTTCAAACTTGACAAGTCTCTGTTAATATGCAACCATTGACACTATTCGGGCTTTCCCTGGGAATGGAAATTGGAAAAATATTTTCATAACGTTTTTTTTCTAAATTATATTTTTAAATGGCCTGCTAATAATGGAATAATTTTGGTATAAATATTTTCGAAACAAACTTAAATGGGAAAAAAATTTTCACTACTAAAAGTGGGCCGAAGCATCCCCAAATCTTTCATTAATTTGCTTTGCTAAATATAAGTATTCTCTTAGTTTGTCTTTAGTCCAAATTATATGTACAAATTTTTGTCAGCAGCTGCAAAGTTCTCCTTTGTTTTGTTTAAAGACTTAGAAATATTCGTAACAGGTTTGTCTGGCCTGGTGAAGTTTGCAAGCAATGGAAGCCAGGTTGAACGGATATTTTAAAAAAATAAACTGGCTTTGGCTTTTTTCAAATTTTACAGAATGATAAACTCCCATGACTTGTTCAATTCTTACAAGCTAATAAGACACAGCTTCTTAAGACATAACCTTTGATAGTGCTAAGTATTAATGTGTTCCCTGGGTAATGTGTTATCCGGGGTCATGTGAGTCTCACAAATTTGTTATATTATGATTATTTGGCTATTAGACGGCAAAACACAAATTTCACATTTAGGAAAATACGAAGAAATCGTACCGTTGCAACGTACCGAAATTAGGCTCCAAACAAAATATTTCCATGTAATAAGATTTGGACCCAGAATAATATTTTAGTTCCAAATGTAAAATGTATTAGCTTATTTTATCAAAGCTGTATGGGTTTGGACCCATATGTCACTTTTTGCAAAACATGAACAAAATCGTACTGTTGTAACCTAGCAAAATTAGGCTCCAAACAAAAATTTACCAAGTAATACGATTTGGACCCAAACTATTATTTTAGTTCGACATGTAAAAAGTATTAATTTGTCGGATCAGAGCTGTAAGGTTATTCCGTAACTTTATTATTCCAAATTGACAGAACAATTTCTCGGTTGAAAACTATATGGTTTTGAGGCAGTCACTTTTCGCAAAATATGAAGAATAAAAAATTATTTGTACGTGATGCTGATAACAATTAGTTAATAGCTTATGAACTGTTTCCCAGTTGTCATTGCTATTGGGAATACAAATTAACTCTACATGATAGAGAATGGTGTCGACCGATGAATTAGAGGCATTTCTTGCCGGTACATTGGGAGTGACCCAAAAAATAGTTTCCGTTTATATGGAAATATTTTGCTCGTTGCCTAATTTCGGTATAGGTTGCAATTGCACGGTTTTTCCTGTTTTCCTAAATGTGAGATATGTGTTTTCCGTCTTATAACCAAATTAACATAATCTGACTAATTTATGAACCAATTTAAAAATTATTTTACTTAATTTTATTAAATTATTAAATTTATTTTGTGTATTTTGCAAATCAAAATAATTTTAATAAACATTTTTAATTTTTATATAATAAAATTCGGGGCTAAATTCATATATGAAATGTTTTTTAAATTAAATGGGGCGGGGCTATCTTCACACAAGAGTTATAGGGGTATAAATATGATAGTGTTGCCTTATTATTTTTTTTAATTTCGGGGATAGAATCCGGAGATTACTTTACATATGTTAATGATTGGTTGTGTAGAAGTTTGGCCGTCTGCTTTAAACATATAAGAGACATGAAAAATTACAAAAGTATTCACATGTTCCACACTCTAATTCTTTGAAGCAGCTTCATCTTCGTCTCCTTCCTCAGGAAGGAATTGATAATTGCAAATTATATTAGAACAAAAGGGAAGGATTATGGTTACGATGAGCTTGATCCCCGACTATAGCTAAAATAATAGAATTATATATGGTTTTTCAATAGGAATGATATGATTTTTAAGTAACGTTTCGGCCATTTGTAATATGTCATGATCTGTCATTTTTTGTTTCATTGTATTCAGTAATGTTTACAATTTCGTCATGGTGAGATATACGCAACAACAACGTTTACAAATTATTCAGTTTTATTATCAAGCGTACATTTTGTTTACAAAATATTCAAATGCCAATAAGACAAAGTAAACGCTCGAAGTAATGTAAATATTGCTGCCGTTCAGACAAGTGTTGCTGAAGACCGCAATTTGTCTATTCCAAGACGTTCTCAAAAATCGGGACTGCCTCAAACCACAACCTGGGAAATTTTGAGAAAGGATTTTGGTTCGCATCCGTATAAAATTGTTTTCACTCAAGAACTGAAGCCATTGGACCACCGTAAACGTCGTGAATTTGCTGATTTTGCCTTGGAACAATTTGAAAACAATATAAATTGTTTTAAGAAAATCATCTTCTCCGATGAGACTCACTTTCATCTGAGTGGTGCGGTAAATAAACAAAACTGTCAATTCTGGTGCAAAGAAAATCCACAAATTATTCATGAAAAACCATTACATTCACCTAAATTGACAGTTTGTTGTGGTTTTTGGTCTGGTGGAATCATCGGTCCGTATTTTTTTCGAAATGAAGCTGGTAACACCGTTACTGTCTATGGAGATTGGTATAGATCGATGATAACCAACTTTTTATGGCCGAAATTGGAACAAGTTGATCTTGACAACATTTGGTTCTAACAAGACGGTGTTACGTGCCAGACAGCAAGTGCACCAATTGAATTATTACGAGAAAAGATTGGAGGTTCGATTATTTCAAAAAATTGTGAAATTGTGATATTAAATAAATTGAGAAATTGTGATATTGAATGGCCTCCTAGAAGTTGTGATTTAACAACATTAGACTATGTTTTTAGGGTTATTTGAAGTCATTTGTCTTTATCAATAAAACAAACTCTCTCCAAGCGTTACAAGTTAACATATAGCTTGATTTTAAATTTTATCACAATGATTGTTGGAAAGAACCACGGATTTAAAATTCTCTTGAAATATTAGTTTTTCTTAGTTGCGCCACTTTTGAATGGAAGGTGCGAAAATATTATTTGAAACCTGCGATCCACAATGATCTACCAAAAGCTTAAACCATGGGAAATTATCATAGTTCGAACCCGCCAACAATATCAATGCACTCGATAGCGGAGATCGAAATCGGGGTTAATTTCGGCAAATGCACAAAATATGCTGCCCTTTTTGGCCCTTATTCGTTATGAAACAGAAAATTGCGTTATTTATTTGGAAATTTAATGGGTCAAACGATGCACTGGCCAATGGAGTATCTGATCTGAAAGTATAAGGTCTTATGTTGACCAGGATTATAAAATTTTGACCCAGGCTTCTATTATACCTAGAATTTCCTTTAAACTTCCAACACAGTTGATTGATGTCAGAAATTCACACTTTAGATCCATCAATCCGCTCGCCAATCCCGAGTTTTATCAACCAAAACAAGTAAATGTTCTACTCGGATGTAAACATTTATTCTGTGCGCTTACTGATGGTAAAATGGAACATATTGAAGGTAGCCCCACAGCTCGCAACACCCGTTTTCGTTGGGTCATTGGAGGAAATTTACACCCAAATAATTTAAATTTTTATTCTTACCAGATTCGCTCAAGATCAATTCATATCCAATTAACCCAAGGACAACGAGCATTATCAAGTATTGAGAATTACCTGCAGCGATTTTGGAAAACTAAAGAAATTATTTAAAAGCCTAGTGGTCTTACAGATGACGAGTGTACTTGCGTCAAACATTTCCATTAAAATAAAAGCTACTATATACCTCATCATCCAGTTGTCAAAATGTCCAGTACCACAACTTAAGTCCGTGTTGTGTTTGATGCTTTCGCGAAGACGGCATCCAGAGAATCTTGTAATAAAAATCTCCTTGACGGTCCTGTTATTTAACAGAATTTAATAAATATCATATCCGATTTCGATAGCATGGATTTGTAATTTCCGCCAACATTGATACGATGTTTAAGCAAATTCTCATCTATCCCAAAGACAGAGATTACCACAGGATTATCTAGCGTGAAAGTCCAACATTAATTATAAAATTACATGGATAACATGGATTTTTGCATGATTGTGGCAATTTTTACATGGATGACCTGATGTCCGTGGGAGACACTAGAAGCAGCATTGCAACTGCAAAGGGAACTCAAATACTTGCTCGAATTTGTGGGTTTAACCTAAAAAAGTATAGTCTGCGAACAATTATACATGGTTAGAACCCATTCCGGCTAAAAAAGAGATCTTTTTTTTGGGAGGTAGGCGAAAAATCAAAGGAAATTTCTGTTTTAAGTATAAAATATGATCCTGTAAAAGACAACCTACTTTTCCCGTTATCCCTAACTAAGACTTCTAGAATTGTTGATTCGTTAGCTCTACTTGCGTCAGTAACAGCGCCTGCAAATATTATTCCAATCTTTTTGGTTAAAGGGCATAGGTTGAGATGATGAACTCTCTCCAGATATCGAACAGGAGTGAGTTCTACGACAACTCAATTAGAATTTCATGGGTTTGCCGATCACATACGCAGCCGTAATATACGCATGTGTAGTGGAAGGAACTATATAGTTAGAACCAAACTGGTAGCACCGAAAACAAAGGTAGCTCCGATAAAAATGATATCTATTCCACGATTCAAACTAAACGTGGCTGCTTTGCTCGTACGTTTATTAGAATTAGTTCAAAGGTTTTTATGTTTATCATCTGATCCAAAAGTGTTCTTGCGTACACCGATTCATCGATCACCTTAGATTAGCTACCTAAACCACCCAAAGTTTGGGAAACCTATATAGCTAATAGAACGTCCAAAATCCTAACTTGTTCATCTCGTAGTTACTGGTATCATGTCTCATCAAACCAAAATAAGGCAAATTGTGCGACGCGCGAGTTACGCCCCGTACCAACACAGTCGCCTAACCAACAATAGCAGTGAGAACATTACAAAATGCATAATACAACACATGTATTGGAATGTTAACATGGTGAGAAGGTTAATGGTAACATAATGGTAACAAACTCTAACCTATAAAAATTCAAAAAAATATTAATTTCAATTGAAACGAGATCGATTAAAATATATCGCATTTCGTTTTCATTTAATTTCATTTTCTAAAAAAATTGTTAACGCTGTAAAAAAAATCAGAGTATATTTGTTCACTGACGATATAAGTCGTCTTAGTGTAATTAATAAATAAATAAATTCGTTATAAAATGTAAAGTTCTAAAATGGAAAAAAAACAAGTTTTATTTTTCCCTGCCCTTGACTGCATGAACCAAAATATCGCGGTGTCAAATACAAATACTAGCGGTGTCTCACCAGAAGATTTGCTACAAAATAGTCTTTGGTTTGGTCACGGTCTCGATTTCCTTCTGAAACGTGATCAAAATCTCCCTAGCAAAGTGTTGGAGCCTAAATCGATTTTTTGTGACCATAAAACAATTGCAACACTCAATTGTTGATTTTATTGGCTGAGTGTGTATCAAATTACCGAACATTGATAAAAATAATAGGGTTTTTATTAAAATTTAATAAAAACCGGAGATTGGAACCTCGCCAACGAAGTTTTAATTGCGTAAGACGCACAGATATACGTGAGGTCGAGATTGTTATTTTTCGACGCATTCAAGAAATGACATACGCTAGTGAAATTATATCTTTTAAAAAATCGTTTCCTTTAAATGCATCCTCCAATTTACATTTTTTTTTTCATTTACCAATGCACAAGAATTGCTGAGAGTGGCAAGAAGACTAGACCATGCAGACTTGGAATATAATGTAAAACATCCCATTGTACTGCAATCCAGCCACATCATAATTGAGAGAATGGTACATGAAAACATGTTCAACATCTGCAAACAGCGAATCACAATTCCAAGAGCACTGAACTTCCCCCGCCGAATCATCCTTGTACGACCACGTTTAAATTAAGCAACCAATGTTTCTATACTCTTCTAATTCTTATACAGTTTTGACAATCGTTCAATAATATGTTTTGGTGCTACATCTTACTCAACGATAGTCAATTTTATTCCACTGTAAAAAATACTGTGACACGTCAACTTCGATCAGCTGTTAATATACGCAAGAGTTGACATATCTATACATGAAACTTCACACGTGTTCATAAAAAGGTAGTAAAATTTTTAGAAAAATAAAAACCACAAACATAATATTTCTTATTGAACGACAAAACTTACTGAACAACTTAGAATATTTATTTATTGAGTTGAAAAAATCGGATGATGTCTTTCGGCTGAAAAGTATCAATCAACAATGTCGAAGATTTTTATTTTCGACTGGAATAGTCAAGACACTATCTGCACTATCATCTCTTCCTATATCTAAAAAAATACATTTAATCAACTTATTTTGAAATCAAATTTTCGAACCATCACGATAAACTACAAATGTGCATTTTGCTCAATTTCAAAGATTTGTAATAATTTATAACTGACAAAGTTATTTAAAACTATAAATAAAGTTTTATTCCTATAGTTCGTTAATAATGAAAAAAACCACTAATTACGTTCTGGTATTTGGGAGCTCTAGCCGGTTTTACTATTTACCTCATTAAAATTTAATTTTATTATGATTTACTTTTATTATCTTATTAACTAAACATAAATAAATTGCCTCATAAAACTGTATTTAATGTTTGCTTTGTATTTATGTCAGCTCCAAGCACAACATGGATCGTTCATATTTAAATTAAAACTTTATTTGTTTTGACGTCTATATTTAATAATAATATTATAAATGTTAGAAACATTTAAATGAAATGCTCAAATACATATAATAAATTAAAATTAAAATCGTGATCGAATAATAAAATTATTAATTAAATTACATATTTGTTCGCAAACGGCTTCAAGTATATGGTTTTACCTTGTCTTATGTTAATGATCCAATCCAATATCACTCAACATAAATTTGATATAAGCTAATGGTAAAAGCTTTTGGAAATAGAAAATTCAATTTGGCTTCTTGACAATGCTCAATGTTAATTTGATATCAATCATTCAATATTTGAAAATTGAAAAGAATCAGACACCAACCAAATCGATAGAATATGCGCAAGTTTTTTGAATTCCTGCATGAGTGTTACGTGTTAACGTCCTTGATCTCAAAATAATTAAACAAAACCATAACAATGACTTAACGAATTAAAGTTTGATTAAAATTATGATAAACACTTGATCGAATAACCTCAAAATACCTTGAATTATATTATACAGATTAAGCAATTATTGGTTACCCGGAACAATAGATTTTGTATATATTTTTTTGGTAGGTTGAAAGGTATTTGGAATTATTTACCTCCTAGTTGGGTATGTTTTTATGTACTTGTATTATGAAATCGATTGACTTACTGATAGTTTCATTGTTTACATATATGATTTAAAAATTCTAATCCGCGATTAATTGGGCAAACAAATACGTATTCAATTTCTAATATTTTATACGATGAAGTTGAAAAACAAAATAATTATGAATCAATTAAATATACTTGAATTTTAATTAAGTCTTGTCGCATACATATGTGTTATCATAAAAAAAATTCCACCGAGATAACAATCAAAATGCTAAGGGAATATAATTTGCATAAACTAACAATATACGTCGAGTGCATAAGAAAATTTTCTTTCGAACAAACTGACATGTGTTTGGTTGTTAATTTTGTATACATGCATAGAATATTGATGAGTGATAATTATACACTTTTTGCAAATTAAATATATTATAATATGTATGTATTAAATAATACAGAATATGTAATTAATTATTAGTAAGATATTGACATAGAAAAGTGGAACTCCTTCAATAATTTTTTTCACTAAGTTTGTATTGTTCGTGTAATAAAAATTATTATTTTTTGTTTAAAAATTTGTTTTTTGATTTTTAATACATAAAAGTTTCGGATATGACAACTATTTTTCACTCTGTACTTACTTCTTCCACCACACATAAAATAAAAATTTTAATTTCAGGCCATTAAGCAGTAATTGAAGTAAATGAACTTAAGAGGAGTTATGGTTGGATATTTTGAATAAATTTTGGTTGTAATATTTGACAGCCATTTATGCATTTATGTTATAAGATATTTTATAATTTAAAATGAGGAAAATTTTGGTTTTCAGAATTTTATTCATCACAGTAAACATACAGATATACCGGGTGAGGAAACACGAAAAGCAAATGTTCAATATATTTTAAAATGCTATCCTAACAACTCAAACCCTACCTCAACCTCCTTTTGATCTTTGGTACCCAACAGTTTGGAACATGTTGGGTAAAATCGAAGCCAACATTAAGAAAATATTTAGCACCATAAAATTTTTAAATCAAATTGGTGATGATTTCACACACATCATGATAAGGAAACGCCCGCAGTAGTCGCAAAAAATATAGTTTCTGCAAAATTCTAATAAGCTAAAAAGTTTTTTATCATGGTTTTCTAATTTATCAGTATTAATCACAACTACTTGATTTATAAAATTTTAAATTTTGAGGTGTTCATAAAACCATACTGAATTTAGTTCAATATATAAAAATATGCTAACATATACGATGACTATAAACATCATAACAAAATAAAACAGAATCCAAAACGCCATGAATCAACTTGGCATCAATGAACATATATTGCTGCGTTTAAACCACAGCTATAGCAGAAGAACCATAAAATGGACGATATATTAAAATTAGCCTTTTACTTATGTGCATATCTCGGAAAAAAACGTTTTGGCATTTGCAGTAATACAAAGTGGTTTATAACCTACCACGGAGCAATGATAAAATAGGACTGTATTTTAGCTGACTAAACTTTGTATGATATTTGCCAAAAAAAGTCAAATTCGTTTAACATTGCTGATTTAGTTGTGATTTAAACACAGCCTATGATCGTCAATGAACTTGACGAATCAAGGCAAAAACATCATCGTTAGGTGCACATTTTAAAAAGGTTGCACCGAATCATCCAAAATGCAAACAGTATGAATTTTATTGCTACTACCTCTAAGCATACAAACAAGGTAAATTTTCACAAATAAATGACGTTTTTGGATTTAAAAACCGATTTTTAACAAAAACTTGTCTGTTTTCAACCCAAACGGATTGCTTTATTGGGATAAAACTACATTCTGAGCTTTTACCTATAAATTAGGTGAGTTTTGGCTGAAAGCGGTCCATCGGAAGTGGTCGCTGTTTTGTCGTTTGCAAAGCAAACTAAATCTTTCAATATGAAGTTGAAATTAGTTTTTAAATATCCTAAGAAAACGGGTAGGCATCAAAATTCCAAAAAAAAATTCCAATTCCAACAAAAATTTTATTAAATTTTTTTCGGTTTTTCAAAGTACAAAATTCCAATTTATAAATTTCCAAAATTTTCCATAAAATTAAATTCGCGCTAAAATACATCTATGACTCCTTTAAAATGCGAGAGCTGAATTTATGGTTGCGTTGGTTTTTTCAGAATCCAATATTCCAGGCATAAAACTCCAAATACAAAACTCCAAAACTAAAATTCTAAATCCAAAACCCCAAATACAAATATCCATTCCAATTTATTTTCCTCCGAATAGAGAA
The DNA here is from genome assembly GCA_932526605.1 of Nephrotoma flavescens. Lineage (NCBI taxonomy): Eukaryota > Metazoa > Arthropoda > Insecta > Diptera > Tipulidae > Nephrotoma > Nephrotoma flavescens. Next base: position 85,643,008 of record OW052220.1, on the reverse strand, counting down.
TAAAATCAAACGTTAGAACTTGGTTGTCAAAATTATTTGAATGACAAAAAAGCGGGCTGGATATGATTGTCCAAAATCAAAATTCCAAAAAGAGAATCCCAAAACTAAAATTCCAAAAAACCAAATTCCAAAAAACAAAATTCGAAACACAAAAGTCCAAAAAAAAACAAAATTCCTATACAAAATTCCATTTTATTTATGTCCATGGAAACAAAAGACCTTTTATGGACACAAAATGGAATTTTGTATTTATTTTTGTATTGAATATACTCTACAACTTTATAAATGAATTGCGGAAAGAGTTGATAGTGTCAAAAAACGAAATCGACAGACTTCGGAGTGAGCAACGCACACGAGAAAACAAAATAAATTTGAAAAAATATAAAATTGTCAAAAAATTAATTAAAAGGCGTCATAATTTATCAAAATCAGATTAAATTTTTGTATTTTGGTTTTTGCAATTTTGAAATTAGAATTATTATTTTTGGTGATTTGTACTAACGAAAGTCGTTTTTTACATTATTTGTGATTTTGGAATTTTGTGCGAATGATTTTTTTTTTCATCCCTAAAAAAGCAATATAAAGTGGAATTTTCTCAATTGGAATTTTGAATTTTAATTTTTATCTTATGATACAATTTTGAAAAGTGGAATTTTATGTTTTTGTTAATTGTGGTTTTGAAAATTTAGGTCAGTTGGAAATATTTTTGTGGATAACCGACCCGGAGTTGGGTTGGGTATGATTTACCAAATCCAAAATTCCAAAAATGAAGTTTCAAAACCAAAATTCCAAAAAACAAAATTCCATATACAAAAATTCCACTATAAACAATTCCTAAAAATAAAATTCCAAAAAACCAAAGTTCATATACAAAATACGAATTTTCAAAATTCCAATATTCAAAATTCCAAAAAAATCCATTTTTGCCATGGAAATATGAAAGTTTATAACTCAAAATGTTCTCACTTTATAATTATGCATCTCATACTTCCTCTCTTACAACAATAACATTTACCTGAATTCTAGTAGTATTCCAGTAAAATACAATCGTTTACTAGAATTCTACGAGAATTCTAGTGAATGTAAACGGTTTTTATCTTTTTTTTTCCATCGATATTGTTTATTTTACCTGAAATCCAGTTAGTTCTAGTAATGTTACCGAAATATTGCTTGATTCTGGTAAAATTAACAGTTATTCGAGTTTTTTGTCTATTTTTTCTATATATTTTCAAATTATCGTACGAACCTTTCAGTATTAAGCAAAATTTCAATACGTGGCAACGAAATAATAAAAGTGATCCTCGTAATTATTATTTGAATTATTAAGAAAAATCCCTTATTGTTTGTGTTAAAATTAAAATAATTAATTAAAATGGATATACAAGAATTAAGCAAGTTTTTAAACGAAAATGTAATACCAGAAGATGTGGTTTCAATTTTATCAGGTAAGCCTTTAGAATTTATATTAATTTAGTGATTATTTTACCTATATTACCGAAATACTCATGGAAACTCGCAAACTTGTTTGAATTTAATTTAATTATGGTATAATGGTACGTTTATTTTGATGATAACTCGTATACGTACTCCTACCGGAATATTTTTTTAAATAATGTTTATGTGTTATTGTATGTTTTGTATTGTAAGGAAATTTAATTACATTTTTGTAAATGCTGAGGTTATACAATTTCTGAGTAAATTGTAACATGGCTTTTAATAATAATTCAAAAAAATTTTAACGTTACTTAAAACATATCAATAAATTAAAAACATATTTAGCAAATACTATAATACCAAATTGAATACATCGAGTTGGTCACAAAAGGCACTTATTCTGCCTTTCCCTGGTATGAAATTGGTAAAAATATTTTCATAGCATTTTTGTCTAAATTGTGTATTAGTTTTGTCTAAATTGTGTAATTTTCCCGGCCTACTGTTGGAATTAGTTCGGTGTAAATATTTTCGAAATAAAGTTAATTGGGAATTTTTTGGTACACAAAATTTTATTGGGAAAATTAATTCCCAATTTATCTGTTTTTTCAAAAATAATTACACCCAATTAATTCCAACAGTAGGCTAGAAAAATATAAATTATTTGAAAATGCTATGCAAATATTTTTCCCAATTCCCTATTCCCAGGGAAAGACAGAATAGTGCCACAGGGGCCGAATTATGGTCGAAAATGGCAATATAAATTATAAGTGTTACAGTTGTTTTACCTTTAACTAAACGTAAATCATTAAATCATATAATTGTTTGATACAACAGCGGAAAAATTTAATATTTACGTCTAGTACGTATGTGAAACAAAGGTAAAACTGCTAAGTTTTATTCCCGTTTTTCGACCAAAATTAGGTCACAGATGCCTTAAATGTGGGGGGCTTATAATTAAAATGAATTTTTATGCTAATACTGTTCTAATAGTATGCAAATGATTTGTGTTTCTAGTTGATTTAAACGTCTGTGAAGAATAAAACTTAGCTTTCGTATTCAAATTTGTTCAAGCCAAATAGCACAATGAAAGAAATAAAATGCTGTTTATGTTCCCACTTAATTCCTTTTGGCAATTTGCGACCGCATTATTTATTTGACCATAAACTTAAATTCAAACGTTCTAATTGTATTTTTAATTTCATTTGTCATGAAAATAACTATAATTCCACGTTTTCCTCTTTCCGAATTTATCGAAGGCATTTATTGAGAAAACATTTTGAAAATAAAACGGTTGATTATTTAGTTGGCCCAACTGCTGATGTTGAAGTGCCACAAATTGAATATATAAATACAACAGAGGTTGAATCGTTAAACGATTTTGTAGACTGTACTTCAGATGACCCCAACCATAATATTCAATCACTCCAAAAGTATATAAACTGTCGGATAAGACAAATTAGGTGTTATTTCAATATTACCAATTCTTTTTTTAATTTTTTACTTAAGAGTTTTGATGAAATTAATATCGTCTGAAAAGAAATAGCAATCCACATCTCTTACACATCAGCTCCCAATAAGCTTCCAAATTTATTTTTCCAGAATTAGTCATAAAACTATATGGTTTTGTTTCGAATAATTGAACTGAACATTTTAATTTTTTTTCATCAATCTCTATAGATTATTTAAGGGCTTTTATCACAATAAAATTCAAAACATCGGTCGGTGAATGCTCCAAATTAATTCCTACGAACGCGGAGTCTCAAGAATTTATTTTAAATTGCATGTCCAGCATTTGCATCTGGGCTAAGGTAATAATTAATAATTGTTATTAGTTTATTAAAAATATCGGGTTTAAAGACTTTTATGTAAAGAACATTTTTATCTCTATTTGCACCGAATTTGTATATTAGGTCAATTATTTTAACATTTTATTTGTGATTTTGACATAATAATTTTATTTATTCTTCCATTTTTATTTATGATGCAGTTTGAAGGAAGCACCTCCGAAATAATAAAAAATACCAGGCAGTCCCAGCCATACCTAATATGTTTTGCCGATGAAGGATTACTACATCAGGGAATATTTTGGATTATAGTTGACGGACAAAGTATCAATATTGGGCAGAACATCTTTGGACATTCTCTTCAAGGTTTTCTATGTATTCGGATTGAAGTATCCGAAAATGCAGTGTATTTTTACAATTTCATAGAGGTGTATTTTTACAAAATAAAAGGGGCAACACCAACACTAAGGGTGTCAAAATTGTATACCCAATTGTATAACAAAAGAATCGGTGTTTAAGATATTTCTTATTTGGATTATTATGGATAAATATTTTTAGTTGAATGAATTTATATAATACATTTAATTTATTGTTTTCAAAATTGAAATGATTAAACCAAATTTTAGTTTTTTATTTCTTTTCGATATATTAAGGTTTGTTTTCGATTTGTTCTTACTGGTACAGGATTTTGCTTGGCACAAGCATGGCATACCTCTTAGTGTTTTATAGTAATGAAATAAGTTATCGGTAAACATCTGGTAATTTATTAGATAAATTAATTTCCATCACTTTGGATTTACTCCAATATTTTTCTAACCTTACTTCCACGTCAATATACAGGAATGCTTAATGGAAAATGTATTGTTAAATGTACCAGATATTTGCGATTTTCCAATAATAAAACAAATAGGTTCGAATTAAAATTACTTGGCTGAATCTGTTTTAAAATTTGTATTGTCTAGCAATATTAATAGAATATCAATTCGAAACATATTACAAATCTTGTGACTTTACTAGAAAATTGGAAAAAAATTCTTGAAACTTTACAAGGCAATCAACATCACACACTACTTGATATCAGGTTAAAAAATTCATTTCTCTATTAATTTTAATAGAATTTCTGTTGGAAAAATATTGATTTTACTAGAATATAAAAAAATTCTGATACTTTTACTGGAATATCAATAAGAAGCTCAACCATTACTTACCAGAAATCAGCTAAAAAAGCGGGAAGTACAGTAATATTACTAAAATTTCAGTTAAAAAATATCTGAAAATCTAGGGTTTTTACAAGAAAAACCTAGTGGTTTTACTAGAAAAACCGGTTACTTCATAATTATACAAGAATTCCGGTTAAAAAATGCAACAAAATATTATACTAGAATTCCGGTTTCACATTATATTAAGGTATACTTGAATTGTGAACTACCAGAAATCTAGTAACACACATTTCACTTGATTCAACTAGATCGTCTAGTTTGCTCACATCTAGTGAATTTTTAATTACCGTGTAAGAAAACGTAAAATATTTATATGCTGGAACTTGTAAAACTCCGAAGGATTACTATTAATATGAAATGTAATAGCTTTTCTCGGCTTCCACTGTGTGGATTATGATGAAATCATTGGCTCCGCCATTTTAGCACCCCGTCTAAAGGTTTTGACGAAAGTGATGATTGAATTCGTTTAGTCAACGTTTGGTCAAACGCGGTATCGTGAAATCCGTCAGCGGTCAAACTTTGAAACAATTTACCGTAGAAACGGTATTATTGAAGCCGTTCAACCGGTTATTTACCGTCAAAAATTGTTCGATATTAATGTACTAGGTGCATCGAGCAAACTTTAAATTAAAACTTAAAAAAACCAAAATATTTATATAACAAATAATTTTTGTATTGAATGGGCTTAATTCAAATATGAAAATTTAGTATTATTGAGGGTATTTTTTTTGTTTCATCAACCTCAATATTGCCGGGAAAGGCCAACTAACAATCAACCCAACTCAAAAATAGTTGTTAGTTGAGTTCAAGGAAATCCACTCAAACTAGGCGATTGGATTGTTAAATTTGAAGCAAGCATAGAGGCAGTGGGCCGCGGTTTAGAAATTTTTGTTCGCAACAGTTGAATTCTAATGGAACTTCAAATAAGTCTAGAGATTTAATAAATTTTTGTCTCACGAAATTAAAAACAAATACATCTGATAATGTCATAATGCCATACAAATTTCTATGTTGACAACAGAAAACACACCAAACACACTAAAATACAGCAAACTGCAACTGACTGCCGCTATCCCAGATTTTTTTTTAAATTTTTTTAACTTTTTTTTAATAAAAAGAGGCGTGTCTGTTGTATAATTTACGTGATGCAATTGGTTAAAACAAGAGGATAGAAAAATCCGAGATTTTAATTTGTCGTATGAAAACTGTTCAATACGTGTTCAATATTTTTCCGATTGGATTTCATGATACAGTTTCTTTACCGGTCGGTATTTCTAGCCGTCCCATTTTGTGAACGGTAAGTTTTTCCTTCTGGATTTTACGATGCCTCTTACGAAAGAGTAAATAAATAATGAAAAATTAAAAAAAAACCCGGTTAGCACCTCATTGCAAAAAAAATTATACCGTCCTTATCAGATTTAATTAGGTAATTGTTAGTTAGGTCAGGATTGACCAACACATTTTGGCGTTAGGGCACCAATGGGTCATTTTTCATTGCGAAAATACAAAGTCAAAATAGTATTAATTAAATAAAATCAGGCTCGTCGCTTATTTAGGAATTTCATTTTACAAAACTAATATCAAATCAAATTGGAATAAACCGTTTTGATAAAAATATTTCTTTTTACAAAGAACTTTTTTTTTTATTGTTAACTATGTATGCGATCTGTTTTGGGGGTCAAGGCTCACCCTGCTCTTCCACGGTTATGCTTTTTACGTCTCACTTTACGCCTCCCGGCCAACTTGAGGGTTATAGGACCGATTTAAGACCATCTGCACATTACAAGCTCCATGCCAGCCTATACTGGCATGGAAGATGGGATTTTAAATTCCGGCCCATCTACTTAGTTGATTTCGTTTGGTCACCCCTACGAAACGATTTATTACGAAAATTTTATAAAAACTCATCATTTCCATACCGTTTGAAGCGTACAATGCTGGAAACTTACTAAAAATTCTGCTTACTACTAAAGTAGAAACTTACTACTAAAGTAAATATATTTGGATTATGATGAGTAAGTAAACGTTGAAATCGATAATTTCAATATATAATACCTGAAATGGTGTTTTTGATCATAGTAGAACTAGAAACTAGAACCTGTGGTGCCATTTTCTGTTAGTTTACATGTAAGCATAGAACTAAGGGAAAACAAAGTGTTTTGAGAAATATCAAAGGAGAAATCACCCAATATGGAAACCTTATCATGACTTATGAGATTTCATGATTCAAAGCACGATCATTTATTTGGTTTCCAACGTCCGTAAGTAAAGTAAAACTGCGTTATTCTCTACTAAGGCTATATTTGCCTCAGACTTACGACATAATTTATCTGTCCCAATTTATTAAAAATGTACTAAAGTGCAAAGATTAAACAAGATAAGTATTTTTGAAAATAAATAAAATCAATAAATCTTAATGTTGATTAAAATTTAGGAAAAACCATGACCCTATAATACTGCACCAGCACTTGTAGCACAATCCAATGAAAATGGTAATTATAAATTTGTTACAAAGTTAAACAATTTGTTGCAGGTCCCGTTACTCCGTAATTCGTGTGTGGGCTGACATTACAGACAAAGCTACATTACACTTTTCGTATTTTTGTTAATATTAACAAAATAAAAAAATGGTTACCGCTCGCTTTACGATACAATAATAATTAACAAAAATGCGTTAAGTATGTGGTAACGAAAAATATGGCTTTTGAAGAATTGCTCCCCTTAGAGATAGTATTTTGTGGGTTGAACTTTGCCTTGAATTGCAGGATAACCTGTAAACAAATTTCTAACTTTTTAATACATTTGTAAACAATTCCAGCACCATTTTCATTGGATTGTGCATTTTTAGCTGGTACAGCATTAGGATCATACCGTTCGTCAATCTTGATTAGTATTATGAATCTATACAGGGTGTTTTAATACTACTACAAGGTTTCATTGTTATGTAATGCAAACAAAATAATTTGTTTGCGTTATGTTACGAAATTTACATCATTTATACATTCATTTTTATTTATCAATTATATATAAAACAAAAACTCCAAATTCGTAACATGACTCCACTGACATTACACGATGTGGATATATTGTCCATGACGTTTTGACATAAAGTTCGGCTAAATATCATTTAAATGTATTAAATTTAGTTATCCTCAGTACTGCGATCGTTTCGAACTCCTTGAGCAAATCCTTACTTTTCACATAGCCTCAGCCAAAAGGGATAAAGTTTACTTTACGTATACATCGAGAAAATCAGGTAAGTAATATAAATTTTTACATAAACAGGATTTTTTATTAACGGTTTTTATGAGCGGATTTTTTCCGGAGAATTACCTCAATTTCCGGGAAAATTTTCAATTTAGAAAAACAAAATTGCGTATTATTTTATTCAAAACACGTACAAATGTGTAATTTTTATAAGGATTTTGATATTAGGATTTTAACTTAACAGTCCACCGGAGAAGTGGTGCAGTGGTTAAAGCTTCGGCACTTGGACGGGGAGGTACTGGGTTCGAATCCCAGCAGAGGCAGGATGCAAAGCCAATTTTCGTCATCGATTACGATCGGTGATTTAAATAAACACAACTTAGACCCTCTGATGGAGTGCAGAATTCAGCGCCGACCCACCGTCCATGTCAACGTACAGGTTGACATGGAGCTTGCAATGTGCAGGTGGTATACTATAATTGTGTGAATGGGTAGTGTGTGCGAGATTGAAAGGAGGGTATTAATTGACATTCAAGGGACATTAAATCCACTGGACAACTAATACTATCTTAAAAAAAAAAATCAACAGTACTAATAATTTTTGTTGGAAAATTCTGCAATTTTTCCAGGAAAATTTTGCAATTTTTTTTTTACTACTTTTAGAATTATAAATATATTTGACACTTAAGGAATTGTATAAATTCTGGAAAAGCTTTGAGAGCCCCACCATCTAACCCTAGTGGAAAAAATCGAATATTTATACCAAAAAAATATACTGAGGAATACCAAAATCAATTAATTTTTGTATAAATGATTAGTTTAAATAGAAAATATACTTTAAATTGGTTAAAATTTAAAATATTTATAGACCAAAATTCTGCTTAAATTATACATCTCAAAAATTATACCAATTTAAATATGAATTTTGTATATAGAAATATTTAAATTTAGTCAAAAGTAAACATAAATATAAATAAAATATTTTAACCTAATATTTAACCGTTAAATTCAAATTTTAAACTAAATTAAGTATGAATTTAATTTGAATTATAGATGGAAGATCTGCAAGAATCGCAACAATAATTCGAGATATACCGAAATAGACCAATGTACGGAACAATCACAACAAAACCATTACAATACAACAACAACGTAAAAAAAAAAAAAAAAAAAAAAAAAAAAATTAAGTATATTTGGGATAAATACTTAAAACGGCAGTTTGATGGTTTAATTATAGTTAAATATTTTATACAAATTTAAATATTCATTTTGTATATACATAGAGAAGTATTTAAATTAAGTCAAAATTAAACATTAATTTAAAAAATTACAATTATGATTATTAGGATTTTTTAATCTTTATTTTTTCAATGTTTTCACTGGACTAAAGCCTACAATAAAATACTTTTTTACGAAGCCGACGTTTCAATTGTTTATTTACAACTATCTTCAGGGCGCATATACAACTATGAATATAATAAAAAATTTTACTAAAAAACCAATTAAAATATAATTTACGAAAAAACTTACAATAATTATAAACTCATAATAATTATAAAAAGATAAAAAAATAGATATAAACTTAAAAATTAGTAAAAATTAAAGTATTTAATATATTATGTTACTGTAAACGGGGAAAAAAATTGTAAATGAATTGAAGTATTGTTTTGAATTTAGAAAAGGCATGTTGATACATTAAGGCTGAAGTAAGCAAGAAACATGTTAAAAAAAATTTAAAACGCTAGATATTAAATGTAATAAAATGATAACAAAAATAATATTTAGATAAAATCAAGAAAGACAATATTTTAAATACAAAATGGAAACAAAACTGTTTTATCAAAATTAAAATATGTATGAGTCCAAAAAATCCGTTAAAGGTATAAATATTAATTATTTCTAATCAAATGATTGTACATATTTTGTAAGTAAGTACAAAGACAACACGGTATCAATTCAAACGAAATTATATAAGATGTTAACTTTGTAGCAAAAAAATACTAAAATAACTGCTCATGAAGGAAAATTTTTGCATTGTTACAACGGTGTTTTGGCTAAATTTTATGGTGTGCCAAAAATTCGTAAAGATAATGTTCCGTATCGCCCTATAGTCAGCTCAATTGGTACTCCTTTATGTATTTAGGCTTCTTTTTTATGAAAAATTTTGAATCAGACTGTTGGTAAATCTTTTAGTGCTATAAAAAATTCTGTTGAATTTAAAGAAAAGATTGAGATATTTATAGTTGTATATGCACCCTGAAGATAACTGTAAATAAACAATTGAAACGTCTGCTTCGTATAAAAGTATTTTATTGTAGGCTTTAGTCCAGTGAAAATATTGAAAAAATAACTAAAAAAATATTTTAGGCGAATTATTGGAATCGAAAATTGTATTACACATTTTAGAAAAATGTTTTTTTAAATCATCACTTTCCATCCTGCACGAGAGACGAAATTCTCGCAAAAGGGAAAATTTCAAACAATACTGATGCGCATCAACACTTTCGTCCTGAAAAAATATATTTAGTTGTAATTGTAATTAGCGGTCTTTCTTAAGTGATTTCTGCTAAAATATTAATTTTCCGGCTTACTGAGGAGAAAAGTTTGATGTAAATATTTATAAATTGGGAATAATTTTTCCATATCTAAATTGGCAGGGAAAATTATTCCCAATTTAATTTTGTTATCAAAAAATTTAACACTAGCTTTTTACCTCAGTATGCCGGGAAAAAAAGATTTGAACAGAAATTGCATATAATTTCATTCCTCAGTTTCCTATTCCCGAGCAATTCCCAGAATAGTACCACTGTGGCACTATTCTGGTAATTCCCCGGGAATAGGGAATTGGGCAAAAATTTTATATGTAATTTCTTTTCAAATATTTTTTGTCTGACTTACTGAGGTAAAAAGCTAGTGTTAATTTTTTTCAAAACAAAATAAAATTGGGAATAATTTTCCCTACCAATTTAGGTATGGAAAAATTATTCCCAATTTATAAATATTTACATGGAACTTTTTTAGTCAGTAGGCCGGAAAAATATATTTGAACAGAAATTACATATAAACTCTTTCCTTAATTCCCTATTCCCGGGGAATTACCAGAATAGGGCCACTGGTGTAGTTTACAGCAAATGAAATAAACAAAATTTAGTATATTTTAAGTTTAATTGCGTATTTAAATATATTGATTTATATTGTTAGGAATTATACTCTAAATAGTTATTGCCTTGGTGGTGCAGTGGTTAAAGTGTACACAGCTAATTGTTATTATCCCAAAGTTCACCCGTTCGAGTCTAGTTGGAATCCAAAATTAAGCAATTATTATCGGCAACGATGATATTCAAGTGTAGTGAATACTTGAAGAAAGTGAAATAACCAATGCAGGGGAATTGATGATTTGGCATGTCCGCGAATACAAACAACTACATGGAAATGATTTAAAATTACAATACGCATAGATCAGTAACAATAAATGGAATATTTTCATTATATTCTATCTCAAGTATAATTTTTGTTTAAATTTAAAAATTATACTAAAATTATATTGCCATAACCTACTAAAATTATACTTAAAAGATCCTTATTCTGGTTCTTGTGTTATCTTAATTAGTACAATAAATACACTGACATTGGTATTAATTTTACAACACAATATACAAAAATTATACTTTTAACTAGATAATTTGCGAAAGTAAAATTTGTGTTTAATTTTAAAAATTATACTAAAATTATGTTGCCTACTAACATTATACAAAAATTATCATTAAATTTCTATGAAATCGTTAGTTTATTTTTAGTATAAAAAATTTCAATTTTTCCAGTAGAAAAGTCTAAGGTATAAAACGAATTAAAATTACAAAAAAATTTCTATTTTTAAAAATTGTTTCTTTTAACATTTGTGGCACTATCAGCAGAAGCGATAAGAGTGGTAAAAACTGTGTGATCTGTGTCTGCAAGGTTGACGAAGCAATTAATAAAAATAAAAAAATAGTGAAAAGATAAAAAGATAAAAAGATTGAAAAATTTTCCGGAAAATTTTAGCTTCCCTCTCCTAAAATCTAATAGTAAACAATCCTTCATTTAAAAATGTATACTCCTTATTTGATTTTTTGAAAGTAAAATTACGCCGACAAAAGAATCTCATGCGTTCAAACTGCGAGATTTCAGGAATCAAATGACTTTTAACCAGCAGATCCAACAAAAGAATACAACACCAAAATAAAACAAATAACCAACAACTCCATAAACATTTTAAGCAATAGAAACATCCGCAGCAACAAAATGATAAAACCAGCAGCACCAGTCATAACAGGATTACCTAAAATACATAAACAACATATCCCAATAAGACCGTTGATCAACTTTACCACAGCACCAACATATCGGATAGCAAACCACATCAACAAAATGCTGAAGCAGTACATCACACCGGTAAATAAATTAAATTAGTCAAAATACCGAACAACGCAAAGCTAGCTTCATTCGACATAACCAACATGTACACCAACATTCCAATTACCACAACAATAGAAATAACCAAAAACCTACTACTCAAAAACGGTCTAAAACCAACAGACACAAACGAGATAGTAAACATAATAACCGAAATAACAAAACAGAACTACTTTACACACGATGACGCATTTTACAATCAGACCGAAGGACTACCTATGGGCAGTCCAATTTTAGGTACGTTAGCCGAAATATACCTAAACGATTTCGAGAATAAATACATAATAAACGAAACGAACCCTTACATGAGAAACATTGTATACTGGTATAGATATGTAGATGACATCATTTTATTATTCAAAGGAACAAATAGGCAGTTAGATAAATTACACCAATATATAAATAGTAAACAACCCACCACCAAATTCACGCTAGAAACAGAGCAAGACAATAAAATTAATTTCTTAGACCTTACCATAATGAACACCAATAATAAACACACCTTCAAAATATTTAGAAAACCTACTGAAACAAACCACACAATACCCAGTGACTCACACCACCCGTACCAGCATAAGATATCGGCATACAACCATACATGATCAACAGACTGAACAGTATACCAATGAACATAGAAGATTATAACAACGAACTGAATATCATAAAATACAAAGCAAGCAATAACGGCTACAATACAACACTCATCGATAGAATCAACAACAGACATAGAATGAGAATACAACAACAAGACATGACTACACTAACAGGGACAGATAACAAAAAGGAAAAATATATAGTAGTAGAATACAACAACATAACTAGCAAAACAATACAAAAAACATTCAATAGACTCGGGTACAAAACGGCTTACAAAAACAATAACAAAATACAACAGAAACTAAAAGACAAACGAATCAGACAATCCATAGATACAGGAGTATACAAGCTAACATGTAACGATTGCACCAAGTTCTACATCGGACAAACCGGAAGACCCTTTTCAACACGTTTTAAAGAACACGTTAGCGACATAAACAAAACAGATCCCAAATCAAATTATGCACAACACATCAAATCAGAACAACATAACTATACAGACTTCGACACCAACTTAACGGTTTTACATAAAGCTAGAAAGGGACACACACTCAATAGATTAGAGGAACTCGAAATATATAAAAACAAAGGCAATGACCAACTAATCAACGACAAACTCAACACCAAAACTAATAAAATTTATGACATAATAATAGGAGGAGCTTACCCAATAAGAAATAGTATATAAGGAGACTAACTTTAGTTAATTTTATAATAGTTGTAATTTTAACTGAGGATGAAAATAATATTTTCGAAATCGATCTTCCAAAATAAAAATAAATTGTTACTATAAGGAAAACAACTACAAGTGTTTAATTTTTTAATAAATAATTACACTATAGTTAGCAATAGTAGTAATGGCATAACATTGAACAAACATATTAAATGCTTTGAGCATTATCTTATTTCTGGGAAATTATAATTAGTATCAATTTAGTATTCTGAATTCATCATCTGCACAGCCCCAAGATACAACTCAAAAAGTCATGGTTCCTAAATTTAACGCATCTTGTATTGCTATATTACAACAAAATCTTCAAATGAAATATTTTATGACTTCTTTCATACTGAATGCCATTAAATTGATTGTAAACAGAAGAAAATAACTTTTTGGAATCCTACAAGGCAGAACTCATTTCAAATCAATTATATTAGACCTATAGCAAAAATGTTGGAACAGTTCCGAGAATGATTACCATGTACTTTTGTTCAAATTGTATTGAAACCTTCAAACAAATGGTAAAAATTCACTTTTTGCAATTCGTATATAATTGAAAATTTGATTTTTAGCTATCTCCGGAATTCTGTATAAATTGCTTCAGTCCTTATTTTATGTAGGCAAATATTTATAAACGTATATAATGAACAGTGCGGGATTACTTTTATTTTGGTTTATGGCGCTGTATATTAAAAGGAATTTATTAGCAAGCAGTTTAGTCTAAATCTACATCGTATTCTTTATGGAATGGATTAATGCTACCAAGTAATATAATTATGTGTTCCAAATGTGATAGATGAGCAGGGCGGTCCGGTATATTTACTGCGGTGTTAAAATGGGTCAAAAACTAATTTCATAATATACCCTTAATTATATTTAAAACACTTAATTTATTAATTTGAAATACTATTTTAGTTCTTTAAGACATTTCTCTAGAATATACCATACCATTTGCACCAATTAATTTTGCCTAACCGCAAATTTAGCCATCCATTTTCTCATATACATAATTATAAGCAATTTATCATTTTTGTATAGACCAAATTATTTGATTAATCGTTATAATCTTGAAAATTGGATTGATATAAACCACCCACTCATATTACAGTTCTATCCAAGCACAAATATCATAAAACGGGTCGGTGCCACATTGCACGAGCTGCGAGTAATAAACGGTTTCCTTAAGCAATAAATAATATTACTCAACAAATTACTGCAAGTACATCGTGATTAGAATAATAAACTGAATTAATGTTGTTGTTAAATACATATAGAGATTAAATTTTAGATAATTGGTTTTATATAGACAACATTTTTTTTCGGCCACCCCATTCAACATACCCCTCGATTTATAATTTATTTCATTGAATTAATATAATTTTTCGTCTACTCAACGATTTTCCATTCCGATTGTAAATATATACAAAATTTCCAATTCGAAACTGTCTGTTTATACAGCAGCAATATTTCTTCTGTATTACATTTCAAGATTAAAATTAATGATGATATAGATCTAGATTAGATTGTAAGAGAACCGTTTTTGGTTGTTTGCCTAAAATCTAGATGTACAGGATAAATTAGTTTTATGTTAAAATCAATAAACAAACTACTCAAGAAGAATTTTAATTTTAGTTGGATAACTATTTTGGTGGGTTGAACAACTATTAATCATAAGGAGCACTGTCCGGAGAATACAGCGAGTGCGGTAAAATATCCCACTTAATCGTTTCTAAATATTTTTTTACGACTTTTGCAACGTGAGGCCGAGCGTTTTCATGCAGAAGAATAATTTTATCATGCCTGAAGCGCTCGTAGTACATAACGCATCTTTGGCCTCACCAAATACACAGCATAACCTTAGAACCATGAACATCATAAGGAACTCAATTGCCTTGCTTTTGAATAGTGCCCATAGATTTCAATCGTACGGAAACTGCTTGTTGAGTCATTTCCAATGAACTGGCAAGCTTTTCTTGCGTATAAATCGAACTTTCATCGAGCAATGTCTAAAATTGATCGTCTACGTTTTTTTTTGCTATCATAAGCGAAGCATATCTTCAATACTGAAATCATCATTTTTGGAAGCGTTCAAACCATTCTCTACATTATTCATCGATCAGCGTATACTATTACAAGCATTGGATGTGCTTCAGCTGCACTTTTATTCAATTAAAACAAAAAACTAATACTTACCACAAATTATGTTTAGTTATCACAAAATCTGACAAATTTAATACCGTGAACTGAAAACAATACAAACTAAATGTTAACGGCATATGTTTAATCTGTCGGAAACAACATAAATCAGCTGTCACTATAAAAAAGATTTTATAGTCAGAGCCACCTTTTGAAAACGGATTGAATTAACTTGTTGTCTCAATATATTACAGCAACCACATCAGGACCAAAGGACAAACTATCATTAACTAAAATGATGTTTTTCCACAACTGTGGTCAACAATCGTATCTTATTCCTATTCCTTTAAAACTGCGGAAAATATATAGTTTAAGTCAAACTTGATTGTGTCTAAATTTAGCTGATTATATTGAGAAACCCCAAGAGCATTACATTTTAAAAATTTTATCGAAAATTGCTAATCATGAGTTCAAGAAATCCTCGCCTCCTGATATAATTATTGTAGTCACTACCACATGGAATGGCGTAATTTGCGTGTAAACATAAAGACATTGCCACCCGGGACAAAACTCCATCCCATTATCCACGGGAAATTAACAACCACCCCCCACCCCAAAGCCAATTACCCGAAGCTATATTCAACAAAATATACCCCCGAACTTTACGTACCGCTATATTATCTCCTCTTTCATCCGATACTACTATAGGTCATTACGCCCTCGGTCATTGGCCCCCGTCTCAGATGACTCTCTCGAAAGGATATGCAGAAGTATAGAAGCCGTAAATGCTAGGGTAGCAAAGCAAGAACGTGGTCTAGAAGCTTTATATAAACGTCTAGAGAACCAAGAAATCACTAACGGGGCAACAGTTGTCCTTCTCATTAAACCCCAAGTCATAATATTTTTTTTCAAATCTCATATCGTTTATAAATGTCACTCAGCCACACATATCGATCATATAGCGCTAATTCTTCTGATCTTAGCCTTCTTTCTTAGCCATAAACGATTATATGTCGGGTTATCAAATGAATTATAGTCATATGGAACTCATATTGACTGTTACTATGTCTAATAAAACAAAAATATATTTTTTTTCTATATTAATCAATCAGGTGATCATATAGCGATTTGTATATCTACATTATATAGCACATAATATAAATCTCAAAACTATTGAATCGTATAAGAGTCCAAAGCAGACCCTATAGTGACCGACTAAATATTTATCATTAAATTTGACAATACATAGTTTAAAGTATATATGGGACTAAAACGCAACGCCATATTCTGTAATCGGGAACGAAATTTTGCGTATGAACTACGAGAATATACAAGATACATAATTACATAAATGATCTAAGATCAATAATGAGGACACCACGGAAAACTACCACCACCTTTATAAACATAGTATAGGTGGTAAATTGACATCAGGGCCTTGCATTTTGTTTAAGGACCTATACTTCGCAAATCTTACAGAAAAAATATTTTTTAACTTTGAATATCAACATTGATGGTTTGCCTATTTTTAGAATATCTAAAGCGGAATTTTGGCCTAAACTGTTTAATATTTTTGAATTCGAAGAGTTTGAACCAATGGTAACCGGACTATTTTATGGAAGCAGCAGGCCAAAAAGTAGAAGAATTTTTTGAGCCATTTGTTGATGAAATAGAGAAGATAAGGTGTTTTATATATGACACTCCGGCGGTTTTAAACCCGATGTCAATTCCGTATTCATGAAATAGACTCAGTGAGTTAACTTCAAAAAAAGTCATAAATATTGTTAAAGTTAGCCATTTAATGATGATTTTTAGCCGTTTAATGATCAGTTAAGTACTTTACAGTTAAGTACTTATTTAGTCCAGTCATACTTTAGTAATATAAAATCTTTATATTGAGCACATAATGCAAATTTATGAAAATGAAATACTTATAGATTGGTTTTATGTGTTCATTATAAAGCTTAGCTAATATATGACTGGACTTAATAATAGAATTGTGTTAAGTTACTTAACTGATCATTAAATGGCTAACTTTAATAATCTTTATGACTTTTTTTTGTCAGAACACCAACAGGTTTGGAAAATGAACTCACCGGGCTAAGTATTATTTAGTTGTTGTATTTGATTCGGAGATATTTTTCACTACGATTTAAAATATTTTTATTTTACGAAATTAGCGAAATATTTTTGGATCAGTTATAAAATTGACTATAATATTTTGGTATTATAATATTAATAATACCTAAAATCCACTTTGGTTAATCATGAGCAGTAGAATCGAGTTCAAATCCCAGCGAAGATACCAGATAATATATTAAGATAGGTATGAAAAAATTTACATATGAAGTGAATGAATATAAAAAATTTAAATCATTCTAGTAAACTCGAAGACAATTAAACAAAATAACAAATTGTTTAAGTTCTGAATTAATCAAAATTGTTTAAAAAATATGGTTATTATTTTTAAATCATATATATTCTATCCAAAGTCATATAAAACAATATTATTATGACCTGCCATATATCGATCATTATTTAAGTCACAATGAAGCAAAAGCAGTCTGCAGTAGTCATATTATCAGCCAAATGATAGTCATATAATTTTCTTGTACTGTCCATATAAATTTGTTTTATGGTTGTAAAATCATTTAATAAAACCTTACTAGATGATTTACTTGATTCTTATTATGATCATTTAAGCCGCATAATATGAGCCTTTTTGATCATATAAACAACATAATTCGAAGAAAATCGTAGAGAATGGTAAGTGATTGAATTATTATTTATATGATTTCTGGTTACTTATGGGTTCCCCACTAGTTGTTGATGGTACACCTTTTTTACTATTCGATGCGATGGAGGTCGTTCATCGTGCCCATCCCTCTAACACGGTTGGATTTTATGAATCCGATAGTTTATCCAAGAAGACGTTAGATTTAGAAATTCAATCTAATTTATAAATGATTGAATAACCTTCCTTTCAAAGGTACATACACTGAGAAAAAAAACCAGTAAAAATAAAAAAATATACATATAAAATCAAAAAAATATACATATATTTTTAGGCGAAAAGTCTCGTTTTTAAAATCAAAAGGATAATCTTTTTATTTTTAAAATAAATTTTTTCGCCAAATTTGTTTATAAAAATAAAAAAATTGTTTTTTTTTCAAAAAAACTTTCTTCACTTATATCAAAGAGTTTTCTTAAGTTTAAAGAGATTGATTTTTAAAAATAAAAAACTTTTGGCTAGTTTTAAAAGTTTTATTTTAATTTTTAAATATTTATTTTTTAACAAATGCCACACAATTCATCTGCTTATAACATAATATATCTACCACAAAAAGTAGAAATTAACTCCCCCTCTCCAATTTTTAACTTCCAGGGTCCTTGTGTAAAAATACACACAACCCTTAAAAAAATATAATGTGAACTTCCTCAAGTTCTTTCTTGGCAGTTTGGTTTCGTACGTACGGTACTGATAAAAAGTTGGTCTACTCATCCATGTTGCAACGACCAAAAACCAAACTGCAGAAATATAAACTTTCATACCTTTAGTATAACACAAGGACATATAGATTTGGCGAATTATATAAAATATAGACGAATTGAAAAATATAACAGCGGGATTTCTGGCAAACCAATAAATATAAACATTTTCAAAAGTTGTTATTAATATCAAAACAATTGTTTTAAAATTCTAGAACTCTTCTTTTGAAATAAATTATTCTGTTTAAATAAATAAACTTTTTAAATTTAAAAAGTATTTAATAAATTATTCCATAAAATATGTTATTAAAATAAAAAAACTGTTTATTAGTTTGTAAAAATCTCATTTAATTTCAAAAAAATACTTTTTAAATACAAAAAAATTTATAACTTTTAGAAATTAAAAACTTCGTTTTTTAATTTTACAAACCAAAATTTTTCTCAGTGTAATCACGTCGATTATAGAACTCGCCGGATTTACTGCGGCGGGAGTCCAAACTCCATATAAAAAAATTAAAATCATGAATTTCAATCAAGGTTGCATGTAGAAATGGTTTTATTTTTACAGAAATCAAACAAAAACATTCATTCTAAATCCGCAGCTAAAACATTACGAATGGTTTGCGAATCATAAAAACTGAATTATATGAAAATAAACCTGTTTTTTAACGCAATATATTTTTTTCAAATACAATAAATTTTTTTTATATGGAGTTTGGACTCCCGTCGCAGTAAACCCGGCGAGTTCTATAATCGACGTGAATATTCTACAATCGTTAGCGGTCAAGGTGCAACTATCGCTTTCAAACGTGCGAACGCAGATCTTATACGTGCTTTGCAAAGTGCGAGATTACACGACAGCGAAAGATATTTTGATACACCAACATTAGCTGCGCGCAGAAGACTCGATATCAGGCTGCTATGTGGGCTTTAATATCAACCTGAGCATTATATTTATTCATGTTATAACAGACCTGAGATATTTTGATGCCTTCCACGTTACCAAAAGTATTGTCGCCTGTTTTGTTATTTATAGTATGAACACTCTTTGGTTGTTATATATATTTAGTATTGTTGCTGTTCACTTTCAGGCCTAATCGGATTGCGTGGAAAATAAGCAGTATTAAATTGTGTTAGATAACATAAGGGGGTCGATTTTTTCCAAAATTCGAGAAGTTGACGAAATAACCGCAAGTGTATAGTAGTGCGGTATGCGTGTTTGTGTTAGTGCGATGTGCGCCATTTAATTTTCTTGAATATGAAATTTCTAGATTCATTTCATTTATAAATTAAAATTTGTAAATGCAATGCAAATATGCTTTAAATAAACTTAAATATATTTAATTTTAGTTTTAAAATAATTTCTAATTCTGTTTTTCTGCGAAAACAAAACATTTATTCGACATCGCATTAAAAAAAAATTAAAATATGTGTAGTTAAAATTTTTTTTTCTTAACACATTAAGGCACACTTTCTAAATGTGTGTGCTACTCAGGAACACATTTTATAACTTTTGTAATTGCAATAATATTTCGTCGCGAAAAGAAATGTATTGTGATAATTGAAAAATATGTCGTATTATTCCTTAAAAAATGAATGTTATTTCCGCAAACGTGTTAAAAAACGAAAAAGTTCTATGACCGCTATAGCAGTCATTTCCGCGAACGTGTTAACTCACCACTCAAATAATGTCAAAAATCGAGATGACAAAGACGATATAAGCACCAACAAACTGAACCGATTTGTACCGATTCATAATTTTTGATGCTTACATTCGCAGAAAACAAACAAATAAAACCACAGAAAAATTACACACACTAATATAAAATTGTATACTATACTCTTTATACGTATACGAAAACGTCACATGTCGTTCGTCGAATTTTGGAAAAAATCGACCCCAAGATAAGGTTCAACACAACTTTTTCTTACCATATCCTCGTGTGCCACGTTAAACTGCACTGGTGCGAGCGCATGTTGCACACCTGATGTTATGTCGATGGGATCCAACAGAGTTCCTTCAATTACAATTCTGTGTTAGATTACGGAGAGAGACAGAAAAAGAGAGAGAGAGACAAGCCTTTCTGGAGATGTGATTTCCCTGTTGAAAGTCTTTATAGAGGGGTGAATAGTTATGTTGTACCCCAACATTTTTCCAGGATTATCTTTAAGGTAAGACACTGATCAGTGAGCCACCGATGATATTTTCAACAAGAGGGATTTTTCGCGCAAGTACAACATTAGCAATCCCTCGATAAGCGGTGTTTAATAGAGCTATGTCATGGTCACTTGAGCTCCTTAGTCGTTCCTCCCCTGGCGCTATGTGTCAGTGCTCTAAGTGGTACGATATAACCTTTTTTCATGCAGGTTTCATTTATTTTTGATGATTTGATGGCATTGATCGTTGGACCAATCATTTTGTGGTCTTGGTGATCTTCTTACAGTAGTTTTCACTGCTGCATTAGCTATAGCTGTGTATGCTAGCCAAATGTCTCTTAACGATCATTACGTGAACAGTTTGGCTTTCCGTTCTCTCATTATTTGATCGCAACGGTACGACTAGGTCATATAGTTTAGCCAGTTTCGTGATGCCTTAAGCGTAGCTGTTACTTAGCGGATGCAAGCTGAGCGAACCAATCTGTGATGTGTTACCCGTGCTCTTATTGATTTTTGTGTTGGGGTCGCGATCGGTGCATGAGCATTGACAGTCGTGTTTCGAATTTCTTGTGCTCTGATCGGACGGAAATCGTAAATATTCGCCGGTGGACGAAAAGGCCGACTCCAAAATCTCCCACGTCCTGATGTCACCACTAGTGAAGTGTGTATCTATTCGTGTTATTATGTATACCACTCCCGGACCAACTAAGGTCTTTTAATGCATGCAGAGGTTCATGGTGTAATTATCCAAGAGGTTTGAAAAGCCCTGAATATTTACAGATCTTAAAAGTCTTAGCACGTACCATATGGTCCTATTATTTAAGCGTTGACCGTTTACATTTTTGTTATTGTAGTAAATCGTATAATTAATTTGAGGCGTTTGTGTAAGGTTCTTAACTTAATATTTTGCCCTAAGAGTTGGTAGTTAGCCCGCCGCTCGCTAATTATGTGCTTCGGCCACGATGATAAATCTTGACGCATTCAGTCATACCTCAAATACGTTTGCGGATGCCTGTCTTGTAACAAGCGGGCTGCTTGCTTCAAGACAGGCATCCACAATAGCCGCCCCTTACCTGGAGAACAAACGTGTCCATGATTATTGCCAGATTTCTCCATGCAACGCTTTTATTACACCGCCTAATTCTGTATGTGTTATCTAAGGAGCACTTCGAGTAGGTATTACGCTCCCCAAAACTGTTTTATAAAAATTAGATTTAAGAAATAAAATATATATATAAATAAATTTTACTAAGCATCGAGGCATATTTATTCAACATAAAATTACAAATTTTATGTTTTTATATTTGATGATTTTTACAGAGCAATATCTTAGAAATATTTTTTATCGTAGAAACTATTCCTTTATCGCTCTGTTGGTTCTGATATCATAAAAAACTCGGCATGAATGGAAATTTTTCATAAGTTAAACATCAACTGCGGCCGTTACAGAATCTACTTATGTTTACACAAAACTATTTATTAATAAAAAAAATAATTTATCTCTAAATTATTTTATTTATTTTAACTCTTTTAATTAATTTATTTTATAATTTTATTTTAATGTTTTCCAATCGAATAATAACTTAATACTAACTTATAATATCTACTTAAATCTATTACGTTGACACCCGATCTAGTGTGTCAGCAAAATATGCATAAAGGTATTTATGCATATTATGCATTTTTGATGCGCGTGGTTTTGTGTAGTATCAATCCGCGCGCTTTAGGAAAGTAGATCCCAATTCCACGTTGTTTTCGTTTGCGTCATGTGCAGAGGATCGTAACTCCTCCCGCCGAAGAGAAGGCCATAGGGATTTTGTCCGTATGGTCTTGGGTTCACTGGTTGACTGCGTATTGTTCTGTGTCGCTACTGGTTGTGTTGGTTTGTAGCATCTCTTCCAGATACAATGGATGACAATTGCTATAATAATGATTATGATTAGTGTTGTAATACTGTGTCCTTGTATGCTGTGAGATAACGCCCGTTCTTGTAATAGCGTGATGTGATCTCTATGTTGTAGGGTCCAATTAGTCATTTGTGATAGCGACAATGACTGAATAACGTTTTGACTTGCCACGTCGTGATACGGTATAATGACGATCTGGTCCTCTTGGTAGACGTATTTTGTACTGCTGTAGGTAATGCCCGAGATGTTGACATCACAATTATCGAATTCAATTAACGCTTGGCCTTTGATAGACTTCGTAAATTGGTGACAAGTAGATGTAAATTCTACTTCTGTTGGTGTGGCTACATACACTTTCCCAGTGATGATTTCTGAGACTTCATCTTCCAATTCGTAGACAGTGTGATTACATTGAGCTGGTTGTTGTGAAATGATACTTGGTATGCAGGTGTTGCTTGTTGGTTGTAATGATTGTTTCGTGCAGTAATACGTGTTTTCTAATTCATTGCATGGTTGTACGATGTATTGATAGTAATTTTGTTCGTTTAGGATGATATTATATGATGGAATCGGGGTAATCATGAGGTTTTTGGATGGAATAGGTTTAATTTTGAAATAACTAAATATTGGTTCATAGAAAGTTGGTACCTGTATACTAAGAATAATTCTAGACTGATTGTAATATCCTTGTAACGTCAATAAATCGTAGATATTGTTTGGGTTGATTATTTCGATTCGGTCGTGATACAGTAAATCATTAATGAAATGAGTTTCACTGTTAGATAGTAAATGTCTTGAGATGCGTCTGTGTCTAGCCGAACTGAGTGCATCTAAAATGTCGTCTATGTGTTGGGTTAAGGTATCTATTGTATTAATTAATTTAAAGATGTATTGATCTATATTTATCATTTGTATTCCTGATTGTGTTGTGTTACTGAGTCTATTTAATTCAAAAGCGATCTTCTTATTACTGTCCTTTACGTATTTTTGTACGTAATTGAATCTATCAATCATACCCTTATTTATCTCAATTTGAGCATCATTTTGTTTATTTAAGTTATTTTGATTCTCGTAAAGACTGTGTATTGCGGAACTGATTTCATCTAGATCGTGTTGATCTAAGTTTCCTGTAATGTCTTTGATCAAGGAACCTAGTCCGTTAATAAGTCCTCTTTTGATCCGTGAAGGTTTCAAAAGGTTAACGTTGTCTTGTAGTTCCTTAAATTTGTGTTCAAGGATTTCTAATTTGTTTTTAAATGCATACTTGTATTCTATATTGTCATTTATGGTTCCTTCGACTATGTCGATGTTATTTTGGATAACGCGAAGATTTTGTTCATAGAATTGGATCTCGATAACGTGGACGATCCTTTTATAACTATTGATTATTCTGGCCTGACCCATCTTGACCGGTATCAAGCCCTTGTTGTTGTTCAGGTCGGTCACTTTCAGCGTCTGGCTCGTGACGAGCGTGCACCTGAAATGGATTCTTTATCAGTTTTTTGTGATATTTGCCGTCTTTAGTTAAGATAGTGACCTTGTTATCTTTAAGAATTTTCTTAATGACATATCCGGGTTTGATCTTTGAGCGTTTTTTATTACGAATGTGCACTGTTTGGTCGATTCTCATTTTTGGGGGTTTATCTCGACCAATATTGAGTTTATTGATTAACTTAACCTTTTTTGCATGAGTTTCCTCATGTATACGCTTGCATAGCTCCTCGTATGCTAAGGTATGATTAAGAAGGTATTCTTGTGCGTTTGATGGTGTAGGATTGATAGGTTTCCCTAAAATAGTATAGTGTCCACTCAATAATTCGAACGGTGTAAATTTTGTTGTTGAGTGAATGGAGTTGTTGTAGGAGAAAATAGCACGATTCATTAACTCTTTGATACCTAATTGAGGGGAATTTAAATGTGCAATTTTGACAAGCTCTTGCAGAGTTGAGTGCAGTCTTTCAACAGGAGAGTTCCCTGTTGACGAATATGATGATGTGTGGTGTAATTCAATATGATGTTCTTCTAAGAAGGCTTTGAACGAAGGTGTGTTCATATTTCCTTCATTGTCGGTAATGATTTTTACTGGTTTACCGTGTATGCTGAAGAATCGCTCAAGTTTTCTTTGGACTTCATCGCTAGTGCGTGTCTTCATGTAGAAGGCTCCAGCGAATTTTGTAAATTTGTCGAGGAGTGAGAGAAATGCATGATTTTGAAAGAAACAGAAATCTATATGGAGGATTTCCATGGGTCGTTTCGGGGTTTCTGTGATCTCATACTCTACTTTCAACGGATGTCTGTCATATTTGGTCTGAAGGCATACCGTGCAGGTGTTGATGTAATTTGTGATAATGTCCCTCATATTCGGGAAATAGTAAGTTCTTTTAATGAACTCGTGGTTTTCGACTATTCCACGGTGGTGATTTTCCTCATGCCTTTTCTTTATTATAGATTGTTGGTCCTCAGGATTGAACACATCTGTTAAAAGAGTGTGTGTTCTTACCAGATATGGTTTGTGAGAATTACCGAATTTCTCTCGGTAAGCTTCTGTAGCTATTTGGAAAACTATATCGTCACACAATATTCCTGTTACTCGATGCTTAGTTACTTGTGTTGAAATATTTAGGCGGATGGTTGGTGAATGATGCCTCGGCATGTATATTATCACTCTATGTTTGCCAAAAGGCTGTTCATGTTGAACATTTATCCCTTGCATCTCAGGATCAACAGTTATGATTAACTGGGAACTAAAATGGTTTATAGGTGTATTGGTAGTTGGTACAATGGTTTGTTCGTCATTGTTTGAGATTTGGGTGCCCGTAGAGGAATCCGAGGTTTCGGAGGTGTTCAAGCTATTGATAACGTTAAGTTCAGGTTGCATTCGTGAGAGTGCATCCGCGTTGGTGTTTTTTACGCCTTTCTTGTATACGATTTCGTAATCGTATTCCGCCAATTTCAATCTCCAACGAACCAACTTCGAGTTGGGTTCCTTGAGGTTGAAAAGCCATGTCAGAGGCTTGTGGTCGGTGACGATCTTAAACTTTTGGCCAAATAAGTACGGTCGAAAGTACTTAGTTGCCCAGACTATGGCAAGAAGCTCTTTCTCTATAGTAGAGTAGTTTTGCTCTGTGACCGTTAAGGTCCTGGATGCGTAGCATATAGGTTTATCTTTACCTATAGGTCCTTGTGATAGGACGGCCCCAATGGCTACGTTGCTCGCGTCCGTGGTAAGGATAAATTCCTTAGAAAAATCTGGATACTGTAAGATTGGTTCCTTGCATAACAACTCTTTACAGTATTCGAAACACTGGATATATCTGGTGTCAAGTGTGATCTTTTGATCCTTTCTCAAGCATTCCGTTAAGGGCTTGGTAATTTCAGAAAAGTTTTTGATGAACTTACGATAATATCCTAACAGGCCTAAAAAGCTTTTAATTTCTTTCTCCGTTTTAGGAATTGGAAAGTCTTTAATAGCCTTAATTTTATCGGGGTTTGGTTTGACCCCATCGCTCGTAACGATATGGCCCAGAAAGGCAATTTCTCTATGGAGAAATTCCGATTTATCCATCTGTACTTTTAGGTTGGCTTTCCTGAGTTTGTTAAAAACGTGTTTCAGGCTTTCTATGTGCTCCTGGAGTGAGGTGGAAAAGACGATGATATCGTCCATGTAGCACAAACACGATTTGCCTTGTAATTCTCCAAGGACATTGTCCATGACTCTCTGGAATGTCGATGGTGCGTTTTTAAGCCCAAAAGGCATTCTTACGTATTCGTAGTGCCCATGGTCTACGGAGAAAGCTGTTTTAGGGATATCCTCTTTTCTAACTTCAATCTGGTGAAAACCAGAAGCTAGATCTAATGTCGAAAAATACAGACATTTGCCCAATTTGTCCAGGATATCCGTGATGTTCGGAAGCGGATACCGGTCGTCTATAGTTTTTTCGTTCAATTTGCGATAGTCAATAACTAATCGCCACTTGACTTTGCCACTTGCATCGGCCTTTTTTGGCACGATCCATATGGGCGATGACCAAGGAGAGAAGCTGGGACGGATGATTCCATCCTGTAGCATTTTGTCTATTTGCTTCTTTACTTCCTCTTTATGGACGAACGGGTACCGATAACTCTTGGTGAAAATGGGTTTATCGTCTTTCAGATTTATCTCATGTTTGACGTCATTGGTAAATGACAGTCGTTGTTCTGATTTGAGAAATAGATCCTGGTATTGATGACAAAGCTTACTGATTGCTACTTTTTCTTCAGGATTGAGATGTTGAACCCTAATTAAATTTGTGATATCTTCATTTTGTGTTTCATCCAATTCTTGTACATGGCAATGGTGGGATTCGACCCGAAAAGATTTTTTTAATAGATCGACTTTAATTGGTTGTTCGAATGTGTGTTGCTTATTGCTATAATTGACGATTTCCAGAGTAGCGTACCAATTTCTACTATAGTATATTCCCTCGGGGATAATTAGATTGCCATTGATTGTAGTTGGCATCACGTATATATCACCGTTCTCTACGTCTACCGGGAGTTCCGCGGTAAGCTTACTTCTTGGTAATATAGAATAGGGTTTGGATGAATAATTTGGCTTGAACAGTAAAGGGATCTTTACTTTATCTGTTTTCAAAATTGAATTGGCTAAATCTAATGTAACACCAAGTTGTTGCATTATTTCAAGTCCCATTAACCCATCGAAATATTCATGGAACTTAAACAAAAGGAATTCCATGGGTTCCCTGGTTTTGAACTCCATAAGTCCTGGAATTACTACCTTTTGGTCTATAGCATGGGTGTTAAACATGGTTTTTATATTGATAGGGGGTATGGTACGTATCCGTGAAGGATGTACGAACTCTGGGTTCAGAAAGGATTTATTAGAGCCAGTGTCAATTAGAATTTTTAGTGTTTTTTGTGGGTTTAACCGTACGTGTATGTACGGAAGGGTATATGTTTGATGACTGTTAACATCTATGTACCCAACTCCGTTGGAGAGGCTTCGGGATGAAAATTTTCGTCATCTACTTCGCCTTCTTCTAAGTCAGGGAAGTATAATGGTGCTTCCTCTTCATGATGTTCCGATTGTTCCTCGAAGTTGGTCTCAGTATTGAAAATTTCCTGAGCCCGGAACTGCGGAGGTCCATTTGATTGGAATTGATATTTATTTGGCTGGTTCGGCTTGTTGTAAAATGCGTACTGGGTATAACCGTTTGGATTGGATATCGTATCCAGTTTATCTACCTTCCTTGGTGGAATCATAGGAGGTTTATGCACGAATCTATTATTATTATAGTTCGTGGGACCATTTTGACTAACATTTTGTTGTGTAAAAGGCCTATGGTTGTAATACTGAGGTGGAGGTCGCTGATTAACTTGCGGGTGAAAGTTTCTATTTTGAAGATAGGGTGGACCATTTGAATAATTATTCCGTTGAGGATTTATTGGTCTTGATACGATTGGCCTTTGTGGGGTGAAGTTTGCATTCATGGTTGTACCTTTTTTCATGTACGTCATGTTCTGCTCCTTCAAGCAATGTGAGAATGCTTCTGCCAAGCTATGCGGCTGCATAGCTCGAATCATTGAGCCTAGGGGCTCTTTGAGTCCAGCAAGGAATGTGTTGAGGCACATTTCTTGATAGAGCTCCCTTTTCGATCTTATCACTATACTATTGTGTTCGTTCAATTTGATGTGATTGATTATAGTGCTCTGAATATCTATTATTTTAGCAAAATATTTCTCAATCGTATCATTTCCTTGGGTTATGCTGTACAAATCTCTTACGAGATTTGTTTCGTTTCTTTTATCTGCGTAGTGGGTAATTAAGTTGTCCTTAATTGCTTCCCACTCTAACGGGGTTCCGTACATTGTTAGTACCTCGTTAGCTTCGCCTCGAATTTTATTGCGGATTGCTCTTAGAAATATTTTTGAGCACGGCTGCCCGTCGATGTCATTACATAAATTAAGAATTTCCTCCACGTTCTCGATAAATTCAAAGAGGGTGTGTCGGCTGCCCTCGTAACTTGGGAGGTCTTTGATCGCGTCAGGGATCCTAAGATTCCTGAACACTACATTGTTACTATTTCCACAGTCTCTCACATTATCAAAATCACCGTTAACTGACATATTGTTAGAGGCTGGGTTATGATTAATATTTTCAACTTTTAAATTTTCAAATTTATCTATTAAATTATCTAAATATTTGTTTCTATGTAAAATTGTTCTATAAACCGTAGAACTTTCTTGATTGCTAATGTCTAAATAATTGTGTTTAATTTTATGTGAAGTTCTATGAACCGTAGAACTTCGGTGAGATATTAAGTTATTTCGATTAGAGGAGTTTTTGAACATAAATTAAATATCAAAAAACGCTTACCATGTAATAATTATAAATGCTGCTTTCATCATCAATGCACCGTTGATAAAAATGACTTCACTGCGTATTTTGCTGTATTTGCTTATTTTATTTTTTTTATATTTTTTTTTTTTGCACTGTTCTGGTACGTACGCCAGGTCGTATTTTAAAAATTTTATTAAATAGATTACAGGAAAAATTTATTACTTTGGATTTATTAATAATTCACTGAATTTTTATAAATGTTCGTTGTTCACTTGGTATCGATAAACCTTCGATACGAGCACTTTTCTTACACTCCGAAACAACGAGAAAAATTTTGAACGTATGGTTTTATGATGTTTAAAAACATCCACTACAAACTGCGCCACTTATGTTTACACAAAACTATTTATTAATAAAAAAAATAATTTATCTCTAAATTATTTTATTTATTTTATTTATTTTAACTCTTTTAATTAATTTATTTTATAATTTTATTTTAATGTTTTCCAATCGAATAATAACTTAATACTAACTTATAATATCTACTTAAATCTATTACGTTGACACCCGATCTAGTGTGTCAGCAAAATATGCATAAAGGTATTTATGCATATTATGCATTTTTGATGCGCGTGGTTTTGTGTAGTATCAATCCGCGCGCTTTAGGAAAGTAGATCCCAATTCCACGTTGTTTTCGTTTGCGTCATGTGCAGAGGATCGTAACTGTCTACCATAATAATTTTGATTTTTTAGTAAGAAAACATTATGTAGTACAACGCCAGGGGCAAAATCATGAAGTGCCGTAAGAAAATTTAAACCAATTGACAAATATTTTTAAACATAGTTGATTAAATCTATTAAACTTAGCCTTAGTGGATCTGAACTGACACATAAATTCGTTTTCTAAAATATTTAAAGAATAATATCTAATGGTGGGTCCACATACAGAAAAATGTATGCCGAATACGGGAGTAAACATTTTCGCCGCAAATGTTTATATTCACACACAATTTGTATGTGACCTCCCATTTTCCGTGCTCTGGAATTAATAGACCTCAATTAATTCCACGCATTGAGCACTGAAAATGGGAGGTGACATACAAATGGTGTGTGAATATAAACATTTGTGGCGAAAATGTTTACGCCGTATTCGCGTCAGTCATTAAAAAACCAAAATTTATTTTTTTGTTTTTGTTTTTATTTTTTTGTTTTTTGTTTTGCGTCCGCCGCACACGACCAACCTTAGTATGCAAAAAATTCACTTCCTACTTATTTAGGCCAACTTTGACCATTTTTTAAACTGTATTAATTTTACCGGTCGGATTTCATGATCTCGCGCCAAGTTTTAAAAAAGTAATTTAAAACTCGACTTCGAATTATCAAGAAGTAAATTAACAGCGACAGACCAATGTTGTTAATT
This sequence comes from Nephrotoma flavescens, assembly GCA_932526605.1. NCBI lineage: Eukaryota > Metazoa > Arthropoda > Insecta > Diptera > Tipulidae > Nephrotoma > Nephrotoma flavescens. Next base: position 85,612,147 of record OW052220.1, on the reverse strand, counting down.
GTTTAACCTTTAAATCAGATAATTAATTCACTATACACTTTTAAATTGTAAATTAATATTAAAAGTTTTAAACAAACAAAAACGACTTTTGACATAATGTGGAGAGGCTTAAAATACCGGAAAATCAAAACAAATTTTATCCACCACAAATCAAAACGTGTTTCACAGAACGGCCTAGATAGAATCAAGTTTACACAACATATCCTACATCAATATCTGTACACATATAAGAAATTCCGATCGATCTTGGCTTAGTTCAATTTTTTTTTTATGTTCGTTTTCGTTTTTTATTTTTATTTTACTTTGTGTGTCATGACATTGAACTTCATTTCGGTAATAAGATTTTGTAATTTTTTTTATTTTGTTTTGTCGGTGAAGTTGAAGTTGAAAATACTTTCATTTTTGTTCTTACTATGTGGTTGTTGTTGTTAAGTGCGTCGTGTAATAAAATCAAGATTTTTTTTTTCATGAAATACGTATTTGGTGTGTGTGCGTTATCGATGGCTATCGATTGATTTCCTTTTCACAAAAACAATAACCAATAACATAATTAATTTATACGAGCATGGTATTCAAGTGGGCAAAGAATAATGATTTTATCCAGTTTTTCTATATAATACAAATTTGATATACGTATACATAATAAACAATTCATATAAAGAAGTTAAGTTTATAAATCAATATGATATAGCTTTAGGCATACAAGACAGTTGTCTATACAATTTTCGTCATTGATTACCAAATAAAATATGATTTGGTGATTGGATAAGTGGCATTGTTTCCCGAGGCGGACTTATGGAATTATAATTTAAGGTCGATGAACTATACGATGTGTATCAATAAAATGGTCGATTTCTCAGTTACCGGTTCCAAAGTACACGTTTTAAGAACGCGACTAAAATTAATCGCGTTCCTACTTTCATAATAATCATAATAGAATAGCTCGTACTAAGCTATATAATACAGAAGAATTGACAATATCAAGGTTAAATTTTATGTTCCGTCAAATTCCGTCTAACAGGTTTTAGATTTTGGCGACAATGCAAATAGTTACTTTTATTTCCAAAATACATTTAAATGACAGAGGTTTTATAAAGTACAGTTGGCAAACCAACTGTTGCGTTAATCCAGTTCACGTATAATCAATCATTAAGCTTGTTTTAATTAAATAACCAAGGTTCAAAAAAAAAATATAATTGAATTTGAAGAAATGTTTATAATTGTTAATAATAATTAAGAAAATATTGTAACACACAAAATTATACACCAAAATAGTGACAATAGAATTTTGAAATTGGAAATAAATCGTATATAAGACAGATCGCATTTTAATTTTATAGAGCGTAGGTTACAACATGTTGTATAAATGTTCATTGCACATAGTTAAATTCATTAAATTACCTCTAGATGAAAAAAAAAATAATTTTATTTTAACACATTTTTTGATTGCTCCATGCACGCATTTTAATTAATGTTTCATTTCATGTATTTTTTCAATGTCACAATATTGTCGTTTAAAAATATTTCAACCTGTTCATATTACATAAATTATAACATATATACAACTTTCAATTAAATTTAAATCAAATATCAATAAAAATATTTATTTAATTTAAATTTCTTTTTAAATGTAAGATCAAGTTATTTAATATCCGTCTGAACGATTTAAGAAAGTTGAGGACATTTTACGTATAATTTAGTACAAAAAAATACCTGTTTAACGGGGCTCGTCCCAAATCGGTGCTGAAAGAGAATACAATGTTATCACTTAAATAACTTATAAAGATATTATTGGGATTAAATCGGCTTAAGATAATAAAAAACCAAACACTCACTTTGCGAGTTAATAATATACCGTAGTAATTCAAAGAAAAATGTGCCAGTATTTTTGCATGGTGTACCGATAACTATTCCGTTATTGGGGTAAGCAAAGCGTGTGAGGGCTGGGGTCCTTCCTCAGGGGGGATGCGTTGGTACGATATATCAACAGAAGCTTCAGATGTTAACTCGGATTTAGAGCAACGACCTCGCAGATCGAAATATGGACAATGATTTAAAATTTGGAACGCAAAAGGCGCGACAATAATTAGTTCGTTTTAATCCATTTACGGTGGCTGGCCGATTTTTTGACCAGCAACTTTGTAAAATTATTTTTACAAGCCAAAATAATTTTGTTTTGCAAATGTTTCGTTATCAAAATTAAAATTAATGTTTCGGCACTTAAAGAAATAGAAATTCTTAAAAACGAACAGTACTTTGTATCACGATATTGATTTTAAATAAATCAATTTTTGGAAGGTATAGTTGACAAAGCGTATAAAACAATTTAGGATTATAGAAGTCGGAAATTAAAAAGAGGCATTGTCCAACATACCGTAGTAGCAAAACACGAGTCACTCATCAGCCTATGTAAGGATGTAAGCGCTGAAATGGGGTATTTGAGCCACATCGAACTATTTCACAGATTTTTCAAAGATTCCTTCAGTGCATATTAGCTGAAATAAGCAAATATGGAAATAATCTGAATGAACAAAACGTATGGGCTCAATTGAAAGATTCCTCGGAAGGTCATGATAACAGAAATTAATTGTTCAATCATCCAGACGGTCATTTTTTGTCGGCTAGACTCAGGGTTGCGGATAGGTTATTCTAGATAACTGAACAGAAGGAGAACTGAACAGAAAAGAAGGAAAATAGAGAAGAAGGTAAGAAAAGGAAAGAGAAACCAGCAGGCAAATCGCCAGAATTTAGGGTAACTGAATGTAAAAAGTTTACTTGCGTTTGACAGTAAAAATCGGGATTCGTATTCGCCGCCGTGTCGTCGGTTTTCCGTCTGGGAGGCGTTAAAGTTTGCTGATGGAAATGAGGATTACCAATGGCGCCCAACGAAACTATAATTTAGTAAGATAATTATAATGTAATTTTATTTCTAAGTACCGTTGAAAAATAATTTGATCCATTTCTTCCCTTCTTTGGTAATTTATAAGTTACTAGCTGAACCCGGCAGACGTTGTCCTGCCAGTCTGTATTATAACAGCTTGTAAAGCTTGTAAAACGCAAGTTGATAAACAACATTTTTGGTTTTATGATTTGGAGTATAGATGTACAAATTTTTTGGAGTTCCTAATCTGGAGCAAGCAACATATAGTTGACCATGAGAAAAACCAGGATTCACTAAATTTAATCCGGCAACGCGCAGTGACTGCCTGCTAGTCCAGCCTCTGCTTGAACTAGAATATTCTTGCTATTTATATTCTTGCGGCTAATACCGGAATAAACTTGAGTAAAAGAATTTAGAGTAAGGTTTTAAACTTTTTTATTAATTAAACTTCGACTTATATACAAATTTTTATACCAAAAAATGCAATGTGCGCAATTTTTTTATTACATGTAATTGTATTTTATGTATTTTGTGTTATGCGAGTATATAAATGCTATATGTAGCACAAAAATGTGCTAATGCACATTTATCGTTATTAATGTAAAAATTTGTGTACGTTTTTATTTTATGTGTTTAAACACTGCCCTTAAGCTTTGTTGATTGTCATCACGAAAGCAATGTGCACAGGAAATTGTAAGCGCTTGAATGTAAAGGGCAAATCAGTAGGGATCATTGGAATGCGTGGAATCAGCACGTCTTCTCCTTTACATTTGCCATTAATTATTGTTGCTTCAATCACATTTGGCATCATTTTTTAATGGAAAGTCTGGTTCCGTTACATAACTTTGGTGTGTTCAGGTTCCGAAGAAGTAGTATTGGTGGTCCAGTTTTAAACACCAGTTTGTGCGGTGGTATCCCCGATGGCTCCAATGAATTTAGAAATTCGACTGGATAATTAACAGCATCATTCTCTTCTATAACTGTATCAATAGATTTGTATTCCGTCACTGCACCAGGAATTTTTAATTGAATCCTATCATTGATTCGATTAACATTGATTCGTTCTTCGGAGCTAAGATAGTACGCTCACGGAGCCAATCATGATTTCTGAAGTTATTAGTTATGTTAGGGAAAACCATATTTTCAAGATCTTCTATTGATGACTGAAGTTGACAGAAGTCCTGTGGAAATGATATTTCCTGTGCTGAATGATCAATCGGAAGTTTACCGTCGCCCATGTCTAAAAGCTGATTGGAAAATATTTGGCCAGAATCATCTCTAAGCAAATGTACACGCATGTTAGTCGACAGTGTAATTTTTTTCACGTGCATCCAAAGGAATGAATACTTTAAGCACGCGTTTAGTTCGTCTGCTGGTGTTGATCTTGGAATAACGGGCAAAGTTTGACGGAAATCACCGGCGAGCAGTATCACAGCTCCGCTTAATGGGCGTTGATTGTTTCGAAAATCCTGCAGAGTACGATCAAGTGCTTCAAGTCCTTTTTTATGAGCCATGGTACGTTCATCCCAAATAATGAGTTGACATGTTTTCAATACAGTTGCCATTCCAGATGTTTTTGCAATGTTACAAATAGGACTTTTAGCTAATGCGCCATACGTTCTCCATCAAGTAGCGTTGCTGCAATCCCCGATGATGCTACAGCCAAAGCAATTTCACCCCTTCATTCGAATTTCAGCGAGTATCAGATTGAGCAAAAAAGTTTTTCCTGTGCCTCCTGGTGCATCAAGAAATAGAAGTCCACCATTTATTACCGCTCCATACATGCTCCATAACTGTGTCATACGCAAGTCGTTGATCATTTGTTAAGAGCCTTATATGAGCTTCAACATAAATTGGTAATGTGTTGACGTCGTATTGTTTCTCTCTTAATATGTCTATATCGATAACATTGTCTCTATCACGTTCTGGAGAAAATAGCCCCAGCTGATTACGGTTTTTTTTATTAATTGACATATACCTATCTTCAAGTAATATCAGCGATTCATTGAAAATGTCTTCTGCATACTGCATATCCAGGTTAGGATTTTCTCTGCGAGCTCGAAGAAATATGTCTTCGCTCATACTCTCTTTATGCTTTTCCCATAAATCTTTCGGATTAGAAGGCGCACAGGTTGTCAAAATGATAGCGAACAGAGTTCGTATTTGGTGAGCATGACTTGTTTCAGATGCTTCTGTCAATGCGTTGTCCCAATGTTGATCATTTTCAAGCATACCAAGTTTGAAACATGCTACTCTATATGTCTGACACACGTGACCATCGATGGTTTTCATTGCTTGAAACGATGTTGGTCCTTTGATCACGTGAAGAAGCATCCGTAAATAGCAGCATTCACTATTATTCGGGTGAACAGTGTATACTCGTCCTAATGTGCTAGTAGAAAATATGCCAGCCACTGAAGAATGTTTTGCACCCCGTTTTTCTTCTGCAAAATTTCTTCGTTGATTGATTCCATGTACAATACTGCGGGACTTCATGATATAGCAATGTTTTCGCAAATTCATTAGTTGCACATAATTGAAAAAAAGCTGTCAACGTAGTGTTTTGTGGATCTACAGCTCTTTGAAGGGCGTTATCTTCCGTGAAATAGACTCTTTGACCGTTTTCTAAGTGAACACTGAGATGCATAACAGCAGGAAAACGTTCATGGATATCAAAACCAAAAATTCGCCATATAGCTGCATTACTGCTAATATAACGTCCCATTTGAAATTGGTCGATTTCATTAACGGGTGCATTGGAATTCGCAATTCCAAAAACTGCCATATCACTGCCTTTATTTACGTATTTACATATGTATTTAATCGACTTAACTGAATTGCTGACCTCTATGTTGATATGCGCCTTGAATGACTTTAAAAGTATAGGAGAATAGGGCACAATCCATTGATTATCAATTTCAATATCAACATTATTAAGTTTGACAGTTGTTGTGTGTCCACCATCAACTGGTTTTCGTCATCTGTACAGCGGATAACCATCGCCACACGTTTGTGTTTCCTTCAACAGCAGACGTGAATAATTTTTGGTACATTTTCCGTCTTTTATGCAGGGCGAATGTGGGTTCTGTAGCCCACATGGTCCATGAATCAAATTCTTCTTGACAATTTCTAATAATCCCGGATCTTCTTCTGGGTCAGGTAGTTCAGCTCTAATGATATCGTCAATTTGAGTGGGAACAATTTTTTCAACCAACCAAATTAAGATATGAGCATGTGGTAAACCTCTTTTCTACCATTCAATGGAATACATCCAGCAGCGAGTTTCTCCGTATATATGGTTCTTAGTGATGAGATCCATAAGACGTATCAATTTTTGTTTGAAAACTCTTGCTGTGAGGTCATGTCGATGAAATGATTGCTGTCCAGGCAGGAGTGAATCTATAATTTAATCCCAAGATGGATTACATGTGAAAGTGATGAAAAGATCTGGATGGCCATATTTGCGAACGTACGTCAAAGCATCCTGAGCATATTCATGCATGTGTCTTAAACTTCCAGTGTACGAAGCTGGAAGTATAACCCTTTGCCCAATATCACCAGCTTCTTTATCATTTGCAATTGTATCTCGTAAATGAATATACTCTTCAGCTCGAAGTTTCCATTGATTGTAACGAATTTAGTTTAGTCATTCGCTTCCAACTTTAGCATACATATCAACAATGAATTGCTGAAAAAATTGACGACATTTCAGAAAATGGTTGAACTGTTCAGCTCGAATCATGACACGGTATGCATAAAAATTCATACAGCTAACTTTTTTTGATGTTACAGCACCTGTAGTGGGATTAGTTTGATACAATTCAAGATGATATCCATCTTCTCCTCGTGGAAACAGTATTGGATATTGCAGTGCGTCGTATGACCGATGTGTTTCAGAAACACGTTGCTTGGTTTGATCTCGTTTGCTAATAACAATATTTCGCCGGGTAATTTCTGTTCCAACAATTACAGCTGCTACTTCAGGAGCCATTAGAGCATTGAAACGTCTTTCATGCTCATTTGATGGCGTTTTATCTGCTCTGATAATGACTTTCAAGTCATCAGATCTCACATCCTCTAAAGTGGATTTAAAATCTCTGACCAAACAGTTGTGCTCGTGGAATAGTGATCGTAGTTCAGCAATAATTTCTCGATCTGTTGCTATACTGAATGTGCATCGTCGATTTATCTCTTTCTCCACGTTGTCCATAAAATAAATTTACAAAAATTATGGATCTTATTCGGGTACTGGAAGAAGTGAACCAATCTGATGATACACTTGTCCTTGGACTTTGAATGTGGGCATAAAATTGTCATATGTCACAACATTTGTCGCTCCAAATGATGTCATTTGAAAACATGAGTTATATTTTCGCATATGCTTTAGAAAGTGTTTTGACTCCCGAGTAGCTCCAGCCACATAAGTAAGAAGTGGCTCTGGTGGTTCAGTCAGTTGTGGCAAATTGACTTTGCCATTAGAGCAGCACATACCAGGTGCTTCTTTCAAAAATTTTAAAGCACGACAATGTAAGCACAATGTAGCCATTGGACCAATAACAAGATCGCGATGCATTCCATAATCGTAGTATTTATCGTAATTAAATGCCGCATTCCTAAGATTGACTCTAATTCTTAACAGAGTCTGCCGTGAGCGTTGAGCTTTATTTCGTGTGGTTCGCTCTTCAGGTGTTTCAGCAGATCTTGAAGTAGACGCTCTTGCTCGAAGATCTGCAACTCGTGCATCGTGCTGTTGTGATGTTTCAGGCGCTATTAAAATAGAGGCCCTTGCTCGAAGATCTGCTACTCGTGCATCGTGCTATTGTGATGTTTCAGCCGCTCTTGAAATAGAGGCTTCGTTCCGATTATTTTCTAAGCGTGTCTCTCGGTTTTCAGAAGTTTCAGTAACTCTACGAACTGACATTCGCCGCGCAATTTTAGTTGATCTTCCATTGTTTGATTTTGTTTTTTGTGACATTTCAAATAGTTCCTATTTGACAATGTATTGTATGTAAACATAAATCAGAATAATAAGACATAAAAAGAATGTATATTCACTTGAAACAATATTTAATACCTGAAAAATAGTCACCAACAATTATTTTATTCCAATATAACTAAGTAATTGGGAATAACGGACATTCGGATGAACACAAATTGATTTACACTTAACTATTAAAAACATGACCACTTCGATACGTTTCACTGCGAACTGTGTTTGAAAATGACATCAAGGAAAACAAAAGATATTTTTTCAAAATAAGCCAATTTTACACGTACAATTTTTTATATCAAAGGGTATTTCCTGTAAACTCGTTTCACTGTGTAAATTAAAAACGTCTGGGTCTGTATGTAAAATCGTAATTGAAGGAACTGTGTCAGACTCCTTTGAAATAACATCTGGCGTTCGACAAGGTGATGCACTCACGCCTTTGCTGTTCATTTTGGCGCTTGAGTACGTAGTGAGAAAAAGCAACATCGAAACTTCGCGCTGTATATTGAATAAATCCGGCCAAATTCTTGGATATGCATATGATATCGTGCTTCTTGGCCGAAGACCTAGCGATATCAAAGACAGTTTCATACGGCTCGATCGATGCGCAAGAAGACTTGGTTTGGAGGTGAACAGCAGTAAAACTAAATATCTAACAACACCCAGGAACATCTCTATGGCAAATCTCGGAATTGGCGACCACAATTTTGATGGTGTCGAAAACTTTAAATACCTCGGGTCAGTTATAACATCACTGAATGAAATGCAGGCAGAAATAAAAGCCCGAATCGCTGCCGGACAACGAGTTTTCTACGCCCAATCAAGATTACTGCGATCGAAACATCTTTCGCAGTCGTGCAAGCTTGCACTTTATAAAGCACTAATAAGACCTGTGCTGACTTGTGGAAGCGAGAGCTGGACCATGACCTCTAACGATTGTAAATTGTTATCTACATTCGAAAGGAAGGTCATCCGTTAAATTTTTGGTCCAATTAAAGTTTCGAACAACGAATATCGGATTCATATGAATCACGAAATAAGGCAACTCCTCGGAGGCAGCGATATCATCGGATTCATTAAATCCAATCGAGTGAGATGGCTCGCCCACGTTACAAGGTCCATACAACAACGGATGACAAATAAAGTGTTTCACCAACAACCAGTCGGAGTACGTCGTAGAGGAAGACCCCGACTACGCTGGCGTGACGACATTGAACAAGATCTTCAAGCATTAGGATGTCGAAACTGGAGCACGAAAGCAATGGATCGGGATGGATGGAGGGCCATTGTGGGGGCGGCGAAATCCCTTCATGGGATGTGAAAGCCAGAGAGAGAGAGAGGTATTTCTTGTATAAGATGTAATTTTTAATATAAAACGTAAGCACTATTTCAAAATAAGTCAATTTTACACTAACAACAATATTTTGTAGCAAAGGATATTTCTTGTAGAAGATGTACTTTTTTAATTTTTAAAAGTTTTTTCCCTTAACAATAAAGAAAATAACACAGAAACCTTCTCCACACAAAAATACATACACATACCAATTTCCATAGTGATTGGTTAAACGGTGTTGGAGTGAAACGGTAACATATAAACATCCATTTTTCTATATATAGATATGTTGCACTTTAAGTGATAAATTAAATTATCTTTTTAATATTGAGATTTCAAAATTAATATAATTAAAGGAAATCGATCAAATTATTAATTTTAGTGATATTAATTAATAATTACCTTTATTTAATTCTTTACGCTATTTATTTAATCTTACATTACATTTATACAATCTTTTTTTTGGGTGATGGTGATTTTTGCTTACAAAAATACAAATTTTGTTAATTTTTATTCAAAACTTAATTTTTATTTTCCTGGTTTTTTTCGGCCAAATTTTTCTTTGTGAAACTTTATATATAAATATAATCGAGTAACTTTTTCGGATGAAGTCTAAGTGAGTAGCTTTAAAACAAGGTTACATTTTACCATAAATTTGGCAGTTCAAAGAAACATCAAGACCAACGCAATATTTTCGTACCAATAAAGATTACGTTATAAGAAATTAGCTAAAGCCACGTTCACTTCAGTTTTAAATTCAGAAGATCCTATCGAAAATCGTCCGTATGCCTTAGTTAACATTGCGCTAGGAAAAAAACGGCGTTGAATTTGTCGAGAAACATAATCTGCTGCTTTATCATCGAGTCGTTTGCTGATTTTCCTTTCCCTTTTCTACTTCATACATATTTTCCTTCTCATCTGCGGTCCAATCGAGGATTATTTAGTTATCCAGAATAACCCACCCCCAACTCTGAGTCTAGCCAATAAATAATGACCGCCTGGATGATTGAACAGTTAATTTCTGTTAACATGACCTCTTGTCATGTTACAATACCTACACCAATTTTTTTACGTCTTAATATTTTGAGCTTGAGTTCCTAGCAATAGATACTGACTGGTCGCTCAAACTGGTTAAGAAGAGCAGTAAGGAAAACAAGAAAAGAATTACAAAAAGGTAAAACAGACGACGTTTTTGATATCACGAACCAAATTCTATTTGTCCCTTGGGCTGATAATATTAAGGATGTCACAATATGTACTAAGCAAGTTTTTTTTGAACCGATGACTAACTTTTGTGGGTACAATTGGTCAGAACATAAATAAATCACTGTTCCTTAGGCTAGTGTTATTTCCAGTTATAACAGTGGATGGGAGGAGGCGTGTAGCAATCCGATGAAAAAGCTTTTGGGTTAGCAGGAAACGACATACCGTTAGTGAGTATTTTGTAAGTTTTTCACTCAAAATAATATCAGTGGCACAGAAACTATTAATAAAAAAGAAACTAAAAGCTACCTGCATGCCCTGAACTGCATCTTATGCCTGCGATAAATTATAATTGTTTATTATTTATTTTATTTTAGTTGCTATTGTGTAAGGCCTCCATGTAAATATTTTGTACTTATAATGAGTTAAATTAATTTAAATACCTTGTGGTCTACACTAAAATAATTTCAATGATCGACAGTAATCGGGATGCCATTTGCCAACAATTATTATTTTAAATTGGTAATGCTGATCATTTGTGGATGTAGTAGTGTAAATGATTTCAAATTAGGGTATAAAAGCATAAATAATTGATCGGTCAGGAGAAAAATATATAAAATCTAGTTAATTGAAGCGAATCGTTGTCTCGATAAATTAAAAATGATTTATAAGTTTAACAAAATTAAAAAATTAGAATCAAATAAAAATGTGAACTAAAAGTGTATCCCTGTTAAGAAAAAATAACTTTTTATTGTGAGTGCCTGCACTATGGTACAACAAATTTGTTATTTAATATGATGATATGTACAACAATTTTTAAATTTAAACTCTAATTTATATTATAGTAAATGTACTAGTTATTATTTAAAAATTCGAGTGCTGAGTAAAAAAAGAAATATAAAGTAAATTAAAAAAATTTAAAGTGTTTTGAAAAAAAAAAATAATAAATGGATTATGATTGTCACGATGACATGAACATGCAAATACGGTCATTCTTAGTAGTGGGTGCTGTTTCCCGATTTGTTTTAAATCCCGGGATTCGGGATTGAAAATTTAAAAAATTCCGGGATTACCCGGGAACCGGATTTTTTTTTAAATACTAAAAATTTTACAAATTCTACATTTTTAATTCATTATTTTTATTAAAATAAAATTTTAATGCATTTATTTTTCAGCTTTTAAGTTTTTAAAATAAGTTTTTAAAAACAGAACACATCAATTGAATGGTCTGATAGACCCACCCGCTTTTTTGTTACGATTAAGTCGGAAATTGAAAAAAACCGCTCCGATTCGGTCGACGTTGGTTTGATCGTCATTAATGACTTAGAAATACGTTTCAGAGTATTTGTCACCTCGTCCAGTCACCTCGTATGAAATGAAATTTTCTTTATAGATGTAGTTCTGTCCACTTTTACTGGCTCCATAGTTTTCAGTCTCGTAATTATTTCACTTGCCGCAAAGATTTCTTCAACAAATTATTTGTAGGTGATGGTGATGGTAAACTACTATCATTTGTTGTTCTTTCATCAATTATGTTAAATCGGATGAACCCCAATCATCATCAATTGTTATGTCCCGATCATCAGAAAAATATTGGATTACCAAGTCTTTTGCTAATTTAGATATCGCCAAAATTGCCTTTTTTTCAAAGCTTCCAATAAGTTCTTGTTTTCTTAAAATGTGATTCCACTTCCACTATACGCCGAAAAAAATATTTTTGTTTTTTCTTGTTTTAAATTTTGCAACATTTGGTTATTTTTCATACTCATATATATAAACGACAAATTTGATAAAATTAAACTATTTTTCAATCCCGGGTTAAAATCCCGGGAATCGGAATATAAAATATAACAAATATCCCGGGAATTCCCGGGAGGGACCCACTAATTGTTAGTATATATCAAAGAATAAAACTTAAGATTATGAAATTAATATACTAAGTAAACCTCATTGATAAATAATAATGATGGTTTATTGTTAAAGTTTGTTTAAATATAAATTCATCAAAATTTGGTGTAAGACAATGCATATGTTAAAATCATAACATCACAAGTGCATAATATGTTAAAATCATAGTGCTTGAAAATTCAAAATTAGTTAAATATAAAAATTTTATAAAATATTTGGTTTAGAATAGTAATTTAAATATAAAACCAAAAATTCAAATTATTGGAATTTGCAATATAAACTACGCATTTTGGAAACAAAATTCGGAAAAAGCAAACCATGCGTGTTTTATGTAAATCTGTGACGAATACATCCGTACGAAATAAAACAGCTGTATCAGTTATCAGCATCATCAGCTAAGATTGTTAAAATTATTTATTAATTTTTTTCTCAAATTTACTAAAAAAAATTATTTATTAGAAATTTTTACAGTTTTTTACAAGTCTCTATTTATTATAAATTATTTATTTTCAAGAGATATTTAAATTACTATTTTATTTTACTTACTATTTTATACATTAAAGTAAAGCTACACTGAGAAAAATTTTAATTTTTAAAATCAAGAAACAAAGTTTTTGATTTCTAAAAATCTGAAATTCTTTGAATTAAATGTTTTAATGTTTGTTAGTTTTTAAATGAAATTTTTAAAAATTAACAAAATGTGTTTTGATTTTAATAAAATATTTTGTAAAACTATTTACAACCATGCGTGTTTTATGTAAATCTGTGACGAATACATCCGTACGAAATAAAACAGCTGTATCAGTTATCAGCATCATCAGCTAAGATTGTTAAAATTATTTATTAATTTTTTTCTCAAATTTACTAAAAAAAATTATTTATTAGAAATTTTTACAGTTTTTTACAAGTCTCTATTTATTATAAATTATTTATTTTCAAGAGATATTTAAATTACTATTTTATTTTACTTACTATTTTATACATTAAAGTAAAGCTACACTGAGAAAAATTTTAATTTTTAAAATCAAGAAACAAAGTTTTTGATTTCTAAAAATCTGAAATTCTTTGAATTAAATGTTTTAATGTTTGTTAGTTTTTAAATGAAATTTTTAAAAATTAACAAAATGTGTTTTGATTTTAATAAAATATTTTGTAAAACTATTTTTCAAATTTAAATTTAAAAAAAATATTTATTTTACTAGAACAATAAATTTTAAAAAGAGATTCTTTGCAATTAAAAACAATTTGTTTGATAACAACGGTACCTTACTTTATGTTTTACGATAAATTACGTTTAATATCAAAAAAATAGTATTAAATCCCGTTGTTTACATTTTTTATAGTAATACAAGAAAATTTATGTTGCAAATTTAGTCAAAGTATTCTCGTAAGCGTGATGTTTTAGATTTTATAAAATTTAATTTTTGTGCAATATCAAATTTAATAATTAATTATATTACTACAATAATTTAGTATTTCAATTAAACAAAAAAATTATGTAATGCGTGTGATGCATTAAGATAAAAAAAAATGCAAGTGTGTTTAATTTATAAAATAAAAAAAAAACAGTTTTGTTGATAGGAAGGAAATTTAATGACGAATGAAGAGCAAGGGGATGGTAAATCGCATGACATAAGCTGTGTATCGTTAACATCGTGGGAGTTCTTGGGAATGATCCCCGCTAGCACCAACATGAATTTTCGGATTATTTTATTTATCCAAAACATTAATATGTAAAAAAAAAAACGATTGTGACATTTATTTAAAAAACTATTGCGAAATGAAAATAAATCTTTTAAAACTAGAAAAACATCTTTTTATTATTAAAAAAGCATCTTCTAAAAAATAATTAATTTATATATCTGAAAAATATATATTTTTGAAAATTAAAACTATTTTATTCAATTTTATAAACAAACTTGCCGAAAAAATTTATTTTAAAGTTAAAAAGATTTTCTTTTGAATTTTAAAACAACATTGTTTGCCAAAAAAATAATGTAGGTATATTTTTTGATATTATATAATATATATTTTTTCATTTTTACTTGCTTTTTTTCTCAGTGATTGACCATTAATTTGAATTACTTCTTATTAAAACAATTAATTAACTTTGCAATATTTTTGATGTTGAGTGATGTTTCAACATCCCACTCTATAATTGTTTAGCCTTGTTGACGATTACTACTTCGAAAACGGTCTCATCTTAAATACTAAGATTTGTTGTGCACATTCCTTTACGAAATTTACTACAATCGATTGCTCTTAGTTAATCGTAAAAGCTTACCCATAGTGTTTTATTTTGATTTGGTTGTCAATGGCACACCGTGAGGAATATTAAAAGCACAATACAAAGTTTCTACAAAGAAAGTAGTTTGTTTGTGCGATCAAACCCTTCTTAAATGGTCGTTACTCCCACAATGGCACCTTGTGTGAAGTATAAATCATTTCGCTTTTGATTTAGGCTGAATTTATTATTAAACATATTTATTAAAATTTGTTTCTCATTTAAATTAACCTCCATTTAGTGAGTGTTTACCACTAAACAAAAATATTTAAAAATTTCGAACTATTTATCACAAAGATAGGGATACCCAGTTGTAACTGGCTTTCATGTGCCATTCAAAATAATTTGACATAATAACGAAATCATTTATACATATTTGTTGCATTACAATTCTTAATTATAAGCTGAATTTTAAATAAGCAATATCCATACGAGTTATATAGGTAAAACGTAAACAAATCAAACTAAAAAACTATAAAGGAATTCGAATAGAGGTAAAAAATGTATTATATTCTACCTTGAAAGGTCATTGCGTCAAAATTTGTAAACAACATATTTTCCAGTTTTACAAAATATAATACTCGTACGACGAGTCATGTGAGAATGTCAATCTGTACAGTGCTTATGTACAAGATTAATAACACTTGAATGCCTGTCATATTGTTGTTATTCTAATCTCAGGCACACATATTTTTATATCTTAAAAATAGATAAATTGTTGAGTCGAGTTTAAAATATTATTAAATGTACAAAGAATATGTTGAGTGGATAATTCATTAAAGCAGCAAATACAAAGCAGTGGCACACGCTGGTACTTCAGTGTATCTAAATATATTTGACCGATATATAGAACAGATTTCTTTATAATTTTTTTGTATAGGTCGTGAATTGGGTTGTGGTTGGTTACGTTTTTTTTTTTGATTAAATTAATATAACGCAACATAATTGAAAGGATACTCGCTAAATTTAAGGATTAATAACAATTTAGTGAGTTATTAGTGCGGAACGTGTATAAGCGTAATTCGTATCCATTTTTAGGTACAAAATTTGTATAGTTAAAGGATTTTTCACAATCCATATCTGATTGAAGATATCATCGAATGATGATTTGATGTTTAGTAGCTCTTTATTTGAATATTGCTATTTTATTATATATAATGCTAGTTGCAAATAATTATTAATTGATCGTTTTACCACGGCATGGTACGAAAGAAACTTCTATTGATACGTACGACCGTTAAACCAAAATAATTACGAAAAAGGCGATTCCAAACTTCAACTCATAATAATTCTTGTTTTAGTTGTCTCTGAATATATGATTATTTAGGAAATAACGCACTTGCCACGAGTAAGTAAGCCACGCTTAATAGCGCATATTTTTATACAAATAATGCAGTCATTGGTTAACCAAAGGGCTGGTCAAGCAGGCGTCACAAATGGTTTAGGTAGTGTACTGCTGGAAAACAGGCAGTTAAACAGGCAAACATGGACAATATAATCCCTTTAATATTATAAGAAATTGATCATAGTAATTAAAAATAAATAATGTTCAAACAAAACTGTCACGATAGCTTCTATGCTATACCACATCAATGGCCGATAATACGACATAAAAAACAAATGTCCAGATTGAATTAGGATAGAAATTTCTCCAAATTGGGATTAAATTTTGATTTTGTCAAACTTTGTTGTTGTTGTCAAAATAAACATGGCCGATAATACCACATAAAACGCTTATAAGAACTAGATGTCTATATTTAACTATTGAATTTGGATTAAAATTTGTTCAAATTGCGATTAAATTTTGATTTTGTCGAACATTGTTGTTGTTGTTGTCAAAATAAACATGGCCGATATTAACACAAAAACACATATAAGGACTAGATGTTTATATTTAACTATTGAATTGGATTTAAATTTATTCAAATTTGGATGACATTTTGATTTTGTCAAACATTGTTGTTGTTGTCAAAATAAACATGGCCGATAATAAGACATAAAACGCTTATAAGGACTAGATGTCTATATATAACTAATGAATTTGGATTAAAATTTGTTCAAATTGCGATTAAATTTTGATTTTGTCAAACATTGTTGTTGTTGTCAAAACTAACATGGCCGATAATACCACATAAAACACTTGTAAGGACTAGATGTTTATATTTAACTATTGAATTTGGATTAAAATTTGTTCAAATTGCGATTAAATTTTAATTTTGTCAAACATTTTTGTTGTTGTCAAAATAAACATGGCCGATAATACAACGTAAAACACTTATAAGGAATAGATGTCTTTATTTATCTATCGAATTCGGATTTAAATTTGTTCAAATTTGGATTTAAATTTTGATTTTGTCAAACATTGTTGTTGTTGTCAAAATAAACATGGCCGATAATACAACGTAAAACACTTATAAGGAATAGATGTCTTTATTTATCTATCGAATTCGGATTTAAATTTGTTCAAATTTGGATTTAAATTTTGATTTTGTCAAACATTGTTGTTGTTGTCAAAATAAACATGGCCGATAATACCACATAAAACACTTATACGGACTATAATTGTCTATATATCTTATATATTAATACGCTTAATTTTTAGTTTGTACTCCCTTTTTAACCTATTTTCCGTGCGCGTATCTTAATGAAACATATATCAGGTGAACGGTATTTTTTCATATACGTGCAGAATATATGTTTTATAAGGAACGTGCACGGGAAATAGGTGTAAAAGCCAAGAAACGTTTTTCCTATACTGTACATCTTTTATATTAATCACGACGTCAGAATGTCATGACAAAATATGTTTGTTTTGAATTACACCGTGACAATGACAAAATTTATTAAAATTGCTGATGTTTTTGTCGTAACACCGATTTTTTTTTGTGTTTTTGGTTCGACGCGGTGAGTATTATCCTTTTCGATTTTTTTATATAGGTCGGTTGTGTTTTTTAACGCAAGAATTTTTATATTTTAAATAGTGTATTCTACTATGCCTCGACCTCAAACATTAACCGGTCGGATTGAACGACGAAGTAATAGATACACATCAATTCGAAATAGAAACAATCCAGCCCCAGGGCCATCACGAGCCACTCTTCCATGGATCTCTCAAGACGAGTTCAACATTCCAAGTGGATCTCCGCAGCAGAAACCTTCCTCACATTTGAAGACCAGGTTCCACACGAAGTGGCGGAGCAAGATGAATTCGATTTTAATGTAAGTTTTCAAGAGACACATTTTGCGATTTGCGATCTTATTCATTTTTCTATTCAGGAGCCTTTTCCCGGTTACAGCATACAGGAAAATGGAGGCGAGCCAGTTCCAATGGAACTAGATGTAAGTCCGTCATTTAGTTTTTATTTTTGAAAACTTGCAATTTTTTTTCTTTTTAGGAGCCTTTTGATCCTGTGAGCGTACTCCAAGATTCAAACCTGGCGGGAAATGAGAAGCGCGCGGCATTCCAAAAGGTCTTGGTCTCAGCTTTACTCGCTGCTGTGGTAAAGGGAAGGTGTCCCTCGCCGCTCTGCGCAATTTCCCGTACCTCAATCAGCTGATCCTCGGAGCCAACTCCAACTCGCATTTCCACAAGACTAACATGCGGAAGCTTAATTCCGCCCACTCCATGGTTAGCACCGGAATTGAGCTCGAAGAGCAGCGCGCTGGTGAACCATCGCATCAGCACATCACGGCCCTCCAACGGTTCAGCTCAAGTATGAGCAGATAGTTTTTTACGATGTCAAGGAGTGGACGCGCATGGCCTGTACAAACTTGGCCAGCTACACGTTACACACGGACAAGGAAAAGATGGAGAGCTTGGTGCGCACCCTTATAGTTGAGCTCCGTCTGGTAAACATCTACATACGCGAGTTCCGAACAATGGACGAGATGACTGCGCATGACCGTCAAAATCTGGCATTCCATATAATTCAAACAGCTCTCGAGGGGGAGCCACCTTACGAGCGCTCTCTAAACGTGTACAAGAAGCGTCCAGGTAGCGCGGAATCTGACCTTTAGGCTGCAAATATCACCGAGCCTTATCTAGGTGCGCGACCACACTGTGAATAACCGGTGCGCGACCACACTGTGGATAACCGTTGGGTGGTTCCATATAATCCTTACCATCTTCAGAAGTTTGACTGCCACATAAATACAGAATACTGTGGAAGCGTCGAAGCCATAAAATATCTGTACAAGTATGTTAACAAGGGCGGGGACAGCGCGACCGTTACAATTAATAATGAAGAGACTGGGGAGGTGACTCACGATGAGATTGCGCATTACGAAGCGGCTTGATACGTTGGAAGCGTGGAGGCTGCATAGGGCATGTTCGGTTATCCGATGCACTACCAGGACCACCCTGCGACATCATTGTCACATTGAAGGGCAGCAAGCCGTTTACTTTCATGATGACGAAGTGGAAGGCGCGATCGCACGGCACAAGTTTACAACTTTGCAAGCCTGGTTCGATATCAACACGGCAACAGAAGAAGCGAGCCACCTGTTGTACACTGAAATGCCTAAAACCTATCGATTTGACAAATCAAAATCTTTCTGGCAAAAGCTCTTTCTCCTTTGCCAGAAAGATTTTGATTTGTCAAATCGATCACGCGAGCCACATGCAACGATAACCCGGCTTATGACTGTAAACCTACGCAATCTTGAATTCTTCCGCTTGCGGCTTCTTTTTCTCCACGTGCGCGGCGCGCGCAACTATCAGGATCTGCGAACATTTGAAGGTGTGGTCTCCGAGACGTTCCGTGAGGTGGCGCTTTCCCGGGCAACACCCCCGCAAACTCCTTGGATTTATGACTCAAGCTCCGTGATTGGCTAACTGAGGATTTCAAGCACGCTGGACAAACACCAGAAGCTGGCTACAATCTCGCGCTGATTGAGATAGAAGACGTGCTAATCACACAAAATCCAAATTGTCAGGATCTTGGCCTTCCTACACGGTACCGTCTCATCACCGCCAATCCGGCACCAGCTGATCCCGATTTGGAAATGGCGCGTTTCGACACATATATGCGAGTACAAATGAAGACAAAAAGCGCGTCATTAATGAGGTCCGAATCGCGCTCGAATTTCAAACCATGTCAGCAAAGCTCTTCTACGTGGACGCTCCCGGCGGGTGTGGCAAGACATTTGTATTGCAATCACTCATTGCATTTGCCAAGGGGCGTGGCTTTGAGTCCATTTGTGCCGCCTTCACTGGAATCGCCGCAAGCTTGATGGAAGGTGGGCGTTGATATTCACGTGACTGATTATTCAGTCACAGGTCAGCTAGTAATTATTGAATTCGGATTTAAATTTGTTCAAATTGGAATTAAATTTTGATTTTGTCAAACATTGTTGTTGTTGTCAAAATAAACATGGCCGATAATACCACATAAGACGCCTATTAGGACTAGATGTCTATATATAATTATTGAATTTGGATTTAAATTTGTTCAAATTAGAATTACATTTTGATTTTGTCAAACATTGTTGTTGTTGTCAAAATAAACGTGGCCGATAATACCACATAAAACTCTTCTAAGGACTAGATGCTTATATTTAATTATAGAATTGGATTTAAATTTGTCCAAATTGTGATTAAATTTTGGTTTTTTTTAACATTGTTGTTGTTGTCAAAATAAACATGGCTGATAATACCACATAAAACACTACTACGGACTAGTTGTCTATATCTAATTATTGAATTCGGATTTAAATTTATTTAAATTGGGACCAAATTTTGATTTTGTCGAACATTGTTGTTGTTGTCAACATAAACATGGCCGATAATACCACATAAAACGCTTATAAGGACTAGATGTCTTTATATAATTAATGAATTTGGATTTAAATTTGTTCAAATTAGGATTAAATTTTGATTTTGTCAAACATTCTTGTTGGTGTCAAAATAAACATGGCCGATATTAACACATTAAACACTTGTAAGGACTAGATGTTTATATTTAACTATTGAATTCGCATTTAAATTTGTTAAAATTGGGATTAAATTTTGATTTTGTCAAAGATTTTAGTTGTTGTCAAAATAAACATGGCCGATAATACCACATAAAACACTTATAAGGACTAGATGTCTATATATAATTATTGAATTCGAATTTAGATTTGTTCAAATTGGGACTAAATTTTGATTTTGTTAAACATTGTTGTTGTTGTCAAAATAAACATGGCCGATAATACCACATAAAACACTTCTAAGGACTAGATGTCTTTATATAATTACTGAATTCGGATTTAAATTTGTTCAAATTGCGATTAAATTTTGATTTTGTCAAACATTGTTGTTGTTGGTGTCAAAATAAACATTGCCGATAATAACACATTAAACACTTGTAAGGACTAGATGTTTGTATTTAACTATTGAATTTGGATTTAAATTTGTTCAAATTGGGATTAAACTTTTAATTTTTCAAACATTGTTGTTGTGGTCAAAATAAACAAGGCCGATAATACAACATAAAACGCCTATTAGGACTAGATGTCTATATAACTAATGAATTCGGATTTTAATTAGTTCAAATTGGGACTAAATTTTGATTTTGTCAAACATTGTTGTTATTGTCAAAATAAACATGGGCAAACACGGATGCAAATTTGTTGTAATTGCGATTAATATTATTTCGGGTTATTGGTGCGTTTGAAGAAAGAAGTTTGCTTATAATTGACTTCAAATGAATAATAAAAAATTGCCTTTTCACAAAGACAATGTATTATTAGTTGATCACAACATGAGCAAAATTACACGAATTGCATATTGAATTGCTTCCGCATCCATCCTCTTCGCCAGATTTGGCACCCGGTTGTTGATAATTCCAAATTTATAATAGAAAAATGACTGCTTCATACTCCCTATGCATGTGTACTATTTATAATAAATATTAATAAAATTGTTAAAGATTTAAAAGAATTGAAACAAAAAGAATATATAAAACTAACAAAAGAACGTAGTTTAAAAACTTAAAGATTTGTTAATGAAATATAAAAATTAAATAATAAAATGTCATATATATGTGAAAAACTCACTCGCTGATCATGCGGTAGATCCAAATCATATACTGCTGCAGATGATTTATAAAACGTTCATCCTCGAATAAGGGCAATATACACTGGTGTGCGGATTAATGTTGTAGGTACACGGAGTAATGTGCAGTAATGTTGTAGGTACACGGAAGTTAACTTTTAAGCAGAAATGTAAAAACTATGTTCAGCCAAATGTGCAACTTCCTTTTCAAATATACACCTATATTGTCTTAAAAATACTTTATATAAAGCATTTCATTTAAGGAAAGTTATTTTTTTACCGACACTATTTCACCGGTACACGCGCACGATTGATTAATCTCTTTAAAATTCTGACCACCACATTAGTTTTGCGTAACAAAATGCCGTTATTTGTTTAAACATTTTAGAAGCAACAAGCTTTTACACAACCGTTTATTTTTATTACACTACATATTAGGTATTTATTCAACCCATACACGAACAGTTTATTAAAAACAAAAAAAAAATCACTCGATCGTTTTATTAAACTTTACAACTCTTAAAAACTTGTTTCTATGCGTTTATTCCTCTCAAAACGAGATCAAATCACAATTGTTTACCAAAATTTATTTCATTGCATATCAAACTAATACAAAACGGGATATTTTATTGCGAGAATATTGGTAAGAGAATATATTGCAAAAATTTGTTGTGGTACAGCAGGTAAGTAAAAGCAGGGGTGTGAAACTAGAACATTTAAAACTTTCATTACAATGCACAACTTTGTTTTTACACTCCGGTAGCCTAGGTTTTCAGGGTGTGGAATTGTTTTTGCAATTAACAATAAAATAATATAACATATAATATTTGGAAGTTCTAAGGCTCAGAGATGGCAATAATGTTAACAAACAAACTATTTGCATTGACAACATCGATTTCTTTTTATTCTAATCTATAGATTAAACTTATTTATTCAGATATTTTTTTAAATTAATTAAATTATTTTATAAAAACTGATAAATCTAAGCACAGACTCTTACTTGGGGATTCAAATATTGATTTATTGAAAGAGACTTGTGAAAGATGAATTTTTATTGTTGTGCTCTTCATTTGGTTTTGATTCTCTTTTGAAAAGCGTTAGGGAACCATGCTCAATCAAATATATGTATTGATCATGTATTTTCTGAATCAAATATTTCAATTCTCTTCAGGTCAAAAGTGACTGATCGTGTCACATTCTATCATGTCAACATTAAATATATTTAATCCAAAAAATAGTTTTTACGTTGTCAACCGCGATTTCAATCAAAAATTAGTTTTCGCGATTTATTGAATACTTTAAATTCTTATGATTTCTTCTGTGTTCTCTTCTAATGATTCAAATTTTTCTAGTTTCATTTGTCTTAAGAAAGTGGCTGGTGAGTTAAATAAAAACAAATTGATAACTAAACTAGGAACGTCTGGTTTCATAATTAAAACCTGGATAACCGCATCGCTACTAAGTTTAATAAATTATAAAAATCATTTTTGCGATGTTGCAAAACTTAAAATAATAATTCGTCTAGAAAAGGAAAGGTAAAGTGTAATAGAATCTTAACCGCTACTTTTCTATTGTAGTAAACTTTTTGGAAACGAAAAAAATGTTTTACCGGGATGTAACGATATATTGGACATGATTCGGTTTTGATCCAATCGTTATTTTTCGATAACTAAATTGTATTACAAATATTGCATGATTTGATGTAATTTGAATAGCAAGGAACTGTGGAGTTTAACTTAAAAATTTTTGTTTCGTCATTTCGTTCAAAATGAGAAAAAATTTAAATGTATATTGGTTTTGATTCTACTGCACTTTTTTAAGGCTCACTTTACTGCTGCTGAGGATTTTAAATCGAAATGGAAGATAGTTAATAGTGTTCTGAACAACACACTGAGCACTAATAAAATAACTTCAATTGCGGCTGGAGATAATAAAATTGAAAATGATTCATCTAAAATGTAAATCATGAAACCGTTTTTAAAGATTTGTGAAGAGGAAATTTTTGCGATCGTTCGTAATTTAAAAAATAGCACTTCCATACGGCTTCGACAAAGTTTCACAGAAAATATTTAAAAATATAATTTGAAGTCTTGTTGATGGCACTTTTTATAAAATCTTCGAAAAAATAATTAAGCAAAGATTGTTAGATTATCTTGATAAAATTAAGTTTCTCGACGTATGACATTTAGTTTAATTAAGAATTCTTCAACGGAAAAAGCTTTACTAACCATTTTGTCGCCTTCTGCACCTTAATTTAAATGACAATTTAAAATCCTCAACTCTTTTCATTGGTATTTCTAAAGATTTCGATACTGTTAACCATACTGTTTTATTATCGAAGCTTTACGATATCGGTATATGGGGTATTGCTTTGACTTTATTTAAATCGTATCTTGCCAATCGTTAGCATAGTGTTTGTGTTAATGGACAGTTCAGTTTTATAGAATGTTTGAATTCCATCTAGGGATCAGTTTTGGTGCGATTTTAAAAAACATTTTTGACAAATACTCAAATACTTGCTCAAATACTCGTACTCTTTATCATTTGTGATTAACTGTTGTTCAAACATTAAAAAATGTAGCGAATACTTAATTGAACCATGCACAACATTTTTTAACGCTGCCGCCATTTCGAAATATGTTGGTCCCATGTTGTTTGTGGCTCTGTTTTACATGCCTATAAAGCACAAATACTGGATCGGTTACGCCGTTTCGTTGGCTTATTGACAATTACGTTAAATTAAAGAATGTCTTACATTGAATTTTGAGTAGCAAATGATTTTCAAAATGATTTAAAAAAACAAATTTTGAATAGTGGTCTATGATAAGGAGGGAGAAAATTTTCAAATAAACGTTACATGGGCCGCACAACCATTCACTGTTCACCCATTCCGGTTATAGTTATGTAATTGACCAGTTTAAGAAAAATACCGTTTACTTGTTCTATTATGGTTACAAAATGTGCAGACGTTGGTTGGTTGTTGTCTTGGTTTAGAATATGTGCAAGCAAACGTTGAGACACGGCACGTATAATTAGAATTTTGGAAAATCAGTTGTCGAAATAGGTAAATTTTGATTTGTCGTATTTACAAGAATTTTGTGACGCCAGTATGTCTTGAATTTTACTAAACAAACTTTAATAATCCACTCGTGTAACAAGTTTATCATAAACACTCGGAAAAGTGCATCTGGTACTATACCATTTGTGATCCACTGCGACGCTGTATTGTGAAGTCAAAAGCCTACAGCTTCAAACTCCACCGTGCCAAACTGTTTGTAAGCTCTTTTTGATTCAAAAGTTATTTAAGGCTATCGTGGCTGGTTACAGTCAGATAAAGGATATCCCTCAACATACGCCCAAAACCTCCTTACGCCCCTTACGAGAATAATTTTACTGAGCTCAGAGTTCAATTGTTGTGACATATATTCTATTCGATGATCATCTCCTTCATCTTCTTTTTGAAGCAAGACACTTTCGACTACAGTAGTACTGGCATCAAACCGGATCATAAAAGGTTTACTAAAATTTTGATGAACAAGTACGAGAGCATTTGCCAAACCAATTACCATTTTTCAAATGCTTAATGAGCCTTACTGGTTTAAATAAATCTGCTCTGCAAAGTCAAATCTGTAAGCGGCGATACTTATAATGATGCATATGAGGATATAAACTTTCGATATCACCCGACCATTACCTAAAACCGACGTAGTTGTTTAAGAGTTAATGTGATAAGCTACTCTTGAATTGCCTTAATTTTTTCTGAATTAGTTGCCAATATTTCACTTTCTATTACATGTCACAGATAATTTATCGTTTTTAGAAGAAACTTACTTTTTTCGATGTTAACAGTTAAACCAGCAGCAGACAATTTATTTCCAACAATCGAAAGTAAATCAAGATGTATGTACATGAAATATTTTTGAAGTGATTATAAGGTTATCAATATATACAAAGATACGATCGTGAGGCTCGTTGCAAAGACCAAAGACATCACAGTGAACTGAAGGACGACCAAGAACGGTAAACGTGATAAGAGAGCGAGACTCTTGATGTAGCGGAATCTGCAAAAAATCATCCTGCAAATCTAAGCTTTAAATGAATTTAGTTCCTCAAACCAGCTCAAAAGTCCGTCGATATAGGCATCGGATTCGCGTCCCGTTTTTATACTTCGTTCACGCATCTGGCATCTGAACAAAGATGAGCTCCAAGAACTTCTGGACACTGCAATCTCTCCGAAAGACATCATCCGATACAACTCTTCATACATTACTCCTTGGCTAACTGGGAGATACTGGGGATAACTTAAGAGATTTATTACACTCTAAAAAATTTATGACCAAGATCGAAACAATTCGAACATACTCGAATATTCGGATCATTAAGATTAGAATTTTGTTGCAATTTATTATTTAAATCGGAACTAAAAGTTGTTTGCAAATTTTGAATTTGCTGTTGTTTGTTTGCTACACATCTTCTAACCAAAGTGCGAATATTATCAAATAAATGATCTGCCAAATGAATTCGGAGGTCGATGCGAATAATTCAGCTCAAAATTCGTGAAATATATGCATCCATATACATATACATATAAACGATTCGTTCGGTTTTTGTTCCCTTGAATCAATTAACCGCCTTATATCGTCATCTACGTCTCTCCCGGAACTTTTACATTTAACGCTGCTTTCAATTGAATCCAAGTTGATGAAGGATTGCGTTCTACATAGCACCAATACCGCAATTAGACGCTACACTCTTGATAACTTTGGGGCCAGGTGCTTAACTCTGAAAATGAAACGCTCAATTGATCTTCCACTAGAGGACCCTCAAATTCAATTTTCCACTTGCAATAGGCTGAGATGAAAACTAGTTGAATAGATACTGACTTAATTGATTTGAAAAAAAAAATAATGGTTGTTGTTGTGTTTGAAGACTAGATCGAGGCAGACAGTTTGGTAAATAGTGTAAATTTTGGTCGGGAAATAATTGATAAAATTTTGTTATGGATTATTAATCGGCAAATTAACAAATGGTATACTACAGGCGTCCCTAGTATAACACGGTTAATTATTACCGTGCTATATCGAAACTGTGTAATACGACCTAGAAATAATATAAATAAAGGCAATAAAATGTAAAATTTTATGAAAGCTGAAGTTTAGTTCCAAATGCTACATATAAATGGAAAAGTAAGTTAACTTCAAGTTTTTCTTAAAAAAATATATTACATTATGTTGAAAAACGAAAATTATAAATACAACAAAAAATATATCTATTTAAAATATAAAAATTATAATTATTATAAAAGAGATTGAAACAGCTTATTAATATCACAAAATTAATTTTCATCATGACTATACTCTCATTAATTTCTCAGGGTTGGTTGAAACTCCTTTTCATTAGTTATTTCTCCATATCAACCAAAAGTTATCTGATTTTTTTCAAAATTTGTCTATCAGGAGCTAAAGAACTTTTCTTTTTATAATATTACAAATATTTTCGTGATCATCGGCGTTATTCAAAGTGGAGATATTTAGTAGCTCAATTAGTTCTTATTATTTATTCTTCAAATAGTTCCCGAACATCATTGCAATGATTCCTTGATCTAATGCTTGGATCAATGATGTACAATTTGGAGAAAAAAAACAATTTTTTCGTTGGGATGTTTTAACTCTCAAAAACCTTAAACCACAATTTTTTTCTTAAAGAACTTTTCTACTTTTAGAATAAAACAATTTTTAAACTAGTCTTCAAATCAATTTTGCGTCAATCAGCCCTCTTCATTTTCTCGCCAGAGGGCTGGTTGATGAGAATTATCGACGGTTTTCAATGTTCTGAGATCCAAGGAACAGTTTATTATCTTTAGATATATTATAAAAAGCTTCCCTATATTTGATTACACATTTGAAGGGTAAGGTAACACGATCTTTACAATAAAAGTAAGAGACGGCAGTTCTCTTCCAAAATAAAGCTGTCTTATCTGCGTTTAAAATTTGGTATGCTGAGTATTCTCCATCTTCAATAGTTCGTGATATTTCCATTATAAATTGTTTTTTAGAAGAAAGTTCTTCTTCCTTTAAATTTGTACAAATTCTGATTAATAATATTTGTATAGTCAAAGGGATTTTTTTATTTAAACAATTTTCTATCTTTATTATAAGAGCAAATTCCTTTTTTACGATACTTATGTTTCGGTTGCGGGTTTCACGTTTTGCACCTTGCGAACAACTAGACATCTTCTAACAAATTAAACATTTTACAATTTTGTAATCGATGTATAGGCTTTTCTCCGCAATTCATACTATCGAACATTCCAATTTTTTTCGAGAGAAATAAATTTTTGTTTAAATTTTTCTTCTTGGTCTTGGCAGACATTACCTCGATTTAGATTATAATGCATTTATAAACTTGTAAAAGAAACCTATTCACTTTGCATTTGCTTCACTTTTCGCTATTTATTTTCCAAAATGTTAAAACAAATCTAGCAAAATTTTTATTAACTTCATTTACAAAAAACAAAATGCATACTGTCAGTTCATAGCATTAAAGTGGGAAAATTCCTCTGAAAATTGAAAGAAAATGAAAAATAAAATCAAATTTCCAATTCATAGGTAATTCAATTTTTCGAAATCGTGTTATATCACAACCGTGTTTTACAAGTACCGTGATATACGAGGGACCTCTGTATTACAAACAAGATTTTGAAAATTGATTATTTGAGTTGGTAAATTATCCGAATGAATATTTAAATATTGAAATTGGGAATTTAAATCAATCACATGCAGGTGAATTTTGAATGTTACTGCAAATTTCGGCAAAATACAATTTTTCCACAGTACTGTGTCACAAACACACTCTACGACAAATTTGAACGGATTTGTACTTATTTTTTAATTGTTTTTTATTATGCGAAATTTCTAAGGCTAAGAGATTCCCAAAATAATAGTCAAAAAGTTTAATATCTACGCTATACAAACAAAATAACAAAGTGGAATTTTGCAAGTACCATTCGTACAGTGAAATATTAATTTGGATTCCAAACAAGCAAACCAAAATCTAGAACAATTTTCATATTGCAAAAAGTCTATAACCAGCCGGTGTACGGTGTAGATGGGGTGCAGGCGGAAAAATCCATTCACGGGGTGTGATAGATATAGTGCGAAAGAGAGATGGAGAGAGAATAATGTATTTGCACAACACAAGTACTTAGTAAATAAAGTAATTATAACGCTACTTATAAAACAAAACTCATAAAAGCGTATGTTCAGTCATTAACTTCAAGCGGTCAATGACCATAATATCGTAAACTTGTCCCCTTATCACCTCCCTAACATTTATAATGTAAACTAATTGACATACCAATTATTACGAATTTCTTGTGTTCAATGATCTGGAACCGCTATCATACAGCGTATAACGAATTTAAATATGGAAATAATTACGAATGTTTTTCTTTATCGTATGTGGTGATTTTATAAAAGTAAATTGTTATTTTTGTTTTGTTTTTATTTATTTGTAATTTCATAATTTTGAAATCGCCCGAGAAAAAAAAAAATTGTTTCAACTTTCGCGAAAAATTATTAGATTTTTGTCTGCAAATCAAAAAACCATTACAGATATAATTGGTTTGGTATTAAGATTGCATTTTTCGTTTATTTCTTGATATAAAGGCTACCACACAATTTTCAAGGATTTTAAAAGTATGCGTTACTAAATCATATTGCAAAAATCCACACCCTTGGTCTTCTAATCTCAAATAAACACATCTAGCACTGCGACATATATACAAACGAAACAAAGACATTCTCGATACATAAATATTTGTAATATTTAATTAATAATTTAATAGCGTTAAATTGAAAGAATAACATAAATCATAATAAATGTAGGTTTCAAGATCTAATATGACGTTTATATCTATAGGAAAATTCAACTGAAGATCACGTTTTTTGTATGTGTGTTTCTGACAAACCTTTTTTAATTACACAATTAAAACTATTAATTATTTCGAGATATCGTACAAGTCAATTTAGGGTGGATATAAATTATTTTGAGACCAACCAAAAATATTTTGACATTCTCCGATCGTTATCCATAGCAGGAAATACCAATAAGTATTTTTTTTTTCTTGTGTTCAACAGAAATTTGATCTAAATCTCACATTGTTCGTATGGTGTGTGCCATGATGAAATTTTCTTAATTAATTTATAATTTAATTTCGAATTTTATTTATTCGTTTCTATATTGTAGTATAATTAAATTATGTAATTTCTAGTTGGATTTGAAATTTTCTATATATAAAAATTTCCGATTTTGTAATTTTATATAGTTCATTGGCTAAATACGCCCGCACATATAAAACTCACATTTGATATTTAGCGTACACACCGGCGGTATTCCATGTAATCAAATGAAAATATTAAAGAATAAACAATTTCAGGTGAAGTTTAAAATTGACCAAATCAATTATATATTAAATAATGTTTTTACTGCATCTAAATGTTGTGTTATATGGTTATTTAAATGTTATACGTAACTTGCACATTAAGAAATTATTTATTATTCATTAGAGCAATTATCTTAATATATTGTTAATGGGGGTTATTTTTTTGTAGCTGTTTATTCAGCTTGAATCTGTTGAAGGGTAGCTGGTTTACTAATGTAAACTTTAGATTTCAAATAGCCCTACAGGAGAAAGTTAGGTGCAGTTAATTTCGATGAGTGCGACCTTACCAATTAAAACAGCCATATTTGGATACGAGTATTAGGCGGTTTGGCAAAGGTTTCCTCAGCATGTCCATTATTAAGAAATCTGTGACGACGGTCGCGAAAATACCTGTTTCATCGCTCTATAGATATTGTTCCAATTAGTTAAAATTGAGCTTCGTCCGACATGATTAAGTTAAGTTAAGATTATTTCATAGTATTTGACATGTTATGAAGTCAGCTGCAATAATAGATTGAACTAGCTCCCTCTTATATGAGAACAAGTGTAAATCGGAATTCATTATTCAGTGCGGAGTTGTTATTGGAATCCCCAACTGTGTCAATTGTCACCATGGCAATGATTGATCATCAATCAATCATCCCACTTTTATTTAACACGCGCAATATGTTCCAATGAAAGACTTGTTCAATTAATTCCTGCACGTCTATGACGCTATGTTACACTCATCTCCTCCGTATCTGTTTCGTTTATTCTTTAAAATCTTTAAAAGCACTAGTGACACGTCAGAAATTGTGCTTTGAAGAAAATTATGTCACCTTGTTTTCTGTCTAACCATTCCCTATTTCTGGGGATCAAGACGCATAGTCTTTTGACCGACCTTAGTATTTGTCCACCGCTCTTGCCATTGTTGAAGCATCTTGTTTTGGCCACCTTCTTTGAAACCCTATGATCAACTTCGTCGCGATAATCGTCTACCTAAAAATAAACAAACTATATTATTAATTAGTGCTAATGTAATTTAACTTAATATTTATCTATGTACATCACTATATTTTGCATGTTAACACATCCTTTGGTGGCATCAGCTAACGTTAATTGTGTACCTAAAATGAAAAAGGAAATACCACAAAGTATCTAGAGGTATTTATAATCAAACGTATTTATACTTATCTGATTAATATTATTTGTATCCATTTCTGTAGCACAATCACTTGTTTTATATAATTTAATTGTTGTGATGTGCTGTTCTGACAGATTACATAAAAATATCAAAAGAATCAGAGATTCCTAAACTTTATTTGTGCTTCAGTTATTGTTAATAGATGTCACTATAAAAATAATTTTAACTATTGTTAGTTAGAAGTCACTTAGAAATTTATTGTCAAATAATAGAAACGAGCTTTTAGATTTGTATTTGGTACAAAAGACGAACACAACAAATTTGATGGCGACGACAACCACATCAAGAACCAAAAGTATTAAATAATAAAATTAAATATAAAATTGTAAAGTCAGTATTTGGTTTTTATTGAGTTTGGTGAGTGAAATTGTAGTGCAGTACAAAGTAACCTGCACACCCTATTTGCTATTTTCGTTCTCGGTCCAGCCGGCTTGGTAAATAACCTCTGGTTAATATCGAAATCTGCATCTTCAGAGACCATCTCCATATACTCTGGCCGTTTTGAGGGCGCTTATATACGCTGCAGCCATGTATGGGGTGTTTTTTAAGCCCGATATAACTTGAAATGGTAAAAAATAACACAAAAATTTAATTGTAATCAAATATTTTTTTTATTCGAAATATCAATACATGGCATTAATATTTGAAAATAACTTCCGGCATATGGGCACCGCTGTTCTTGATGAAACGCATTCTGGACGTCTAATTTTAGGCCACTTTTTCGAGCACTGCTGGCCGTATATCACAAATAACACATACAATGCTGGCCTCCAAGGCGTCAATATTTGCTGGTTTCTCAGCATAAACCAGTGACTTCACTTAGCCACACTGGAAATAATCGAGAAGTGTCAAATCGCGCGACCTTGCAAGCCTATTGACAGTTTCATTTCTCTTCATCAACGAAAATTTTTGATTTTTATAAGTAGATGGTTACGTTCACGTGAGAGCATTCATGATGATTTGGCAGAGTATATTGAGATCTGCCAGAGTATATTTTTTGTAAAAATTTAATTTTTTGTTTTGTTTTTTACAATTTCAAGTTCTATCGGAACACGGAAAAAAATATGTAGCCGTACAGAGTCAAAACCATAGCATTAATAGTTTGAAAAAAAGTAAAAACTGTGCCGATGTAGGCTATCATTAATACTACGATTTAAATTTCTTAAAATGTAGTATTTATGATATCATTCGTAAAAAATTAGTGAAAAGTCTTGTAATACGAGAATGCAATTCGATGTATTTCGGAACTATTAGTTGCAGTTAACGCCGGAACTCATAATATTAAGTAATTTCTTCTTGTATTTAGGGATTGAAATTTGTAATTTACCAACAATTTATTATAGCTAGATACTTTTACTCCAATAACATATTTAAATTAGGATCGAGTAATTTACATATATGTTTTTAAAACAAAATATTCGGAACGAACAATCTATCATAGGCACACTTAAAGTAATCAAAAGAAATTTTATGTCACCATTTAATAACCAACACCAACTTACTCCTATTACTTAATAAACACATTTTTATTAATCACTTGTTTTTTGTTTCGCAGAATATTTTGAATATCTTTCAAAAAGTTTAAAAAATCACTCGATCGATTCCGAATTGTTAGGTCATCATCAGGAGTATCTACTGATTAGTATTAGTAAAAATTTTGTTATATAATAGAAAAAAGCAAAATATAATAAAAGAAGGAGGAAAAAAAAAATAAAAAATAAGCAATAAAAATTAATCTACGGATCGCGCAGGTAGGCGATGAGTCATAGGTTGAGTAACAAAATTCAAGGTATATTATTGCGTACGTGAGAATAGAAAAGGGCGGGGTCTGTAATTGGTGAGAACCGGATTTCTCTCTGTTCGTTAAGGATATTTTGGTTAAGAAATATTGATTTTCGAATTTCGTAAGATTCTAAGGTATCTAAACGTCTGCCTTTGGGTTGTATATGTAATATGTCTAAATTGTTCAAGCTTGCTGTGTAAGCATTTGCACCTCTGTATCACGGAAAACGACTGAGGACAAGTTCTTAAAACGTGGATGAAATTGGAAATCAGACGAACCACTATTTGTAATTACTTAGATAGGGATGTTGTAGATGAGAGCTTACGTCGTGAACTGAAGTTAGTTTTTGAGACTTGTATTAAACAAAATTATTTCTGGTTTGATAATACATATTTCAAATTCGCTGATGGTCTACCCATGGGCTCTTCTCTGTCACCTTTGTTGGCTGAAATTTTCATGAATTTCTTCGAACAAATGATCATATCAAATAACAATCCTTATTTTCGTCATATAATCTTTTGGTATAGATATGTTGATGACATATTATGTCTATGGAATGGAACTGATAGACTGTTAGACTCTTTCCTTACTTGGTTAAATTCTCAGTATCCCACCATTGATTTTACGTTAGAAAAAGAAGAAAATAAAAGTATTAATTTTCTAGATATAACAATAACCAGGATTAATTCTACTTTAGACTTCAAAATTTATCGGAAACCCACGTATACAGATGCTGTTATCCCTAGTTCTTCAAACCATCCCCATAATATTAAAATGTCAGCTTTCCACTCACTCATAGATAGACTAATAAACATCCCTCTGTCAAAATCAAATTATAACACTGAGCTTAACATAATTCTTCAAATAGCAACGAATAACGGATATGCAACTAGGACTATATTAAAGTTATTAAATAAAAAGCTAAAGCGTAAAACTCTAACGGGTATTTATCCACCGGATAGTCCAACGCGGGAAAATTGGCGTCGCTTAGAGTATATAGGAAAAACGAGCCAACGGATTAGCAACATCGTGTCCAATTATACCAATATTAGTTTTGCTTTTTATAATAATAACACAATAAAGAAAATGATTTTTAACAATAAACCTAGAGTTGATCGCCTTTCCAAATCTGGTGTCTATAGGATCAATTGCAATGATTGTAGTTTCTCCTATATTGGTCAGACTGGGCGCAATTTTGGAGTTCGAGCTAAAGAACATTTATCTGGTTGCAATCAATCAACTTTCCATAACCATTTAACCTTAGAAAATCATATAGCTAGCTTGAACAATTTATACATATTACATGTACAACCCAAAGGCAGACGTTTAGATACCTTAGAATCTTACGAAATTCGAAAATCAATATTTCTTAACCAAAATATCCTTAACGAACAGAGAGAAATCCGGTTCTCACCAATTACAGACCCCGCCCTTTTCTATTCTCACGTACGCAATAATATACCTTGAATTTTGTTACTCAACCTATGACTCATCGCCTACCTGCGCGATCCGTAGATTAATTTTTATTGCTTATTTTTTATTTTTTTTCCTCCTTCTTTTATTATATTTTGCTTTTTTCTATCATATAACAAAATTTTTACTAATACTAATCAGTAGATACTCCTGATGATGACCTAACAAGTCGAAATCGATCGAGTGATTTTTTAAACTTTTTGAAAGATATTCTGCGAAACAAAAAACAAGTGATTAATAAAAATGTGTTTATTAAGTATAAGTGTGTTTCGCCAAGTGCCTACGGCAAATAGCGTTAAAAGTATTACTCCTATTAAATTGTGAAATAAAAACTCGGATTCATGTTTTTAATTAGTTTTATGGACAATTTTATTTAAAAATTTCATCAAACTACACTTGGGTGTAAACAATTCGCACACTGCTCAATTTTACACAAAAGTTCAAAAACATCAAAAAAATGTTTAGTTTTTTTAATGCAGATTCAAAGTCGATTTCAATACCTATCCAGTGATACCTTTCTTGTACTTGGACCATGCCAACAAAGTGATTTTTTTTTCAAATGCACATAGCATGCTTTCGAATGAAATCCTAAAAATAATTCAAGCTCAATACAATGCCAGCATGCCATGAAATATCTCGCTCGGAATTGGGATCATTCGCATATCGACGCTTAGCCTGAACGATCCTCTATTAATTAAAATTGAAATTAACAAATAAGTTTTTTCAAATTGTTTAGACAAGAAGCCGATGCTACAATGATTGATAATGCAAAATGGAGTCAGCGTCCTTTTTTGTTTGATGTGAAAGAATTTTGTAATTGAAAAATTCAATATAATGTAAAATTGAAAATTTTATCCCCCATCTTTCAGGCAATTTATTCCAACCAATAAAAAAAAATAAAAAAATACGGGTGACATTTTCGAAAAAATCCTGGTCATTGGAAGCGATCCAATCAAAAGGGAAATTTTCGATCTCTGTGCAGGAACTGAACCACTGTTCAGAAAGAAATGACTGTATCTACCAGAATAAGAGTAATCTAAATGAACTATGTCTGGTGAATACGGTGAGGTACTGCCTAAATAATTTTTCACAACGTTCACAATTATGGTCGTTCACCCATTATGGTCGTTTTACCTCTATAGTTCGCTTCAAATGTATCAGTTGTCGTCGGTAGACATCGTCATTGATAGTTTCACATGATTCCAGCAGCTCATAATATACAACACCTACAGTATTTCGCTTTGGTTGCGTTACCAGCCTCACCATGCTTCATTCAAAGTTTTTTGCATTTTGGGTTCTCATAATAATTCCTTGTTATCATTTCTAGTAACTATTCGATGCACAAAACCTATTCTTCGTTGTCTTTGAAGCAGTCATTCAGAAAAAGTTTTTCAAAGTTCGAGGTTTCTTTCTTTTTATTCATGTAGAACCATTCATGACTCATGGCGTTCAGAAAGCACTTCACAGCTTACGAAGAAGCCATAAATTAGGCCGATTCTTGATTCGCCTTAAAACACGAGGAATTTTTGGACCCGGATTTCGTATACTGTCTTAAAGGTCGAAAAAAGTCGTAGCTATCGTAGCTATATTGATGGAAAAAACTTTAAATAAAGTACATACCAACTTCTCTGAATTAAGCTTCGAAATTATAAAAAAAACTCAAAATTTATTTGTTTTCCCAAAAGGACACATGAGTAGGCATGAGTAGGTAACGATACTTATTGGGAAAGGGATGAACCCGATTCACACAACCAATAGGTTTGTGCATCCAGTCTGCATAGAGCTGTATCTTTTTTGGTTTCTTCGACAGTCTTTCTGACAGGTGTCTGGGAGCTATACACCGTGAGTTCAACCCAGCTCGAAGCAATTCGAACTGTTCCATATCTTTCACCCTTACTCCTTCAAAGAAGAATTCTAGATTCGTGAGAACCCGTGTTCCTGCCATTATTGCCTTTTCATTATTTTACGAGGCCTGCAGCAGTTTAATTTTTCGGGGCCAAAAGGAAATGTTTTCCACCGCTTTATTGACTTGCTGTACCATTTCTTGCTCATTACGTGTGCTAATGACGAGTGCCAGATCATAACCATATCGAACAATGATAGCGGGTGCATAACCCCTGGGGAGCACCGCTTATAACTGATCTTGTAGTAACAAATTCGTCCGATTCTACATTCGCCCGATTCTACATAATTTGCGATCTACAAGATGACTTTGACTCATTTGGCGATAATATCGGCTCACTTTATTTTTTCACTCACTTGAACTACTACACCTAGTTTTCTTCTTCACTTAAAAGGCGGACCTCATTACTTCCTCCTTGGCATCGGTCGTAGATTGCCTTCTTGCAATTCAAACTGGTCTCCTAAAAACCCTACAGCTCTGTTAATATCACCCAACCGTCTCAAGTAGTTCTAGAAAGTGTCTAGAAAACAATGGCAAGGTATCTGGCTTACTCGTCTCTTTTTAGTAAGATTAGCCAAACATTCTTTCAGCTAGACAGGAACTTTTCTTTTTTGAAAGCGATTTTTGCACCGCCAGAATAGTTTCTGGATCGACTTATACTGCAATCCTAACGGTCTCGAGAAAAACCATCATGTCTCTTGTACAATTAATTTGTGGTCATTGAAACTAGAGACACTTTGCATCTCGAACAATTCTTGCTTGGTAGTTTCGTGCTTGGCGAAACCATCCGTGAAACTTGCTTTGTTACTATTGCGCAAACATTTCCAAGGACCCTTGACAATTCTGGAAAGGAGGCCCTTCCACCTGGCAGCTTTATTGCATCAAACGTATTCCTTTGAGTTATCTTAGACATGGAATAGTGTTGAGCGAAAGAGTGATCATCTCTTGGTAGACGCCTTCTGGGACAGGTGCAAGATCTATCAAGTTCTTCAATCTCTGCGTTCCTATTGCCGCAGAACTACCGTAATTTTTTGATGCTTTCCCTACTCTTTCTGCAAGCTCCGCTGGTAAAGTAGTGTTAATTGATAATAAGTGCAGATAAATTGTGAACCAGAGACTTTTGCTTTCTAAACCGCCACTCCCCGAGCCACCTAGATGTCTTCTTGGTTGTTTTTGACACTTGTATCGACTGTATTCGTGATATCGAACATGATGCCACAGTGATCACTAAAGGTTTCAGTTTCGTTGAGTTCCAAGTTTCTTTGTCTACCCACGATCCGTTCTGAGTCAAAAGTTAGCACATACCCATGATTGCTTTCATTCGAAAGAAAGCTTATCTCCTTCTAAGGCAATAAATATTATATAAAACGGTCTATTCAGCAACTAGCTGCTTCCTGAAGTCTAACATCACCATAGAGTATTCAGGAGGTTTAATGTATAAATCATTAGCTACGATTACATCCTTTTTAGCTCCGGATAATTGAAGCAAAGTAATCGTGTTGTTGGGGGAAAGCAACAGCTGAAAATGAAAAAAATATCGAGCACTATTCACACTAGGGTGGTCCTTGTTTGTATGGGACGAAAAAAATGTTAAGATATCGGACACCCCCTAGAAATGTGAGGTTATGGTAAAAAATTAAAAAGAAAAATATTGGGTCAATCGAAGATGGTTTAGAGGTTGCGACTTGAGCTCGAAGTTCGATAAAACTGTATTTTTTTCAATTTTTAACTTTCAAAGGAACAGAAAAAATATTTAAAAAATGAAAATTGTGTTGAATAGAATAGAGATACCAAACATTAAAACATCAAAGATATCGGAATCGGTTAACAAATAGCGAAATTATTGCTAATTTTCGAAACTAATAAAAACGTAAATATTAAACGGTTTTTTTTTAAATCCTGGAATTTATATTCAAAATTAGAAAAATAAATAAATAAAAATTTGGTATAGCGAATAGACAAGGGAATGTTTTATGATGTCATAACAAACCGTATGAGTCATA
The DNA here is from genome assembly GCA_932526605.1 of Nephrotoma flavescens. Lineage (NCBI taxonomy): Eukaryota > Metazoa > Arthropoda > Insecta > Diptera > Tipulidae > Nephrotoma > Nephrotoma flavescens. The sequence continues at coordinate 85,573,724 of OW052220.1, read as the reverse complement.
AGGACTTAACATATTTGAGTCTAATTATGTCATGTCACCTTTCAACCTTTCTTCTTGTGGCTGGCCGATATTTCCACAAGCTATAACGTGCTGCGCTACGGTCAGGGTTGCTCCAGTTTCGGACCATGTACCTTTCATTTCAGTATCTTTAGCAGTAGCAAGCACACTCGGCGGAAATTCCATCCTATTCGGAATCAGCTCGTCTTCACAAATTGATCTGCGAGATCTTTTGGTGTTTTAACCGTTACATTGGTCATACCAGAATGTGATGCACGTACTGAGCTGATTTTTATTTCTCCAGCACGTTGAATAATATAAAACTAGTGTTGTGAAATTTTGCATAAAAAATAATTTTTAACATTTTTTACTCAAATAATAGTAGAGTACAATAAAAAATATAATTAATGTAAATAATATCATAAACAAGCAAACGCACTGCTATCCACATCAAATAACATTTTCTTCAATATTGAGAAAACACCGTATTAGAATTAATTAAAAAACGCTTTTTTAATTAAAATTTGATTGAAAAAATAGTTTTTTTGAAGTGGGTAGAGAGCTTAAGTATGAAGTTTCGTCCTGAAGCTGTCACTTCTCGTGGACCGATTGAAAAAAGTTTATGTATATATAAAACTTCATTCCGACTAGTGAACCCGTCTAGACTGTAGAAAGCCAACCGTAATTAAGCCTGCCCAGCATCACATACCCACAGACACACACACAGAGACACATATACAAAAAAACTTTGAAAACGAATTTTTCGGATTTCGGCGTTATATCAAATGTTATATCTGCAAAAATCCTCGTCACAAATTTTCTTAATTCTTATATTTCATTTTACTGCGTAAAGAAAAGTAAACTGAAATTGTGTAAAGTGAATTGAAATGTCATCTATATGTACAAAACTGTATACTTAATCATTTTAATCATAGCTCTGTTACCATTTCTATATTAAATAAGGACAAAGGACTCTTCTAACTATGTATAATAGAAAAAAAAATCATCTCAGGCAAGAAACAAATAGCATTTATCTCATAAACGTTAGATAAAACTCAAGAAAATTATCCGTTTGCCTTGACGTCTTTGAGTAATTTTCTGAACGCATCAAGAAAGGTTAAAATCTTAACAGAACTTCATCCATTGATGTATGCGGCCTCACATCTGGGAAAGCATAGTTTCGAGGTAAAATATCAATCAAGAGTTCTGATTAAGTCGGTCACCATTATTTATGGTTTTTAAGCACAGATACGTTCGGAACCAAAGAACCGACGTCCTTGAAATATTCAGTTGTAAATGTAACCAAACATATCCAAACATCTATCTGGAGGTACCTGAAATTTGTATACAAATAAACAAAATCTATTTACGAATGGGCCAAAACAGCAAGACGTTAAGGTTAAAAGGAGGAAATAAAGTCGGTTTAGCTTAATTTCCAATTTTGCAGAGCTTTCCAATCAAAATTCTGGTGCTTAATATGAATTGGCATATGCTATGGCCAGAGAAAGACTGCGGTTGGGTTATATCATTTTATACTGAGTTCTTATTATCTTTATTATTAATGCATTTTTTAAAGTTATTAAACTGTCTTGTAATTTAATACGTACGATAATTTAGATTTAAAGCTTTCCATCATTTTTCTTAAGTAACTCAAATTTTAAAATTAATATAATCATCTAGGGATATCATCCGATATCGCTGAATTTATTTTACACCATTCCATAATAAACTTCCTCTCAATATTTATAATTCATGAAAAAAATAATTAACCGTATATCTTTTTCAGCGTACGTACAATATTTATATGATAGGGTGTGTGATCATTAATTGTCGCCACAATCACTTTTGATTTGAATGAATGACAATTAAATTGTATTCTAGACAACGTGCTACGACGTTTGTTGTACGCATATTAAATCGATTCTGTTTTATGAATATTAAGTAAAACTTAACGTGCCACACCTGAAATTTAATTTGTTATTTTTATTACCTATATCAAATTCTAATTTCTATTTGTCTAAACAAACTAGAGAGACATAGACCAAATATAATAACTCACATTTACGTTAAACAATTAATTTCCTCAAAGAAAATAATTGGGTTGTGTTTAGTTTATTTCATTAAATTATTCCATGCCCATTACACATCAAAACGATGTCTTAAACACTTTAAGAGAGAAAAAGATCAGCCGCACAAGAAGAGCGCATTTCAATTTTGAAGGTACAATTGCCAATAAACTATTCGTGGTGTTCGGTCTAAGGAAACGAAACACTTACATAGAAAGCAGAATAATTAAATACCAACCAGCAAGACCAAAAGAATTTAATTCAAAACCAGATGTCTATGTTAGAGTCATCGATCAACGTAATGAAACACAACTATGAGGAAACTGTGCAAAAACTTAAGGTATATACAATCAAGTTCTAGCAACCATCCTGGTCCATGAATAATTTACTCACCTTGCTTTACAGCAAGGTGGAAGTGAAGAAACTTCGAAACTTTCAAACCACTAAATGCACCATCGCAGAAGTCCACCAAAGCATCCTCAATCGATTGATCTTAACTCCAAAACAATTTCAGAAACTGATCCAGCCAAAAATCCTTTACTTAAAACTATGTCGGACTAGACAAGTCCAGTGCATCGTAATAGACAAGTCCAGTGCATCGTAAAATCTCCGAGACCGTTGTTCCGGGACTTAATGTTTAAATACCTAAGCCAATACCACATGATATAAATCTAGCAACCAGAGAGCCAACAAACACAGTTCTATCTACCTCATAATAGTGTATTTAAAACATCCAATAATACTAGGAAAATGAGAGTTACATTCGGTGGAGCCGTCAAGTCCGGTAACGAGGCTTCCTTGAATGGTTGTTTAGTGATGTGACCAAAAATACTATCAAGTATATACTACATAATTCTCCGATTTATAATACAAGTTTGCATTTTCAGCGGACATAGAAAAGTCGTCAAATGGGTATATTTCTATTGCATTTCAAATTCCAGCAAATAGTATGGAGACGCGATCCCTCCATGGTGATGGTTACTTACGATTAAGCTCTAGCATAATTTAAGCCACTCGCACAATCATACGCTGAAAACGAAGACGAAACTCTTTTACTGAAGGAACAAGCCACAAGTATATTGCAAAACTACAGTTTCTATCATGGGAAATGAAAAAGAAGGAAATTCACGACCACGCAGTGGATTGTTCAACGAATAAGCGAAGGTCTTAAGCATCAGCTGGAATCCGAAAACAGACACTTTTACCTTTGCCTTATAATTGCCAAACTCCAAAAAAATTACCAAACAACTAGCTTTATCTGAGGCAAGCAGATTGCTTGATTTTCAGTGGGACGATCCAGTGCCACGAGCCGCCCCGATGACAAAGTGGTCAGCCTGCTTGTTCTTGCGACCGGAGGTCTCAGGTTCGATTCCCGGGGATGACAAGGAAACAATTTCACAGCTGGTTTCATTATCCGAAATGAAAATATGATTATGAAACCTCATTTGAGGCGGCTAAATCTCTTGATGGAATATAGTGCCATAGAGAGAACGAAAAATCCATTGCCACACAAGAAACAACGCAAGTGAGAGAAAAGGAAGCAGATGAAGACTATAAACAAAATTTTCACCCTTTGATTTATAAACACCGTTTTTGTGTCAATTTCCGATATACATACACGGTTTCAGTGATGCCAGCCAATCTGCAAATAAAACCATAGTTATTATATTTATTTTCTAAATAATGCTCAGAAAACAAAAATATTAACTTCTCGCTTCTAATATTTTATTTGCTGATTAATTTGAATAATGAGAGCTTACGCAATGTATGTATATAAAACTAAACTATTTGAATTTTGATTGTAATTGAATTCAAATCCATATACTGCTGCAACAATTTAAAAATTTACTTCCTGCATGTAATAATTGTAATCTTACTTTATTTGTGTAAATATGGTACTAAATAATAGAGTTAATTTTTTTAATAAAGTACTGTTTTCTGAATTAACAATACTAAATATTTTGCCAAACAATCATATCCACTATTTTTTAGATATAAAATAAATGTATTACTTTACTTTAAAATTAAAACACAAAATAAAGCTATAGCAAGTAAATAATTTATTTCCTGCATGTAAAGCTATAATCCCGTTATAAATATTGCAAATAAAATTCAGTTGTACTTTTCAATTAAATTATTAAAATTAATTTTCTAAATAATGCTCAGAAGGCAAATCCACTTCGCGCATGTAATAATTTTTTTGGTTAATAGTCGAAACTGTGTATTTAATTAATTATTCATGTCTATTACATTTTAATTAAAAATAAAATTCAAATACTGCTGTAACAATTTAATGATTCACTTCCTGCATGCAATAAATGTAATCTTATTTTATTTTAGTAAATTAGGTAATAAAATGTTTAAGTAAAATTGTACTGGTTTGTTTGTAAAACTACATTAATAAATATTTTGCAGCACTATCAAAAGGCTCAAAATGAAAAAATATCCTAATCGCACTTGTAATAGTTCATTCGTTTAATAATCTTATAAAAGTAATGATCAATGTGTATAATATTCTAGTCTTTTTTAATTTAAGTATAAAATAAATTCATTTTATATTTTAATTGTAACTGTAATGCATATATTGGCGTAATAATTTAAAGATTCACTTCCTGCATACAATAATTTTTATCTTTTTACTTGAGTAAATATGGTAATAAATGGAATACAACTTATTAGATACATTTTTTGTTTTATGAAATACTAAGTATTACTAATAAACAGTAATATCTACTTCGTGCATGTAATTTTATTATGTACTTAGTATACTATACTATTTCAATCTTAAAGGTGTAATAAAACATTGATTCACTTCCTGCATGCAATAGTTCTAATTTTATATTATTTTTTGTAAAAATAATTGAATTAAACTTGTGTAGATAAACGTACATGCACGTTTATTTTATATTTATTTTATATGCTAAAAAACATTTAGATGACTCGAAATTTGTATAATCTTCTTTTCAATTTGAATTTAAATATAGAATTAATTAATGTTGGGTTTTAATTGTATGTCCGTAGTTGTAAATCATATAGTATTCTTAAATTTACTTGTCTAAATATTGTACAAAATGCCAAAATATCACTTCGTACTTGTCATATGTATAAGTATAAAGCTGCTACAGTGAAATTATTTACTTCATGCATGTAATAAACGTAGTCTAGGTTTTTTGCATAAAATTTGTGAACAAAATTGAGTAAAATTTTCTTAAACGTATTCGTAAAATTAAATTTCTAAATATTGCATAAAATAAAAAATATCTATATACGGTTTACATAAATATTTTTTATTTCTTTCTCCAAGGTGTTGAAATACAAAAAAATAAATAATAGAGAATAACGAAAATCGGATTGTTTAAAATCATGTAATTGGAGAAAATGGGTATCCGTGTTCTTCAAATTGTGTTTAATATTTGAAACTATTTGAAAATAGGTATAAAATAAATTCATATTTCAATTTAATTTCTATTTTCTACACTGCTGTAACAAAAAGATTAATTTCCTACATGTAATAATTGTAATCAAATCTTTTTGTGTGTAAATCTGCACATGGATTTTGTTGCCTTTTCAAAATCAATTCAAGTTGAATTTTGTGTACGTATACAGTGTATAATATACACTTTTAATATTGTGTGCTGTCATTTTGTATCATTGTGTGTGTGCAAATCCACATGAAATTTCGCCAAAATGTTGACCCGATTTTATAAATGATACTATCGGTAGAGGAAACAATACATTTCCTCTGCTCGATAGCAAAGGAAAAAATGACATGTTAAGAAAATAGTTTCGATTTCAATATGTTTTTTGTGAATGTTTCATTTATAGTTAGATAAAACTTAAATAAAATGAATTTTATTATTGTTTTTAGTAAAATTAATATTCCCAGTTTAATTGTAGGTACATTTGCCTATATTTTATGTGTTATTTATGGAAATAGTATTGAAAAAAAAAAGATTAATAAATTATAAAGTGAATTAACACTTTAATTGCCGCTCACACAGCATGTGTGTGATAGTCGGAACAAGTATTATACGTACGGCCATTAACGTGTTAACTGAGGAAATACATATAAATAAATTTGAAAAATATTTTTATTCTCTCTTGTCTTGCAGTCGATCGCATCGATGTTATTTTTTTTGTTGTTTAGTTAGTAGAAATATGGAATGGAAATGATAGACGAAAGACGGACAAATGCTTAAATTTTTTTTTATGTTTACATTTGACTATGATAATAATTTTTTGATGATAATATAATTACGTTTTGATTTATTTACTTGGAATTAAATTAAACTATATAGGAATAGGGACACAACACTTTATTAACTTACATAATGTTGTGAAATTTTTTAAATTCACAAATTATGTACTCAACATATTATTTTGTGTTCTTAAATGACGTCAAAAACACAAAACAAAACAAAACACATATACCAATATGCACACCACTACTATTACGTTCCGGTAAAATTCAAGTTGAATTGTAAAAAGGCAACAGAATTCATGTGCTGGTAATAAATGATTATGTTAAAAATTTTATTACATAAATTTTTGTTTTATGAATTTGCAATACTAAATATTTAGCTAAAGGACATTCATAACCACTATTTGGGATAAGATATAAAATAACTGTATTTTATTAAACTAAATTATATATAAAATAGCAACAATTTTATAATTTACTTCCTGCATGTAAAAACTATAATTTCATTTTATTTATATAAAAATTGCGAAAAAGAGTTGCGTTGAGTAAAACATTATTAAATATATTCAGAACATTAATTTTTAAAAGATGATAAATATTGTCAAATACATCTTCTTCCACGTAATATTTATTAAACAAGTAAATGATAAAATTATTTCCAATATGCTTAATTTACCGCCATTTTTAATATTCTGCACTATTTCAATCATGATATAACATAAATTCATTTTGTATTTTAATTTAAAGTCTAATATATAGCTTAACATTTTAAAATTTCACTTCCTGCATGCAAAAATTGTAATTTTATTATATTTATATTATGATAATAAATAATTGAGTTAAACTTTATTTGATAAATTTTACTTTTCTTTTAATAATACATATTACTAAACAACAATAATATTCACTTCGTGCATGTAATAATTTGTTAACAAGCTCATTAGACTGCAGCTCATATACGGATTACTTTTTGTAATAAGTTAAAAAATGCATACTTGTTTTACAAGCAAATATATGATTAGATCAAGTGAAATGTGAATAATATGGAATAATTCACTTCGTGCATGTAATAACCGTTATCTAATTTAATTTAAGTAAACAAATTGTTTGTTAAAAAAATTTAGGTAAACATTATGAAATATATTCTTAATATTTATTTTTTAATTAATGCTCAGAAGGCAAACATATTCCCTCCGCGCATGTAATATTTTATTTGTAAGCTATAAATATGTTATATAATACTAAAATATTAAACTATTTGTTGTATATAATTCAAATTCATATACTGATGTAACGATTGCTGCATGTAATAATTGTATTATTTTATTTAAGTAAATATGGTAATAAATGATTTAACTAATTTTTATTAAATAAACTGTAGTTTTATGGAATTACAATTAATAAGTATTTGGCTAAAAGGCAAACATATACAACTTGGTTTTAAGTATAAAATTTATATTATGTTATTTTAAAACTAATTTTATATAAAGCTATACCAGCTAAATGATTTACTTCCTGCATGTAAAACTATATAATCTCGTTTTATTAGAATAGCTAAATATTGTAAATAAAATTGATTTAAGCTTTTTTAAACATATTATTAAAACTTATTTTGTAAATAATGTTCAGAAGAAAAATCTACATCAGGCATGAACTATTTTATTCTATTTTTTTAAATATTGCATAGACTGAACTATTGAGTTATATGCACTGTATATAATAATTTAAACTGGCAGTATATTCCTTGAACTATTCATCCATTTAAGTTTACCTATCAAATACATGCATTTTGTATTTAAATTAAAACTATAAAACATATAAGGCTGTAACAATGGCCAAAATCACCTCCTACTTGTAATAATTGTAATCTAATTTTATTTGTGGAAATTTAAGTATAAATATATTCGAGTGAAATTTAAGTATAAATATATTCGGATTACATGTGGTTGTTTTAATAAAACTTACTAAATTAATATTAATATTCACTTCCTGCATGTAATAATTAGTTTTTATAATTTGCAGTTTATGTGTATTTGTGCAGTATATTCCGTGAACTATTGATCCATTTGAGTTTATCTGTTAAATAAATGCATTTTGTATTTAAATTAAAACTAGAAAAAATATCACTCATTTGCTGCAACAGTGACACAACTCAAAATTCACTCATTTCTAAGATATTCAAATCAAACGATTCCCAATAAATCATATTTTTATTATTTTGTGTCAAAACATACTCTCTTATGCAGTTATTTCAAGCAAATTAGGTAAAATTCCATATCAAAAATCACTCAATCCGCGAATGGAATTAACATTTTAAGATATTGGAAACTATCCTAAGAAAACTTGCAAATTATTAAAGAATTATAAAAATTAAGATCCGACTGAGGATGCAGGAACAGAAAAAAATTTATTTTACTAATCAGAATGTATTTTTATTTACTTTCGAAAATCGCTCTACTGAAAAATTAAAAAATTTGGATTGTATCACTCTTGCAGCAAATGAGCGGACTGTAACAATGGATGGATTCACGTCTTGCATGTAATAATTGCAATCCTATTTTATTTGTGTAAATATAATTATTATTGTTTGAGTGAAATTAAAGTATTTAATAAAATTTACTAAATGAATATTAATATTTACTTCCTGCATGTAATAATCTATTATTATAATTTGTTTTTCTAATTTGCAATGTATGAGTAAAGTGCAGTTTATTCCGTAAACTATTGATTCATTTGAGTTTAACTGTCAAATAAATGCATTTTGTATTTAAATTTAAACTAGAAATCATATATGACTGTAACAATGGATAGATTCACCTCCTGCATGTAATAATTGCCATCTTATTTTATTTGTGTACATATAATTATTATTATTGCTTAAGTGAATTTTAAGTATATATCGCTTATTTCCTGCAAGGGGGACACAATCCAAAATTTTTAATTTTTCGATAGAGCGATTTGATTATTTGAAAATATCACTCAAAATTGTTTGTAAAAACGGCGTTTTTCTAAATTAATAAAAATACATTCTGACTAGTAAAATAATTTTTTTTTCTATTCCTTCATCTTCAATAGGATCTTAATTTTTAATTTTTTTTAATATTTTGCAAAATGTCTCAGAATAGTTTCCAATACCTTAAAATGTTAAACTCGTTCGAAAATTGAGTAATTTTTTATATGGAATTTTACCCAATTTGCTATAAATCATTACATAAGAGACTATGGTTTGATACAAAATAGTTGAGGCCCCTCTGAGGCTTACAACGTGTCCAGCGGTCAGTTGAGACCAGCCGTATTATTTGTAGCAGCTTAGCGGCGGTTGGGCCGCACCGGTAGAGCACGCGGAGTTTAGCACAGTCATTCCGCAATGGTCTGGCCTCACCGGCATGGCCTGTGGCATGACGGCTCAAAGGCTGCAACATCCAAGTACATTCTTTTTTTACTTTTAAGTTAAATTTATTTATTTATTTATTTTTTTCTTCAATTTTTTTAAAATATAAAAATTTATTTTTTTTTTCCAAAATTTTAAAAATTTTGTTTTTGTTTTAAAATTAAAAATTTAAAATTATTAGATTGTAATCAAGCTCCACCGAGCGGAGGTCGTGCACGGTACTTTAGCGCCAAAAATTTGTGGGGGCGGTTATTTTTATTCTTCTTGATTTTTTTTTTCTTATGGGTTTTTGGTTTCCACTTTTTCGGCAGTGAGTTAATCAAACAAATGAACTACTTAAGTTTGTGTAGGATCGGTATGATAGAAGGGGAGACTTCATTATGTGCTGGTTCTATATGAACAGACTGAGCTTGCCGCTCCCCTTCATCCCCTTGGCAGGACATTCACAGGGGCGGAGTGGTTAGTCCAGTGAATGTGTCGACCATTCGGGTAGATCCGGTCGTCATCGGATGGGCACACCCGGTTATAATTATTTTACTCTTTTTGTCAGGTTTTGTTCAACAAATTTCGGCGGAACATCCGGTTTTTTTTATTTTGCTTTTAAGTTTGCATTTTATTTTTAATTATCTAAACACGGTGTAGGCCAGAGTCATGCAAGCTTCCAAATCCCCACGGGCAAAATCACCGTGCGTGAGGCCGCTGCATGTCTAGTTGAAACCTGTGGGTCAGCTGAAGCCGTTCGTAACATAGTACATAATTGGACTATGTAGACCTAAAAGACGCCGTTTAGTAGATTCTGCTAGCGGTGTCATCACGTGGCAAGACTCTTTTTACGGTACCAGGGCGGCTGCTCTATCAATTCAAAGTAATGTTATTTGGGCTGTGTAATGTGGCCCAATTACTATGTCGGGTTATGCATCAAGTCATTCCTCATGAACTATCCAGGATGGAGTTTTGGTCTATCTGGATGACTTGCTGATCATCAAAAATCATATAAATTACAATTAAAAAACAAAAGCTCTTAACTGTTAAAACAAATTTTTTAACTGATTTGTTTATTAAATTTGTAATAAATTTATTTCTCAAATAAGATTAGAGTACAGTCATCGGAATCATACATAAAAAAATTTTACACTTACAATAATAAATCAGTCAAACTGTCAATTAAGAAGACGCAAAAATGTTTTGTGACCGAAATATTAAATTAAATAAAATTAAAACATTAATTAAACTAAATATTTTTCGTGATTAAATTAAGTATCTGAGTATTAGTTACTATGTCGTACTATAAGTCTAAAGCTCTACGGCGAACATATTACTAGAGCAGCATCTAATAACAAATAGACTTGTTCCAATGAATGCAGTTCAAAAATCAGCGGGAAGAAGAATGATACGCCTGCGAATACATCTCACCAAACAGTATCAACCATTGCTAAGCTGGACGAAATTTCAAAATCGTTTAATGAACAGTTTAAGACCTTACATCAAAGAATAGATGAAGTGTTCAAACGTCAAGAATACTTATCATCGAAATTTTATAAAATTCAACAAAACATCACTGAGCTGAAAGGTATCAATAAATAGCTGTCCAATGAAATCGAAATCCTGAAAAAAGTAACCGCTTGTTATCGCACGAGGTATATAACATGGAAGCTGCAATTGACAAAAGCTCACAAGCACATAATCAGAATGATTATAACATACTCATCACCTTCACAAATTCTTCTGCAAAGCAAGCATTGTTTCGTGAGAAGCGCAAAAACAAGTATCTGGCAGCTGGTGAAATTGGATACGCTACGGAAGCTGTAAAGAATAAACCGATATTTATTCGACATCATTTAACACCATTCCAAAAGTTTTTGTATCATGAGGCAGTTCAACTTAAAAAACAATACAACTGGAAGTACCTATGGGTAAGCGACACAAATATATTCTTTCGTAAATCGGATGGGACAAAAGTCTACCAGGTCCAGTCACGAAACGATATTGCCAAGATTAAAAATATCATTGCATCAGAAGTCAGTTAACTTCAGATTTTATTTTCACTAAAATACACAATTGTTTCGGTACTTGCATCACATTTAAACAGCTTTGGCAATTCCGGCACTTTGTTATTTATTATTATTATTATTACATACAGCTGATCGCATCAATTTTTCGGTCGCATACAAATTTCCTAAAAATAATTGATAAAACACATTCGATATACATTTTTGTTTGGATTTATAAACATAACATAATAATTTATTACCTTTTGTATTGTATAACACAAATTATTCCCGCCTGGTTCACAAATATTTTGATTTTTAAAGTTTATTTACTTTTCTTCTATGGGTAGTGACATTAATGTGCACAACTGCACCTCGCAAAACGTCACTCATATTTTATTTCATAATGGTGTTAGTAATAATGGTAATGCAGATCTCAGGGTAGCGTACCTGAATAATATAAGTTTGAGAAACAAATTAGCTGATGTAGACATTATAGCACTCCAACACAATGCTGACATTATAGTTATAACAGAAACCTGGCTAACAGATAATTTAATTATTTTCTATAATATACCGGGATTTAATTCTTATTTTTCCAACCGCCCAGATGGTTACGGAGGGTGTGCCATCTATATTAGATCAACCATCCCATCGGTATTACTCCACCAGCGTGATCATGATTATTCGCAGTTTCTAGGCGTTAAATTAGTTCTAAACTGTATAAATATATTTGCATTTTATCGATCGCAAAAAAACACTCAAGCTACATTTATGGAGTTGTTAGAAAATTTGTTAGCTTCTCATACGAAGTCACTAGTGTTTGGAGACGCAAATATTAATTTGATTAATGAAGATGAATCAGAAGTCATTAATTATAGAACTATTATGGATACACAAGGTTTTGTAATTCTGAATTCGATTGAAAGAAAATGATGATGAATGGTGATAGATGAAATGGTGATAGAATGAAAATGGTGATAGAGTAGCTGCAAACTTGTTCAATAAACACTTTACTACAGTAGCCCAAAAATTAATGAGTGGAATGGGTGTTCCTCGCCCTGAAAACTTTGCTAACATAAATTATGATATTCGCAGCCCTTTTAGTCTTGAACCTATTGAAGTAGCCGAGCTAATAACAACTATTAACACTTTAAAAACAAGTGCGGCTAACGGTTTGGATGGAATTTCGACAAAAGTTCTTAAATATTTCAAATTCTTAAATAATTATTTAGAATGAGGTAAATTTCCCGCTTGTCTCAAAACAGTCAAATTTGTCCCCGTATTTAAAGACGGAAATGAGCTCAATTTTGAAAATTACAGGACAATATCAATCCTACCAGTTTTCTCCAAGGTATTTGAGAAATTTATTCTAAGAAGACTTGAAAATTTTCTGGTTAGCAATCAAATATTAAATCAGTATCAGTTTGGATTTCAGGAAAAATCAAGTACTTTATCAGCATGTTCTAATCTAATCCATTAAATTACAAAAAACTTAGATGTTAGAAAGAAATGTGCTTGTCTGCTTCTAGATTTCAAAACAGCCTTTGACTGTGTTAATCATGAAATACTGCTACTGAAATTAGAAAAACTGCAATTTAACACGACGCAATTGAAACTATTTGAAAACTATTTACATGGTAGGAAACAGAAGGTGATTGTTAATGGTACTGTAAGTGATGAATTAACAATGTTGTGCGGCGTTCCACAAGGATCTATTTTGGGACCTTGCCTATTTAAAAATTATATTAACGACATTTGTAATTTGCCATTGAAAGTTACCTTGCAACTTTTCGCAGACGATAGTGTTATAGTCTATTTTCAATGACTAATAACGATCTTTTTTTAATCGATACTTGGTTAAATTTAAATCGTCTGATGCTCAATGCCGAAAAAACAAAATATTTAATATTTGGTAATCAAGACTTAGATAAAAATCTTCAAGTCCTGTATAAAAACACAAAAATTAATAAAGTGACTAAATGTTGTTATCTTGGATTGTCAATCGATAACATGTTAAATTGGCAGAATTATGTGGAATCAAAAAATCGATAAGTCCTTACGTGTTTGTTATTAAACGAATAAGGAGCTTTTTAACTCGAGAACATTTGCAACTGATATATAATGCGTATATATTAACTCCAGATTATTATACTTAAACCCTCTTTGGAGTGGAGTAGCAAAATTTAAACTGAATGAATTAGAAATTATCCGCAAGAGAGCTTTAAAGTTAATTAAGGGTGTACCAATACGTTACCCAACAATTGAATTGTACAAAGAATTCGGTTCTTTATCATTTATGAACAATTTCGAATTGATATTTATGTGTATAAGATTTTAAACAATTTAATTGTACTTAATCTAATCATTGTAAAAGCAGGGGACACGTATCGCTATAACTTACGAAATGCGTCGTTATTGTTAAGAGAATTTCTCGCTCGAGATACCTGTACAAGAAGCATTTTATTATATAGAGGAACTCCGTTATATAACAAGCTTCCTACCGAAATTCAAAATATTAGAACCTTAAAAAATTTCAAAGTACAAACAAAAATGTTTATGAATTTAAATAAAAATATGTTTAATGAAACTATATAGCGAATAATTTGAATTAAATATTTTAGTATACTTAAATTAATGCACTACTATTTGTATACTAAAACTGGAAAACTTTAATATATTAGTGTTGTTGTTACTTAAAGTGATTGTTAAATTTTGTGGAAATTATTCAACAGTGATAAATCAATGGGTATTCATAAAGAAAATGAAAATTTAGAATTTCTATTCTGCCGCCCCAAGTTATTTCTAACTTTTGTGTGTGAATCGAGAATTTTATAATGTTTTGTTGTACTTCATATTAAAGAAAATAAAAAAATTTAAAAAGAATAAAAAATGTTTCGTAGAATTATTTGTTAAAGCAAAGTTCCATCAAAGCTTCGAAAAATTATAAGTTTCCATTTGACTACTACTTACACATCAATAATTTATTTCTCTGGTGATCAAACTTTTGTTTTTGGTTTGATTAAAGCAGAAACTAGGTCAAGGACTTAGAATATCTACTGTCTTCTATTGAACAATCTATATATTAGATTGTTCAATAGAAGACATTAGAAACATGAAAGCTAATTTTGTCTGCATTGTTGCTGAAATAAACGTTTCGTAAAACTTTCCTAATTTAATTTTTAAATCTTATTTAAATAATATGATGTATCCTTAGCGTATTTTAAGATTGTCATCATGATGGCAGTAAATATTTTAAAATACCTGAATTTGAATACCTAAAATTAGTCATATGAAGGGAACCGTTGGCATTGGTCATTAAATACCATGATGTATTAACAGCCATTTGACCGTAATGAATCATTATAGGTTTTGCGCTTCAAATTCACGATTTTGCAAATTATATTAAATTTTTTTTTTGTTTTAATTACAACTTTTTGCAATGCAAATTCGTGTTTTTTCAAACCAACTTCAATTAAATGACGAGCAAATTCAAGTTTTAATATTTCAAGTTCGTAAATTTTTTGCAACTCTTTGCAAAACAAATTCAGTGCTCCCAATTCTTAACCAATTATGATAGGATTGGGTATGTTCGATGGAAATGGAATTCTTAAACGATTTTTGGAAGAAGTTCTGGAATATGGCCACCAGGGAAGGAACTCGTTCAATTCTTAACTGATTATAATGGGATTTGGTATGCTGGATGGAAATGGGATTCTTAAATGGTTTTTGGAAGAAAATCTGAAAATGGCCATCTGGGACAGAACTCGGCAATTTCTTAACCGATTGTGTTGGGATTGGGTATGCTGGATGAAAAAAGGAATCTCAAATGATTTTTGGAAGAAGTTCTGGCATATGGCCCCTGTGACGGATCTCGATCAATTCTTAACGGATTATGGTGGGATTGAGTATGTTGGAATTCTTAAATGGTTTCTGGAAGAAATTCTTCAATAAGGCCGCCTGGGACGGAACTCCATCAATTATTAATGGATTATGATGGGATTGGCTACGTTGGATGGAAATGGGATTCCTAAATGGTTTTTGAAAAAAAATCTGATAACGGAGTTCGATCAATTCTTAACCGATTATGATGGTATAGGGTATGTGTAATGAAAATGGGATTCCTAATTGGTTTTCAGAAGAAATTCTGGAATACGGCATGGAAAAAATCTGAAATATGGGCACTAGCTGCAGCTAGTGCCCATATTTCAGATTTTTTCCATTCCGTATTCCAGAATTTCTTCTGAAAACCAATTAGGAATCCCATTTTCATTACACTGAAAAAAATAATCGATGCGATTTTTACTTAACCTTCTAGTAAATTTAAAATTGTAAAACTAACATAATATTTTACATTATTTACCCATGCTAAGTAAAAATCTAAAATGTTCACCTTACTTAGCCTAAGTTAAAATAACATTTTTTGAAATGTAAAACCTATTTGTCAAAATAAAACGAAACAAAACCTTTTAAATAGTTAAGCGAACTTTATGATACGTAAAAAAAATTTTAAATCAAAAAATCATCATTATATTTTTATTCTTATTGTTAACAAGTAAAACTTACTTAGACAATGTAAAATAAATTTTTTAACAAAAATTTACACTAGCATAGTAAAGGTGGAAAATTGGTGTGTTAAATTTAGATCGGCAATGTTTAACAATAATTATTACATTTTGAATGTAATTCGCTAGGTCAAAAACATAAATTCATATAAATTCATGATGTGTGAGACATTATTTTCGTAGTTTGACTACATAATTTGATGAGGATCGAATCTTTTATTGAAAGGTTTCAAAATGTTTACCTCATCGGTTTTGAAAAGGTGAGACCTCATCTCGATGTAATAACAAATATTTTGTTATCAGCCAAAACAACAACGATTTTATAGTGTGTATTTTACTTTGCTATAAGTAAAATCACCATATAGCTAAGAATTGAAAGATATTTTTTATATTATTTCTACTAAGCAAAACGTAAATTTTACTTAAATTAAAGTTAATTCAACATGTACACATATTTTAAGTTCAACCAACAAAATGCGAAGTAAATATTACATGCAACGAGATAATTTTTTTAGAAAATATTGTTACATAGCATGAAGTTAATTTTACATCACAAAATTTGAGAAGTTTACGTTGCGCTACTTAGGCTCAATTTCAATAGAGATTTTAAGTTAAATTTACTTATATTTTTTGTAAATTTTACCCTATTATTTTTTTGAGTGTGGGTTGAATGAAAACTTAATTATATCCTGTGAAAAGAAATGCGATATTAGTTTGTTTGATTCTTGGTTAAGGAATTGGTTGTAAAGGTGTTGAAGTTGTCGTCTTGCACCAACGAAGTTTGTGCCAGTATCGCTAATTATCTCAGCAGCAATCCCCTCAGACTTATCAACCGACGCAAGGTACTGATAATTGTCTCAGTGGTCATGTCCGAAACTAATTCTATATGAATCGCCTTGGTTGCGAAACATATGACAAGTGCGATATATGCCTTTGTTAACGGAATTTTATTTCGGCCATGTTTAGCTTTAATATTAATTGGGCCAGGCGTAGTCCACACCAGTTGTTGTAAAAGGACGGAATGAAATCACACGTTACCTTGGTAAATCGCCCATGTGCTGTGTGGTGATTTTGAGTCTATGTCGAATACATCTGATACATTTTTGATGAAACAGGCGAACTGCATTGCGACCGTTAATGATCCAAAATCGTTTTTTCAGAAGACAGGACAATAATGTTGGCCCTTTATGTAGATTAATCAAATGGGTTTCGTAGATTATCATCCAGGTTAGCCTATGATTTTTGGGTAATATGACTGGATGTTTCATATCGAATTCGCAGTCGCGATTCGAGAGGCGCCCTCCCACTCTCAATATCCCTTCCTTGTCTATGAGGAGTGATAGCCAGATAAGTAGGCTTTTACGATTAATTGGCTCACCATTACTAAGTTTTTGAATGTCACTGTAGAATGTTCCGTGTTTAACGTCCTTGCTGAAAAATAATTCTGCATAATAATTTTAACCTTGGTGACGGTGAGAACTTGGTGAAAACAGATGGAACAATTCCATTGGATTGCAGTTGAATGCGTGTTACTACGGGAGATGTTCATCGCTCTTCTCACATTGTCTCAAACTGTGTTAGATTGCTAGACGGCTAGGTTAGATCAAGAGTAATTAATTACTAGGGGCCGTGCCACCATAGGACAGAGTTGCGCAACACCTTTTAACTGATACAATGCTCTCATGATGCAATGTCCATAGTGCCATTCATTTCTGGGAATCACTTCCATTATTTGAGACGTCCGATTACCTATGAACGTGGTCCATATTCGTGGATGATCTAATAACCAAGCCAAAACAATTTTTGAGTCGGTCCACGCAAATATACTTGAAACTGGTGGCCCTTAAAAATTCGAGTACAAAATTTGATCAGCTTCATCAAAAAAACTCCACATTGCTCGAGTCAAGTAATTGAAATTTGTTTAATCGGAGCTACGCGTGTCTTAGCGATAACTAATGATGTTTTGATACAGCCTTGGTTATCTTCAGTGCGTAGATACAGGACAGCAGCATAAGCCATCTCCGAAGCATCAGAAAATGCATGAAATTGAATTGATTTTGTTGTAGAAGTATTGAAACAATATCGTAAAATTTCAATGGCTTCAAGTTTTGGTAATTTTTGTTTTATTTCGATCCATTGTTGAACAATATCTGTCGGAATTTCATCGTTCCATCCGATGGTTTAACTCCATAATTTTTGAAAGGGTATTTTTATTGATATAGTCGTCGGGGATACCCAACCCAGTGGGTGAAATATTTTAGAAATCGCTGATAGTGAATTTTGTTTAGAGTTCGCTACGACCGATGATATATTTATCACGAATCAAAAGACATCTCGCACGGGATATCTCGCCACCATATGACGAGGGTTTTCATCGAAGTGGTGTCATCATCAAATGTTAGTATCATCGGTTTATGAAGCTCATTAGGAATGGCGGATAAAAACTCCGGTGAATCAGATTTCCATTACCGCATAATGAAACCAGCTGAAAGTAGGTTATTGATGTAAAAGTCGCGTTTAATGATTCTGGAAACTGCCAGATGCTTTTGGGCATTATCACCACCGATTTTTTGTAGAGTACTTACAGCTAGAAATGGTGCACATGACATCCCATATGTTACTGTGTTTAATCGATACGTTTTAATTTTTTCGATAGGATTGTTTCTCCAGACGATTCGCTGATAATCAGCATCAGGTGAGGCTACGAGCACTTGTGATACATTTTTTCGACATCTGCAGAAAAAACGATTCGGTGCTGCCGGAAACGAGTAATGATAGTGACCAGATCGTCTTGTAAGGTGGGTCCTGTAAGTAAAATGTCATTAATTGATAGGCCGGAAATAGACTTACAGGAGCCATGAAAGACAACTCGCAGGTTAGTTGTCGAGCTATCTAACTTTTGTTCGGCGTGATGTGGGAGATAAAAAACATCATCATCTTTCTTGGTGATCTCATTCTTCGGCACCTTAGTCATATGACCTAATGTCAGATATTCATCCATGAACAGTTTGTATTCGTGAATGACCCAATTTTTGACGCGGTGTCGCAAATGGCAGGCGCACAACGTATCTTCCTGCCGTGTGCCGTTGAACAGATTCAATGAAATGTGACTCAAGCATAGACATTCCTCAAGCTCCAAAAATCGTTAAAGAGTGTAGCTTACATCATATGTAGTGTTAATAGTTTCTGCACTCGAGCTCTCTGAATGATCCTTTCGTACTTGAGGAGTTAGAAGTTAGAAATGTCACGGCTGGTTAAGGATCAATGAATTAATCACTCATTATCCGAAATGAAAATATGATTATGAAACCTCATTTGAGGCGGCCAAACCCCTTGATGGGATGTAGTGCCAGAGAGAGAGAGAGAGGGAGTTAGAAGAAAACACCCAAAAATGGTAGACTGTGCGTCCGTGTAATCGGATAACATATCCATTTCCTTCTTAGTTCCATTATAGATTCAGAACAGCCATCTCCAGTAATTTCAATTGGTTAACTAATAAGTTATGGTGATAAGCTGGATTAAGTGAAAGTATCTGCAACAGGATCGAGAGAGTATTAACGTTCAAGTCGAAGGCGCTGCACTACTTCATTGCGCTCCTGAAAGTTCATTGCGATCCTGAATCCAGAAATACATTGGCGAAATGGTTCATTCCATTAATGTCACGTATGTAAATAAGGCCGATGGGTAATAACGCGAATCGTGAATTTGAAACGATACGTGAGTAAGTTGTTGGAATTGAATTCGGGGATAAAAGAGCAGTATCTTGAATATGTGATAGTTTCAAATTATGTACTGCATCTATTTGTGGTGATGGTTCGTTACATTGACGAATTGGATGATCGTTATTGTTTGAAATTGTCGATAGTACAAGATTTTGTTAATTGATGATTGAAACCGGTGTTGGTGTATTTAATTGTAATGATGCGTGACCTTGCTCATATGTTCATGATTGCTTTGTCTGAGGGTGGTTAACTGATTTAAAGTTACTCGACGTGTTCGATTTATTAACTAATTGTTGTTGCCGCTTTGAATGATTAGATTGGTATTGAGAATTAATAATTCCGGACAGTCTAGATTGAAATACACAGATTGGGTGGATACATTTCGTCTAAGGTTGATATCTTCGAAACTTAATGCAACGAAAAAGATGACGGTTTGCATTGCAACAAGGACATAATGAGACATTTGAGTGTAACGTCGCGGTATTAAAAATTGGTTTACTCCTTGAAAATTTATTAAATTTGAAAAGGGTCGGCTTCGTAATACATGACTATCCAGTTCTCCGTCATCAAGCCCATCACACATGGTATTCAAAAACTCGATAAAATCTGAGAGGGTTGGGAAATTCTTGTCGGTTGTCTCCTTTGACTGCAACTGCTTTGTCTCGCTATTAAGCTTTCGCAAAATAATTTGTATCAGCCTTGCGTCGCAATATTCCGCCTCGCCACCGTGCAAGTAAATCAAGAAATGTTGTAATATACGATGTCAAGATTTTCCTTTTTTATCATAGCGTGATCGTAGTTTGTTCCACGCTTCATCGTAATTTGTCTCGATGTTGCTTATAAGCAACTTTAATTTACTGACCTCGCATAACGATTGATTATTATGAATTGAAGACGCAAACGAATCCTTAAACGCAGGCCAATTTCTGTACACTCCATCAAATTTTGGAAATTCAAGCTTGGGTAATTTGACAGAGTCATGACTAAGTAAGGCGCGATCCGCCAATTGAGTTGTTGTTGAATTTAAATTTTCGAAAAAATGTTTTTTGCTGGTTAAGCTACTCTGAGAGCGTTGGTTGCATAGCAGCATCGGACACAGTCGTATTTGATTGAAAATGTTTCCATGTAATGACCGCATTAGAATTTTACAAACAGAAACATATTTATCTTCAAAGTCATCGTACTTTGACGTTCAGTGGATCCAAATAACTCAATGATTTGGACGAAGCAGATGATGTATGTCTACACTGAGAAAAATTTTGGTTTGTAAAATTAAAAAACGAAGTTTTTAATTTCTAAAAGTTATAAATTTTTTTGAATTTAAAGAGTATTTTTTGGAAATTAAATGAGATTTTTACAAACTAATGAATAGTTTTTTTATTTTAATAACATATTTTATAAAATAATTTATAAAATACTTTTTAAATTTAAAAAGTTTATTTATTTAAACGGAATAATTTATTTCAAAAGAAGAGTTCTATAATTTTAAAACAATTTTTTTGATATTAATGACAACTTTTATATTTATTGGTTTGCCAGAAATCCCGTTGTTTTATTTTTCAATTCGTCTATATTTTATATAATTCGCCAAATCTATATGTCCTTGTGTTATACTAAAGGTATGAAAGTTTATATTTCTGCAGTTTGGTCTTGGACTTTTGGTCGTTGCACTTGCAAGCAACCTGAGTAGACCAACTTTTTATCAGTACGAAACCAAACTGCCAAGAAAGAACTTGAGGAAGTTCTCATTATATTTTCTTAAGGGTTGTGTGTATTTTTACGCAAGGCAAGGACGCTG
The DNA here is from genome assembly GCA_932526605.1 of Nephrotoma flavescens. Lineage (NCBI taxonomy): Eukaryota > Metazoa > Arthropoda > Insecta > Diptera > Tipulidae > Nephrotoma > Nephrotoma flavescens. The sequence continues at coordinate 85,551,996 of OW052220.1, read as the reverse complement.
ATGGTTAAAAATTGGAGAGAGGGTTAATTTCTACTTTTTGTGGTAGATATATTATGTCATAAGTAGATGAATTGTGTGGCATTTGTTAAAAAATAATTATTTAAAAATTAAAATAAATCTTTTAAAATTAGCCAAAAGTTTATTATTTTTAAAAATCAATCTCTTAAAATTTAAGAAAACTCTTTGACAAAAGTAAGGAAATTTTTTTTGAAAATAAAAACAATTTTTTTATTTTTATAAACAAATTTGGCGAAAAAATTTATTTTAAAAATAAAAAGATTATCCTTTTGATTTTAAAAACGAAACTTTTCACCTAAAAAATATATGTATATTTTTTTGATTTTATATGTATATTTTTTTATTTTTACTGGTTTTTTTTTCTCAGTGTACTACCGCACAAACTCATAAACATACAGGAAAAAATCGAGAAGCTGTATAAGATATGGTACAGGAAGTCCGTCTCAAAATTAACAACAGAAAGTCAAAAGCAATGAGACTGAAAAGGAACATTCATACACTCATACCAGATTGTATAAAATCAGTATTGCCTATAAATGGCTGTGAACATGAAAACACACAGAGAAGATTAGGCAAACCCTGCTGGCATTTGTAAACAGTGCCTTAGTCGGCTGGTAAGATGATTGTGGCCAATTTTGATAAGAAAAGAAGAACTTCTGCGACAAACAAGATACAGCGATTGAACATGAGAGAGAAGAAAGTGGAGATGGATGGTAGTTAGGATAGGGCATCATAAAGTGGTTCATTTAATAAATGAATCCCAAATGTATGAATATATAATATCGAAAAAATAGAGTCGATAAATAGGTACACCAATCACACAAATCTGAATCCTTTAATTATCAATTAATTTGAAGTGAAAAGGTTCAAGTTCATAAATTAAGTTTTAAATAAAATTATACATCAATAGACAAAATGCCTTCATTATTCGTTGTTTTTATTTTCAACTATCCAATTATAAAACTTAAATACATCTGTAAATATTAAATAACCAGGGCCACACGTCACTTTTCCACCCGAAAGCATACCCTTTAAATACCAAATGAATTTTGTTCGTGTTTCCTCAATCAATGTTAAACTCACACCGGTCGAACCGCGACACAAATTGTAGTCTTCATTTTCTGCTCCGGCACAAAAGTTACCATCATTTAAGACACGTTGAAAAACATGTTGTCCTAGATTCAAGCATTCCGAATTGTTGTATATAATTTTTAAATACTCCGTAACAAGGACGTCCTTTGTACTATTTTCTTTTAAATATGTCCATACTGGTACGATACCCGATTGATTTGTATTAAATTTCGATGAATCATTTGTCAAACAAATTGGATGAACAAACGAAGAAAATTGTATTGGATATTCCAATTTTAGTATGGCAATATCATTGCGAGCAAACGCAGAACTATAATTTGGATGTACGATCAAATTTCGTCCTTTGTATTCTCTAGTTTTCGATGTATGGCCTGCAAATGTTGATTTACCAACATCTACAAACAAATTACTAGGATTTTCCTGGTGATCTCCTGTGTTTGATTCTACACAGTGTGCAGCTAAAAATTAATATTGCTTATCACCAATTTATTCTTTATTAATTTAAAACAGAATACCTACGTAAAAGCACTGTGTATTTGTCAATTATATTCCCAATACATAAAAATGTTTTTGTTGTAACGAAACGGTTTCGCACTGTTTCATGAATATTGACCAACCACGGGAATTCACCACCGAATGGTTCACCACAAGCAGTATCATAATTTACTGGCTCATTAAAATCAAATCCAGATAAATCACTTTTACAGTACACTTGAAATTTAACGAGAAATATAAAAAATATTATATAGTTCACAATAATAATCATTTTTATTTAATAAATTTTATTTGTTTTCCTTTATTCTTGAGCAACTCGTATTAAACTGACATTTTATTAATTGAAATGCTATTCAATTTAAGTTCAAGGTTAGCTCAGCTTTTAATTTAGTACATAACATGGTGCAATATTCGTTTATGTCTTTCCGTCATTGAAATTAATGGAACTTAGTACATCTGTCACATAGTTTAACTTACAATCCTTGTTTTAAATATTAAACCGTAGTTAAAACCTTAGACCTTCACACTATTTATGAGAAACACTCCAAGTATAGAATCAGCTTTAATGTAAAGCTAACGATGCAGTGTTGTAACACAATCTAGTTGGAGGAAAGCACCAACAAACACGCAAAGTAGTAGCAGAGATAACCGAAATTAGTTTTTCTTTCATAGAAACAGCGGTGGTCAAAAAAGAAATCATTAAACAACTTCTGATAATTCCAATGTCATGAATGTATTTGTGATATTTTATTTCATATAAGTATTAATACGTAACTTTCAGAAGATACAGAAAACAAAAAAAAACTGGAAGCACAACAATTTTGTAACAGATTCGTATTTTTACGTTTTTTTTTTTTTTTTTTTGTAAGATCAATTTGAGTGAGTAGGCCCGGTATATGGCACTACAATAGGAATCTAGGTTTTTTGTTTTTTGACAATTCTTTATTTTTATTTTATACCATGTAGAATATAGCCATTTGGGATTTTTGGAAGAATTTCTGTGCTCTAATTCTTTAAAAACCAAGATAAACTGCAAGGTGTAAAAGTGATAAGTTTTACGCACGAAAAAAATTATCGTAGAAGTCTAGATTTATATTGGATATCGTGATGTTTTAGTAAATTCGCATTCTCAAAATTTTTTTTTCAAGATAAAATGTAAAGTGGCAAAATTGGTTTACGTCAAAAAGTAACACAAGTAATTTATCGCGGAATAACTTTGCTTGAATGTGCAAAAGTCTTTGATTTGAATATTAGTAATATTTCAATACAATTTTTTGATATTTTAGTTTATATTTTTATTTTAGAAGTATATAATTTCTATCAATTTGATTAACTGCGATGCCTTACATAAAAAGTTATAAAATTAATCCAATTTCGAATGTAAAAATGGACTGTTATCGCTGGAATTAAAATATTCTTTCAAGTCAAACATTCGAATAATTAAATCGATGGTCTTCATTTTTACCTATACTTTTGCTTAGTTTTATCTCCAGTAGTTCCACAAAAACAACAAAACAAATAAATTTATTATTTTTGTATGATTTTATGTTTAAAGTAGGGAAAAAATATTGTACCTATTTATATTAGAAGAAGTATACTTAAGGGGTAGAACATCCTAGAACAAGATGTTTTGTATATTACAGCAAAAGCATTTTAGTTGCTCAATTTTCAAATATAAATGTCAAGTGTTTCAAGTATCTGATTTAACAACATCTAAAATGGACCCCCACATAGCAAGCAAAGCTTCCATCTTAGTGTGCACTTGCAATATTTTACTTGATCATTACACTTGCACAATTAAGAAAACGGACGGACGATTACAATAAATTTGACGGCCTATAGAAAATCTTTAAGATCTTACAATGCAAAAATTAGGACAAATTTCGAACACTAATGAACGAGTACAAAATTTAATTATATTATGCATTAAAACTAGCTTTTAACTAGCACTAAGGTCAAACAAAATGTGTATGCATAAAACCGATTTCTAAAGTGCAGGTAATTGATCAAAGTCTCACCACGTCCTCGCTACCGATCTTTAAGATTAACCCAAACATTTTACAAAGATTAAAAATTAACTCAAGGTAAAAAAACAAATCGTAACACTAAAATGCCCCTCCATAACGAGACCTACATCAAATACTAGAAATGATTTCGATTAACAAATTTTCCGTGTTATTGAGGCGGCAAATAAAAGTAATATTCGATGAGGAATCGTGGAGTTCGGAAAATTCGCAGTGACTAATTAAATTTGATGGTTAAATGAGCTTCGTTGCTTAAAACGTATAACTTTTTATAGTTTACTCAAAATTCTAAAATTCTAGTAAGACAATCCCGCGCCTTCCGAGATTCAACTATTATACTTAGGTATTATCAACTCGCATGTGTGGAAAGAGCTATCTAAGGCATTTCGTCTTCAACAACGAAATACACTGAAATTATGGCCTACATAATAATGCGATTTTGCACTTAGTATAAAGAATAACCTTTTAAACAGATTAGAATACACAACATTAATCAAAATTCAACAAATCGATCAATTATAAATAAGACTTGTAAATTGTACACGTCCTTACCATACGAAGTAAAGAAATTTTTGGCCGTTGTAATGTTGTTTTCCAACATTTGGTTTGTTTTGAAAGTCTGTCTATAACCGTATCTTGATTTGAATTTCAAATAATTCCCGACACCGAATTTTTTTAATATTATTTTTGCGGCTATGTTGTATTCTTGATGGATTTGATGTATATGCAACAATCTAGAGATTATATTTTTTGAGTTATTAAGGATATAAAATAATTAAAATTTTGTTTTGACGTTTAATTTAATCTTGCTCGCTTGCTGTCAATAGGTTTATCTTGGGTAAAAAAAACTGTTTAGAGAATGCGATTTAAAAATGCTAAGATAATATTGTATAAAATTTTCACCTGTAAAATTAGCCACACCACAACCCATAACAACTTGAACTATTTTTTTTTCTGAATAGATGCTATAGGGTTTTCCAATAGGAATGATATGATTTTCAAGTGACGTTTCGACCATTTGTAATATGTCTTGATCTGTCATTTTTTGATTAATTGTATTCAGTAATGTTTACAATTTCATCATGGTGAGATATACGCAAGAACAGCGTTTACAAATTATTCAGTTTTATTATCCAAATAATCGTTCTCCAATTGCAACTTTTCGTACGCTTTTGCCATTTTATAGTCGTAATAATCGTCCAAGTGTGCTCGCTATTCGTCAAATTGTTTAAAATTTTGAGCGTATATTTACTTTACAGAATGTTCAAGTGCCAATAAGACAAAGAAACGCTCGAAGTATTGCAAATATTGCTGCCGTTCAGGCAAGTGTTGCTGAAGATCGCAATTTGTCCACAACCTGGCGGATTTTGAGAAAGGATTTGGGTTTGCATCCGTATAAAACTGTTCTCACTCAAGAACTGAAGCCATTGGACCACCGTAAACGTCGTGACTTTGCTGATTTTGCCTTGGAACAACTTGAAAACGATAACGATTTTTTTAAGAAAATGATCTTCTCCGACGAGGCTCACTTTCATCTGAGTGGTGCGATAAATAAACAAAACTGTCGATTCTGGTGCGAAGAAAATAAACAAATTATTCATGAAAGACCATTACATTCACCTAAATGACAGTTTGGTGTGGTTTTTGATCTGGCGGAATCATCGGTCCGTATTTTTTCGAAATGAAGCTGGTAACACCGTTACTGTCAATAGAGATCTGAATAGATCAAGGATAACCAACTTTTGTATGGCCGAAATTGGAAGAAGTTGATCTTGAAAACATTTGGTTCCAACAAGACGCAGCTACGTGCCACACAGCAAGTGCAACAATTTAATTATTGCGAGAAAAGTTTGGAGATTCGATTATATCAAGAAATTGTGATATTGAATGGCCTCCAAGAAGTTGTGATTTAACACCATTATACTACTTTTTGTGGGGTTGTTTGAAGTCATTGGTCTTTAGCAATAAACCAAACTCTCTTCAAGCTTAACTGAAGAACTTAATTGTATCGATTGTACTTCACAATAAATAAAAAACTTTTCAATTTGCTTAACAATTAGTGTGTTTTTTTTAAATCATATCACTCTTATTTTAAAACCCTTTATTTAGAATAACTTAAATCCATAAAAATAATGTTGAAATTTAAATTGGAACGGCAGTTATGGGTGCTTAAAATCTAAATATGATGAGTCTACGTAAATCATTAGAGTGTGTTATGTTTTGACATTTATTTATCGTAACCGTTTAAATTTTATTTTGGAGTGGAATTAGAGAATGCGAATATTGAAAAAAGGCAAGATAAATTATCTTTTACACGTTTACAAATTATCTTACTGCTTCGAGAATTAAAGCACTGGAATATGGCCATCTGGGACGGAACTCGTTCTATTCTTAACCGATTATGATGGAATTGAGTATGTTGGATTGAAATGGGATTATTAATTGATTTTTGGAAGAACTTTTGGAATAGGACCACCTAGGACAGAACTCGGTCATTACTTAACCGATTATGATGGGATTGGGTATGCCGAATGGAAAAGAAACTCTTAATTGATTTGTTTAAGAAATTCTGGAATATCACCACCAAACTCGGTTAATTAAACTAGGGTGGAATTCGATAATAAGTAGGAGTTTTTCTTTAAGCAAGTGGCTCGGGATGCTAACATGTTTCTGGTCATCCCTTGACATCTATCACCAGTACGTAACTCACTCATGGGATTAGTGGGTTGAGCGGCAGGTCAACTATACTTACTCTCACAAAAAATCACGTTATAAACTCTAGACAAACTGTTCGGATAAATTTTTATTATTCTTATCAACAACGATCTAAAAAACTGTTCACAGGAACGTGAAATATGATGTCTTCTAAGATCATGAGATCTTCAGAACCTTGAGAACTAAGCAAGATTTTACACTTTTGAGGTACTTGCAATACAAGATCGCATAATCCATATGGCCATATTTTAGATCTTTTTCCAAAAATTATTTGATCTCATTTCATCCACAATGCCCAATTTCTGTCCTTGAAGGTCATATTCCAGAACTTCTTCAAAAAATTTGTAACCGCGACTTTATGCTTGAGATTAATCCCTTGCAAAAATCTGGCCACATAAGAAATTGTCCCTGTCTGTGGATGCACCAATGCGGATTTCATTCCCCCAGCTGTAGTCGGTAGAGGTTACAGGTGGTCGTTTGGATTTCGTGCAAGGACATGGACCTAGATTACTGCATTTGATAAGGGATGAGGGTGTGTGTGAGAGCAAAATGCCCTCAAAAAACTCTAAAATGAGAAGGTTGGATTGGATGGTGCTATCACGCATCATTGGGTGAATTACCAGTAGTTTTTTGCATAATCAGCCCAACACTCTTACGTGATATGCAAGCTACGTGCTTAATAAGTTAAAATGAAATCAAAGAAGTTTTTTTAGCAGAAAGTAAGCCCAAGGCGTGAAACCCTATGGTGCTTAAGCACCAAATAAGGCAGCTAACCCCCCTTCCCCCCTCTTTCATTAGTACCTTTCATGTTAGTCACACTCCACCTTATATTCACCGATATCAGCACTATCGGACGAACACACACCCCAATTATTTAAAAAAAAAAATTTCTTTTACTTAAAAATTCCTATTAAGTTTTAGTTTAAGATTACAAACTTTTACTTTTCCTTTTACTTAATCTGCTTTTCAACTTTTGACTTTTTAATTCTTATTGCCTTAAGCTAGCTGTTAACTATAGAGAGCTTGACCGACCCTATTTTAGTTAACTCCTTGCCTGTGGCGCTAAACAACAACTGTCTCAAAAAAGAATTTTTCGTGGTATTTATACATATTCACATTGATGGTAATGCAGGGGAAAAAAATTAAAAACCGAAAATTGCTAACAGTCAATATAATATTCGTATAAACACGCCTTTTTAAAAATTCATTTTCTTTAACCGTTGTGCACCATACTTAATAGACACATTTTATTAAACACTTGTTTTTTATTTCGCAAAATTAGAGTTTTTGAATATTTTAATTAAAAAATTTGTTCAAAAAGTTTAAAAAATCATTCGATCGATTTCGACTTGTTATTCTCTTGACTTGTTATCAGGAGTATCTACTGATTTGTACAAGTAAAAATTTGTTGACATAATTAAATAGAACGGGCTTAACAATATATCGCTGAAATTAGAAACAGTCCGACTATAGCAGAAAAGATCAATAACGAAATGCTGGTCAAAGAGAGCGTTATAGAAGTATGGACGGCGATGCGAGCATGATTATAAAAAAAACATAAAAAAAACTTGAACAATTTGTTTAAAATATTTAAAAAAATGATACAACAAAAAATAATTATAGAGTAGTTGCTGGGGTTTTTAAAACACTTTTGTAAAAACTGGTATTGGAGTGCTACGGATACATGCGAGTTTTCTTATGTTGCTCATCATAACAATTAATCTCCTCATTATTATGTTTTTTTCAAAACATTAAAAACATATATTTTATTTTGTTTTAAAAATACTAAAATTTTTAAGACTCTGTAGAAATTTACATTATTAAGTTGCCAGCGTTTTCTATATAATTTAGAGAGAACTGTCTCAAACCAAATTCGTACAAAATATAAATAAAAAAATAAAGAAAAGCTTACCTTAAAATACTAAGTCGGTTCATCGTCTTTGTTACATAGTTCGGATAAAATGTTAAAACACTAAATTTTCACTGCACTTGAAAGTTAAACTACACTTTTGTTTTCAATACACTAAAAACAATACACTCAACACTTTAACTAAACTTAAATTGTCATTATACCTTGAAAAACCTCATTACACTTTAAACACAAACACAAATTAACAATTTTACATAAGATAATTTTAAACAAACTAAGACACTAAGACTTTTTACACTTTTTACACTAAGACAAACAACAAAAAAGTTAAGAGGTGAAATATGTGGCGGCCAATACCCTTCTTTATTTTACCACAAGCGTATATACGTCATATTGATCTCGAATATGCAACACTTGATTTCGGGATAAAAAAAAATTCGTTTTGATCGAGATGAAACATTATAATTTAGATTTTTTCCATAAATTGGGCGATCCTAGTGAATTTAGCCGAAATCGGTCCATTAAAAGTGACAATTTCCATAAAAGCTTTAAGCAAATGTTTAAAAAAACTTTTGCTGGAACAACGACTATTAACTAACTGATTAAAAAAATTAAATTCTAATAATATTGATCCAGGTCACTTTTCCTAACTTCAAGCGGAAATCACTATTTTTGAGAAAAAAAAAAAATCTACAAAAATTGGGCTTTTGTACAGTCCAGACGGGTTGATTGATCTGAATGAAAATTCATACTTAAGCTTCTGCAATAAATCGGATTCCAGAGAATTTTGGCCGAAAGTTGTTCACAAGAAATAGGAGCATCCAAAGGAGCACAAAACAAAACAAAAACAAAACAAAAATTTTTCAATTTTGGTAAAAAAAATAATTTATATCACCAATATACGGCATCTTTATACTTTCCGAGTAAATTTACTTTACTGAATAAACCTTCATACTTAAACATTTTTCATTAATTAAGTGATTTTGGAAATTTGGCGAAAATCTGTGTACCATATCGCAAATGGCACTTTCCAAAAAAGGCCTTTTCAAGTTTTTAAATGATATGGAAAGCGTGGACCCGACCGGTTTTGAATCGCGTTAGGCACAGGAAGCAAAAGAGATTGTTCGTTTTTTGAATAAGATCCATATTAAAATTGAAAACATCTATGATCCCTGGTTGGAGCGCAAAACTTCCTTGTCAGTACTATAGGCTGAGATGGAGCTATTGTACATACAACTAAGCGGATCGATAATTTTGTTGCTTTCTGACCTCAAGGACCTTAAAAACGTCGGACCATTTACCGAAATTTATTACTTCATTACGTGGTCAATAAAGTAGTTTCTAAATAGTTTCGCTACAAAGATTTAAAGGGTTTAAAATTGTGAAATTACGTTATGCTTGTTAAAACCAGTTGCTCGAAGTAGTTGTATTTCAAATATCCGCTAGAAAATGTAAAGTAATTTTTCAACAATCAAATCTCATTCGCTGGAACATTTTTTTGAGGTTTGCGAAAGGACAGTAGTCGCTGGGTGTCAAATGCGAAAAAAATGATAAATATACGTGAAATATGAACTTCTAATCTTGGGAAATCTTGAGGAAATCCGGGAATGATTCGAAGGCTGGGCCATAAAAATAAAAGTAAATGATGAAAAGAGAAAGATAGAAAGATAGAGAGAAAGAGAGAGAGAAAGATATAGAGAGACAGAAGGAAAGAGAGAGGGAGAGAATTACACACATTCCGCAGAAGAAACAAACCACTTGGGCTTTTTGGTTTAAATAAACTTTTAAGTTTAAATAATCTTTCACACTCAGTAGTCTCCTATAAAGAATACTGTTAAAGTTAGCCGAAAGTTTCCACCCAAAAGATCCAACAGATAGTGTCTTTACTATCCTAGCCGAAAAAATATTTTATAGCCGAAATATATATTGCTTGATATACTTAGTTCTACTAACCGGACAAATGGTGCAGTGGTTAAAGCTTCGGCACTTGGACCGGGAGGTACTGGGTTCGAATCCCATCAGAGGCTAGATGCAAATCGAATTTTCATCATCGATTACAATCGGTGATGTTAATAATCACAACTAAGACCCTCTGATGGAGTGCAGAATTCAGCGCCGACCCACCGTCCATGTCAATGTACAGGTTGACATGGAGCTTGCAATGTGCAGGTGGTATACTGTAGTTGTGTGAGTAGGTGAATAGGTGAATGGGTTAATGATGTAGCATGAATGCGTGGTATCACAATGGGCCAAAAATGGCCTAAGTGTCAACCACTGAAACCTAACCTAGTTCTACTACTACCTCCAAATAATCAGAGTATAGTAAACACATGTTAGGGGCTACATAATTTTACTATAGATTGGTCCAAATTGTATGACGTAAGTTACTATAAACTAAGAATTTTTCGAAACTAAATTAATAAAATATTTGCAAATGCTTAAAATATATCTTAAAAGGAAATTGTTATTAATGCAGTTCAGTCGCAGGAGCTTGCTTAAGATACAATATGAGTGATCTGACTCATTAGCGTTAAACAAATAAGCCGCTACGAGCATTGATATATTTTTCACTGCTATCTCTTCCTACACCAACAATTTCTTTATAATTGATCTTGAAATAGAATATCACCTGAATTACCCATAATCCAGAAATTATCCCAAGAATTATTTTTCCATTTCATTTCTCTAATGTACAATAACAATAGACTCAGATTATTTTCACGAAAAACTTGAGTTCATAACTCAATAATTTAATTTTTAATTAAAGAATAAATTGAAGTAAAAGCACTTTAAGCAAATGTTGAATTGTTTGAAGAGGTAAATGGAAATAATAAAGCAAAAATTTATAAATGGCAGTAAGTTTTTTAGTAATAACGCTCTTAAGGAAAACTAAGGAATTAAACGAAACCGAAGATTTATTCACAGCGTCGATTTGACGCCATGGAAAGTTGGACAGTATGGCTCTGCAACGGTCGCAATTGACGGCAACGGACTTTCCAGTAACGCTTTCGAATAAAAATCGGCTAATTGCCACCACTCCTAAATTCACCAAACAGCCACTCTTGATGGATGCGTTGGCTTTTTAACGATTACGTGTGGCTGTCCCGAACCCCAAATCCAGCACTTATTGATATTTATGATATTTATGTGTATAAGATTTTAAACAATTTAACAATTTAAACAATTTAATCTAATCATTGTAAAAGCAGGGGACACGTACCGCTATAACTTACGAAATGCGTCGTTATTGTTAAGAGAATTTCTCGCTCGAGATACCTGTACAAGAAGCGAAGTTTTATATGACAAGCTTCCTACCGAAATTCAAAATGTTAGAACCTTAAAAAATTTCAAAGTACAAACAAAAATGTTTATGAATTTAAATAAAAATATGTTTAATGAAACTATATAGCGAATAATTTGAATTAAATATTTTAGTATACTTAAATTAATGCACTACTATAGTATAATTTATTTAATTTATTTATCTATTTAAATTTTTATTTGTGATATTTAGCCCGAACTAAAAAACAGTTTGATTTAAATGTAAAATTAACAAGTTGTTACATAAAACCCTTTGGGTTACAGCAACTTATAAAAAAACAAAAAAAACTCGCATGAACTACCAAAATTAAAATTGTTAATTCAATTTATTCATTGCCATGAACCGGGCCCATAACCTAATTTTTGAATTAACCTAATTCCTTTAAATAGTTCAACCTCAGTCTAATACGCAGTAAAACGACTAAAATGAATGCTGGCTTGTTTAATACAAAATGTTACTACGATCAAACAATAATATTTCAACGTCTTCCTTTATTCCCTGTTAAAAATAGAACAAAACTCATACAATCGTGTATGCCAGCCGAGTCAAAATTCATGGTGCACACTTTCATAAATACAACATGTCAAACTTGATTGATTGATTGATCGATTAGAATGTACGGCCCAGAATTAGCAGGGATCCCGGATACGCCAGGCCTACCGTACAGCCCTTTTACATATAACAAGATGGAGGGATAGGAAAGGTTGTTAGATATTATAGAATTGACCCGGTTACAGACACCTAAGTAGTCAATAGTTAGTAAATTGATAAGCACAAGACAGCACAATTATTTTTGGTTTTATGGTATAAAAGATCAGCAATCAGCATCCTGAAAAAATTTAATAATTATTTAAGTACCCATATATGGTAGATTCCCTGCAATAAAACTATATTATTATGAGTTGAACTTCGATAAACTAAATAGAGCATTTATCAATAAACAAAATTAAACTGGTTCCCCAAAAACATATTAAATCATGTAAAATTAATCCAATCCAGAAATCACCTAGCTAAAGGCAATGAAGAATAAAATATATTAATATTCATTTAGTAAGATTTATTAAAATAACCACATGTAATCAGAATATATTTATACTTAAATTTAACTCAAGCAATAATCATAATATTTACACAAATAAAATTAGATTACAATTATTACAAGCAGGAAGTGAATCCTTCCATGGTTACAGTCATATATGTTTTCTAGTTTTAATTTAAATTCAAAACGCATTTATTTGAAAGCTAAACTCAAATGGATCAATAGTTCTCGGAGTATACTGCACTTTAGTCATACATTGCAAATTATAAAAACAGATTATTACATGCAGGAAGTGAATATTAATATTCATTTACAAAATTTTATTAAAATAACCACATGTAATCAGAATATATGATATACTTAAATTTCACTCAAGCAATAATAATAATATTTACACAAATACAATTAAATTACAATTATTACAAGCAGGAAGTGAATCATTCCATTCAACATTAATTCCAATACAACATGTCAAACTTGTTACAATTTTCAGAAAATTACATCAGAGATTGCCGTTCACTGATTTCAATAAATTTTAAAACAAGCTGGCAACAATTTGAAAAGGATGAACAACATTTTTGGTTGGTTTTTGATGGTATGCCGACTAAATGATTAATTAATGACAGGTCATAGTAGTTTCTCAAATGACTTGCCAAATTGCCACTACATGAAAAAAATGTTCTCTTACGCGAGATACGTATGTATGAGAGGTCTTCAGTCGTTCTTATTTTATCGAGTATATTTAATATGCTCAAAATGCAAAGTACTATTTTTAAAATAAATTAATGTATAATTATAATTTAAGTATTTAAATATAATGAAAAATATAAGGCTTCATTTAAATATATGTACATATATTTAAACAATTCATTTCACACATGTCACATTCGATTCGTTTATGAAATCTCACATGAGACTCATCATAGGCATGTCGTGAACGATTCATCTCAGACGTGTCACAAACATAACGTCCCATTTGCTGATAAATCTCTATACACGTATCATGCTTGACTGTCGCTGATGTATCATTAGTGTGTCGTCAATGAATTTTCTGGTGCGGTTTCCTTCGCTTAAACAACCAAATATTTAAAAATTAAATGCCAGGGAATTTAATGTGAAAAACTTAGTATATGTATTTTATTAAATTTATTTAATATAATTCCTAATATTGCCTACATTATGCTTATTTTTAGGTTAGTTATGCTTATATTAAGTACATTGTAAAATGATGTGGCAATTTACCACGATAATCTGCCGTTCGATCGAACAACGTATAATATACTCATATACATATGTACCTCTTTAATGAGCCTAAAATATACTGACCTAACATAAACCTCATTCTGCAAAAAAATTATCATCAGTATACCCTACACAATTTTATTCATCTACCAATTATTAACAGTAAATTAATTTTATAATCATGTCCTACCAAAACATGACTTCTCTTATTCCAATTTTTTTTTTCATTGGTCCTATTTTTATTCGTTCAATGAAACCATATTATATTACAGGTTTATATACCGCAATATACTCGTATACATTTATATATTTTACTACATATACTGAAAAACCACAGAATCATGTTAAAATATCCTGTGATTCTAATAAAAATATTTTTCTTCATATTTACGTAAAATTAAATTTTCCAATCAATATTCAATTAATTTGCTATATAGTCGTGTAATAATAATCGGCATCGTTATCCATTTCGTATCGAAAAATGACATCCACCCAAAATTTTCCCAATTATGTGAAAATATATGGAAATAGGTTGTGGGGTGTGGTAAAAAATATAGTTGGATATCAAATAGATATTATTTAACGACACAATAATACAACACAAAGTATTTAGTACGGATCTGATAATACTGAACTGTATCCTTTTAATTTTTTTTGATAAGATTTTGACATATGTTGACAATTCAAAGCAGATTATGATATGAGTTTACAAAATATTAAAAGGAAAATCACATTTTTCTCTTAATGTTTCCTTAACAATAACTTAACCCAGTTAAAATAAAGAAAAGGATATAACTTGTACACATACGGAAAGGAAATAAAAACCAACCAAAAAAAACTGAAAAACTTTTCATTATTCTCATTCATATGTGTACAGGAAAATAAAAGGAGCAATCAACTGGTATTTCGACCACAAAATTTTCTGTTTCCTTTTGTTATACAGTTTTCGGTGTTGATAAATTTTTTTGGAAAACCGAAAAACTCACATCGCCTGAAGAATTGGGCGGAAATTTTTTAGAAACGAAAATAAATGTCCAAAGAATTTTAAGGACGAGTATTTAAACAATAGAAACGGAAATATTTTATGAACTTTAATCAAAGAGATTAAATCAAATGCCATAAGCCATTATTATAACCAGGGGTCCAGCTGTATAATAACAATGAAATAAGACATCGCACACATAAAATGTATATCGTAAATTGACATGTTATATATACTCGTATTATGGTATAAAGCGATTTTATTATTCAACAAACCGTGACAAATTGTTCAATTTCAATTAAAATTTCTTCCCCCATTATGAATTGGTCACACTTCTTATAATTTTTGTTTGTGATTAATGCGCGCGCAATTTGTGTTTATTTATTTATGGCAAAATATAATCACAAATTTATTCAAACGCATTTCTCGGCTAGTTATTTTCAATTATGTCAAATTAAACAAAACAAATTGTTGTTGTACAATTTTTATTATTATAAGAATTTTTAACAATAGAGTTTAATTTACATAAAATATCATAAAGCTTACTCGTACATACAACATACAATGCGTATGTATGGAAATTCATGTGTGGATTAAAATCAACACACTTGTGCACAATTTGCAATTAAATTGATTTTTTATTTAATGCCAGATATTTTAATACATGTAGGTGCAATGAAATGAATTTTTACCGACGTCATTGTCCGCTTGTTATTTGTCTTCAAATTAATTTATAAAAAAATTAATTATTATTTATTTATAAATGGTACCTCCGCAGTGACTACAATCGGCACAACAAAACAATTGGTAAAACGTTACTGCACATAAGCTCGCCTACAAAAGATTATATAAAGCTTCCTTGAACGAATCTTTCGACAATAAATAATCAAAAGCTTCATAGACCTTGTTAAACAGCCGCAATAGCCTCGGAATATTATCAGAAAGACCGTAGTTCGTTACCGATCGGTCGATGAAAAAGCCGACGTTCAGGAGCCGATACGTACAAGTAATTCGATATAATTGACACGGGAATTAATGATATAATGCACGAACAGCGCGGAAGCTACATCTCAGTGATTATCTAGACGTTGCAGTTTCAAAAGAATACATCGATTGTGATAAGGGGGAAGAACGTAATCCACAGCAAGCATGAATGAGAAACGTCATATAGCGTACTCAGAATGACAGTAGTAGAAGGGTAACCAAACATTAGATGCACACTCCAAAATAGTTCGAACGAAGCATGTATAATGATGTCAAAGTTAACAGGTCAATTTAGTCCTTGCAGTTTATGAAAATAATGGCGTTAACATGTCTGGTAAATGTAGCATCATATTCAAAGATCACGCCAAGATCCGAAATGAGCTCGACCCGATCAATGGTTTTGTTGTACAGTTGATATTGATAAAAAACAGGCCGTGGATCCGGAAGAAAGAAAAAGTTTTGCATTTACTCATGTTTAAAAGGAGTATGTTGTTAATTGAGAAACTGCAAAAATGGTTTAAGTCACATTGTAATATTTCACAGTCTAACACACTAGTTTAAAACTAGAAAACATATGTGACTGTAACAATGGATGGATTCACTTGCTGCTTGTAATAATTGTAATTTAATTTTGTTTGTGTAAATATTATTATTATTGATTGCTTGAGTGAAATTTAAGTATATTATATATTATGAATACATGTGGTTATTTTAATAAAATTTAGTAAATGATTATTAATATTCACTTCCTGCATGTAATAATCTGTTTTTATAACTATTGATCGATTTGAGTTAAGCTATCAAACAAATGCAATTTGTGTTTAAATTAAAACTAGAAAACATATTTGACTGTAACAATGGAATGATTCACTTCCTGCATGTAATAATTACAATCTAATTTTATTTGTGTAAATTTTATTATTATTTTTAAATATAAGTATATTATATATTTTGATTACATACATGTTGTTAATTTAATAAAATTTACTAAATGATCGAAGTTCAACT
This sequence comes from Nephrotoma flavescens, assembly GCA_932526605.1. NCBI lineage: Eukaryota > Metazoa > Arthropoda > Insecta > Diptera > Tipulidae > Nephrotoma > Nephrotoma flavescens. Next base: position 85,535,205 of record OW052220.1, on the reverse strand, counting down.
CATAATAATATAGTTTTTTTGCAGGAAATCTACCATATATGGGTACTTAAATAATTATTAAATTTTTTCCAGGCTGCTGATTGCTGATCTTTTATACCATAAAACCAAAAATAATTGTGCTGTCTTGTGCTTATCAATTTACTAACTATTGACTACTTAGGTGTCTGTAACCGGGTCAATTCTATAATATCTAACAACCTTTCCTATCCCTCCATCTTGTTATATGTAAAAGGGGTGTACGGTAGGCCCGGCGTATCCGGGATCCCTGCTTAGTCTTGGCCGTACATTCTTACCAATCAATCAATCAATCAATCAATTTCACAGTCTAACACACTAGAGACCCAGGTAAAAATCTTCATTTGTCGTCTGCGAAGAGGAAGTAGTTGCCAAACTTAATTTTACAAAGTCGTTGATAAATAATGAATATAAAAGTGAGCCGATATGATTATCCTGAGGCACGCCGAAAGAATCCAGAATCCTAACGTATTACCAGCGATTTAAGAGGTAAGAACGCAGCCAGTCAATGATAATGATCAATAACATCGAAAGCCTTTGCGATGTCTGTGTAAACAACGTAAAACTGCTGCTTGGAGCTTAAACTGTCATATAAATGACCACAAAAAGCGAACTTCTCCACACCAACATTTCCATACCAAGAGACTAATTTCTCCTATACAGCATGGATTTTATCCCGGTAGTCCTAGCGGGATAAAATCCATGCTGTATTGGAGAAATAAGTCTCTCGTTATGGAAGTACAATTCTCTGTAAGCCAGGGACTCAAACAGTTTGGGTAAGACAGAGAGGATGGCAATTCCACGAGAATTACTTACCTCACTTCTATTACACGCCTTGAAAATTGGATGAACACATGCGATCCAGAAAAAAATCATGGCAAAGGCTTTCGTTAAACAAGATGGTATCTGCAGAGGCAAGACTTAAACCATAACATTTAAATAGGATCGGTGGAAGACCATTGTAACACGCTCCCTTACTAACGTCGAGAAGGAGCCGTTCGACAGAAAACCAGATACCCTTTTCTTACTGTTCATGAAATTTGAAAATATTTTGGGATTACCCACTTAAGGGTCTTAAATTCATTGCGGGCGTTAATAAAATCGGGATAGTATTCTACGCTGTAAAGCTTTACAAAGAATGGAAGTTGTTGCGTCGTTTCTCGAGTAATATCGACTCGGTTTTATACTATGGCTCACTAAAAGCGGATTTTTTAATGGTAACACCCGTATCGTGATTTCGATACCACTCCAGAAAAGCTCAGTAAAAAGCCCCAATCGGCAATGCTGAGAAATTCATTCAGGGCTATATCGTTAGCAAATAGCAGGTCGAGGAATTTCCAATTACTGTTGCGGAAACGGCTAAGCTGCGTTGTTAATATGGAAGCGAAGTAATCGATGATAGTCAATGCTTTCTCATCAGTTAAGGATGAAGGGAACACACCATCGGCACCAACACCATAAGTTAATCGCAATAGTGGTATATACGATTAGCTATAGAGAATAAGTAAATGATTTTAGAGATAAAGGAGAGTAGAGGAAAATATGGCTAGTTAGCTCTTGCTTACGTCAATAATTTCTGTGAATTTAATTTTCAAATCACGAGGATAAATAATTCAAATTTTGTTTTACAATAATATCAGCTGTATTCCAGTTGTAAACTTCGATTTAAAAATTAGCAAAATTTATGCGTATAAAAACACTAACTTTACCAGAACGGTAACGGTCATTATAACAGGCCCTAAAATTACAGCTCAGTAAACTAAACTCACTATATATTCTTTAGAATAAATCCATATTTCAGTCACAAAAATTAACTCAGGAATTGCATTAAAACTTGCTACAAAAACACTAAACGGATAAGAATTTGCACGTTGACTTTGAATGTTTTGCACCACTATGCTAAAATTACCGTTTTGTATATTACTCATAACTAGGGCTGTGATTTTTAGGTTAAAACCTTTTTGTACTGGAGGCAGAGTTATGTGTTTTGATAAAAGGTATGACATCAGGTTTTCCACAAGGTTCCCAAGGTGGTCCACTATTATTCCTACTTTTTATTAATGATCTTTCAACCAATCTGGAAAAGAATATGCTGCTATTAAAACTATCTCTGATTGTGAGAAGTTGCAGAAGGATCTTAATAGTTTATTTAACTGGTGCCAGCTAAATTATATGGAATTAAATATATGTAAATAAATGTTTTGTTCTTAAAATTAAATCCAGAAATATAACTTCCGGATACAATTATCGAATCGACAGCGTTGAACTTGAAGTCAAAATTTTGCCCATGATTTAGGAATTACTATTGATAATAAACTGAGCTTCAACCACCACATTCAAGAAATAGTTAGTAAATCCCTCAGAATGCTTGGTTTTATTATGCGAGTTACATCAAATTTTTGCAATTATCATTTCTGGCCCTTTACCGTCCTCATATTAGATCGATTACTGAATATTTAACACCAATTTGGAATCCAAATTATGAGGTACATAGTAAAGCTTTGGAGAAAATTCAGAGAAAATTCACTCGCTTACTTAACTTTAGAATGAGATTACCCTACGAACCATATCCTTCCCGTCTGGAGAGATAATGTCTACATTCGCTTCAAAATAGACGTAAAATCAATGACGAGCTTACGTTATATAAAATTTTAAATGACATAATTTATTCGAATTTAAAAACGAAAGTTAAACTGAACACAAATCCATTCAACATCAGGAAACGACTAACATTTAATGTTAAACCGTTTAAAACAAATTATTGTAAAAACTCGTATTAATTCGTATGCAAAATGCTCATAATATTTATTTTAATGATTAAGAATTTAATATTGGTTCTTTAGCAATTTACAAAAAAATATGTATTTAGCATTTTAGACAATTCTAATCACCTTTAAAATTAAATTAAATTAATATTTTTCTTGAAGGGTCTTGAATTTGTAATGGCTTCGATTTGATTTAGAAGTGTTGTTAGCTATTCATAAGACAGAGTTGCATTTCCTACGATTTTTTTAAAGTGGGTTTTGACTGATTTATCTCCAGCTTCCCACAATCCACCAAAATGATTTTGTGTATCAAGCGGGTTGTAATGTTTGTTCCTGAGCCAAAAAGGCCTTGTCCACCATAGTTGATGATTTAATAAATCATTGACCGTTATTCCGCGGCTTCCACAGTCCGCTGGATTGTCTACTGATTTGATGTGACGCCATTGTCGTGGTTCTGTAAGACTCCTGATTTCTGATACTCTGTTGGCAACATAAGTTTTATACTTTTGTATATCCCCTTGAATCCATGAGAGTACTATTGTTGAATCTGTCCATGCGATGGTCGTTGTTTGATTCATTTCCAATGCTTGTTTAACTTCTTTGATTAGCCTGGCTAGTAGAAGCGTAGCATTTAGTTCCAGTCTTGGTAGTGTTACTTTTGTCTTTGTTGGCGATACTCTTGTTTTGGCTGCTATGAGGCTGGTGCTAAGCTTTTACGCTGGTGCTGCTATGAGGCTGGTGCTAAGCCTTTGCTGGCGACTCTTAGATAGACGCATGCGGCGTATGATTGCTCTGATGCATCGCTGAAGCCGTGAATCTCCATCTGTGAATCAGGTGTGCTGTTTAGCCATCTCTGAATTTTAATGTTGTTGAGATGTTTTAGATTGTCCTTGAATGTCGAGCTGGGCTAATGCGTCGGGTACTCTTTCATACCAATTGAGACCCATAAGCCACATCTTCTGTAGCATTATCTTTGGTGTTATAATTACCGGTGCCAGCCACTCTAATGGATCGAATAATTTAGCCGTAGTTGAGAGAATATTTCACTTTGTTCGTGGACCACTGAGAATTAGTGTGTTTATGTTAAACTCAAATATGTCCACTTTGGTTTTCCATAGGAGACCCAGAGCTTTTATGTTTTGGTCGATTTCAATTTTATGGGAATTTGTGACTTCTCCATTGTTGAGATGTATGTTGTTGCTTGCCCATTTTCTCAAATTGAAGCCTCCTTTTTGAAGTAGCTTAGTGAGTTGGTCTTGAATGATGAGTGTTTCCTTGATTGTACTGCAGCCTGTCATAAGGTCATCGACATAGAAATCTTTTTGTAACACTTTGCAAGCCGTTGGGAAGTTTTGTTTTTCGTCTTCAGCGAGTTGATGTAGAATTTTGACTGCAAGGTATGTATCGGCTGCTGTTCCGTAAGTAACGGTTTTCAATTAATATTCTTTCAATGTTTTCAAAGGTGAGTCTCGCCAAATAATACGTTGAAAGTCTCTATCTGTTTCGTTTATCCAAATTTGCCGAAACATTTATTCTATGTCGGCTGTGATGACGTACTCGTGTTTTCACCATCTCATGACAATATGCCATAAGTCTTGCTGTATTTTTGGACCTTTGTGCATTTTGTCATTCAGAGACTGTCCGCTGGTTGTTTTGGCAGAGGCATCAAAACGACTCTCAATTTTGTTGTCGTGCTTGATGGCTTCAAGACGGCGTGATGAGGCAAGTAGTATTTTCTATAATTGAGTTTTGTTGGATGAACCTGTTCCATATGATCGAGAAGTTCTTATTCTTGCATGAATTCTTTATACAGTTTGGCTAGTTGTTCGTTCTTTGTGAGCTGTCTCTCTGGTTGTAAAAACCTTGCTGTTGCCATCTTTCTGGAATCTCCTAAGTTCGCTTTCAGATGGAATGGTATTTCAAGCGTGTATAGACTGCTTGATTCTCTTTTGTGGGAGTCATAGAAATGTTGTTCGCACATTTCTTCTTCAGCAGTGCGGGTTCTTGGTGGATGAAGCTCTTTTGTTTACCAGAATTTCTTCAGAGTTTGTTGAATTTCCTCCATTGCATCATCTTGGTTGTCATCGCGACTGTTTATGGTTGCTGGTCCGACTGTTGAGTGTGGATTTGACCACGGGTTGATTATCGTGTTTGGTTCATGTTTTGATGGTTTTGGACGTAGTTCATTGGCTAGCCTTGTGACGTTAGGATCCATTGCTCCCCGTATCCAATGTCGTGCTGACCTCCTTTCGTTGTATTCTTCATCTTTTTTCCTAGTGCTGTTTTCTTGGAATGTTTGTTTGTTGTTGTATGTGACTCAAAGTGTCTTCCTAAGATTATCCATCCCAACTTGGTGTTTTGAGCGATTGGTTGTTGTTCGCTTATTTTTTTTATATCTGGTAGTACTATGCCTGTGTAATAATCTGCACCCAGGAGTAAATCTATTGGTGCGGATATGTGGTAGTTAGGATCCACCAGATTATGTAGGTTATCCTAAACACGACTCATTAGTGTTTTCCGTGATTTGTTTCACCACGTAAGCTCCTATTTTTAAGTTGTACTTTGATTTAAAATTAGGCATGATCGACAGTTCAGTTATTTACTGCATTTGAAGTGATGAGCATGGCTTGAGAACAAGGATCTATTATGGCATGTAGATAACATTCTTGCCCAGTTTTTGTGATTGTTTTTACTAGAGCCGTTGGTAGAAGCACGTACGCTTCGTCTGTTCTAGCATGTAAAGTTGTACTGGTGACGGTCGTAGAACCAGAGTTGTTTACTGGTGTTGTATTGTTTTCAGCCCTTGAATTGTTACTGTTATAAAGCAGATGATAATGTTGTCCTTGGCATTGTGCACATTTTTCCTTGCAATCTGTTAGCTTGTGGTTGTTGTTAAGACATTTTCTACATACCCCCAATAGCGATACCAGTTGATTTTTGTCCAAGCTATTCATTCTTTTGAATTTAGAGCAATCTGCAATATGATGGCTTTGTTTACAAATATTGCATGTTTTGCTCGTGGTGTTGGTTGTTAATAGTGTTGTTCTAGGAGTAGTTGTTGTTTTTCGATAATACAAGGTTTTTTCTCGTAAGATTGCTTCTAGCGCTGTCTCGCGTGCCTCAAGAAATTTCATGAATTCTGGAAGTGTTTGAATTTCTCTCGAGTTTTCTAACGTATTTTCATATGCTTTTAGTGATTCATGATCCAGCTTTTTAGTCAATTCATAGATGACGATTTGATCCCACGAATCTGTGTGGATTCCTAGTTGGTTGATTGCATGTAGACACTCTCTCGTGGTGTCATATAAACCTTGCAGCGCTGATGGTGATTCATTATTCATGGTGGGTTGCGACGTCATCGTATGGATGTACCTGGTTATATTCATCCTGTGGTTATCGTACCTTTTCTTAATTATTGCCCATGCGGCTTCATAATTTTCGTCCACGAATTGAAGATGATTTATTAGTTTAAGAATTTTTTCGGCTTTTCGGACAAAATATTATTTTAATGGACACCCATACGATGTTTACGACTATTTTAGTCGCAGAAACAAAGAGGCCATTTATTAACAATATTTCTACCACAAAAGTAGAAGAAATGCGCTCCCCTCCCCCAAACCTTTAACCCCAGGGCAATAGTGTACACAAAGATACACAAACCCTTACAAAAATGAGAAATCCCTTAGGTAACTTCTTTCATTGTAGTTATTTATTATCAGTTGTTCTTGATGTTCCCAGTTGTATAATGTAAAATGGTTACTACCAATATTACTTGTCGATGACTCGTGCTGGCTTTTGCCACCGGTTGATCTTGATGGTTCGAAGGACCAATGTTAATTTAGCAAACTATATCTTTGTTTGTAGGACTAAGGTTTGCTAGATTAGCGTATCATCTAACTAAATCACCACTGGTGAGGTTTAGTTAGATGAGAAAGTAAAACTGAATGGTTTATGGCCAATTTTATTCTGATTTTATTCATAAAATTCACGAGCTTATATACAAACTCGAGCAACAATTTGTTGCTAGTAAGCAACTCTACAAAAACTAAACAATTGTTGTATAAGCAATTCTTAAACTAAATATACACTATAAACATCAATGGAAATGATTATGTTACATTTTACTAGTTGGCTACATATCAACGCAAATGATTTTGATATGCCTAGACTACTGGAAATAATTGTATTGCACTTTATTAAAATGATTTTGATACGTCTAGACAAAATGGAAATTCCAAACTGTAAGAACAGTTAAAGAAATGTTGTACGTGTGCCCATGTTGATCTTCAACAGTGTAAATACAAAAACAATGATAAAGTAAATTTTAGTACTGTATTTTTCGAGTAAAAATAAAAGCTGGTAATGAATAGTACGTTACGAGCAATAGCAACAAAGTTAAGGTAATTGTAGCAATTGATTACATAAAAATATAAAGTCGAGGATATCACTAATAAAGAGCCCATCCGATGTTTCGAATTGATCGCGGTTATTTTCAGTGATACCAATAATTTAGAATTAAAATTGATAATAAAAATACAGCTGTCATACATTTGTAAACAAAGACAAGTGCCAATTGTTTTGACGAAATCATCACAAAAAATGAATAGATGTAAGTAAAATTAAATAATAAACAAAGAAATTGTAATAACAAGGAAATTTGAATACCTATTAAATGAAATAATTTTAGATTCCCGGATGATTCAACCACTGATGATTTTCCTCTCTAGGATTGGCCCTCCTGAAGTTAAGGTTGGGCAATATGTTCGAATTTCACAAAAAATGTCGCTCTATGTAAATGTAAAATAAGATTTGCATTATTTATCCTTGTTATTTGCATTTTTTTTTATCTATATCATAAACAAATGGATTTATCTCTAGGATCATTTACTTATTCTCTAGCTAATCGTACATACCACTAGTGAGATTTATTTATGGTGTTGGTTCCTTTAAGGATTTCGCATTAAAAAAATTTCGATATTGTTTTTATAAATGTTTATCAATATAATTTAGGTTATGTTTTTATCCGTTTACATAAAGGAATTATACACTAATTACATTATAGTTTCCAAATTAAAGCTTTTTAAATTTATAATATTTTTTATATTTACCATTTCTTTTAGATTTGACAAACAATTATAAAATTACAGTACGTAACACTATTCATATTTTATTTTCCGGGATGAGACTACACATTTTCTATACGTATGACCACACTTTAGCGAAGAAACTTACCAAAAATTTCGGACTCATATTTCGGGCCAACTTCAGCAACTTGGATACTGGAGTCATTGTGATAGTAGATACAAGTGAAAGCGTTAATGGTATTAGATGAAGTGACGGTCGTTGATAAATTTAACTGATTGGTTAGTAGTAGTTACTTTGGGTGTTAAAACATGGACACAGTCTTGTTTTTTGATGTGTGTAAATAATTGGTGAATAAGCGAATTGTAGCACCATCAGCAGGCTAAACATCAGAATTGTTAAGCAAGTCAAAATCAGCCTCTTTCATACAAATTTTAAATGAAACGAAAGTTAGTGAGCTGTTCAAAACGCGATCGTTCGGTATAATAATGGCCTACAATTAACGTCATCTGGAGGACAATTTTGAAGTTTTTCGCAGACGTAGCTGACGATCTGATCGCGATGTATCAATATTTTTTGTCAGATTTTTTTTTATTAATTTAAAGCAAAACAAAACATGTCTATACACTTGAAAGACCGAGCGAATAGCCAAAAAATTATGGGACATAGACTAGTTTTGAATCCACTGCATTTCTGAACACCTTCAAGCACTTATTACATGCTCTGGGCTCACCGAAAATACCCAACATCATAAGATAAGTGGTTTTGTTAAACGGTGTTTTCATATCTAAGAACTTATCTCAAATAAATTGCTTGCAGAACTCATTTAAACAATTAAAATAAGATAAGTGATTATTTAGATTTATTAAAAAAAAATATTCTTCAACTCTTCAAATTTTTGTACAATTTGAACCTAACACGCGGGTGGTGTATTTTCACTAAAAATGTCTTCTTCCTTCTCTCGTGATAACTGTCACACTCCATATTTTGTGACCAGGTACTGGTAAGTTTCAACTAAGTTTAAACTTTTAACAGCTATTGAAAACATGGTGGCCACCAATGAGTTTTTATTTTGGCCGCCACATGAATCGCTATACAAAATTATTGGTTTAACGCTTTCCTCTTACTGTTGCAAATGTTTGTAATCGTCCTGAAAGAAGCTTTTTTATTCCCCCCACCCCTCTAGCACCACCTAATTTATCGTTTTGCTGCTTCGATTTTTACTTTGAAGGGTTTGCACTTATTGCAAATATTCTATTAAGCCTTTTTAAGTTTTATATCATGCTTGAAAATAATTGGTAAAAATATTTTTATAAATTGAAAAAAAGTATAATAAATACAAAGCTCAGTACGTTAAGGTTGTAACGGAATTGAGAACCATAATTCCTTTAGCAAAATTAATTTAGCAGAAATAAAGAGTTTTCTACGTGGTCTAATGTGAAAGGTTGTCGGGTTTTTGGAGACATGCAGAGTCATTGATTCCATCGTACATAAAACAATTAGAAATTAAAAAAAAAACGAAAGGAATCGAAATCACTAAAGTTAAATTAAAGTAAAGTGGAACTCCAGGACACAAAAAATACTTAAAATAATAAACCGGGTGTGCCTACTCAAGAAAGAGTGCATCTCCTCGAGCGACAAGTACAATGCCCGTTAAAGAAACACTCCCGAATGACTCATCGAACCCTAGAGGCCGATGCCCAGCCACAACGAAGTAGCATAATATAGTAGGGACGTTTCTCCAACATACAAAGCCTCTGAGCCTTACCCAGAGAGACCTCTTGGTAATCTCCCACAATTCACCATCCAACAGCTGGAGTGCCACGGGGAGACCGTGCAGATTTTACGGTCGTTCCCGAATGGGTGACATATATACTGGACTCACCACTACGACCCAGGCGGATGCCCGCAAAGGGAATGAAGGGGAGTGGCAAGCCAAGCTTGTTACTGTGGAACCAACACAAAGAGGAATAGGAACCCTCCCCCCACTCAATCACCTTAAATCAAAAAATTTTGGAATTCAGTTTACTTATTATTTTACTTGCTATACAAAAAAAACGAAGAGAAAAAATAATAATCCTCATGCCGAAGGAATCTCAGTGCAAATTTGTATTATGACAATTTTCACGAGAAATCAGCGGCAAAATGGGAGACAAAAAAGCAAAAAAAAATCAAGCGGGAAATGGTCGAGAGAGATAAAAAAAAGAAAATAGAATAAAAAAATGGTCGCCGGACATGAATAATTTTGAGGGGGAAATCATCGCACATCCTGGCCGCAAACACCACAACCGTTAGTCGGTGTTCGATTACATATTTCTTGTGCTATTTTCGTACTCATTTAATATTTCATTCGATATTTCCAAAAAAAGGAAAATAACTTTAATGTCTTAGAAACTAGGCCTTTATCAACGAAAATTAATCTTTTTTTTTACTTAAAAACGGAATTTGACTGGAACTGTCCAACAGTAATTCTCGCACCAACCAAAGCAGAATATTTTTGTTCGTTGATGTTTCTTTTTTATCATTTTCATGCTCTTCACTTGTTTTTTTCTCACCGAGCACCAAATGCACCAATCTCCCGGGGAATATTCCCTCGGGGGAAATCCCTGAAGGAAATCCCGCGGGTGAAATCCCTCAGTGGAACCCTCCGGAAAACATCCTCCGAATTCTAGGAAGAAACCCCTTGGGCAATTTTTCTAGAGTATTTCCCCCAAGGGGTTTTTTCTGGGGGAGCTCTCCCGGGGATTACCTCCGGGGATTTTCCTTGGGACATTTCCTATGAAGGAAATTCCCCGAATGAAATCCCCGTGGGAAATCACCTGGGGAAATCCCCCAGGGGATACTCTCCGGAGTATTTCTCCCAGGCAATCTGGTGCTCAATTTTATAATCTAGCGAATTTTCCCTGGGGATTTCCCCTGAAGCATTTCCTCTGGAGGATGTACCCATGGAGATTTCTACTAAGGAAATGTTCCCGGGTATTTCCCCTGAAGGATTTTGCCGGGGGATTTCCGTGGGGGGATTTCCCCTAGGGAAACCCTTTGGGGATTTGCTTTGGGAGATTTCCCCCGGAGGAATTCCTCTGGAGGATTTACCCTGGTTTACTTTTCCGGATTATTTATTCCGAAAGATTTTATTAGAGTTGGTTCCATCGTCGCTAAAAAAAGTACTGCAAACCATCAATGTAGAACTTTCAAGATATTCAAACATTTTTGAAGCGAAATTAACAATCGTAAACAACGTGAATTTTGTTAAGAATCTAAGTTTAACAGTTGTACATCCAGAACTTGTTTATGGTACAATAGTATGGCTTTATTGTCCAATAGAAAATAGAGCTGTAGAGCAATAGGTGAGCGCTAAAGTGGTTGAAACTGTTGAACCTGGTGATCGATAAGATTTTACTGGCACCTTAATTCTAGAAGGCCACTCGATGTTGGCGCAATTCAATTACTGAGGAGGCCAAAGCAGAAAAAGGGTCAGAACATTGGTATGGAAGTGGCTTCTGAAGGTATTCGAGGATTACTATCTCTCGGTGTTTGAGACGTGTTCTATAAAATAGAGTATTTTAATTACGTTTAAATTTTTTCTTCAAACTGTCTGGGCTGTCGATTAACTCGGTTTTGGAATCTTGGTCAAACGGAAATATTTTTGCGTCTCTTTTGATATTCTTGAGAAACCTGGATCTTGATTTGCTACACAACTTCCATGCAAGCGTTCTTGACATCGTACTGCGCATTGATGTTTGTTTTTATGCATCCAATGTATATTACCTAGTGTTAATTTTCAATACTTTTAACGAATTTGAGTTTATCCAATGGCTCTTCAATCGATTTAAAATTTTTTGATCACAATTTTTTTACGAAGGGCCAGCAAACTTTGCAGAGCTTTCATACCGTCTAAATGGGCATGTAGATCGGCACAAACTATAGTAACTTTAAAAACAATGAGTGATAAAAGGTTTCACATTAAATCGTTCAACGCCTGACCTTACTTTGAGAAAACCGGCAATTTTATACATCGTCAGCTTCCCCGTAGTTGCAATACCACAGTATATAATAATATCTCTTTGAAGACTGCATTGAGTTTATCTAACAATTTAAAAATATTTTCTTTCTCAAATGTAGCTAAATGTCAGTAAACGTATATTAAAGCATGTTGAAGAAAACTCATTCTTTTGTGCATACACTGGCACCTGGTGCTGATGCATAAATGATTTTTTTTGTGACTGTAGGTAACATATTGTATGTGTATTACACAAATTTATACGGTTTATTTCGAAATGGCATTAGACGATTTTATTTATATAATGCAAGCCATTTCTTACCTACATAGCCACTATTGGAAATATTTTCTGAAATTCGGGTAATTTGCCACATGCTGCAGCGATATCTTTTAATATATAAATTACGCTTATGCCATTGATTAAAATTATTTCAAATGAGAGAAATATAAAATACAAAAATTCGTAAATTATAATACAAAACCAATTTTTATATTTTAATTTTTAAGAAATGAGCCCGGGTAAATATCTGCCCTGATTAAATTATGTTCGAAAAATTGGTTTTTGACACTTTCATAAACTTTTGTTCTAACTTTCAAACATGTGCAAGAATTTCAAAGTTTCCATCAATTTCTTACAGATAGGTTTCGGTACATTTTGACAAGTAGTATGATAACTAAAACGCTTAACTATAGTTAATTCAACCTGTGTCATTAACGTCACGGCAACATAAATAATTCTCTTTAAATTAATTATAAATATTTAACACATTCAAACTTACACAAATAGTTCCCAGAACGCTTTTAGACAAAACTATTTACAAATAAGTATCTTTGAATATAAGAAAGTATTCGATTATGTTTTATATCTCATCAATGAAAAATCATCTTCAATATTAAACCTTCGTCTTTATATCTCAATCTCATATCAATCTCATATATTCATACACTCGTAAAACTAAAACTTATACAGAAAAAAACAATATAGAGACAGCTATATACCAACGTAAGACGAGCTAATCGGATATAACGAGCACAGTAAATTATTTTTAAGACGAGTTTAGTAATTAGCAGGTGATGCTTTAGTAAGGTGAACTTTATCAAATGAACCGCATCGTGTACATAAACTATACATTCGTAACGTAGAATAGTTTTTATTATTTTTTTTAAACTATTTACTTAAATTAAATTAAAGTAAATCGATACGATATATAGTTAATAGATCGTGTCTTGTTGGTTTGGGTAATTGGTAAAATATCTCTACATCGATTTTTTTTTTACTTTATGTGGTATAAACTAATCAATATTTTGTTGTTCTGTTGTAAAGTTTTAAATGATAAAGTTTTTCATCATAAAATTAAATAAAAGTTTGAAAACAGTGCTTCGGTAAAAATTATAGAGCACACGAAGTAAAAGTTGATAGTTTGTTTTGAGTGAAAAAATTTATTTTAAAAAGTAGGATCGTTCCATATATAAAATTATATTTTTTTTATTCAGATTTGCTCTCGGCACGTCAATAAAAATTGTGCAACATAAATAGCAAAAATGGCTAATTGTTTGTATACGAAAACTAGAAAACTTTAATATATTATTTGTATTTTTTGTTACTTTGTGATTGTTAAATTTTGTGGAAATTATTCAACAGTGATAAATCATTGGCTATTCACAAAGAAAATGAAAATTTAGAATTTCTATTCTGCCACCCCCAAGTTATTTCTAACTTTTGTGTGTGAATCTAAAAATTTATGTTTTGTTGTACTTCATATTAAAGAAAATAATAAAATTTAATAAGCAAAAAAAAATAATTAGTTTCGTATATAATTATTTGTTAGAGAAAAGTTTCATCGAAGCTTTATGTTTAAGGAATTTTTATTCGCGCTGAATTTTATAATCCCTTCTTAAGAAAAATTATAAGCTTCCATTTGACTACTGCTTACACATCATTAATTTATTTCTGTGGTGATAAAAACTTTTCTCTTTGGTTTGATTAAAGCAGAAACTAGGTCAAAGATTTAGAATATCTACTGTCTTCTATTGAACAATCAAAATATTGTGTAGAACCATGAAAGCTAAATTTGTCTGCATTGTTGCTGAAATAAATGTTTCGTAAAAGTTTTCAAATATAATTTTTAAAGCTATTCATTTAAATAATATGATGTATCCTTAGCGTATTTTAAGATCGTCATCATGACAGTGAATATTTTAAAATAGCTATTCAAATTAGTCATATAGAGGAAACCGTTGGCGTTGGGCATTATATACCTTGATGTATTAACAACCCCATATGACCGTAATGGATCATTATTTAAATGGTAAATATATTAGGTCGAGATATTAGTACGTGGATGCTGGTCTTTTCAGGAAGATGCTGCCTTATCTAGCGTGTACTAAAAGATGGTTAATTCGGGTTTAGTGAATTATTTTTATTGTTTTCCCATAAAATATTCACGTTTCGTATAGTTTTTTGGCTTGCATTATTTTGTGGCTATTTATACCTTCTAAGGCCAATTTGTCACAAGTACACAGTAACATGTTTTTGGTAGGTAGAGAAAGTTTTTTCCGAGTTTTTTTTTATTTATTTTTATTTAATTCAGTTTTAAAATACAAGAGATCTACTATTGAAATCGATCGCCGACGATTCTTGATCGTTTTGTTATAATCCCAGTTGTACGATTGAGTGCTCATACAGCGCTAATTTAGCGATCACTGTGATCGCTCAATTTTACATCACAATGAGCATCACTTTACACCATTTTTCGTCTAAAAAGAACGAATGTCGACCGAACATACGGTGTAGTAGTATTTGTAAATGGTTAGTTTAAGAAATTGTTTGATAGATGGTGCTGTTTAGTTATATCGGTAAGGTAGAATTATCCTATACTTAGGTTATCAACCCCCAGATGTCACTCAAATAAGTTATTTTGGGTTACATTAAAATAATTCTTTTATTTGGTAAACAAATTTGTTTTATTAATTCATTTAATAATAAAAAATATAAAATAATAAAATCCATTTAGACGCGTACATTCAATTAAAACATTAAAATTATTAATTTTATAACTACATATATGACTTTTCACGCAATTTCTTGTTGTGTTGTCTGTTATGAGCTCGTCGGAATTCTAATTTAATTTTTACCTGAAAGCTCTCCACACTATCAAGTGGCGATTTCCAAGCTTCTAAAAAAATGATAAAGATAATGTTTTTGAATTGTTAAATTTGTATAAAATAAGCAAATCTTACCAAACATAATTGCCATGAGCTTTTTAAATTTAATAAACGGAATTTTTCCTTGGGTTCCACCAAAATTTATTTGTAATGCCAATAAATCAGCTATAGTTTTCTGAAACGCCAAGCTTAGCCCTTTCCCTAAATTTACCAATGATGTGAGATAATTTACCTGAAATTCAATTTACCAACAATTAATCAGTACATCAAATATAATAATATAATAAATCATATTTACCAATTGTTCGCGGAATTCAGTGTTACAACACCTTGCTTCCAGCTCTTCCAATTTTTTTAAAGTTGGTACAGGAAATAATTTTTGGAGCTCCATGTTGATATTTGCAGGGTTTACACTATTATGTTGAGTAATCCTCCTCGACAAATCTTTAGCCAAGTAGGTTAATTTGTCTAATTTAGCATGTATTTTTTTTATTTCCGTATTGCAGCAGTCAGGAGTTGGTTCACTATTTTTCTTTATAATCTGGTTGCAGGTTGGTTCTATTGATCCCAACGATGAATTTGTTAAAAACTTGTTATTTTCTGCCGGCGGTTTTGTTGTTTTTTTGGTTTTAAAACTCAGTTTAATATTGTTCTTTGCAGGAACTATTTTTTTAAAATCATGGAACAGTAAATTTAACGGCGGTGGTGATATATGGTTTTGAGTCATCGTCCATGACTTTTGAAAATCTCGTGGTGATATTCGATCTTTAATATTAAAATTGTTTTATAAAATTATTGCATTACTACGATAAAATTGCATTAAATGATAAAATACCAGGATTTACAGAAACAGAATCTTCATCAAACAGGCATGTTGCGTCCTCTTGAAAGTCAAGCTCTTGACTATCCATACGAAATAAAAAGTTACTTATTTAATATTGCCATTTAGAGAAATTATAAAAATTGCCCCATTTCATCACACTAGTTAATCCGGATAGATTGTTTTATTGCGAAACAACAGATCATAAAATCATTGTCATTCGTTTCAAATACTAACTTATCCATATTCAAACAAGCGCCATGAAAATAAGCTAATTTATGTGTACATATACATATTTTTAAATTTTTTTGTACTGCATATTTTTGATGAAGAAGATACGTCTGTAAATAATAATTTTATCAAATAAAATATTTATTTTGTAAGCTTTATTTAAATAACGTACATGAACATCTTTTGGTTTTAAGATTATTTTTTATTATTATAAAAATAACTACCCAACGTTTCGACGGTTTATTCCGTTATTGTCAAGGCATTGTTCTACGGAAATCCGTTGACAATGACGGAATAAACCGTCGAAACGTTGGGTAGTTATTTTTATAATAAAAATAAAATAAAAACTAATCTTAAAACCGAAAGATGTTATTTATCAAATAAATTTTTTAAAGTAAATAATTTGTATATTACCATTTTCTGTTGGATAATCTTTATATAAAGTTTTCTGTAGCCAATCAAGGTCTTGACTTTCCATCCCAAATTAAAAGTTAAATATTGCTGAATGTACAAAAACCAATAAAATTAAAATATAAAAATGTTAATACAATTAAAGCTGTAAGATTTAAATATAATTATTCATTAATTGCGGTAATTAATGCAGCAGTGGTATTAAAATATAATCAATTTTATTAAACAGTTTTATATATTTAAATTTAATTGAAGTGATAGGAAATATTTCATTATTATCCGATATCCCTTTACATTTAAGAATACCAAGCGTCACTTGTGAGTTAAGCGGATTGATGAAAAACGGCGATACATCCTTAAACCGTCTGCCAATAACCATTGTAGTTTCATTTTCTCTGACAAATTCTGAAATTAAAAAAGGAATATCTTCCGCCAAATGGCAGCATTTGTCAGCTTCTGTATTTTTTAATATAAAATTATCAAACATAAATGTATTTTTCTTTAAATCAGCGTCATCAGGAAACTGTTCACTTAAATTGTTTGAAATTTGAATTTCATCTATACGATTGGCAAGCTGTTGTAAAATTAAGGTAGGTTTTCTTACTAATTTTTTTAACTGCTGCATATAATTTTCAAATTTATATGCTGAGAACGAATCTACACTACCAAACTTAGAAACGCAATCTGCGATATGGAGAAGACCGTGTACATTATAGCTAACTCTATTCTCACCATAAATTTTGGGAAATATTCTAACAAATGCAGCCAACATTTTGTTCACTAAACTAACATTATTCCTTGCGTCCCTATTAGACATTAATCTATAAGCACAGTGCAGTAAAAGGAAATGACTATATATCTCTTCACTAACAACATCTTTCAAAACGACAATTCCAGTATATAAAATAAACTGCCTTAGTTCAGAAGCTTTCCACAATCTCAAATCATTTATTGACCTAGGTTTTCTAGCGAACTCTAAAGGAATACTACTAGCGCAATTTATTAATTTTGAGTCTAATATATTTTTAGCATTCTGATTTAACTTAAATTCCATGGTTTGCCGACTCATAAGTAACATTAAAATTTTACGAACCACGCCTAGATCAATAAGGTACATTGGATCAATTACAAATTGAGAAATCATTCCTATCTTAACACTTTCTAAAATAGTTGGTAAATTGAAATATTTAGTACTATGAAAACTTGGAAATTCTGTATTTTGGAATGTAACATCAGTGTATAACTGGGAAATAGCTGTGCTGTAGGAAACAGTTTTATTAATATGTGTTCCTACTTGATTACATTTAGGGCAACCGTGAAAACTATTATGCCCTACAATACCCATAACAAAAGACTTCGCAGGAGCATCACAAATAAAACATCTAATCTTGAAAGTTTTTCTTAATTTATCTTGTGTCACTTGAATCCCATTTTTTAGTAATAGTTTAACCTCATTAACAAAATCTAATAGATATTCATCAACATTTTCCGGCTTTGAAGTTCCAGAATAAACACCTATAATGAACGGTAAAATGTTTTTTTGATCGACAAAGGCACCAAGAATTGGCCATAGTTGAAAGTTGGACGACTTGAATAAAGGTAAACCATCAATTCCTATATCTATCTCGATTTCTGGGACATTATATAAAAATTCGCAATTTAGCTTTAATAAACTTTTTTCAATTCCAAAATGGAAGTATTGTCCTGGGCTTACGTAACGAGTAACTATTTTTCTACTCGGGGTTCTTAGAAGAGTTTTAGCTGTTTTTGGAACATCAATACTATGCCTATTCAAAATAACTAATAATTTATCAATTTTTTCCCTGCCTAGCCCTGATTCAACTGCCCACTTAGCTAACTCTATAGTAATTTGATTTGAATATTTTGGGATTTCGGAAGGAATTTCATCAAAATCTACTTCGTCTGAAATTAAAAATTCGTTAATTGCCTCGTCATCTGAAAATAAAATTCATTAATTTCATCGTCATCAAACCAAATACGATAATTCCAATCTGCATCAATTTCTTCTTCTATTGGGTCGTCATTATCCATTGACACATCAGAAGCGTGTGGCAAATGTTCTTGAGTAACGACATTTAACGGCATTTCGTCCCGATCAGAATCTTGAGCTTGCAATCTTATTCGTAATTGCTGATCAGACAACAAATAAGCAGGTTTTCCTGTCTCCATTTTCTAAAAATTATAAACTTCAGAGATTAAAAAACAGCTCTGCTACTTCTTTGGTCAACCTATCCTTAAATTTGAGTAAATAATTCATGCAAATACTCTGATTTTAATATTAAAAATAGATTGAGGAAATAATTGACGGTCCAACAAATGCCTCCTAAACTAGAGGCCTCTTGCTACTCTCATTTTTCGCACTTGACTTCAATTTATGTAAGCGACATTTATTTTGTGTAAGGGGCCTGCAGTTTAGGGGGCATTGTCTTATAAATAATAACAAAAAAATATTATGCAACCTGCGAGAAAAAAGAGATACAAAATTACTTCACTGTATTATTAAAAAACAAAAAAGTAGGTAAATGAGAAAACAAAAAATGTAAGCAAATTACCTAAGTAGCTGCGTTATAAAGATTCAAACCAGCGCAAACATTTTATTTTATTTTTTAAAAATCAAAATAATAAAACTCATTTATACTAAAAAATTATACATTAAACTTAATTCCTTTAATATCTGAACATAGGTATTATATTTAATGAATATTCTATAATATTTAAATTGAGAAAACTTTCATGTATTTACTCACCACACTGTTTAAACGTTATTTGATTTAATTTTTACACTAAACACATTTTTATTAAAATATACAATAGATACTTACATAATTTGTTTTTAATATTTAACGAGACAACAATTTTGCTGTTTGTAATATAGATGTATTTGTTGGTAATTTTTGTTGGTAACTTCAAACAACGCACATCAAAATCAAATATAGAATGAACGAAATGATTGAAAAACAAAAAATGAAATACAAAACAATAAATCGATCATTAGTTTCGCTAGTTGACGATAGATGTGTATAAATTTATATTCATATACGAATATATTCTCACACATATTTAAAACCCGAATAATTTATTTTATAATTTTATACATTCGTCTCATGTTTTTATATGCCTTTTCACACAAAAATCTTCAGCTGCTCAGTCAAAGTACAACTGGGATCGTACTATTGCTTTCGGCGCGTTCATTGTTTGACGACTGTTGTCGTTTTCTAACAACCATGATTTTTTGGTTGTTCACGATCGACTGTCATTGCTCGCGTAATAAAATATTCATTCCTTTTTTTAAATCAAAATACATACTATAATATTTAAAAGAAATTTAATTTGTAATTTAAAATTAACTTGTTATTGTTTACTTACAAATTTAAAATGTAAGTAAAATAATAATCTTAAACAAATTTATAACTTAAAATACGCAATTAGTTTTGTTTAGTATGTAAAGTTTTAAATTTTTAAGTTAAGTTGAAAGTTGACTTTTTTTTGTAATTCTTATTAGGTTAAGACGGAAACAAACAAATATCCATCAATTAAAGATTCTTGTTGAATTTTTGGAAAATATCCACATTTGGCGACTGGATCTTCAGTATCGGCAGAAGGTAGGGCATCTGCAAAATATTTAAGGGAAAATCAATCCGTTGCATTAAATGCAGCGGGTCCACCAGTTAACAATGCAGATAAATGGAAAAAAGGGAGTTATTATAATCTTCAAAAGATGTGTACAATCTATTTATATATGTATTAATTTTTAGATATGGAAGGATTAGAAATATAAAATTAGAAGTAAGATGGTAGCCAACAAACAGCTTCGGACAGGAACTGGTGGAGGACCCAATAATGAGTACCATTTTACGGATTTGGAGGAAAGAATAGTAGATTTGATCGGTGTACGGCAGACTGTCGAAGAAATAGGTCAATCTTTTGGAGCTCCAATTTTAGTTGTAGAACGGAACATCAATTAATATTCAACAACCAAATGCAATAGAAGGGACGCAAAGTTACGATCAGCCACTATCAACTCCGCTAAATAAAAGAAAATAAAAATCAAAAAAAGCTATTACATTAACATTAGCTTAAAACTAAATCATATCGTTAAACAAAAAGAACAAAATATAAAATTAATAAAAAAGCAATATTACTTGAAACTTTTAAAGTTTAAGTACATAAAAGAAAGGGACGCGAGACTTATTTCACGCTAACCATTAATAAAAATATGACCTTAATTAATTACAAATTTCTTACACAGTTAGAAAATTTTTTACAGGTCCCGTTATCCTGCAAATTGTGTGTGGGGTAGCGTTAGACAAAGCTACACCACACTTTTTGTACTTTTGTTAATATTTGTTATTTCGTACTATGGGGGGTACTGGAATTTTTTACAAATTAATTACAACATATCGGTATAGTTCAACCCCCAAAAATCTACCTCTAAGGGGTGCAATTCTTTAAAAACCATATTTTTCGTTACAACTTGCTTATCGCATTTCAGTTAATATTTCTTGTATCGTAATGGGGCGTGGTATTGTAATTTTTTACAAATTAACTACCATATATTGGCCTAGTTCAACCCCCAAAAGCTTCCCCTAATGGGTGAAATTTGCATTTATGTCTGCATTTCAATTTTTGTTGTACAGTGCTGGAGGGTGTTACTGGATTTTTTTACAAATTTACTACAATAAAATGACATAATTAAACCCCCTAGAAAACTACCCCAAATGGGAGCAACCGTTTAAAATCATTGTACCGTACTGGCTGATAAAATAAATTTATACTAAATAGATTACAATACAATTGGAAAAGTTCAATTGTCACCATATTTTTTGTAAAAGTAGTACCCCTCAAATAGGCACCCATGAATTTATTAATACGGTTCACACCCACAAAGATCGATTCAAAATTATTGAACTTCCTTCCTATGATAGAAATAGGTACCAATGAATTTATTACAACAGCCCACACCCACAAAAATCGATCAAAAATATCGAACTTCCTTAATATGCAAGAATTAGATATCAAAGGATTTATAACAACAGCCCACACCCACAAAAATCGTATCGAACTTCCTTGCAATGAGAGAAATAGATATCAATGAATTTATTACAACAGACCACACCCACAAAAATCAAACAAAAAGTATCGAACTTTCTTCCTTTGGAAGAAATAGGTACCCTTGGAATTATTACAACAGCCCACACCCACAAAAATCGATCAAAAATATCGAACTTCCTTAATATGCAAGAAATGGATATCAAAGGATTTATAACAACAGCTCACACCAACAAAAATCGTATCGAACTTCCTTGCTATGAGAGAAATTGATACCAATGAATATATTACAATAGCCCACACCCACAAAAATCGATCAAAACGTATCGAACTTCCTTAATATGCAAGAAATCTATGACCTTATAGTTAGTCTCTTAGTTCGATAGTTCATGATCGATCTTTGTAGGTGTGGGCTGTTGTAATAAATTCATTGGTACCTATTTCTTCCATAGGAAGGAAGTTCGATACTTTTGATCGATTTTTGTGGGTGTGGGCTGTTGTAATAAATCCTTTGATATCTATTTCTTGCATAGGAAGGAAGTTCGATACTTTTTGATCGATTTTTTTTTGTGTGTGGCTATTGTAATAAAATAATGGGTACCTATTTCTTGCATAGGAAATTTATTTGATGCAGAATGATCGATTTTTGTGGGTGTGGGGTTTTGTAATAAATTCATGGGTACCTATTTGAGGGGTATTACCTTTACAGAAAAATATGGTTTTAAAATCTGCACTTTTTAGGTGCAGTTTTTGATAATTGAACTTTTCCAATATATTGTCATTTATTTAGTACAAACTTCTTGTATCAACGAGTACCGTACAAAGATTTTAAACGGTTGCTCACATTTAGGGTAGTTTTCTAGGGGGTTTATTTATGCCATGTTATTGTAGCAAGTTTGTAAAAAAAATCCAGTACTACCCTAACACTATACAACAAAAATTCACAGAAATGCAAATTTCACCCATTAGGGGAACTTTTTGGGGGTTGAACTAGGCCAATATATAGTAGTTAATTTGTAAAAAATTACAATACCAACCCCCATTACGATACAAGAAATATTAACTGAAATGCGACAAGCAAATTATAACCAAAAATATGGTTTTTGAAGAATTACTCCCCTTAGGGGTCGTTTTTTGGGGGATAAACTATACCGATAGGTTGTAATTAATTTGTAAAAAAAATTCCAGTACCACCCCCAGTTAGATACAACAAATATTAACAAAAATACGAAAAGTGTGGTGGAGCGTTGTCTAACGCCATCCCACACACAAATTACAGGATAATGGGACCTGTAAAAAATTTTCTAACTGTGTAACAAATTTGTAATTTATTTGTAAAAAAATCCAGTACCATTTTCATTGGATTGTGCTACAAGTGCTGTTGCAGCATTAGGTTCATAATAAAAATGTAGGTAGAATAATATTGCGGCCATAAATTAGATTAAACTAGAATTAAGATTTTTGTTGGATCTGATATCAAAGGCGAATTAAAAAATAAACAAATATTTTAATATGAATTAAAAATGAAATACTATAATATAATTTTTAAACCAGATTTTATTATAAATGAAATAAAGTTAATAAATTTTTTTGTAAGTAAATCAATTTTTTTAAATCTGTTAGACAATAAATTAAAAAAATGAAATTCTCATTTAATCTCGAATTCTACGAGTCTCGCTTTGGTAGGTGCCGTTTATCGTTGTTGGAGTTTCTTTAATAGCATCCATTTCATTGTCCGGCCCTTCAAGTTCTTCGTCGAAACTGGTAGAGAAATGAATGCAAACATTATGTAAGTGCACTACATTCATTCACTATGTGTGAAACCTTTTTGGGGGTGTAGTGAAACTCTCGCGCTGATAAAAGGCAACGAAATCTTGATTTTAATAAACCAATGCATCTTTCAATCACGTTTCTTGTTTGTGAGTGTACTTTGTTGAAACTAGATTCCGCAGTATCTTCAGCTGCGGCTCTATATGGTGTAATGAGCCAGGGCTCTAAGGGATAACCTAAGTCTCCTGAAAATTATATCTCATTTAATTCCCTTACGATTTTCAATCTGATATTACATACCTAATAACCAAGAATGCTTGTCGCTATGCCATTGTTGCATCGAATAAATGTGCTCTGCTGATAAATTCTATACCATAGAATCGTGACAAGATCCTCCATGAGTCGCATTAACATCTCTTATTCGCATTTTATCGTCACAAATCTGAAAATCCAAGGGTAAGGAAATTTTATAGAAGTTCTATAGTTCCTATAGAACCTATATCCCGAAACCTATAGTTCCGGAAGTGGAAGCTTCCGGTCTTGATGTCAAGCCAAGCCGGTGGCCAGGGATGGGCGGGTAGATTACGTAAGGTAATCTACGTAGTTGTCGACACGTAATCTAGCACGTAGATTACATACCGTTTTTTTGCTTTTCAGACGTCGACAACGTAGACAACGTCGACAACTTAGAAAATGAAATTAAAAACTAAATTTTTAAGTATTTTACGTTAACCGCAATATTAAAATTGATGAATAATTACTTAAATTTAATTCTAACATTTTTACAAGCATTTTTAAATTAAAAATAAATGTAAAATCTCTGAACTAGAGGCATCTATCTATCTATCTATCTACAACTTTTGAATATTTCAATAGATTATATGCTTTGCGCGCCATCTTTTATCAAATAGATGTATCGCTTTTGTGTTTTACTAACACAATTGTGTGGGTACGGCAAAAGTACCATGTCAAAAAATTATTATGATTTTTTACTCGCACATTTGTGTGGTTTGGACTTTAATAGAGCCATTTTTTTTTGGTTGAAAAACGGATATGTAAACGAATAATTTATCTTATTCGAAGGTACTACAATAAAGCAAAATTAAATAAAAAGTCAGCATAAATCATAAATTAACAAATTATTCGCCGCATAGTTATAGTAGAAGCTTCAAAATTTCATTCGAGCGAAATCACGATAGACTCAAATTTTATTCAAATCCGCAAATATAATATGACTTTTTTCGATTGTCAAAGAATTTATTTCGATAATGGATAATTATTAATTTATTACACAATTTATGATACAAATGTTAGGCACAGTGTGTTTTAATGATTCACAAATACAATCAGTAGTAAAGGCAATTTATGCTGAAATTTATTATAAGTTTCGATAGACGGCGTAAATTAATTTTTCAAGTTGTTCTCGACGTTGTCGACGTAGTTGACGTTGTCGACGAGTTGTCGACGTTGTCGACGAGTTGTCGACGTTGTCGACGAGTTGTCGACGTTTTCGACGAGTTGTCGACGAAATCATGTAAAAACTAGTAGTCGACGCGTAATCGCCCATCCCTGCCGGTGGCATCGTCTTTAATCAGGAAACCCTCTCAGTAGGAAGAAAAATACATTAGAATGCTCTAACGCTTTTTCAGCAAGAGGGTCCGAAAAAAAAATTGGTTGAAAAACAGCTCTAACATTTGTATAATATATCCAGGTATCCAACACTCTAATTTTTTTATCACGAATGCACTTTTATCTCGAATATACTAGACAGTAATACAGTAGACTTTTGGTAAAAGTTGAGTTAATCAATAATCGTTATTTCTACATTAGAAAGCTTATAATGACAACTCTTGTTAAATATTTGATCGAAAAGCTACTAATGAAGCTTCCACTTCCGGAACACTAATTGCACTAAAAGTTCTCAATTTATGGTTAAAATATATATAAAAGATCATCACGATTATACAATCCATCTAATTATGAGGAAGAATTTGGTGAAAAAACGTTTTTATCAAAAAATCCGGCACTGTAAATGCTTTACTTTACAAAAGATTTGCAAAAACAAATAAAAATAGGAAAATCACTCCTGTGCAAGCCGCATAGGATGTGTGATGAGGTACACAGACTTCACCAAATTTTACAAAGGATTTACCATTTTATAGAGAAAACTCAACTTTGAAGTTACATCTCGATCAGTAGAAAATCTATTTTTAAAAAAACTCATCATTTCTGTTATCATTTTAGAATAATGATCTTAACCAATTTTTTGCCAATTTATAAACTATAAAGGAATTACTGTTGTTGCAAATTTAATTTACAATATTTTCGTTCCCTGTACATTTTTGTAAATGCTATAATATATTTTACAAGATATTTGCAAAAATGAAAAAGCTCGTATGGAAGCTGCATTTTCCTGTGGACCGATTTCAATGAAGAATTCATGGGATCCCTAAATTTTCCAATATAGCTTAAGTTCAAAGTTTCATATTGATCAGTCGCATCTGTAGAAAGGCCTTAAATTGCGCGAGAGTCTGCACGGTACCACAGATAATACTATATAATACTCACATACCTTAATGAAAACTACTTGTTCAAACTTCGGATGATATAACGAATAAAAAATCTGTAATACTATATTTTATTTTACAACATAAATGAAAGTGTAAGGGAAATTAGTTAATTAGCAACCAATAACGCGGAAAAGATGTACTCAACGCCGCTTATAAGATGTGAGCGCAGTTAAGCAAGAGGATTCAATAAGCCAAACGCTTCCCGACCCTGTGCCTCTAAAAAAACTCCTGTTTTCGTTTTAAGCAAGAGAACGAATCCCAAGAAATTACCATTCACATAAGAAACTGAACATCATTGGGATCTTGTTGAACTTGGGTAACCATCTCTATTATCTATTTTTTATTGGTTATTTTCGTTCGTTAAGACGTGCTTCAATAGAGAAATTGCATTTTTTTTAAGATTTATAAAACGTTCCACGATTAGCGGGCAGAGATTCTTCATACACAGATAAAGTTAATTTTCCTTAAGGTCGCTAGATAGTCAAAAACACAAAGACTGACTTATTAGCACAAAGACTGACTTATTATCTGCACGATGCAATTATCACATTAGCCATAACTATTGCTCAGTTTAGTGTTACTCTGGGTGACCGATTATGGTGGTATGATTCCAGGACCTCATTCTCCCCAAACTTTTTGTAACTGTACTGAGGAACTCAACAAACAGACTTTTTCTTTCAATACTGTCCATTCGATATACATGGAACTGACTTCTAAGACTATTTTACAGTAAAAATAATAAAATGATGAAACCGTAGGTAAACAAAAATAGTTAAATTGAAATAAATTGACACAAAATTATATTCAACAAATTGATTTATAATTTAAACATTTCACAATATAGAATTTAATACTCTTTAAATGTCCTAACAGGCAGCCAAAACACATTAGCGAGGTTCGGATCAATAAAATATGTATGACTCAAACAAAATCTAAAAAATTCTATTCAAATTTAATAAAATTCATATTTACATTTCAAATAAATCTTAATATGTATATGGCCGAATCTCTTATAGATGATGATGCTGTATTATAAAATAGAACACAAAAGATTATTGTATTTCCATCACAGTAAAGTAGTTTTGTGGTACAGCGATGACTAGACCCGGTGTCGCCGCTTCTATGCCAATAAAATGTATAGGCAAATTTAATTAGATTTTGCATTATAATTTTTTTTATGAGACTTGTTGGTGCTTTATTGAAAATATTTATGGACATAATGAACAACTTTTACGCGCAGCAACGTTGTTGATATTCCAAGAAAAGCATATGTGTTAATTGTGCCTAACAGCACCATACATGAAATCATATATAAACCTGTCCAATTATCTTGTAATTTGCTTAATTTTCTAATTATAATGAAAAATTAGTCTTAACACCTGAAATTTATTTTATAAATAAATAAATTAACATTCTTGCCATAATTACATTATTTGCGGATATTCGCTTAATTTACATTAAATAATCATTATTGTTGATAATGAATGATACATTTATAACAAACATATTTTATTTCTAGAAAAATTACATATTTTTAAAAATATAAAAATAAATATTAAAATAACTAATAATAAGCTATTATATATTTAATAGTAGCGTAAATTGTAATGCAAGGTGACATTGAGTCTACCAAAGCCGGAACACTATGTGATAGGCGATGGATAGAGTATGATGTTTAAAAATGCACAAACAATTACAAAAATTTCCATAATCGGATAAAATTAGTTTATTAAATATAATTAGGTATACGAAATTATAATTAAACTAATTGTAGCTGGACATTGTACACCCTGGTAAATTATAAACAATTTTATAAATTTACCATATGTTCACCATAAGGTTTTTGTAATCCAGGTGTTTTGTACTAGGAGAAATATTTTATTTAATTGGAACATATTTTAACATATATGGGAGATTGATATCTTTACAACCGAAGACAATGTGAAATGCTGTCTACACCGGAAAATAAGCGATTACTACTCACCACAAATGGCGGCACTATCACAAAATAGATTTTCGTTTATTATTTTATAACCAGCGGACATTTATTTTTTTATTCATTTTGTACCAGGTTTTTACAAAATAAAATATTGCAGCGAAATTAAATATTACAAGAATTTTTTAAAATGGCAAATTGACTGATCTCCGAAGTAAAGAAAATCGATACATGAAATTTTGATATTTTACAATGTTTCGTCTTTCTTCGGCATTTCTTAACAAATTACGATGATATTTGGTTAGCAGTATTAATTAAGGATTCTAGAGTGATTTGTGGACAAAATTCTAGGATCTGTTTATGCTGGACTAAACTTGTCCATTTCATAAGCAATCCTTACGGAATTTGGTAAATAAGATTTATTTTGGATGAATCATAAATTTTATATGTAATTCCGGTACTTGTCCATTCTACACGATTATAATGGTTTTTGGGCTGGAGAGAACTAATTCTTAATCAATGCAGTAGGTCCTTGATTTACGTTTCACGTAAGTTTTACGTTAAAGTTTCCAACCGAAAGATGGTAATGCAGATATTGCCTTTGCTATCCCAGCGAAAAATTTATTTATATCCAAAAGATATATTACTTGATATAGTTCTACTATCACCTCCAGCTAATCAGTGTACAGCAGAAATCTGTCAGGAGCTGTATAATTTAACGAAATTGATCCATATGATTTGACGTAAGTTACTATAAATTAAAACTAGTTTCGAAAAATTCTTAATTTATCGTAATTTACGTCATACGATTTGGGCCAATTTGGTAAAATAATATAGCCCCTTACATGTATTTACTGTACTCTTTAAAGGTGATAGTAGAACTGGGTTTATCAAGTAATACATCTTGGCTAAAGACATTATCTGTTTCATCTTTCGGCTGGAAACTTTCGGCTAATTTTAACAGTATTGTTTATAGGAGAATATTGAGTGAGAAAAAATATATAAACCTAAAAGTTTGAAGTTTTGAGAGAGATGTCTCATATGGCCAATATGCAGAAGTTAATTTTATTTGAGGTTAGGCTGTTAGATTTGTTAGCCTTTTCACTAATTTTGGGATCCAAAACAAAAGCTACACGTTTAATAGGCCTTGGTAGATCACTGAATAATGCCTTCCACTTTAGCGTTGTAGGCACCAAACTTTATGCTTTTTATATGCTGCAGGGCTCTAAAAGAGCTTATGTTATGTGGTCAAGATGACCATTAATAATTGTATAGGAAAGCTATTAAGATAGAAGAGCGCTACAAAGCGCAGCACAAGTGGTTTGTTTCTTCTACATGTCGGAAAGTGTGTAATTTGAGGTTCACTTAATATGCTATCCATTTTCTCTCTCACTCTCTATCTCTTTCTCTCTTTCTCTCTCTCTCTCTCTCTTTGTCTCTCTCTCTTTCTCTCTCGCTCACTTTCTTTCTCTCTCGATCGCTATCTCTGTCTCACTCTCTCTCTTTCTCTCGCCCCTCACTCTCTCTATCCCACACTCTCCCTATCCCACTCTCTCTCTCCCACTCTCACTCTCTCTCTCTCTCAATCCCCCTATCTCTCTCTTTCTTTCTTTCTCTCACATCATTTACTTTGATTGCTGTGGTCCAGCCGTCGAAGCAGTTATGTCCCAGTTTCTTTAATCTTTTGAGGACTGAATTATTTTTTTGTTTGCAAATGGTGGTTTGGAGGGATAAATAATATACAAATAGAATATAAATAAACAAATTTAATTCAATTTTTTTTAATTTTTTACCGTTATTTCAAAAATGGGTGTTTACATATGGAACCACTAAGCGATAAAAATCAAAAAAATGAAATAATTTTTATAAACTTTATAATATTCATTATTTCTGGTGAAACTTTAGGAAACAGTTCCTCTTATCCGTAAGGCACAATCCAACAGTGCAAGCCTTGCAGTGCCATCTAGACCGATGAGGTTTCGCTTTCGTACTACAATTCGCACATGTTCTTTGTCGGTTCGTTTTTCCAACGGAACATGAACTTTGAATTTATTTATTGGCTTGTCATTGCTAGTTCTTCTTCCTCTTTGTGGTCGTGTTGGTTCAGCTCCTAACAATCCTTCTACGACCGCTAACTTGAATTCCTTTAACGACAATCCGGTACCGTCGGTTCTAGTTTTATAAATAATAAACGCATTTACAACCGTTAGATCTAAAAAATGAAAAAATTTTCGATGGCACCATATTTTTCGATTTTCTATCCAATTCGTGACACGACTTTAACATATCGGATAAGTCAACATAGCCCATATGCTTATTATAATCTTGTATCTTGGACCGCTTTCTCGTCTTTCGGGCTATAAAAATTGCTCAAAAAAATATAGGTTTTTTATCAACCCATTTTACTGCCAGTACACCATCTTTGCTTACTTTCCAATCATAATCGCCCCACTTTGATTTTTATTGTTTACTGTAAAATCATTTGGGATGTCTTTTCGGCCTTGTTGAGCAGTTCCACATGCATAGATTCCATCGTCTAATAGAGCTCGTAAAAATTGAACCGAATTGAAATAGTTGTCAAAATATATTTCTTGATATTTAAATCTCGAGTTAATTCTTTAATGATTCTTGCTCCCAGTTTTTTTTTCTTTTGACTTTTCAATTTTACCTGTATAGATTTGGAGCTGTGTCACAAATTCATTTTCATCCGCACGAACCCAAACTTTATAACCTCGTTTGATTGGTTTCATGGGCATATATTGTCGCAAACTGCTTCTGCCTTCGAATTTTATCATCGATTCGTCGATTGAATGGCATTTAGTTGGTTGATAATAGGCTTTATATGTTTGAAACAATTTATCCAGGAGGGGCCGAATTTTATAAAGTTTATCAAATGTAGGTTCCCCCTTCTTAGGTTGTAGCAGATTGTTATTTAGTGAAGGTGACTGAGAAACCTTCCGAAGCGATCACGTGACATAATTGTTGATATGGAACTGTCCCGAAGTGACATTCTTGAAGACCAACAATCTCGGTAACTTGGTGTATGTTTCACGCCCATAAGTAAATTTATGGCTAAAAACGATTTTAATTCATCGACTGTAGTAGCCAATGAAATGGTGCCATGCTTTTGCATAGCGTATAAGTTTGTTTCAAAGACAATATTTTCTCTAATAGGCTTTGAGGGAATAGTAGAAGAACCATATCCACCGGATATTCTAAGCTGTTGAACGTTAGCAAATTATCGGGAATATTTAGTCCTACGTGTTGTTCAAACGGGCGTATTATCGTACTATTTTTAACATCTTTCATCCATTCAACTTTCTTGCGTAAACATTTTGATAACAGAAGATTGTCATCACAATCCCAATCACTTCTATCTTCAGCATGAGCCAACCTTGAAAATTCTTCAACAGAAACAAAGTCCTGTTCCGTTTCAAATTCAGGATTCATATTTAATTCCATCTCGTCTTCACTCTCCGAGCTGGACATTTCGGATCCTTCGTATGGTATTTCATCTAATAGGCAACAAGCATCCTCACTAGTAAAGCGCTCCAAATCAATTATTTTATTCATTTTCGACCTAAGAACAAATTTTTTTTATTAAATATTATGACAGAAACACAAAACATGAAATCCCTAAACCAGCAATCCAGTGCCTGGTGGTAACATTATGTAACCACCAAGTAAAAACCGAAAAAACAGCAAATAAAAAATATAGGTTCATTTACTTCTGCTAAAAATCGATAATTATTAATTTTACCAAACAAAATAATGTAGTAATTACCCCAAAAAGAGTAATTTACAATTCTTTTAATTTTAATGAAATCAGTGGTCCTGACATTCTAAGCGCAACAAACTAACTGCACTCTACAAAAAAATCTGGAGAGAAACACACACAAAAAAAATACGAATTCAAACATTTCACGTTTTTTATACTCATTTATTTGTTTTATATTCTTTTCGCACGTGTCTTTTACTGTAGAGCGCATGCGCCGCTTAGAAAAAACCCCATTACAGGTGGTCCCACTGTGGAACCACTGAGCATGAAAGGGTTAATACAGATCTTTCAATTCGATGTTAAATACAGAGGCATGATTTTCCCCGGATTTCCCCCAGATTTTGCACAGATTTTCCTTAGATTTCCTCCTTATTCCCCCAGGATTTCTCCGGAATTTCCCCCAAATTCAGAAAGATTTCCCCCGGATTTCACCAGTTTTCCCACACATTTCCACAGGACTTCTCCAGATTTTCTCCAGACAAACCCAGATTTCTCACGTATTTTCCGTAAATTATTCCCGATTTCCCCCAGATTTCTCCGGGATTTCCCCCGAAATTCACCCGGATTTCCACAGGATTCCCTTCAGATTTCACCCGGGTTTCTAAGTTCGAAGCGAAATTCATATTTCACTTCTATTTATAATGTTTTCCACATCTGACTCCCATGCGACTACTGTCCGTTCGCAAACCTCAAAAAAATATTCCACCGAATGAGATTTTAGAACAGCGTTGGAATGAATGTATTTCTATATTATTGTTTTTATAGGCTCGGGACTTATTGAGTGACGAGTTTAAATGAATGATACTAGTTCGATATATATCTTACTCTCGTAATAGTTAATTTTGTTTTGGCTGACATCAAAAAAATGTTTACCATAGCCATTTTTTGATCTGATATCATTAAAATGTTGAAAAATTACTTTACATTTTTTAGGTGATATTTGAAATACAAAAACTTCGAGCAACTGGTTTTAACAAGCATATCCGACAACTCTCTCTCTCTCTCTCTCTGGCACTATATCTCATCAAGGGATTTGGCCGCCTCAAACGAGGCTTCATAATTATAATTTCATTTCGGATAATGAGTGATTAATTTATTGATCGTAAACCAGCCGGGAAAATTTTTCCTTGTTAACACCGGGAATCGAACCCGGGACCTCCGGTCGCTGAAGCAAGCATGCTGACCACTTTGCCACCGGGGCATATCCGACAACGCAATTCACAATTTTAAACCCTTTAAGCCTTCGTAGGAAATATATTTGAAAACTACTTTATTGACCACCAAACGATTTAAAATGTAAATAATAAATTTCAGTAAATCGTCCGACGTTTTCAAGGTCCTTGAGCCCAGAAAGCAACAAAATTTTCGAACCGTTTAGATGTCTGTACCATAGCTCCGTCTCAGCCTATAGTTAGAGTTCTGCACTTCAACTGGGGATCATAGATATGTTCATTTTTATCACGGATCTTATTCAGAAAATGAAAAATCTCTTTTGCTCTCTGCACCTAATACGACTCAAACCTGGTTCCTCCCGAGTCAAATGCCAAAGCTTTAATTATTGCTCTATTTTGGTTATTTTAATTCTTTGTTATTTTTAGTAAACGCTTTCCATATCATTTAAAAACTTGAAAAAGCCCTTTTCGGAAAGTGCCACTTGCGGTACGGTGCACAGATTTTCACAGAGTTGAAAAAAAATTGTTTCGAATTTAAATCACAATATTTTTGGCATAAATCGGTTACTTGCAAAATATTGGGAAAATCGAAAAATCTCTTTTGGTTGGTCTCATTTCTTGTGAACAAATTTCGGATAAAATTCTCTGGAATCCAATATATTGGAAAAACTTAAGTGTGATTTTTCATTCAAATCAATGAATCCGTCAAAAAGCAAAATTTTTGTTGAATAATTGTTTTTTTTTTCAGAAATCGTGATTTCCGCCTAAAGTTTAGAAAAGTGACCTGGATCAATATTATTACAATTTAATTTTTTAAATCTATTATTTCTTAGTAATTTTTCCCGCATTTTGCTTAAAACGAATAAGCTTCTATATGGAAATGATTTTCTACCGAAATCAAATGTTGCGTATTTGAGATCTATATATGACGTATACGTTCGTGATAAAATAAAGTAGGGTATAGGCCGCCACATATTTCACCTCTTAATTTTTTTTTGTTGGTATTAGTTTAAAATCAACTATAGAGTACACTAACAATTGAAAATCATGTTTTAGCTTTCATGCTGCAACCTACTGATTTTACTACGTCATTACGTTTGCACTTATAAGCTATAACGGGCCATAGATTTACCGATTGCAGTAAAATTGATATTTTAACAAAGTTGTGTTGTGCGTCAAATTATTTTCAAAGCTATTTAAAATTAACTTATTTTATTTAATTTTTAATCCTAAAAGTGATTCGCGTTGCGTGAAAAGTGTTCGGTGTGGACGCGTAATCGTGTGTTTAAAATTCTTTCAAGTGAAATTGTTAATTTGTGTTTGTGTTTAAAGTGAAATGAGGATTTTTAAAGTATAATGAAAATTTAAGCTTGGTGAAAGTGTTGAGTGTATTGTTTTTAGTGTATTGAAAACAAAAGTGTAGTTAAAGTTTGAAGTGCAGTGAAATTTTCAAAGTGTTAAAGTTTTTAGTGTTTTGACATTTTATCCGAACTATGTAATAAAGACGTTGAACCAACTCAGTGTTTTAAGGTAAGCCTCTTTTTTAGTTTTTTTATTTATATTTTGTACGGATTTTGTTTGAGACAGTTCTTTCTAAATTTATATATATTTTTGATTCTATACACAAGCATTAGTTAATAAGAAATTTAATTTAATAAGATAAGTTAATTTAATAAGATAAGTTTCGACAGAAAGTCTTAACACATTTTAGTATTTTTAAAACAAAAGAATGTATAATTTTTTAATGTTTTGAAACAACATAATAATGAGTAGGTTAATTGTTATGATGAGCAACATAAGAAAACTCGCATGGGTCCGTAGCACTCCAAAATGTATTTAAGTCGTTCTATTGTCAGAATCACCATAAGCAGATTTTTATTAACACCAAATAATTTAAAATCAATTTTTTGATCACATTTTACAAATTTCATTCATTCTCCTAAACTTTGTACAAATGAGTAGTCATTAAATTTTAAACAATTTTTTATGTTTTTTTTTTCTAATTTAATTGAGTAATTGAGTTAATTGAGCTTTGGGACAGGATGAATTCGAATTATCATTATTTTTACTAACATATACCAACTGAACATCTCATTGGTCATTGCCTCTGGACTCTATTCAATCTTACAGTAGCCGGCTATGGTCCAAACCACAGTTTACCTTCATCTTCAATGACAATCCAATCCGCCACTGCTAATACCCAATGCTTCTCCTCTATAATCTGCACGACATGCTCGCACCGCCGTCCATATTGCTAACGCCCTCTTTGACCAGCATTTCGTTATTGTACTTTGCTGCTGTCGCAAGACCGTCTCTAGTTTCAGCGATATATTATTAAGCCCGTTCGATTTAATTTCTCTTTCACTCATTAAAATTCTTTGCCGTTTGTTCTTAATTGGTTCATTTTCTGCACGTTGTTTTGTATTGGCTGCTTGTGCTCCTCTGCACTTTGCTCTAATTTAGAGTTTTGTTGATCAAACCCCCAATTTACTTAATTTGTCATATCGTTTGTCAAGTTTTGATTTTTTTGTTTCATCTCTTTACTCTGCTGATTGAATATATTGTTTTGTTGGGGAACAGTATACACTACCAAATGTTTATCATAGCTTTTGTTCTTACCTCATCGAACACGTAATTATCCGGGTCTAACACTTGTTTCTTCGTAGCTTCAATAGTCACAATACTAATAAATTTTTACGACCACCCTTTGATAAATTACATGCACTGTTTTGGATCTTGTAACCGCTAAATCCGTTAGATTTTCTTTGCATTCCCAATTCTACCGCTAACACCAATTGTTAAGCATTTGACCCGTCAAATCAAATTTATTTCACTTGATTGTGAATTCATTTTTAAGCTTGACAGTTTACATTACTAATATTCGGAATTTACGCCACTTCTAGAATACTCCCGAAAATATTCGAAATAATTTCTGTCTTAACCGTTTACAATTATTTACATTTATAATTTTCCTGGTGATCTCTTCAGGAGCACACTCGTATTTGTATTCCACGTTATACAGTTAAACTCTATAAAACTATTTCTAATGCTATCACTTAAATCTAGATGTCACTAATTTCACAAAAATTGTTTGGATTTTAACCCTCATTTGAAAAACAGCCAGTCTTCATTAAGTATATATTATGAGTATTGTCGGCCATATTTATTTTTACAACAACAACATTGCTTAAAAACAAAATTAATAATCTGATTGAAAGTCAATATCAATGCGAACTAAATTTGACCTCATTTAATCCAAATTTTGAAATTATTATATCTAGTTCTCATTAAGTTAATTTTATTTTAGTGTCGGCCAAGTTTATTTTGACAACAATAACATTGTTAGACAGATATTAAATAAATTGTTAGACAGGTTCAATTCAACTTCATATTTTTTTTTAGTACAGCCAAATGTCAGAATAGAGATCAACAAACCTATGTTGTTCATTGTTATGTGGCTATGTTTAATAATAATTTGTATTTAGTCTAAAACTAATTAAATTAATGGTTGGTTAATACCAGCTGTTTATAGATAATACAAAACAAATCGCGCCTTAGTTTTAATTAAAATGCGCAAAATAAATTATGATTAAAAAATTACCAAAATATTTCTAATTGAAGATTGTTAAATCTGAACTAGTTTTGCAGCTTAGAACTGAATATCAGCTACGATTTTATTTCTATAGATCGGTGAGTAGCATCCATGAACAACTAATTTAATTTGAAATTTTAACCGGGTTTTTTTTTGAAAAACAGTTGTTCGAGATCGCGATAGCTCATGTCAAATTTTTTAAATTAAAAATTAAGCCATATTTTTTGAAATTAAATATCTTAGTAGAAATTTTCTTGTAATATGGTTATTCTCAATAGTTCTGAATAGATTTTTATAATAGCAGAAATGTACAGAGCAGCGATATTACGGGAAAACCATATAACTTTTATGATATATATTTTTGGGATACATAGGCCTGTGATATTAACCTTATACAATAAAATTTAAAATTTGTTACCTACCTGTTCGCGAACTCAAAAAATAGAATTGAAAAAAAACGTGGCTTAAAACAAAAAAATCAACGTCAGCCAAATAATTAAAACTTCTAATACTTTGTGCCTTTTTCGTTAAATTACTGACTAAAACCCGAGCGCCCTATGCGGTTTTTTTTTTATTTCCGAATAACTAAATTGATGGTCGGTTCTTACAAATTATTGATACGTGTCTCTAGGGTTCAGAAAACCAAACCTGCCTGAATCTGCAAACCTCGATTAGATATGCCAATAGTCAATTCGAAAAAAATTGAAAATTTATAAATTTTACTTTATTATGCAAATTTTAATTAAACATAACACGTGATTTGCTTATAGTTTGGACAAAGAAGTCAGCTTCAGGCCGGATAAAGGATAAACTAACTGAATGTTAGTTTATATCAGTTATCAATAGATGGCGTTAAACTTAATGCACTGTAATTTCAATCTATATGCATTATGGATACATTAAGAACTAAACATAACTTGTGGCTATTTAGAATAGTAAGTCATTTAGACTGTGTGTCATGCCAATCTATTTGTCTAACTACAAACTAACAAAATTAACGGTAGGTTCATACTAGACTTTCAAGGATGGCTCAAAATAAAATCGTGTCTGGAGTTCAAATAAAATTTGTTATCTTAATTAAGATTTTCATTTCAACAATATTTTTAATCGGTTATTGTCAAGTCTGAATTAAGTTTGAAGTTTAAGCCTCAGCTACAATGCATCCGCTCCGCTCCATTCCGTTTTTCTAAAATGGTTTCCGTTCCGTCTTTTCCGTTCGCTAGTTACAATGTATCCGTTCCGCTTGTCAAAATCACATTTAAATCAAAGTAAACAACGTCAAGGAGGATTATCAAAATTTAGAGTTGCTGTGCGATTTATATATTTTATACATAAAGTATCGAAAAACATTTAAGCCGAGGCGATGGTGGGTACGCCCTTTAAATTTAAATAGAAAGACCGCTGGATATTACAACACAACGTTTTAACGAATGAAGGAATTAGACTCCGATGAATTTTTCTCCCAAACAAGAATGTCACGGGAAGTGTATGAAATGTTACTTGGACTACTTCAAGGACATTTAACAAAAAAATCGATTCGCGAGCCAATTCATTTTGAAGCAAGATTGGGACTCACGTTGTCGTAAGTATTAAAAAATATAAAAATGTATTGCAAATATATAAATCCTTATTAAATAATGCTTATTTTATTATAGTTATTTATCTCAAGGAGTGAACCCAAAATTTGTCTCGTGGTCATTCAAAATGGGTAGATCGACAGCTCGAAAAATTATTTTGGAAACGTGTGAGAACGAACGTGTCCAACGAACAGGACTACAAAACCATTGCGAGTGATTTCGGTGCAAAATAGAAGATGCCAAATTGTGTTGGCTCAATTGATGGCAAACATATTAATATCAGATGTCCACCAGGAAGCGCTTCTTCTTACTTCAATTATAAAAAAACATTTAGTATAGTTTTGCTTGCCGCTTGTGATACCAACTGCATCTTTACGCACGCATGTGTCGGTGCATATGGTAGCCAAAGTGACGAAGGTAGGTTTGCTATTAACCATGTTGATGAAAGATCTTTAATTATCGTGTGTTTATAGGAGTGCTTAAACAATCTAAATTTGGGAATAATTTACTAAATAACAAATGACCACTACCCGACGATTGTTACCTACCAAACAGTACAAAGCTGTTTCCTCATTATTTCGTGGCGGATGCAGCGTTTCCACTCACTAAAAATATTATGAGACCCTACAATGGTGGGCCAGATTTTGATGCCGAACAAGAAATTTTCAATTATAGGCTATCGAGAGCACGACGAACTACTGAAAACACTTTTGGTATACTCGTAGCCCGTTGGAGAATTTTGCTAAACACCATTCATATGAACCCAGAAAATTCAACAAAGGTAGTTTTAGCTACAGTCGCGCTCCATAATTTTGTGAAATTGAATGATTCTGCTAAAAAATATTGTCCTAACAACTTCTTGGATTGGGAGGATGAGTTTTTTATTTTACACGATGGTGAATGGAGACGAAACACAAATCAGTTGGAATCAGCGCGGATGGGATCTAAAAACGCCACCAGATATGGTTTTACTTTAAGAAACGAGATGAAATATTATTTATACAACGAGGGAGCTGTACCATTTCAGTATTCCTGAATAAATTTATAAATTATTTTTTTGTTATCAAAATTTATTTCACTGAACTAATTACATATCACAATTTCAAATTCAGTGTTAAAATAATAAAATAAAAAAAAATTTAAAAAAATATGTTTAAAAATTTAATTGCTATTTCTTATAGCTTCCTGGGCTTGCATTAGCATGCTAATTTTGAATGCATCTCGTTCTCGAGTATTCATTTTTTCCATCAAACACCCGATCGATCTTAAGAATAGCCCATCTTCTTCATCATCAATGGTTTTACACTTTAATTTATTTTGAAATTTTTTTAACGTACATCTAAATTCCTCTTGCAACAAATCCTCTCTTGATTTACGTTTTTTTTGTATTTAATGAAGATGACGAATCTTCATCATACGTTAAACGAGAACCATCTTCTGTAAGCGTAATATTGATTGCATCTTCGTCACTGGATGTTTCCATCGACAAACTACAATTTTCCACCATGCTACAAAAACATAAATATTTAATTTAGGTATTTTAAATCTATTGCCATAATGCAGTTAATCATACGTTCTGGGTTTTAAACTATCAGATAAAAATTCAAAGATATTATAAAATTCCCATTGAGGCGAGATAACCGCACATAGTTTACCGTTGAGATAGTTTCCTTTTTTCTCGCACAAACCTATCTCTCAAATAATTCCATTTTTTTTGCTGTAATTCAAAACGATTTTAGTATTATTTTGTGCATCCCAGTTCACTAAATTAAAATTAAAATACATTAACATGTATGTATATACATACCATCAATTGAAAATAATTCATTTAAATTATACCAAATTTTAGATTTTCTTTTGGTGTCCATATAGAATTTATTGCTTTTTTCATATATCCATTTTCACACGATTTCAGTCTGTCATCAATCTCCTCTGTCAAGTTGTTGAGGTTATGCTTTCCGCTTTTCCGTAAAATTTTAATTTTTTTAAAAAAACGGTCCGTCTTCTCCGCTCCATTGTAACTAACCTTTCCGTTTTCAATGGAAATTATATACAATATGTCAAATTTAAATTTTTATGGAAAAGCGGAACGGAGCGGAGCGGATGCATTGTAGCTGAGGCTTTAGATGTACATATCATGAATATTTTGGTTTAAAACCATTAGAGACATTCAACAGTTACGAACTCACCTTCATATTCGTTAGTTTGAAGTTTATTGTTTGATTGCGAGATGTGCGGAATTGTATAGTAATGTATTTCTATGCATAATACTGTGGAAGATAATTTTTATGCTTAATTGTAATTCTAGAAAATTTCAGTTTTGTTAAGGCTGAGTTTGGCTGGGTCATCTTTCAACAGGTTGTCTTGAGGGGTGGTAAGTGGAGGAATAGGATAATTACTTGGCCGATTATTTTTAGATTTATTTTGTAGAAAAATCCAGAACATCAGAGATTTAGGTTGGAATCCCAGTTCAGCTCAGTATACCAGACCCGAACATAATTAGTTAAAAAAGTATTTAGCATGGCCGAATTCCAAAACTTCTCCAGAATCCATTTTTATATTAACATAAGTTGACCCTAGTTTATTATAATTCTAGCCTAGCTCTACAAACTAAAATGGAAAGTTATTGGTTTGAAAATGGCCTGGTTTCATTCATTATATCCGAAACCCAAAATTTCATCAAATTCAGCTTTGCGCACCGAATTTGATGGAGATGGCCTATAGTTTCTGTTTTGTGTTATCTCGTGGCTGCCAATTCAAGAGTTAAATACTAATGGATTTTAGAGTAATTTTTATTATAATTTAAATAATTATGGTTTTAGGAAATTCTAGAATTAAATTTCAGGAAATCTACAGATGTACGTGATTTCTTTGAAATATTAATTGTTGATTGTGTAGATAAAACTTGTGTTGCCAGCGTCTTACTTACTATCTACTTTATCTAAGTGTCTGTAACCGAGCTGATTCAATCAATCAATTTTGTCTAGGAAGCCGGAAAGCATTAATTTAGAATTAAATTTCAGGAAATTTTCAAATGTACGTGAAATAACAAAAAAAATTTCCTCAGGTTGCTGATTTAGCGATCAAATCCTTTATCCTTCCTCTAGTAGATTAGAAGTAGGTAAGAATTGTGTTTTGCCGTACGATCGCTAGGTGTCTCCAACCGGGTCGTTCCGTCCCAAAAAAATACCTTTTCTATCCATCCTAATGTTATTTGTAAACAGGCTGGAATAGGCCCGGGACACCTGTCAAATACTTGGTCTTACAGTCCAATCAATAAATCAATCAAGTTCACAAATTTTGATTTAAAATCTAGTAAGCGTCTTTGTGTTGTTTCACGAAACAAGAACTGAACCGTGTCAAATCAAGCGTTAAGAAACACCGATTGTTGTGATTCTATACAAGTTTTCCATCTATGAGCTACAAATTCAACTTTATCCGCGGTTCAGTGGTAAAGGACGAAACAGTACGGGGTGGTTTGGAAGTTGATTATGTATACATAAGTATTGATTATCATAGTTGTTATCACTCAGATTGGAGTAAAATGGAGGATATTCCTTCAACTGTACAATTCGAGAGTACTGTAAATAGACCAATGTACGGAACAATTACAATAAAATCATTACAATGGGAAACAAAATAAAGGAATTATTAATTACACCATTAATATTCAACAGTATTCAGTATTTTATTCGACAAAAGGAATGAATCCCGTTATAAATGAAAACTCCTGGAACTGCTTGTTTATTAATCGTGTTTCACACCCACAAGTTCCAATCGTATATACTATTTCCTTAATTACCGTTAATTAAAACAAAAAAAAACCGCACCGTTCGGCGCCAAGTAGTTGTCAAAATATGTTAAATTATACAATTAGAATAACATTAATAATTAAAAAATAGCCTAGCTAATTAAATTAATTAAAACTACTTAAACCGATAACTTTTATTAAATTAAAATGTTTTAAAACCATTGAAGTTGACAGTCATAAGAATTAACTACATTTTTAATTACATTTACGTGACATTTATCATGAATTTAAATTAAATTGTACACAACAGCAATAAAATATTATTTTTTTTTACTATATTATGGTAATAAACTGAGCTGTATGAAAGTTGATGTGAAACGTGCTTATATTGCTTAAAGAGGTATGTTCGCACGATAAAAATCTTATCAAACCAATTATTCAAAAATATAAACGAAATTATTTTGTTTGT
The DNA here is from genome assembly GCA_932526605.1 of Nephrotoma flavescens. Classification (NCBI taxonomy): domain Eukaryota; kingdom Metazoa; phylum Arthropoda; class Insecta; order Diptera; family Tipulidae; genus Nephrotoma; species Nephrotoma flavescens. Next base: position 85,493,031 of record OW052220.1, on the reverse strand, counting down.
TTCGTAAAATTTATGATTCAGTTAATTAAATTCAAGATCCTTTATTTTATTTAAGAAAAAATACCACCCACAAAAAATTTATTTTATTTTCACAACGCCTATCTTAATCAGTTATCAGGTAAAATGTCAACAACCTAATTTAATATAATATAGAGTATAAGAATCACAAAAATTTTATCTTAATCGGTTTTTTGTTATCATTTTATGAAAAATATAATTAAAATATTATCAAAAATAATGAAATGCAAAATTAATTTAATTTAATGTTTTATTATACTTTCGAGAAAAATATAATTAAATTAGATGAAATCACTTTTAAACATTTATAATTGAGTAAATTAATTTTTTGGTAATTCAAAATATATGAACTTGATATTCTAGATATGGCGAGTGTCAGACTTGTCTGCAGATTTTATTATTATGGTCTAATTTAAAATTGTATATTTTACAAAATATAAATATAATCTTTGTCTACAAAATATAAAGATGTCACTGACTTTTTGTACATGTGACCCAAATGTTGCGGTTGTTTTATATATTTTTATGTATTTGGTTTTAATCGAGAGTTGCAATAAAGTGCTAAAGTGCTTATGTTTATTGCATTATAGTATAAAATTAGTTAATTTTGCTACAAAATTCAAACTGAATTAGAAGGAAGCTTTGATATTTACCAAGAAATCGATTTTATATTTTAATGTATAAATATATTAAAGTTTTTAAGTACAATTTTCATAGTACAAGTCACAAGGATAACGGTACATCTAACAGATTTTCAAAAAATATTTATAACTACAAATTTTGACATGTATGCCTTATGCATAAAGAAATTGTTGAAGCCAAGTCGTTGACGATATATAGACCTGCAAATAAAAGCAACCTTATTTAGTAAGAAAACTTAATTATAGTTTATATAAATTATCTTAGAATTGTTTAGTTGTCATATCTATACAAATAACACGAGATTATAATTATTACATGCAGGAAGTAAAGGGTTTATTTGTTACAGCTTTAAATGAAATTTAGTTTAAAATAAATTATAAAATGAATTTTTTTTATATCTAGAACCAAGTAGTGGATTTGATTGCCTTTTAGCAAAACATTTAAAAAAATATTAATACAAATAAAATATAATTACATTTTTTGTATGCAGGAAGTGAAAAATTAATTTGTTTTATATCATAATTGAAATAGTGCAGAATATTATAAAAATGTTGGTATATTATGCATATTGGATATAATCTTAGTATCTATTTGCTTATACTACGAACAAAATACTACATATTACTAATTTAGCACTATTTAAAATATAATTTCCTGAATATGTTTAACAATGTTAAACTCAACTTTTTCGTAATTTGTGTACAAATAAAACGAGATTATGGTTATTACATGCAGGAAGTCAATTATTAAATTGTTCCTGCTTTATAGAGAATTACGTTTAAAGTAACATTTAAAATACATGTATTTTATATCTAAACCCAAATAGTGGATATGATTTTCATATTGCAAATTTATAAAATCAAAATGTATCTAATAAAGTTTAACAAAATCATTTATTAGCATATTTTCACAAAAAAAAAAATAAGATTAAAATTATTACATGCAGAAAATGGGCGTTTAAACTGACTGTTACAGTAGCATAAGAATTAGAATTTAAATTGAAATGCAACAAAAATTTATTTTAACCCTATTTTCAAGTAGTTTAAAATATTATACACATATTGCATATAATCTTAACATTTATATAAGATTTTCAAACAAATAAAACATTATATGCGCGATATTTTTTTCATTTTTGCCATATTTAGAAAACTATTCAAATATATTTAAAAAAAAATTAAACACTATTTTATTCACAAAATTTACACAAAAAATGAAGACTACATATATTACATGCGGAAAGTAAACAATTGCAATGTAGGAGCTTTATACTATTTTATAAATATATTCAAACACTGTAGAATATTATTCACATATTGCATCTGCATTAATCATTTGTTACACATAAAATTACATGCGCGAGTGAAGAAAAAATTTGAGTGATTAACTTATGTTTTCCACGTTCGTCCAAGTTGGAACATTTCTCATTTTTAAGTATGCTATTACTATTGAACTAGAAGTTCTCATACAATTTAAAGCTTTTCTTGGAAGTAAAAAATACAAAAATAGACGTCTAAATAGACGTCTAAAAGGACAAAAGGTACACGGGTATCCACGTCACTCACATTAAGGTTGATAAGTTTTACTCAATCATTTTTTACCAAATTTTCCCCAAGTAAAAAGATAAAAAAAATTTATGCAGGAAGTAAACCCTTAAAATTTAACTGCAAACCATTCATTAAAATTAAAATGCAAAATGAACTTATTTTATATACCTAAATTAAAATAGTTTTGAATATTATATGCTGTATAAGATAGCAGAAAAATTCCAGCAGAAAAAATGTCTCTTGCTATTCTACGCTAGAGGCATCACAATCACAAAAATTAAATTTTTTCTGCTAATATTTTTTGACACCAGTAGAAAATTTTTGAAATTTTTAAGCAATTTAATAATACTCAGCAGAAAGTTTCATTAAAAAATCATAGAATTTATGAAAAAGAAGAGAAAATAAATGTTTAAACGTTTTGAAGTGACGGTTAATTTTCTTTAAAAAACGATTTGTGATGTGTAAAATCTTTCAAAATATACTAAAATTACCATAATCGTTGTTATGCAAATAAAGGGTAACGTCAAAAAAATCGCCATACATTTCTGAAGTCATTTTAACGTGAAATGTTTTCAGTTTTTTAACATAAGTGTTAGAAAAACCCCCCTGTAACCACCCTGGGTGTATGTTTTTATGGTAGCTGAGATCATAATCTATATGCATGAGCAACATAAGATTCACACCTGGCGTCGTTAGTCCTCCATGCATTTTTAAAGTCATTTTAATGTGAAATGTTTACAGTTTTAAAAATTACGTGTCTGCATTAGTGATTATAGACAAAACACAAACCTTTGTTGTAGATTGTTTTGCAGAAAGATATATCAAATGCCAATGTCTATGTTATTGATCAGAATTATAGCATAGTCCTGGCATGGGCAAATATACATACAAGTATCGATGAGAACCAGGTAAAATATCGATTAGTAGTTGTTTGAATTGCAAAAATACTGCAAATCACAACTCACACGCTTCGGGGCCATATTTGCCCATGCCAAAACTATGACAAAATTCTAAACATCATTATATATATTGGCATTTGATAGGAGTAACATAATTGGAGTATGGTGATATTGATGACCAATTCGCTAAATCTCAACAAATTCAACCAACTTCAATTTAATTTTAAGTGTAATATTTACGCTATATTATAGTATAATGTTTTTACATCACCTTATTAATTGTGTAATGATTTATGGTATTTTAAACGTACTGGTACGAGGAATTTTGAAGATATACATATTAAAACTACACAATATATTTACTTTTGGGTGGAATTTTTGAAATTTGAAAAAAATTATTTACGCCATAATGTTTGTGTTTTGTGTATAATAACTAATACAGGCACGTAAATTTTAAAACTGGAAATATTTGACATCAAAATGACTTCAAACATGTATGGAGGACTACCGACGCCAAGTGTGAATCTTATGTTGCTCATGTATATAGATTATGGTGTCAGCTACCTTAAAAACACACACCCAGGGCAGAGACAGGTGGGTTTCTCTAACACTTTTGTTAAAAACCTGAAAACATTCACATTAAAATGACTTCAAAAATGTATGGAAGACTACTGACGCGAGGTGTGAATCTTATGTTGCTCATGTATATAGATTATGATCTCAGCTACCATAAAAAAATACACCCAGGGTAGAGACATGTGGGTTTTTCTAACACTTTTGTTAAAAACCTGAAAACATTCACATTAAAATGACTTCAAAAATGTATGGAAGGCTACTGACGCCAAGTGTGAATCTTATGTTGCACATGCATATAGATTATGGTGTCAGCTACCATAAAAACATACACCCAGGGTAGAGACAGGTGGGTTTCTCTAACACTTTTGTTAAAAACCTAAAAACATTCACATTAAAATGACTTCAGAAATGTATGGCGATTTTTTTGACGTTATACCCTGTATTTGCATAATGACGATTATGGTACTTTGACAGCCACTCATCACGCGCACCTCCTTCAACATTTGCCGATTCACCAGAAATTTTCACCAAAATAATGTTATGTCTCTTTCGGAAGAGAGAAATCCAGCTTTCAGCACTCTTAAACTCGGATTTTAACAGCAGTCCGATTTCCTTTGCTTTCATTTGTAATATTGGGCCGGATATTTCAACATTTGTAGCTCGCTGTTGTTTGAACCAGATTAATAACGCTTCTTTAACATCGGAGTTGTTCGAATTTTGAATTTTTTTTTTTTAATCCCTTGCAACTCGAAAGCCTTCTGAATGAAATTATTATTTTGCCATATGGTGCTAATGGTAGAATGTGATATCTTTTCGTTAACTCGGAATTTGAGCAGCCACTTTCAATCCTATTAATTATACCAGCCTTTTTTCGATAGAAACAGCTTTGCGCTTTTTTGATTTGCCTGGTCCATTACTTTATGGTAAACAAACTAAAATGTCAGTTACATATGTAAACGTTTTATTTATTAACAATTCATTTAATTTGAAGCGATTATTTTGGTAATTACACTTACGCAATAAAACGTTATTTTAATTTATAGCAAGTTCTTTCCAAAGATCAAAAATAAATTGATTTTTTTGTGTGTCAAAGAACACGATACGCGATTGATTTTTTTTTGTTAGTATATTTGTGAAAAATTGACATTAGATTTTCAAAAATTTTATATTGACAGTTTTTTGTGAACAAATTATCAACACATTTTTTTGCCAACACAATTTTTTTACCACGGTGAATACGAAACAATTATTTTAATGCGAGATATAAAATTATTTCGTATGTGAAATTCGCACGGCCAACTTGTCAAAAAAGTTATAATGTTTATGTTTATAGTTTTTGAAATAAAATTTATGTTTATATTTCTGACGTAACCATAATTATGTGTCAAAAATAATCTAATGAAATGTTGAGATTTTTCAAAATTGATTGTGATAAAAAAAATCAATTTTTTTACTTGCAAAGAACGTGCCACGGTATTTCGATCAAAATTTTTTTATCTCAAACCAATTTTTTTTTTTTTGGAAAGAAATTACTATTAGTATAAATTAATTTACAATTAAAACAACAAATAATTTGTATCACGTTGATCTTTAGATGATTTTACATTTCTGAATTCAAATTTAGAATGTATGAATCTGTAACATGTTATTCCCCGAAATGCCGAAATATTAACTACCAAGTTAATATAAAATTAAATAAAATGTCGAAATGTACGGAAAAGTCAAAAAGGAAAATACAGACGCAATTCATTTTTAGAAAAACAATTTTTATGCTTTTATAAAAACATATGTATTATGTTTTTTTACACTTTCGGTCGTAATAAGCGAACAGTCTATACAATTTTTTTCTGTACATTAGGTCGTGATATCAGAATTCGTTAAATCTCTCATCCACATTTTCATCCAAATATTAGTCAAATTTTTTTTTTGTCAAAACTTGTTGTTGTTGTCAAAATAAACATGGCTGTTAATAACAAATTAAGTACTTCTGAGGAGAAAAATATATATAATTACTGAGTTCGGATTTAAATTTGTTCAAATTGTAATTAATATTGAATTATATTAAAATAATAGTTAAAATTTTGTTGTTGTCAAACATTGTTGTTGTTGTTAAAATAAACATGGCCTATAATAACATGTTAAATAATTATGAGTACTACCTAGTTGTTTATATATAATTACTAAATTCGGATATAAATTTGTTCAAATTGGGTTTAATATTGAATTACATTCAAACAATAGTCAAAATTTTGTTTTTGTCAAACATTGTTGTTGTTGTCAAAATAAATATGGCCCGATACTAATAAGGAGGACTAAATGTTTATATAATTACTAAATTCAGATTTAAATTCGTTCAAAATGGGATTAACATTAAATTATATTCATATAATGATCAAAATTTTACGGCTATAAGTTTGATTTGTCAAACATTGTTGTTGTTGTCAAAAAATGATGGCAGATATTAACATACTAAATACCTATGAGGACCGGATATTTATATAATTACTGAACTCGAATTTTAATTTGTTCAAATTGAGATTAATTTTGAATTATATTTAAATCATAGCCAACATTTTGTTTTTTGCCAAACATTGTTGTTGTTGTCAAAATACGCTATTAAGCACGAATAAACCCATGTTGATACTTATAGGAAAAGTTTAGTTAACGTAATTGAAATTATTATTTAAACCGGTTTGAAAGTTTTTGAGTTTTATTTAAATGAAAGAAAAATCAATTTATTTGGTTTAAATCGATTTAAATAAAAACAAACTCAATTTTTTTTGTAATGAAATAGGCAGGTTTTGGAATTCATTACTCTACTTTTAGTTAAATGCAGCCATTTTGGATCATTTTGGTGAAATTTTTCGGTTAAATACTATCTGGGTAGGGAATTTGTATGTAAACGAGAAGATTATATGACCCACTCTGATTACTGAAAAATCAGAGTGGGCCATATAATCTTCTCCATGTCTGTTTAAAACAGTTTTGCAGAAAATATCGATCCCCCTCCAGCTAAAATAACCGATTCCGAAAATATTTTTTGCACTGCACTTGTTAAAAATTACACCATATGTTTTTGAGTTGTTTGCAAATTGCTACACTTTCTGCATAATTATAAATTGCCCTCTGTATTTTCACTAAAGCAACGGAATTGGGATTAAATCCTGCTCGAAATGTTTTACATAATCTTTCTATTTTTTTAACAATATTTGTTCTGTATTCGTTGTATTTCTCATTATCACGGCCCAATTGTTTGTGTAGGTATGATTTCAAGGTTTTTGGTAAAACACAATGCTAGGCGTGATTTTACGCTTCCCATATTTATATTTGACTTTGCTGATCAATTAATTACTTATATATGAAAATAATATTGCATGAATGACAAGCAACATTTTACACTTTATTCAAAAATGCGTTTAAAATGCTATGCAAATATTGGGGTGGCTGAATATCGAATGAATTAGGTAAACTTCCTTGAGATTTAATTATATACATTGCAACTTAAATTTGCATATAATGGTAAGTGATTGATAAGGTATTTGTAAAAAGACCTCGAAGACTAGTGTGCTCTAAATTATTCAAATTATTTAAAAATTTGGCCACCTTCAATTGATTTGTACGGTTCCTTATTATTTTTTATTAATCAAAATAATAATTTATTACTTTCGCAATATGTGGTCGACTTTTATTATTACCATACAAAGCGTTAATATTTTATGAGAAATCCAAATTATTTTCGAGGGTATTTACACCTTGGTGATCTCGTGTCATGTTTATAGCTTAAAGCTGTATTTTTTGTAGGTCGGAGAGAAATATTCATAAAGAAGTTCATTATGCTAAAAATAAAATAAAAATATTTAAAATAATTTTACAGGAGTCATGGGATATGAAATATTTTTTGTTTATTTTCTTCTAAACGATTTATTTAAATTGAATTTATGCATCTTTAATTTTCAAATATTGAAATGTATGTGAAAATGTAAACAAATAATAAAAATCTGTAAACCAAAAATAAATATTTTGAGTTTATTGAAAATCTGTAGGTAACAAAATATTTCAAATCTGCTACTTAAATATTTATATACTTGTTGGTTTATTAGAAAATGTTTACGAGTAAATTTGTTGAGATTTATCGCACTGAAATGTTATCAATTGAAATGGATTTTGTAAAGCAAACATTTTTTACATTTGCTTAGGTTGTAAAAAATCAAAAATTGTATAACGAAACACATATTTAAATACATATAATTTTTGTGTTTAAAGATGACCGCTTAATTGCATCAATTTTATAACACTTTTGCAAGTCAAACAAGTTCATAATGTCTAAAATTAGAAGCTTAAAACCAAAATGGTCATATAACTTTCATCTTAATTTTCTACTTCTTTTTAATTAAAAATGTTGTAATTAATTAAAAATCACCAGTTGTTGTTTATTTGCGAAAAAATTGTTAAAAAAGTTCTAGATTTAATTTTGAGATAAGCGCGACAAGGTCAACAACACATTCAGAATAATTAGTCTAAAATTAATAAATTAAATTTTTATGTTTTTCTTTTTTCTCTATTTATTTGAATAAAACTAAAAAAATTAAAAATAATTTACGACCAGCACACAAAAAAATATCCATTACCCAAACCGTCTGGAAAAATATCTGTATTATCATTTTTTGTTGTGCTGACATCTATCGTAATATTATCGGTATACCTTAGCTGCACTGCATTATCGCTTTGTTACGCCATACTCACACGGCCGAACCGTATCGATTAGGATGGTAGTTTTGTGTGTAATTCAATGGCATTTGGCATTATCATATTGGGCTTGTTTCGAAATCGACGGTCGATGTTTTTGTCTCATTCGTCCACAGAATTTGTATAGTAGCGTGGTTTACCCGGAAACCAGTTTGATATTTTAACGATTAATGGATGAAGCAGATTTGAATCATATGCATCTTCTTTCGATGCTGTTAGATAGCTCATAATTACGCCGATAAAAACGGTGATAAAGGTACCGAGAAAACTGTAGTACATATACGAAATCGAGTACGTTGTTTCGAGAAAACTACGTTCTTGTGCTATTGTTGCCATGGCTGCGGTTAAGCCGGATACATTATGAATATTCCATCCAGCTTCCAGTGGTGTATTGCGTCGTAGCCATGAGGTTTTGGGTTTTGATATACCCGCAGAAAAAGTATCGTTTGCACATTGCTGAAATATAAAATAGTATATGCATAGAAAATACGAGTGATGAAGGCTATTTACCTCAATTGAAGTTGGCAATATAACAATTGGGGATTTTCCTGTTAAAAACTTTCCACATTCGGAAAGTTCGGAATCCAAAGTACTGTGATGTGCGATATAATCATTCCGATTGAAGCGCCTTTCCAGTTCACCATTGGGCAACACATCGCCAATATAAATACTCCTAATAGTGGTCCCGAAGTAGCACTTGTCATTAACATTGCACTTTCGATTACACCGGAAAGTAGTCCAACAATAAAACCAACTCCCATAATCAGAACAGCGAAGATACAACCAATTAGCTTTATCGCAGTTAATTGTTGCTTGTCGGTGTATTCCTTGAAATGTTGCAAATTTGATAAGAAATCCTCCCACGTTACAGTAGCGAGTGCATTTATATTTGACACACTTATAATTAATGCACCATTAAACAAAATTGCCATAAATAATCCCAGCACACCAGGCAAATAAGAAAATTTATCTTCAACGAAGAATGGTAAGATTTCATCCATTTTTTTAATATATCCCGCGCTAAATGGATCACATCTGGCATATGTTGCGTAAACTCCCATCCCGACGGCCCACGGTAGTGAGAATAGCACGATAATTACCGGTATATTGGACATCGTTGTTCGTCTAACTTCTTTTATTGAGCTCATGCTAATATATCGTTGTACGAAGTTTTGCTGGCATCCAAATATACTCATCGAAATGAATAACTGTCCCAACCATGCGGATAATGTATCGACACGCACGGTCATGCCACCAGTGAAATTTAAGAATTTTAATCGACCATCATCACGAGGGCGAGTATAAAGTTTATCAACACCACCCGCCTCTATGGAACCTTGAATAATAACACCAACTGACACAAATATCATAGTTAATCCTTGAATGACATCCGCTATAAAAGCAGCTTTTAATCCACCCAGTAAATTGAATATGATACTAATTACGGTTATGATTAATAGGGACCCCCAGTATGGAATTCCGATAATGGTATAAAGTGCAACACATGGCGTAAACACTATTACACCCAAATTTAATATGGAACGGATTATATACGTTCCCGACGCTAAACAACGTACAGTGTGGCTTTTAAATCTGTATAAAAACTTAAACATTTTAAAATTTATTAGGATAATAGTTTATAGATATATTCACCTTAGGTCCAAATACTGATAGACCGACGTAATTCCAAGACTAAAATAAACTGGAATTAATAAAAATGTCACTACGGGATAGGCCGACACCATCCCATATAACGTTTCCCACATAGCTGAACCACGATAAAATAATTCACTCGGATATCCAATGAATGAACGGACACCTAACGTACCACGCGCTATCGACAACATCATAGCAAACATGGACACATTACCGGTTGCAAAAACATAATCAGCTTTTGATTTCATTTTTGTACCACGGATTCGACCCCATAGCAGTACAATCGATGAGATTACTACGAACAGTATAAACACGATGTAGTCCCATATCAGATCCATAAATTGCTTTGCCATCTAAAAGAAAATACAAAATGAAAATGAAAAATTTACTTTTATATAAAATTAAAGTGTGTTATGAACTTGACATTGAGACAATAATAACTCAGATACTATTTGCTTGTAGTTAGTTTTAGAAAATTCCAGTTCAAGGTGTTTTAATTTTATATAACGCGGCTAAAAATATTTTAATTTATTGAGTTTTACTTGCTGGACGAACTCGACCACTTTCCAGAAAGCTTTATTCGGTTAAATTTTCCATTAGATAGCGTATGGTATATGAGATGAGATTTAATTTGATAAACAATTGTGATAAGTTGATAAGTATAAGGTTGGAGATATAAACTATTGTGGAAATGCTATAAAAGCAATATAATTTTAAAGAGATTTTAAATAATTTAGTCAAATAAAACTTTTGGCTATTTGTAAAGTAGTATATACGTGGGTTAAACTAGTATCATAAGACTTGACTTGAGGTAGTATCAATAAAATTTCGAGTGATTAGTTCTTAGATTTGCATTTCGGTGAAAACGAATGGTCGTTTTAATGGCGTTGCAAGGCGAGTCGAAAAGGGCGATATGTTGGCGAGTCGAGGCTCGTGATGTTTGTGACTCATCGGGGTGCCGTTTAGAAGCTGCCACGTGTTGCTTGGCCAGTCGGGAAAATCGAAAATTTTGGAAAGTCTTTGCAATTTAAATTGATATTTTCTCGTTCCATTGCTAATGCGCGTTGTCTCTTTGTCACAGATTTACTTTTTCTAATCCTCCGCCAAGGGAAATTTTGCTTTTCTGTTTTAATTTAATTCCAGAGTTTGATTTCAAAGTTTTATAATGACAAGTTGAGATGTCATTCAAATGTCAAAATTTGTGAATTTTAGTTCAGTAACTAGATCTATAAAATTTCTTCAAATATTTAAACTGCAGGTACATTTAAGATATAAAATGTAATTATTTTGTTTTATTATCTTTGCAATTTGTGCTGCGCCGAAGCTCTCTCTAACCGTGTAAATCTTACGCCGTTGCCAGCCAATCCGAGGACGGCACATTGCATAGCTCTATGCCATCTTATAGTATTGGCATGGAAGATGGGTCGGTCCATGAGTTCTGCAGTTCGACAGGGATCATAGTTTTGTTCCTTTTCATGACAGATTGTAATCTGATAATTACATTTCCCTATTGAATCCTGCCTTGCTGCATAGAAAAATGAATAACGGCCGGTTCGTTGTGGGCCGGTTAAATGTTTATACGAAATCAAAAAAAAAAAACTCAACGCAAACTTGAATGACAACTCAAATTGTCAAAGTTTATTTTTATATAAGTATACATTTCTTTTAAAACATGTACATAATCTGTCCATTTGAAACCAATAAATACCTATACAAAATTTTTTGTCATACTTTAATTAGAGAGATACAAAAACGATGTTTTGTTTGTAATATTCAATCTAAATATATCTGGATTACTGATGATATTTTAAGCAGTTTAAGTTGTTGCAATATGTTGCCTCATTCGCTGGTAATCTGGGTTTGATGACAACAGGATTTCAAAATACGAAGTTTTCAAAAACCGAGCTTACCATATGCAACCGCAACCATTAATTTCTTATTTAATATACTATTTTCATTTCTTAAAATAATTTTGGGCAGGAATTTTAACAATAAAATATTTTTAATTTTTTAAAAAATCTGAAAACTCCCCAAGTGGTAGAAACGATAACTAAAATTAAAATTAAGCTTTCGTAAATCAAGATTTTTTTCAATTTGTATACATGCAATTGTGTTTTTAGATTTTAAAAAAATACCAATTGAATACAACAATGGAGGTGGTGGCACCATCATTTATACCATTCGCCACTTAATATCCAAGCCATTTGGTAAAATATCTGTATTACCATTTTTTACTGCGCTGCCATCTACCGTAATCACAATTAATTATTTTGTAGTACTACATTATCAATTATTTACGCCTTACTCACACGCCCAAATCGTATCGATTTCGGTGGTAGTTTGGTGTGTAATTCAAATGCAAAATGTGAAAAATATGTTGTTTTATTTATTTTAGAGTTTCACTGACAGAAAGTGAATGGCGCTGCTAGGCGCCTCGGGAGCAGTGAGATGTGGGTGTGTCGAGGCGCGTGATGTTTGCGACTTATCAAGGTGTCTTTGACAAGCTGCCATGTGCCGCTTGATTTACCAATTACAATTGATATTTTTTCGCTTCTTTGCTAATCTGCGTTGTTTTAATTGACTTGCAGAGTTTAATTGAAAAGTGTTATAATGACAGGTTGAGATGTCAATGGCTCTGTTCACTGCAAAAAGTTGTTGTCGTGTGATGTAATGTTAGAAATGTCAAATAAACATCGGTGTTAGTCAAAGTAACTTTATATCGCAGTGAACGACATTTAGTTATTTTATGTCAATCTGTCAATTTTAAATAGAAGGCACTGTCTTATCAATAAACAGAGAATAATAAAAATAATTATTAATTCTATGACTATGAACCATTGATAAACTAATAAATAATATTGCAAATATTTCCAAATTAAATGTGTTATATTGGTAAACATATATCGACGATACTTGGATCGAACAGCACAAGCGACAACTTTTCAAATTTGTGTATTTTATATCATTGGAAAGCGCTGACAATATCCTCTAAGATAGTTTGAATTGATTTTATATTTTTTAGAGAAAATCTCGCTTTTTCCTAAAAAAACGTTTTTTCAAATAGACCAAGCGACAAAAATCACAAGTTTAGTGAAACCAAGCGACGTAAACCAGTGCAATATTGTAAAATGAGAGTATTGTGTTTGCTCCGGGTTATTATTAATTTGTTTTGGTTGGGCAATAAGTTACTTGATTAAATACGATTAATAAAAGTGAGAAGTGTTTATATATCTAAGATAGATATATCTAAATGTGAATATTTAGATATATCTAAATGTGAATAAAATTGTTAATTAATTAATTGTTAATATTTAAAATAATAAATAGTTTAAAATTGTTTAATGAATGAAAAAAATTGTCATTTGTGTCCTATAAAGCAAGCTACTAAAAATGGCACAAGCGACCATTATTGTTCGTGATTTTAACGCAACTTTACTTGATATTTTAATTAGTTTATAAATATTTTTAAAACAATTAATTTTGTAAATTAATCACAAATAGCAAATATTTGTTGATTTAATGCTTAAACATTTGATTTGATGCTTAATTTGATTTAAACTTAAAGCTCAAACGACAATTTTCGTTTTTCTTTTAACTTATAAAAACACAACTGCTACTCAAGCGACAAATTCTAAAATTCAATTTAAAATAATTAACACAAGCGCCTTAGCATAAGCGCCAAATTAATAAACATTAAAACCCAAGCGACGAAAAACATTTCTTTTTGCAATAATTCAATAAAAGAGTTACAAATTGAAGAAAAAAGTATATATTTTACTTCCTCTAATAGTAAATTATGCAAAAAATCAAACGAGTGTATTTTTAATTAAATATCAAATTAAAATCGATTTTATCTTCTGCTGTAAAATTTGTAAGATGTCGCTTATGTTGTTCGATCCAAGTATCGTCGATATATTCCCAAATTAAATATACAAATTAAATTTTTGCTTGAACAAAATTGTTTTCTTCGTCAATTAAAACTGAAATTCCTTATCCATTTTGAAAATGACAAGAATGACAGCTGCAACATTAATCAACAACACTCTCAACTGCAGTTAAAAAATGTCGTTTGGTGTCGATGACAACCTAAGCAGTAAACACAAAGTTGTCACAATGAACTGTCATACTTTGGTGCTCAGTGAACGACAAATGTTAATAAAAGTAACTTTTTGTAACATTTAGTTGCATTTAGCTATACATCTATAAAATTTCTGCAATTATTAAAACTGCAGATACATTTAAGATGCAGAAATAAACATTTTTTTATTATCTTTGCAAATTGTCCTAGAACCGAAGCTCTCCCAACTCATTCGCGCTGTTTCCGTTCCTATTTTTTCATCGCTGCCAGGCAATACGAGGACGTACGGCTTTAGGTCCGATTTTCGTAGAACCATCTGCACATTGCGTGAGTCTGTCCATGAGTTCTGCATTAGTTGTATCCTGCCAGCTTTGCAGGTCGTGTAAATTTAATTAAAGAGCCAAGAAAATTAAATTAAAAATATTTAAATTATATAAAAACTGATTATTATGTTGTGGGATGTTGCATTATTTTGGGCCCATTCCACCATGATCATGCACCTTTTTGATGTTACGCATGTTGTATGTGTTCCACTACCTTGTGTGATGTAGCACAATGTTGCTTAATCTTGGGTCTTGTGTTTTCCTTTATTTCAATATCTGGCGTTAAGTTTCGGGATATTGCATGGTTCGCTATCTTAATAATGTTCCCCTAATCTCAGCATCATTTTTACATTTTCTTCCGTCTCAATCAATTTTGATGTTCGTTTATTAATTTTTTTTTTTCGGCTCGCACAATTTTTATGTAAAATACTGATGACTATGAAGCATTTTAGAGTACCAGAAACTCATTGTGATGGATCCGGATTGCGGCAAAATTCATTTATGCGGATTATCCGGTGGGCCTAAGTTTTAACATTTTATTTTTGGCTTGCACGGTTTTGATAAAAATTGTTGAAGAGGAAATTTTAAAAGCGAGTTGTCGATTTCAATTTCGAAAATTTTTTAAAATCAAATAAATTCTTAAATTTTATAGGCTCTAACGATTTTAATAAGTAATACGGTCACAAGAGTCGATTGGCCACAGAAATAGATTGTGATGAATCCTAATTAAAAAAAATCCGTTTATGAGGTCTTCCGGTGGGAACCAATTTCAATTTTGCTGCAACAAAATTTTAGCTCAAATAATTTCGTTTGCCCTAGATTCTTATACTCGGGGATGCACAGTCATTTACGTTTTTCATTTGACTCTTTGGATAAAATTTGACGAAAACAGGTTTCAATTGCAACAAAATGAATACAAGGAGTTCTGAGTTGCTATAAGGTGCGTCATGTTGCACCATGTTGCGAAGGGGTTTCATTTGCAATATAGGTCAGGGTGCAATATCTGTTAAATCATTTAATTAGAAAAAACACAAAACTGTGCCTAAAATTAATAGATAGTGACGTTAAATTATTTTGTCTACTAGAAGCGCGAAATGCGAAAGGTTTGAATATGTAAACATAATTAAAAGAAATATAACCAAAATTTGATTAATTTTAGGGCTTAAAATATTGCAATCATAAAAATTTCTATGGTTAATGTATTGAACGAAAAAGGAATATTCTCATTAAAAAACATCTTCGGTTATTTGTGGAAGCCTTTATAGGTTAGTGTAAATCTTTCCATACAAACACCATGGCTATAATGCCAATATAGAAGTGAAAGTCACACTTTTTTGGTTGATTTATGGGACCAGCTATCGAGTATAGCGCGTCGTTCGCCATGTCAACTACATCGGTGTACTATCGTCCATCGTACAATTAAATTTATTTTAAACTTAATTATACAATTATTGTCTTTCCTGATATTGAATAGTATGAAAGAATAGGCAAAAAATTGGAGAATCAAGCACAATCGCCTGCTTTTAATAGAGCCGTACGTGCCTCTGACAACACGCACCTTAAAATAAAATGGCCGGTCTATAGACATGATGAATACATCAATTGAAAATTGGGCTACAGCATTCAACTGCAACACTTAAAAAAAACTATTTTCAATATAGATATAAAGATTTATCTGCAACATTTGACCAATTTGGAAATAAATATAGAAGTATGTGTATTAAAATTAACCAAGTTCAATAAAAAATACATATATCTCAAACACCTTAATCGCTTCAAAATGCATATCTAGTGAATTTTATTACAATGAGGTATTGAAATTCTTACATTAGCAATATTTTTCTCTGACTTATATGTGCATATTTAGCTATTTCAAATTCTATAGTTTATATGTAACAAAGGTAAATATTTTAACTAAGTCCAAATAAAATTTATCGCAGTAAAGCATATTTATTGTTATGTGGGAAATAATTTCTATTTCTAAAAGATACATATTACTTTTAAATTTTAGTCATAAATATAAAATTCACTAGCTCAATATGCACATCAGAAATATATATCTCGAATTTAAAGTATTTTAAGACGAAAGTGGGAGCCAGTCAGAAATAAAAACTTAACTTAATAAAACAAATACGAATGCGATAAATGGCGTGTCAGTGTTATCACTCAGCCAACCTTAATTTTTATGTAGGAAACCAACGAAACATTCGTTAAATGTTATCTGTCACTTAAGAAAAAATTAGTGCGCGCTTTTTCTTCCGATTAATTAATAACACGATTCCGCCAGTTTACACGAAATGTGATTGAACAAAAAAATCCTTCTCTTCTTTCCCCCCACCAAATTTTGTTTATAGGCAAGGGGGAAAAGAAGAGAAGTTGAATCACAACTCGTGTAAACTGGCGGGTTTGTTGTTATTTTTATGTACAGCAGAAGAAGATACGTTTTTGATGCCATATTTATTTTGCTTACATTTTTTTTAGATTCTGTGATAAGTTTTAATTTTTTGTGATAAGGTCAAAATAGTGTTTTAGTGAATTATGTTTAAAATTAATTAGATTTTGGTAGGATATTATAGTCGTGGTGTAAACGCTATTTTACTACTATAATATTTTAATTTTGTTATATTTATTTCATTTTTCCAGTCTCATGTAAAAACATTTACACAGTTAAGATTTGTTTAAAAATCTTGTCAAATTACTGAAAACAAATATGAAATTGCTCTAAAATACATTTCACAATAAAATCAACTTTTTGTTTCAAAGTTTCAATCAACAGTTTGTTACAAAGAATTTTTTTTTTTTGCATGGCTGGAATGTCAAAAAAAACCAAAACACTTCATTTCGTTAAAATTCTTATTTTTTTAAGTTTTTATTCTTGACTGGTCGATGCTCTTAAATGGTTAAATTAAATATTGAATTTAAGATGAATATAAAACTTAGTTTAACAAATAATTACCTTGCCTATAGTTATAGTTATGTGAAATTGGGGAAATTCATATATTTAATATCGATTATTTTATTGCGAATTTAGTATTTGTTTTAACTTTGAGGAGTATATACCGAGCGAAGAGAGATATGTTTATATCTTTTTTTTTAATCCCTGCAATTTGTTCTGGAGCTGAAGCACTCCCAACTCTTTTGCGGTTTGTTTTTATGCGAAATCAAAGACGTACAGGTATAGGTCCGATTGAAGTTACCATCACCATTTGCGCATTGCATTGCTCCATGTCAGGTATATAGTATATAGTATACTATAGTACTGGACATAGAAGATGGGTCGGCCCTTGAGTTTGGCACGCCGATAGGGGTCGAAGTTGTGTTCCTTTTCACCACAGATCGTAATCTGTTGATGAACATTTCCTTATGCATCCTGTCCCTATGGGCTTGAATCTGGTACCTCCCGATCCAAACGCCAATGCTTTAACCACTATGCAATTTGGTCGGTGTTTATGTCTCTAAACGTTATAAAAAATTAGATATATTTTTCGTTTCTAAAGAAAAGATCCAAAATATTCTTGTCCCGAAATGGGATATATTTTATATAGAAAAATCTATGAAAGTATACCTCTATGGGCAATCATTTCTCTCAGTGAAGGTATAACTTACATTAAAATAAATTTAAAATTCAGCTTAAATTTCAATTTTGTTCTATCTATTTGCGACGCTGATCACAAGTTTCTTAACATTTGTGTAGGATGGGAAGACGATGATTTTTTGGGCAGGCAGTCGAGTTTGGGAATTGAAAATCATACAAATTTGAAAAAAGAAATTATATTTAAAACTAAGTTTGTTTTAGAAATAGTAAAAGTTTTTTTTTTTATATTGTATAAAACAAATATAATTAAAAAAATGTTAAATATCGAGTGGATGTGTATAAAATTGTAAAGAGAAATATAACAAACTAACCGTGCGATTCTGACGTATACTCACAGAAGTCTTAACAAACCAATTTCTCTTACGTTAGACTATTTTGCGATTCTGTATGTCCTCTTTATTGTGACATTCTCTTAAAAAATCTCTTAACGAAGAGATAGGAAATAGGTGGTATGTATTTAAGCATCATAATTTTGACGTTTTTCATCGTGTTTTTGTCTAAATTTCGTCTTTTAAATATTAATTATATTGAATTTTCAATATTTAAATAATCTGGTAAGTTTTATAAAAATATTTAATCAATATGTGAAGGAAGATTAATTAATATGTAAATTATTTTATTATTTGGTTTTTCGTAAAAAAAACTTAACCTGTTGCTTTATTTTTAATTCGGATATGATATGGGTTTAATAAATGCCAACGCTAATTGTTTTTATTCATAAAGTCATTATTGTTTTTCATTTATCTTTATTTTTCAGTCAATTTTGTAAAAATGAATATGTTAATGCAAATATTAACTCTTTTAATAAGCGAGGAAGACAGGTGGGTGTTTGGTTTGGGGGGGGGGAGAGGGAAAGTCGAAGATAACATCTCCAACACCTTCGGGATACAACCAATCCTTTCGATGTGGGGAAAAATATTTTTATGGAGTTTTTTCGTCTTCCAAAGGTGTTAGCCATGGAATTAATAATCGAATTGGAACAGCATAACGAGGAGACACCCGATATTCCATTTGCTTTGCGTGTTAGTATTATGTTAATTAAATTGTTTATATTATTACTTAATTTCATCAAACTAAATAAATCATAAATAAATTAATTTTAGGTGCTTAGCTCTTTTAATATTTTATTTATTAATACTTAAGCTTTCGGAACCATTTCGGTTCCATTCTCAAAAGTAAGTAAATCAATTTTACAAAAAACATATTTTCTATATAAAATAAAATCGAAATCAAGGCTAACTAAAACGTAGCTATTTTCCTGTAGATATCGCTCGCTACTAGAAAAAATATATTCTTTATTTTAGCAAAGCAACAAAAATTGATATCTACAGAAAAAACACTTTACAAAATAAAATTTGACTAAAAACATAAATTGAAAACAATTTTATCCATCTTAAATAATATTTGAATTGTGTAAAAGCAAAAAATCAAATTATAAAAATAGATCATATGAATTGCCAATGTACGCAAAATCGTTAATTTTGTTAAGAGAATTTGAACTAGATTTTATATGTAACATTTCCAAAATAGATCGTTTTCTGTAATAAGATTATTTTTCCAAAATGTCTACATCTTCAAAAATAATATTATGGTTGGTATCTCTAATATGTTCCGAAAGTGCACTTTTTTGATTTGAATTTGAATTTCCCGAAGCACCACGTAAATGTTGAAAAAACCGTTCCCGCAAAAACTGTTTAGTTTGTCCCATGTAGATTAGGTTACAATCATTACATTTAATCCTATAAATAAGATTAGTTTCTTTCTTTAATGGTATCGGGTCTTTTAATTTTGAAAACAAAATATCATTTAAACTGATAACTGAACGACCAATAATTTTGAAATTATAATTTTTAAATAAATGTTTTAATTTTTCGAAAAGATTTTTTATGTAAGGTAAAGATAAATAATTTGTACTTTCAATTTCAGGATTTAATGTACAATTTTATAACTTCTTTGTTTCCAAATCACTTTATTTATTAATTTTTTAGGATACTGATTATTTACCAAAGTGTTTTCCAAAAGTTTGAAATTATTGTAATAAAATTTAGTATCGGACATTTTTAGAATTTTTTGAGTTAAAATTTTGATTGTATTAATTTTGTAAGAAATAGGAAGCCAAGAATTAAAACTTAGATAACGACCGGACCAGGTATTTTTATGGTGCCAGTCAAAAGTAATTTTACCATCCGGTTCATGAATTAAAAGTAAATCTAAAAATGAAATTTTATGGTCAATTTCTTTTTCAACAGTAAATTTTATTCTATTATCCAAAGAGTTAAATACATCCAGAAAAATTTCAATTTTGTCTTCAGGGATTGCCGTTATAATGTCATCTACATAACGAAAGTAAAATAACGGTTGAAAATCCAAAGAGTTTAATCCCATTTTTTCCAAAAATTCCATAATAATTGGAGAACCAAAAGTTTGTTTATAAATTTTATTGCCAAAAGAAAAATCAGAATTATTCTATTTGCAATGCCGACATAAATTGAACTTTAGTCAATTTAGTTTTTGAATTTTGTTTAATACTCCTCCAGTTATCTTTAATAATGTTAGTCACACGTCTATTATCAACATTAGTGAACAAAGACGTAAATCCAAAGAAACTAAAAGGTAATTTTGAGGAAGAGTAAAATTCTGAATTTTTTGTTTAAAATCTTCCGAATTTAGAATATTTGAATTTGTATTACCAACGCTAAATTTTAAAATATTACCCAAAAAAGACGATAAACTATGTGTTGGACCATTAACTGAACTGATAATTGATCTATTTGGAAAACCAGGTTTGTGGATTTTTGGTAATCCATATAATTTTGGAATCAACGAATTATATTTGGTTAACATTTTTCTAGTTTTTTCATCCACATTACCCGAATTTTCCCAATCTTTAACCATTGTGTTAATTGACTTCTGTATCCTTAATAAACACATTTTTATTAATCACTTGTTTTTTGTTCCGCAGAATATTTTGAATGTCTTTCAAAAAGTTTAAAAAATCACTCGATCGATTTCGACTTGTTAGGTCATCATCAGGAGTATCTACTCGTATCTACTCGAGTAGATACTCCTGATGATGACCTAACAAGTCGAAATCGATCGAGTGATTTTTTAAACTTTTTGAAAGACATTCAAAATATTCTGCGGAACAAAAAACAAGTGATTAATAAAAATGTGTTTATTAAGTATAAGTGTGTTTCGCCAAGTGCCTACGGCAAATAGCGTTAAAAGGACTTC
The DNA here is from genome assembly GCA_932526605.1 of Nephrotoma flavescens. NCBI lineage: Eukaryota > Metazoa > Arthropoda > Insecta > Diptera > Tipulidae > Nephrotoma > Nephrotoma flavescens. The sequence continues at coordinate 85,471,717 of OW052220.1, read as the reverse complement.
TGTATCGGAACTGTATTATCTTTTGGTAATTCTACATATGTTGTGTTATCATTGAGTAAATTTTCCATTTTTGTAACATATTCAATTCGCGATGTTATAACAGTTACGTTACCTTTGTCCGCACGAGTTACCACAATATTTGGATTAGCTTTCAAAAATGATTAAGATTGTTTAACATAACTTAAAATATGATTTTCAAAAGGAGTTAATATATTTGAATTAGATTTTTATTTAAAATTTGTCAAAATATTTATAAAACGGTTCCGAATAGTATAACGATTATTATCGTTCAAATGAAAAATTGCACTTTCGACATCAGAAATGATTTTGAAATAAGGCACTGAATGGCCAATTGAAGGAGGACAAAATTTGTTTCCCAAACTTAAAATAATTTTGACATGAAAAGTAAGATCTATATTGGAGATGTTTACTAGCCATTTATCAACAGTGTTCACTAAATTTCCAAACAATTCATTTAAATACTAAAATTTTATCAAATTTGATTTTTTGCCTTACCTTGATTTCATTAAAATTGTAATGATTGATTTCGATTCTATTTTATATAGAAAATATGTTTTTTGTAAAATTGATTTACTTACTTTTGAGAATAGAACCGAAATGGTTCCGAAAGCTTAAGTATTAATAAATAAAATATTAAAATAGCTAAATTACCATTATTTTAATTTTTTTAAACTTATAAGCTCATTAAACAATTTAATTAATTTTAGGTGCTCTCAACTGTTCATTTTTTAGGCCATGGTGCATATCAAAGGAGTATTGCGGCAAATTATCTTCTTCCAATGAGCCAGCCAAGTATATCAAGAAATATACCCCACATATGCCAACTGATGGTCTTGCATATGGGAAACAGAATAAAATTTTGTACGTCTCAAGAAGAAAAGAATGCGGTTAAAGAAGGGTAAGTTATTTATAAAACACATAACATATGTAATTTAAATAAAAATATGGCATTGTCGCCCCACCCATATACCATCCTGAACGACCAGCGAGGCTTTACATAAATAGGAAGGGGTACTACAGTATTAATATGGAAGCGGTAACATAATAAATATGATATGGTTTTATTTACTTTTCATTTTGTTTGATTGTAGATTCTGACCTTAAATTTCTGTCGGTCAATGCAAAATATCCCGGCATTGTGCATAACTCAGCAATTTGGCTAACAACACCGCCAAGAATACACCTGAATGGCCAAAACGGTAGTCGAAGGTACAACTGGCTAATTGGAGACAGTGGTTATCCGTTAGAACCGTGGCTACTAACACCATTCTCTCAACCAGCCAACAGATCGGAAGAAAAATTTAATACATTACAAATTTGCGCCAGAAACACCGTAGCGTTCGGTGCACTCAAAAACCGTTTTAGGTGTATGAATAAATGCCGAACACGTCATTATACCCCAGATAAAGCTGGGGTATTATTTTACATAATATACGTTTTAATTTTGGGGTTAATGAAGTATCAGATGACATAATTTATGACGAAGAAGAAGATGATTTCAGCGATGTACGGGAACAAATTATTTGTCTGAGGGTCGACGAATACGTAATGAATACGCCAATACATTATAATTTATCACAAAAAAAATTCAGTCTTTTATTTACGAGCATATCACATATGGTCCGATTTCATTTATTGTTTATTTTTAAAGGCATTTGCCAATATATACATGGCTTCTGCCATCCTAGTCAAGGCGTCCGCATTTTGTTTGTCAATAGCTAGACGTTGTTCTGCTAATTCCTTTTCCTGTTTAGCACGATCATCCGCCAGTTTTCTTATTTACGCAACGCAATCCGGAATGGCGGATGAAAATGTATTCGAGTATTGTCGCTTTCGTGCTCTTGGTGTGGTATTTGGGGGTGATATTGTCGATTGACTTGGCATCGATTCGATCTGGATTGAGCGGGTCGATATATTCATATTGGGTGGTGTAACAGTATTCGTCTCTTCATGTGTCGAATTATGGTTTTGTTCTAAAATTGATTGTGATGAATTACATATAATTACTAACATTTACAGTATGCCTTACCTCAAATCCCATAACGGCTATATCATCATCTCCGCGAACCGTGATGATTCCAAATAAATGTAGGGCCCGCTCTTCTAACCCTGACATCGATGTTGTCGTGGACTCACCGCCACCAGTTATCAAAATTTCTTCTCTTATTTTGCGGGCTCGTGATTTTAACTGGTATTTCCAGTGAGTGAGGGACTGAAAATAAAAAATATGTCATATTTTAGACATCTAAAATTCTATCGAAAAATAAAATATTCGAATCAAAAATATCTTACCGCTTTCCGTTTTTCCCCACTTTTAAAAGGACCTTTTATAAAATGTTTAGTTTCCCCGCCAACTCTTCACACTTTTCTTCCATATACTTGGTATTTTCTGGGGTATTCTTTCCGGCATTGAATTGGGGGTTTTCTTGTAGAAAGCAGAGATATGCCTCAAGCTGTTCGACGCTTGTTCGCGAGGCTCGTATTTGTCGCGCATTTTCCATCTAAATTACAACTATATAATTATTATAAAACACTTTTATATTGAAGTTATAATTTAAATTACTTACTTTATCAAAAGTATGTTTATTTTTGTATTAGTTTTTTATTTTATTTAGATCTGAAATCACAAATTCACAACTACGTTACCACCGGAAAAATTCAAATTGACAGGTCTCCAAATATTTTCAATATATTTGGAGAGTTTTGAAGATAAATTTTAAGAGTATGACCATCAGAATACCAATTAAGAGATTCTCCTAAAACAAATCTCTTAACAAAATTTCTCTTAGTTGTGATCAATTTCTCAATTTCATTGCATACGTCGGTCAAAAAATAATTTTTATGCTCGTTTAGGATAAGGGATTTATATGGAATTTGGATTGAATAGGTACCATTTATAGTTAAAGGAAATAAGAGAAAATGGTTATAGTTTTCTGGGTGTATTATGGGTATTTGGATAGAATAAATAATTTGGGATCTATTAAAATAGGCTTGGGGGTATATAATCTCAAAAATATTTTGTTCGTATATGAATTTAACATTTTGTTTACTTAATTCTGTTTTGATAATATCTATCTCTTCGTTATTCAATATATGGCGGGAAATTATTTTTTGTTTAGATAACGAGATTGACTCTTCTATGTTAAGAATGTGTTCTTTCATTATTTCTATATTATAAACTATATTTTCCAAACTCCGGTCTAGTTGAAGAATTACTTCAAGAGTGTGTGTTATGTTTTCCGAGTTTCGTATATTTAGCTCTACTTGTTTAGTTTGATCATTGACGAACTTTTGAATTTCACCAAATCGTTCAATCATACCTTTGTTTAAAATAATTTGTTTCTCGTTTTGAGTTTTTAATATTTCTTCGTTATTATTGATTTGTGCTAGTGATTTGCTTATTTCTTCATAGTCTTCTTGGTCTAGGTTTCCTGTAATAGCCTTGATTACACTTCCTAGATCATTGATTAATCCGCGTTTGGTTCTGTACTTGGGTTTTAAGTGGTTAAAGTTATCTAATAGGATTTGAAATTTATTGTAGAGTATTTTCATTCTATCCTTAAAGAGGTCAGATGCTAATCCATGTTTTTCTTAAGTGATACTATTCTTAAGTGATATGATGCTATTGCCTATGTTGTTTATTTGATATTCATAATTTTCTAAATTAATTACGTGGAGGAGTCTAGAATATGCAATAATTACTTTTGCTTGGTTTGTTTGAATTGGTAGAACTCCATTGTTGTTACTGTAGTCGGAGATTGTCATTCCTCTTATGAGTGTTATTCCTGTTGCTACCCTGTAATAAACGTTTAATTTTATTTTTATGGATTTTTCGTTTATCTGTTATGAGAGTGATCTTATTGTTCTTTACAACTTTGTGCTTTTGAAATCTGGGTGCTAATTTACCTCTTCTATTATCTTTTGCGTAAACAGTCTCTCCTTTTTGATAGTCGGGTGGTTCAATTCTATTTTGGTTTAATTTCCCTATTGGTTTCTTCTTTATTCTAGAGTTTCTCTGATATATTAAATTGATAAGCTTTTGATAATTTTTACGTTGATTCTCAATGTAGTCTTGTTTACTAATAAAATTGAATTTAATCCTGAAAGGGTCTGGGTTATCAATGTGCCCATTAATTAATTCATATGGAGTTAGTTTCGTTACGGAATGGATCGCATTATTATACGTAATGACAGATTCACTCATTATTTCCGTGGGACTTTTACTATTGTCCTTCGCGTAAATTACACGATAAATTTCAGTCAGAGTGGAATGGAATCTCTCTACTGGGGAGTTCCCGGTGGAACTCTTGGGAGAAGTAATATGCAAAATTATGTTGTGTAAGGAGCAAAAATCTTTAAATATTTTTGCAGTAAACTCAGTTCCGTTATCTGTTACCAGTTTGGATGGTAACCCATGATGGGAAAAGAATATTTTAAGTTGTTTTATAGATTCTGTACTACCTTGCGTAATTAAGTGATTTGCTTGTCCGTATTTTGAAAATTTATCCAGAATGGTTAGGAAATTTCTGTTATTTACCGAATAAATGTCTACGTGTAATATTTCGAAAGGTTTCTTGGGATTCTCGGTTAATTCCATTTTAATTGGTTTTTGATTTCTATTGTACTTTAGTAACTGACAGGTTTCGCATTTGTTAATAATAGAGTTTATTATGTTTTTCATTTTAGGATAATATATGGTTCGTTTGAGATGTTCGTACGTTTCTGTGATACCTCTATGGTTAGTTAGGTTATGGTAATTTAAAATTGCAAGTTTCTGTTCGGTTTCGTTTTCTAAGTCTTTAACTAATTTTTTGCTCCTCACTATTTTTAATTCATCTTGGATGAATTTGCATTTGAGTATTCTGTTAATATTTTTAAAAACGTCGTCGTTGCACATTAGTCCAATCAGAATTTTGGGTTTAACATACTCTTTATAAATTTGGTTAATTATGTCGTCGTTAAAATTATTGTGTTTGAACCAATATCGTTTTTTTTTAAGTGAATGATTTTAAATTCGAAGTTTAATTTACTTGCTTTTGTGTCTATTCCGAGAATAATCTGATAATTAAACTCATTTATACATGACTCGGTTGTAGCAATAATATTCTTATTTCTATTGTTAATTCGACTCTGGATATCATCTTGTGGAGATACTGATGAGGATATATTTGAAACGGAGCTTGTATAGTTTTCCACTTCGGGAACTATTCTTGATAATGCGTCAGCATTTGTGTTTTTCGCTCCTTTTTTATAACTTATTTCATAGTCATATTCCTCTAATTTGAGACGCCATCTTACTAGTTTGGAATTAGGTTCTTTCAAACTAAATAATCAAGTAAGTGGTTTGTGTTCTGTTATTATCTTGAATTTCCGTCCAAAGAGATATGGCCGGAAATATTTACAAGCCCAAACAATTGCGAGTAATTCCTTCTCAATTGTGGAATAATTCTGCTCAGTGACCGTTAAGGTCCTTGACGCATAGCATATTGGTTTATCGGACCCGATGGATCCTTGCGATAAAACGGCTCCCAATGCTACGTTAGATGCGTCAGTAGTTAAAATGAATTCCTTCGTGAAATCTGGATATTGAAGGATGGGGTCACAGATTAATAATCTTTTACAAATTTCGAAGCATTGAATGTATTGTTCATCAAGAACAATTTTCCTGTCTTTTCTGAGGCATGCGGTCATTGGTTTGGTAATATTGGCGAAGTCCTTTATGAATTTTCGATAATATCCCAAAAGTCCGAGAAACGATTTAATTTGTTTCTCTGTTTTGGGAATAGGAAAATCATTTATTGCCCTAATTTTTTCAGGGTTAGGTTTTACACCATCAGTTGTTATGATGTGTCCTAGAAAGGCTATTTCCTTATGGAGAAATTCGCTTTTATCTAACTGGATCTTTAAGTTAGCTTGTTGCAGCCTTTCAAAAACCTTTCCTAGACTTTGCATATGTTCTTGAAGGGATGTGGAAAAAACGATTATGTCATCCATGTAACATAAACAGATTTTTCCCTGTAATTCTTTGAGAACATTGTCCATCACCCGCTGAAAGGTTGATGGAGCGTTCTTCAATCCAAAAGGCATTCGAACGTATTCGTAATGCCCATAATCGACAGTGAATGCCGTTTTTGGAATGTCTCAAGTTAGTCGTTCATTCTCTTGTTGGAATAGGTTTTTAAAGGAATTACATAACTTTAATATTTCTTTCTTCTCTTCAGAGTTCAGATGCGAAATTCGAATTAATTCTGAGATAGGTCTTTCGTCTTTTTCACTGGAGTGTATTAAAGAATGGTTTATTTCAATATTAAAATGAGTTTGTACTTCTTCTGATTTTAATGGTTTTTCTATCACGAACCGTTTTGTTTCATTAGAAAAGTTTATAATTTCCATGAGTGAGTAACCATTACAAGCGTTATACAACCCTTCTGGAATAATGAGATTTTCTTGAATTTTAACTGGTTTGATATATATTTCACCTTGGGTTTTATCAACTGGGATGTTAAATATTTGTTTGCTTCGGGGTTCTATTGTAAATACTCTTGAAGTAACGTTGGAAAATTTTAGAGGGATTGAGACGTTTGGTAATTCTAGTATAGATTTCTCGAAATCTAATTTTGCGTTGAATTTTTGTAGTGTTTCTTAACCAATTAGCCCATCAAAATATTCGTGAAACTTAAAAAGAAGGAACTCTATTGGTTCTTTTGTTTTAAATTCACTGAGGCCCTTAAAAATTACAGATTTACTTATTTCGTGCTCTTTAAACAACGTTTTAACTTTTACTGGCGGAATAATTTTGGTCCGTGTAGGATGTATATGTATTGGGTTAACAAAGTTCCTATTAGCGCCAGTATCAATTAGGAATCTTAAGATTTTAGTGGGGTTAAATTTTATAAATATATAAGGTAATGGTGAGCTTTGGGATTTATTCAGCTGGATATATCCGATGGATCCAAGACAGTTTGCCGAAAATCCGTTGACCCATTAGTTTCATCGATTTCTGGTTCCTTTTGAGAATAGTCTATTTCTTGCTCTTCTAGAGTATAAATTTCGTTCGGGTTGCCGTCAAGATTTGGGTAGTAATTTTCATGAAAAATTTCGGGATAAGTTTCTGAACTTGATGGATTCTCTATGTTGAATAATTCTTGGCTTTGGAACCGTGGACTTCCATGAGGCTGAAAGAAATTTCTTGTTTGTTGTAAATGTTGATTATATTGTTGTTGTTGAGCAAATCGAGTGGGTTGGTTATCTTTATTGTTGATTGAAGTAGTGTCCATTGGCTCGAATCGCCGAGGTGGATTTAACTTGGGAGGTAGTAAAGCGGGAATTTTATTACTGATATTTGGGTTCCTTTGTTAATAAGTTTGATTAAATGGTCTATGATTATAATAAGTATTAATTGGTTTTCCAAATTGAGGAGTTTGTAACCTATGTTGAAATACCGGTTGAGTATTGTATTGTGGGTTATATTGTCTATGTGGCATCGTATTTTGGTATTGTTGTTGAAATTGTTGAAAATGTCTAGTAGGTAATGGTTTTTTGTTAGATATTGGGAGATTACCATAATTGGTTTTCTTGGCATATTGTATGTTTTGTTCTTTGATACAATATGTAAATGCTTCTGTTATGTCATCTGGTTGCATGGCTCTGACCATGCTTCCTAAAGGTTCTTTTAACCCGGCAAGAAATGTTGCTAAGCACATTTCTTTAAATAGCCCCGTTTTAGTTCCAATGACCACAGAGTTGGATTCGTTTATTTTACAATGATTGACCATTGTTGATTGAAGGTCTATTATTTTCGAATAGTATTCTTCTAGAGTACTATTATTTTGTTGGGTTGTGTGTAGGTCCCTAATTAAATTTATCTCGCTGCGCTTGTCAGCGTAATGAGAAATTAGATTTTCGCGTATGGAATCCCAATTTAAGGGGGTTCCATACATGTTCAGCACTTCATTGGCCTCGCCAATTATCTTATTTCTAATAGCTCTGAGTAATATACGAGTACATGGTACTCCACTGATTTCGTCACACACTTCAAGGATATCGTTAACATTTTCTATGAACTCAAATAAAGTGTGACGGTTTCCATCATATTTGGGCAAATCTTTTACCGCATCAGGAATTTTAAGGTGATTATATAAGATATTAATATTATTTAAGCCCTGTGGCTTCTCGTTTTCATCTCCGGTTACAGACATTTCTATTTTTATTTTTTCAAAATTATTTATTAATTTATCTATTTTTATATTTTTTCTTTTCACGCGATATTTATTATCTTCTAATTTACCTGGTAAAATTTCGTAAACCGCGAATTTATCAACTTTACTAACCTAATACTCGTATTCCGCGAGTTAATAGTTTTGAGATTATTGTCACCACCTTTTTTTTTTGAAAGGAATTGTTTGAACATAAAACTTAAATTTTGACTTACCAGAGCAATATAGATTGATAAATCATTTCTATGTTTGTCTTCACGTAGGTTTTCAAGAATATAAAACTGAACACTAATATATTTGTTCTTCAATAAATTGACACTTTCACTATATACCAATATTCCCTTGGTACGGAACTTATATTCCACGAATAGTATACGTTAATTGATTAACAAAAAAAAAGAGTTCTTTTAGTTCGCAATATTTTCACTTTTATTATTAATTGTTAAACCGTGTCAAATACTTTGACTTTTTGCGAACTTAAGTTTATTTTATTCTTGATATTGTATTATAAAAATAATCCTATCAACTGCGCCAGTTATATTTCCGAAACTGCAGTTGTGAAAAATAAAAGAGTTGTTTCGAAAATTTAAACTTATAATTTATTTAATTTTTAGACGTTATGTCTATTCGATGGTTACAATAAATCTGATTTTATATATTTATTCTTTTGATGTTCTTATAATTTACAAATACCAAAAATGCTTATTAAGAAAATATATTTATTAAGATTGAAGATGATATTTAATATTCAACAAATAATGTTTTCATAAACTAAAGAAATGTAATTAATACAATCACTTATTTATCGCTACAATACTTTGTATTTAGTTGATACATTTCATATAAGAAAAGAAAATGTTATGTCTATAGAAATATTATTATTTATCTTCTTTATGGTAATGATAATGATGATGTTGATGGCTTCGTGGAGGTCGAGGGACGTAACTCGCGCATATCTTAAAATACCAATTTACGATTCTGATATACGTAAAAGAGCAATTTAAACCGTTTGGTCTTTATCGCCAGACAAACTTTCTAATGGTATATCGATCAAGTACTAATTCAGCTACTTTTTGTTTTAAAATATATTGATGATGTTCAGATTGTGACAAAAAAACTCACGAATAGCATTACGAACCACCTTAAAATAGTTTTGAACGTTTTCGTCAATTCGGTCTGAAAATTAGTTTAACAAAATGTGAATTTGAAAAATCTGAGATAAATTCCCTCGGTTTTAAAATAGAAGAATTTGGAATCAAACCCAATACGGAAAAATTAAAAATAATATCACAATTTCCATTACCACAAGTTGCGAAAGTTTTAAGACGTTTCAAAGCTTCAATAAATTTTTATCGTCGATGTATTCCTAATGCTGTCAAGTCTCAAGGCATATTACCAAAATTAATCAAGGGAAATATTTAAAACGACACAAACTCGGTTATTTGAGATAAATATTCTATTAACGATTTTGAAAGGTGCAAACACGAATTAAAAAATGCAGCAAAATGTTAGCATTTTTTCACCCTTCTCAAACTTCAAAAAATTGTTTACACGTTGATGTATCTAATGATCGCGTTGATGCAGCACTGCCCCAAAATAAAAACGGTATTCTAGAACCACTATAGGTTTCTATTTAAAACGGTTAACTACAGCGCAACAAAAATACAAAATAAATGAAATTGAATTTCAATTGAAGGCCGAAATTTCACAATTTTTACAGACCATAACCCATTGGTTTCATGTTTAACAAAAACATAAACCAATCTTTACCACGTCAACTGAAGCACACTGATTTTATTCGTCAACTGGTGATACGTTCATAACTGGTCAACTCGTCATAAATATATGTCGTATTTTAGCTGTGATAGAAAATGGTGTTTCGAGTGTGTTAAAAGATCTGAATTTAGAATGATTTAGGTTAAAATATATATTTTGGAAATGGACATGAATGCATAAAGGAGTATGTGTAATTTATATATACGAACTATTTTTTTAAATACCAAACAATCCGTTACAACTTATAAAGTATTTTTTCAAATGGTTTAATTACTGAATATTTTATTTTGTATGGGCTACGACAATGTTAACAGTAATAAATGTGATCTCTCTTAACTTAGTTTTTTTCTGTAATGCGGCTCGCGACCTAATCTAGAATACCTAACTTGGGGAATGTCGTTCGCTGTATAATTCAAATGCCATATTATCATATTGGGAGGGTTTCGTAATCGACGGTCTATCTTTCTGTTTCGATTCGTTTACCGAATTTGTATAGTAACGTGGTTTACCCGGAAACCAATTTGATATTTTAACGATTAATGGATGTAACAGCTTTGAATCGTATGCATCATCTTTCGATGCGGTAAGATAGCTCATAATTACGCCTACAAATACTGTTATTAAGGTTCCAAAAAAACTGTAGTACATATACGAAATCGAATACAGTGTTTCGAGGAAATTATGTTCCTGTTCAGGTGGTGCGATATTTCCGGTTAAGGTGGACACATTATGAATATCCCATCCAACTTCGAGTGGTGTATTTTGCAGTTGCCATGAGGTTCTCGGTTTAGAAATACCCACTGAAAAAGTATCGTTTGTACATTTCTGAAATATAGAACATGATAAGTACGCATGTAAAGTACGAGTGTTGAAGCCTATTTACCTCAATTGAAGTTGGCAACATATCAATTGGCGATTTTTCTATTGTAAAACTTCCAAATGTGATCCACAGCGCTATAATATGCGATACAACCATTCCGATTGAAGCTCCTTTCCAGTTCACCATTGGGCAACACATCGCCAATATAAATACTCCTAATAGTGGTCCTGAAGTAGCACTTGTCATTAACATTGCACTTTCAATTACACCGGAAAGTAGTCCAACAATAAAACCAACTCCCATTATCAGAACAGCGACTATGCAACCAATTATCTTTATCGCAGTTAATTGTTGATTGTCGGTGTACCCCTTGAAGTATGGCCAATTTGAGAAAAAATCCTCCCACGTTACGGTAGCTACTGAATTTATATTTGACACGTTTAAACTTAATGCACCATTAAATAAGCTTGCCATAAATAATCCTAGCACTCCGGGCAAATAAGAAAATTTATCTTCAACGAAGAATGGTAAAATTTCATCCATTTTTTTAATATATCCCGCATTTAATGGATCACATCCGGCATATGTTGCGTATACTCCCATACCAACGATCCACGACAATGAGAATAGAACGATAATTACCGGTACATTGGACATCATAGTTCGTGTAACTTCTTTCATTGAGCTCATGCTAATATATCGTTGTACGAAGTTTTGCTGACATCCAAATATACTCATCGAAATGAATAACTGTCCCAACCATGCGGATAATGTGTCGACACGCACGGTCATGTCACCAGTAAAATTTAAGAACTGTAATCGGCCATCATCACGAGGCCGTGTATAAAGTTTATCAATACCATCCGCATCTATGGAACTCTGTACAATAACACCAACTGACACCAATATCATGGTTAATCCTTGAATGACATCCGCTATAATAGCAGCTTTTAGTCCACCGAGTAAATTGAATATAATACTTATTACGGTTATGATTAATAGGGACCCCCAATGTGGAATTCCGATTATGGTATTAAGTGCAACACATGGTGTAAACACTGTTACACCCAAGTTTAATATGGAGCGGATTATATACGTTCCCGACGCTAAACAACGTACAGTGTGGCTTTTAAATCTGTAAAAAAAAAAAAATTAAATTTACTAAGACCATAGTTTATCGTTATATTCACCTTAGGTCCAAATACTGATAGACCGACGTAATTCCAAGACTAAAATAAACTGGGATAAATAAAAATGTCACTACGGGATAGGCCGACACCATTCCATATAACGTTTCCCACATAGCTGAGCCACGATAAAATAATTCACTCGGATATCCAATGAATGAACGGACACCCAACGTACCACGCGCTATCGACAACATCATAGCAAACATGGACACTTTACCGGTTGCAAAAACATAATCAGCTTTTGTTTTCATTTTGGTACCACGGATTCGACTCCATAGCGGTACAATCGATGAGATTACTACGAACAGTATAAACACGATGTAATCCCATATCAGATCCATAAATTGTTTTGCCATCTAAAAAAATACAAAATCAAAATGGAAAATTTTGTTTTATATAAAATTAAAGCTTTTATCGTTACGTTTTTTTTTTGTTATGAACTTGACTATTTACACATTATTAAAACCAGTTAAACTAAGTAAGTTTTAATAGAAATAAATATTTAAATTTAATGTTTAGACATTAAACAGAAAGCACGATTAAATTCAAGTTCAAGGTGTTTTACTTTTATATGACGAGAAAAAAGATTAGAAGAAATTTTTAAATTATTTTATTGTCGACGAACTCCTCTACTTTACAGACATCCTTATTCGATTAAATTTTTCACAATATAATGTACGGTATACGAGATGTGATGTAGTTTGATACAGAATTGTGATAAGTTGATAAGA